>OX402529.1:12877464-14077464 GCA_948098885.1 Drepanosiphum platanoidis
TTACAGTCGTTGTCGAAAATTCGGCGGCGGCCGTGCTTCTCGAACCCTAAATGTATCGCAAAAAAAAAAGAATATATAAAATATTGGCTGAATTCGCCATCGCATCGATGTGGTATAACCGCGTCATTTGTGAAATCGAATAAAATTTGCGAATTTTTCCGGGCAAGTTTTCGCCCAACTATGTTTGTAGACCGAGGCTTTAGTAGATAGCATTGGGAACTTGTGCCGACGAATCGCACGCGGCAGACTACAATAATATCGTCGAATACGATCTATAACACTCCGAGAGATATTAATATTAATTACGACGGCGCGACGGCGGCGGCGGCGGCGGGACGCTACGTGCGAACAATACACACGTGCTCTTTGCACGGCGGCGGCACGCTATACGCGTGTATTGACTTTCGATGGAAAATTATAATGACGCTCGCGGCTCTTCAGGCCGAACCCCGAAACTCGAAAAACATACTAGTTGAGTGTCGAGAGTTCCTACGGGCAAAGAAAGGATATAACGATTATTGAGTTCCGGAGTGGTGGGTACAACGAAATTGAGTTGCTACATAAAGACGATATTGTAATAGCTGGTGAGTTATTGCCTTTGAAAATGGAAATGTATTTTTGCAATTACGCACTTAAAACAACTGAAATATGTAGGACGTAGGTAGAACTGCGGCGGTTGTTGTTTTAACCCATTTTGGTTTCGGGAACGACGATTTTAAATATTTGCACACCATAAATAAATTATTAACAGCTATTAGATTTGTTGCGACTTGTCAGACACGAGAACGAACAAAATTCGTTGCGAAAACGGTCGATATCGGTTGAGTTTTATTTCATAAATATTGAATCGTTATTATTATTGATTGAAAATTGAGAATTCGGTAAAAGTGTCATTGAAAAATTTACGAAAAAATCGGCGATAACGAATGAAAATTACTGAAAAACGCTCGGAAATGCAACAAACGATATACTAAACATGCATTATTCAATAAAAATGTCTGAAATATGCAAATATATGCAAAATTAAGTTTTGTATTTAGCATAATTAGGTCCTAAAACAAATTTGCAGCTCACTCAAATTCATATTCGATGATTCATCACGAATATGCAAAACCAACAATTTCCGAGCCCTAATAATGACTATCGCGCAGTTCTGAATAAAATAAAAAAGTTTTCTTTCCCGTTTAAATCGCGTATAAGATATGCCTTTTTTAAATAATTTTTCAAAACTAATTTAACCTTCTTTTTTTTTTTTGCTCGCTAATAGATATCGCTGATTTATGCACATCCACACGATATCATTGTATTATAATTATCGTATATCATATTCGAGAACTATAAGCTATAGAAATAATATTAACGTTTACTATTTAAAAATACATTGAAATATCTGCGATAATAAAATTAGTTGTTTATTGTTTATGTCATAAAATATATATTTTTGTAATATTTCTTTTTAATCTAAAATGTATTAACTCAAGAACTCCTAGGTTAGGAGGGCACACGAGTCTTTTCAACGGGACGCAGTAAATACTGTATGAAATAAATATCTATTATACCGAAAAAAAAAAAAAAATTGGTACTACTCGGACTGTTTCGATGTCGTGTTTTTTTTCGGAGACTTGATTTGAATGAAACCGAAATAATAAAGGGCCGGAGAGGAGTATATCCTTCTCTCGATTTTGCATAATCCTCCTACCCGCCGCGCCGGTGGCTTTTGTACGTACAAAACAATTTCGTCTACATTTTATTCGAACCGCGGTGAAAATATAGAATATTATACATACATATTATATTATACTCGCGCATAATAATTTAGAAATTCAAGTGCGAAATTTTCGCGTTTAAAAATATCGCGAAAACCACAAAATATATGAATACACATTAAGAAACGTACAAGTCAAAAAGTTTTTCCTCGTTTAAACTTGTACAAATAGCAATTACTTACATTACCTGTCAGTATAGTTCATTCGTCATTTTCCGCAATGTGAGCGAAGGATCAATACATTTTGTACGTCTTAAAACCGCTGTACCTTGGTGTTTTGTATACAATTAAGTGTTGGAAAACATACTGCGATTGACATCGAAGGTGTTTGAAATCATTTTTTCTGAAATAATGAGAAGAAGAAAAATTATGTACATTTATTTTTACCACCACATTGAATAACTCTATTATGAAAGAAAAAAAAAACCACCATCGTATACTAAACGAAAAACTTTTAAAATATTTATGAATTAACTAAAGTGGACTAGTAAAACATTTTAAGTCAAGTCAAAAAAATTGATTATTTTATAGCTTTTAAACCAGACGATTATCTAATTAATTTACTCATTGTCTTATCAACTCAACAAGGCAGAATAAATAATCATTGTTATAATCTAGATTTTTCGAGTTAATTTGAATCACTAAAGTTGGTTATTTGATTTCCCACGTTTAAAATCAAAGAGTTAATAATTTTACACATATTATACGTCATAAATACATCATGATGATGAATTGTTGTCAAAACTTATTATTAATTTAAAGGTGGAAAGGTCGCGAACGGATTTTTTTTTTGATGTAACTCGAATAAGTATATAACTTTAGATACACATACACGTTTACACCATAGATAAAAATTGAAAATTTTAAGGACTAACCGAATACACTTGTATTATCATTTCATAGATCGACGTAATTTTCAAAAGATTTCGACTTCTTTGTGCTACTTAATATTTGAAATTTATGTATTGAATAATTTCGATCGAAAACTATTTTCATCTCATTTCATAAAAAATACAACCAAATTCTTTAACTCAATGCGGGTGGTTGAAAACTAAAAAAAAAAAAAATTCAAATTATACTCAAATTGAAAACAGCTCTTTAATTTTAGGTTCAATACCACTTAATAGTTCATTTTTCGAAATATTATCTCGAATCTAGTGCTCTGTTGCCGTTTAAATGAATACAAATTGTATTGCGCGTGCGCCGAGTTAAAGAATTAAAAATTTGAAAATGTCATCAAATTCAGTACCCTCGAACCCTCTCTTAAAAAAAAAAGTATACGTTTCAATCGAAGGTCAAAATATTTATTGTGACCTTTATTCTTAAACACGCGCCGTATACGGTCGATGAAAATATTTTGAAAATCGACGTCCCGCATGTTACGGGCGTACATATAAACCCGCGAGGCCATAAAAAAAAGAAAAAAAAGAAAAGTGAACGGTGTTAAAATCACGACTACAAAACGCATTAAACTATATTATAGTGACATCGGCGTATTGATGAGACTTGGGGTATTTTTTTACTACGGCAAATCCATAAAAACGGTTCGACTGCGCAGACGAAAACGAAATTATTATTACGACATTATTATAATGCAACACGGTAGACACGTTTTTTTTTTTTTTTTTATCATAATATATACGACGACGCGGAGCAAAGAAAATCGTATCGGCTATAAAATATTAAAAGAAAATTACGAGAAACGCGTAGTAGAACAGAGAACGAGAGTGTATTATTACAGTGACGGGAGAGAAGAAAAATCATTATTCCGACAAAAAGAATACTGCGACGCGATAACACGGAAAAGAAAAAAAAAGAAAGAGAAGAAAAGAAAAGAAAAAATAATAATAATAATAATAATACTAGAAAATATAAATTAAAAAATGGAGATGAAAAATCTGGAGTAAAAAAACGTCTGAAAGAATCGCGGCGGTGCAGAGCTCGAGTGCACAGTCGTCAAAGTGAAATAAAATATAAACACGCGCGTAATAATATCGTTTATCGTGTGCCCGAAAATCGGCTTGCGATAAATATTCGGCAGAAGAACGCGTTTCGACTAGATTCGAGCCCAAAGTGTGTCTCTATGACTATACCACCGAGGTGGCTGGCGACCGAGCGAAATCAGAGCCTCGTCGTCTATAAGGGGAAGATTTCGCCCTCGACGGGGGGGAGGGGGACACATTTATCTCAAATCGTAAACACATTACGCTCTGCAGCGAAATTCATATTACAGATTATCGTCGTCATATTATATTAATGTTATTACTAGAGATGAGAAGTTATAGGAGATAAATTAGAGGATCTATTTTTATTTTAATTTTTAAGGATCTAAAATAGACAAAATATGCAAGGAAAAAGTATGATATATGCATCAAAAATTTGAAAATATGCAAAAAATATATTATAATATGCAATTTTTTCTATTAAAATATAAATAATTTTTAACTGAGTGGTAAAAAATTAATACTAGTTATAAATATTAGATGATAAATGATTGGTAGGTGTAATGATTATATATTGATAGTCAGGTGATTTAATCTAAAATTATAAAAATACAATTTTATAAGTTTTGTAATATATTTAATAATTATTTTACATATTATATTTTACATTGACAATTCTACAATAATTGTCAAATTTGCTATCTGCATTTTTATTTTATTGATTATTGACTACAAACTTATAAAATTCCATAAAGTAATAAATTTTTCATGTCAATTGTATTAAAATCCACATAATTTTACTAAATATGCATTTTTATGCACAAAAAAAACACGAATATGCAACTTTTAAGAAAACTACCAATATGTGCCAAAAATATGCAAAATTTAAATACCAAATTTCAATTCATTAGGTTATAGAACAGATTTTTAGCTCACCTAGCTATAAATAGAAGATACAGAAAAAATATGCAAATCCTATAACTTCTCATCCCTAGTTATTACAAATTGATCGGTTCTAATCGACGGTGTCGTGTGTTTATTTCGCATAACAATACGCGCGCCTGACGATAATACATTACGTTATCGGGTTTGCTGTTGGAATAAAACGGAGAACCAAAAAATAAATAAATATGTTTATTTTAATTCGTTGTAAATACGTTATTGCGAAGTTATAGAGTCTGAATGAATCGCGCGCGCGCGTATGTGTGTAAATGTTTATCGAACGTTGTTGAAAAATAAATCCGAGCGCCGATTTATTGCCCAAGGTACGAGAGATTTTTATTATTTTATTATTTTCCTTCGAAATTCGTGGAAAATAATACTGGGGGGAAAAAAAAAGAAATGTTTGATTTAAAACCGTCGTCGTGATAGAAATATAAAAAAACTCTCGCGAGCAAAGAATTTCACCCGCGGTAATTTTTCTCTTAATAAAAAAAAGTCGCTCGGTAGATACGTATGTTTATATCGCCTCGAGGCGTCGAACGAAACGCGCGGCAAAAATAATCCACTCGTCCCTAAATATTTACTGTAATAAATAGTTATAATATTATACAATATGAGTCGACGACGGCGTTCGGAAAGAATATTCCGACTGTCCGTCCGAAAGTCACCCCGTCCAGCGAGTCGAGTAATTCGAGGGGCCGATTGCGCGATAGGGTCCGTTGAAAAACTCGCGGCATTTTACATTTTTTGTTTTTTACGGTGTAAATCACGGGGCACGGCGACGACGTAATGAAAACGTTTTCAGCTGCCGTTTGCTCGCGCGTACACTACTATATCTATTGGCCGTAAAGTTTCGGCCAACGCGAGATTTGAAATAATAATATCTCGCCGGAAAACTTAAATCCAGGTCTCTCCGACGATACGTTGTTTTCGAGCCTGCCGAAATGCCCGTCCGCGTCCATTATCCACGATCGATCGAGCGGCCATTATGAAACTTTTAGAGCACTTAAACGGCCTTAAAAAGTGTACGCGAAAGAAGAAAAGGAAAAAACCGCACGTTGTCGTAAAACCACCGCCGCTGCCGCCGAGTTTTCCATCTCTCGGCACTTGAATTTTAAAATATCTCACCGACGACGACGACGACGTTCTCGCGGGTGAAAAAAAAGAAAAGCAAGAGCGGCTTAAAATATTAGAACTGCGCGGCGGCGGGTGTACCTGCCTTAAATTTCTCGCCGAAAAAAAAAAAACAAGTAATAATAAATAAAAACTTTATACTTTTCGAGAAATAATGAGTGTACCCCGGTAAAAAGATCGCTCTGTATAAGCCGTAACAAACCGTCGCGTCGCTCACTTTTTTTTCCATACGCTTCACTAGGTATGATACGAATCGTTCGCTATAAAACAATAGTAAATGTAAATAAACGCAAGCGTGATGCACCGCGGGCGAACGAGAAAAATCAATGCAAGCAAACCGACGACGACGGGAAAGAACCGACCTCCGCCCCTCCCCCCCATTTTTCCGTTGAAAATTGAATGCAAGTTATAGACGAGTCGTTGTTTCTGGTGAATAAAAAAAATAAAGCTTACTGCGAAGTAGCGAGAGAAATTTTACGAGCGTTAGAATATTAAATTTTAACGAAACCGGATATTTCAACGAATTTCCATTAAACGATATCATAGTAGTCGTTTCGTTGTCGTTCTTCGAGCACACGCCCGAAGGACTCGAAACGTTTACTGAATACTTATGTCAGCACTTTACCGACACTGTACGTAGTTTTCGAAATATTTTAATGAAATTCGTGCCGTTTATTATTTATATTCTTGAGATTGTCGAATTTTAATCGGTTATGCGTATATGTTTGATAATACTTCGGTTTTAATTGTTGACGTTGAAACGTGAAAACGTCTGCGTCTCTCGTGAGTCGATCTTACTCGGATGGAAAGAATATTTCGGAAATACGGAAGGTACTGTTTTTTTTTCTTCCCCCGACCGTTTGAATGGTGAAATTTTGATAGAATTCTATATAATAAAGACGCGGCGGAATTCTGCAAGCCTTTTGTAGTTGAAAATTCATAGAATTTTCAATTTCAATACTTGACGCTCGATAACGCAATCCGAGATTCTAGATAAGTTTCTATTTATAGCGAACAAAAAACAAAAAAGTGTTACTGCAAAGTCGCAACATAACATAAACGTTAGAGAATTAGATTTTCACCTAGAAATCTGGTATTTCAACAAATTTCGGTTCAACGATTATATATTAATCTTTTTGTTGTTGTTATATTCGTAATACAAAACACAGTGAAAACACTTATCTATACGAATAGAGGCCGATTCGCTCGTTTTCTTTCGTCCGGCGTCGTTATTTTCGAGACCAACACGGTAGGACACTGGTTTCAAATTGTTTAAAAGACCGATTCACCCGTATCAATCACCCGTCACCTTTATCTCATCCGGCACCAATCTCCCCAAAGCCCTATACGCTTTTCAACTTCAACCCAACGGCGACGGGTATTTCGGATGGCGTTTTATGACTAGATTAAGTTGATTAATAAGTCGATCGTCTGTTTTGGTGACCGATGAAAACGATTTGTCGATGTAGTATTTTCAGTAGGTATTTTCTTACAATATGATGTGACATCTGTTTCTATCGTCGAAAAAGTTTTCAGAGAATAAAGTGAAAAATAATTAACACTGTACGTTTTTCATAAAGGATTTCTAGGTTTTAAAAATCGTCACGAGACCGCTAAACCCCCCCCCCCCCCGACCGCCTTGTTCGCGTCAATGCAAGGCACGAAATCATGACAACCGTAACCATTGGAAACGCGTACGGCTCTGATACCGATCTGGGACGAGTCTCAACCGTGGTCGCAATGACGTGTTATAAATTCTTCCGTCCGCGATGAACGCTCGTCGCGTTTTTCATAGAAACCGTTCTACACGATATTGTGATATGGTCGTTATCATTACTACAATTATTATTACTTTATTGGCCGGAAGAGATTCTTAATGTGAAAATAAAAAAAAAAAACGCTTCGACCCGTTTTTCTAGAAACGCACTACTCGCTGCAGTACTCTCGCACGGAGGTCTGAAGTTTGGAAAAGTTTCAGCTAGTTTCAGCGTGTATATTATGTGTGTATATGTATATACTCGGTCGAGACGTTTAGACGAAATGTGACGTGAACTTTAAACTCTAAATCGTTGTTATTTCACACGAGACGTTCGTTTGGCGCATCAAGCCATCAACGTATTTTGGAAAGAAAAACACCGCGTTTTATCGCATGGTGACGGATTATATAGTCCGTTAAACACGAAACATTAATCGGAAACGTATTCATCCCACAAAAGTTTTGCGTTTCGAGCTCTATAAACATGCGTGAATTCGATTTTGAGTGCGACATTCGGATTTGTTTGATTCGATAAAAATAGTACTATTTAGAAATGTCGTATCGATTAATTTATTTCTATTGATGTATTTGTATGTTAGTCGTAATAAATTATCATTGAATAATATATGAAATAGTTTATTAAAACTATATAAAATAAATAAACAATACGATTGTTTCGTATACGAAGTGCGCGTTATAAAATTACATTTTGTAAAATCAAACATAAATTTTACTTTCGAGTAATCACTCGTCGACCCAGCCCGCTCGTCCCCCTGTGTGCCCGTTACGGCTCGGTAAACGAAAGAGAAAAATTTCAAACCGTAAAACAAAATAAAAATATAAAAACGAAAAACACACATATAAAATAGAATAATCTCGAACGTTACGACACTATTGTATACGAGTATACTACGTACGTACGTTTCGATCGATAAAACCAATTACATTAAACAACAATACATACTCCGACCAGGCGTACCTGTACCTCCTGTATAGCGTAAAATTATGTTGTAAAAAGGAAACGTCATCATAAGACTCACGGTTTCGTCGCGTATTTTCGTCGCGTACTGGAAAATTAGCGGACAGTCTTCCTCGTCGACTCCGAGAGAGCAGTTTACTATTTTGAAAAACGTCGGTATTCAATTTTTTTCCGGAAAAATCTACGTTATTACGCGGCGTCGAGCGTGGACGCGGTTTATACTGCGCAATACCGAATACCCTATTATAACGACGAGTCCGCGGTCGACTCGCGCCGAAACGTTATTATTATTCTAACGAGCATGTTTTCAAAAACCGTTTCGATATGAAATTATTCGAATCGACTCTGATAAACCTTGTTGGTTTTTTTTTTCCTCGCACCGACGGATTTCGCAAACTCGTATCGTAAGAATATTATTCATTTTTATCGCGCAAAGCACACGACGCGCGTTGTTATCATTAGGCACAGTACGATATTTTTTAACGACCCGAAAAAAACGCGTTGAGACTTTATACCGACCTAGTGCGTTGCACGACGAAAAAAGGATATAAAAAACTACCGTAAAAGTGGTGACAGCTATTGTCCATTAAAAAAAACCAAAATTTAACGTCTTCAAATAACGTGTAAAAATAAAAAACGCGCGCACGTGTAATACCACTGGAGAATATAAGACAATATCTGGTGAATTACTGGGACTCTGCGCTTTTTTTTTTCTGCGCATTACATATTCTATGGCTCGTTGCCGAAATTCGTTCGTTTTGAAAACTGATATACAATATATCGATTTTCTCGGCGATGAAAAATTATTATTATTATATTTTTAACTCGTTACATCCTCCGGGATGTTCCGGATTTATCTGGAACCATTTCGCGGTACTTTCAATCTATTTTGGAATATTTTTTTTTAATTTCGCCGCATTACACTCGAGACACATGGCTCAAGAATAAAGATTTTATATTGACATTCGTACTTACATCGAAAATACGATAAATTACAGCGAAAGGCGTCCTTTTGAACTGTTTATTCACGATAATACTGTCAGAAGTACATTTATTTAATTAGAGGTTATCAATTTGTTTGTTAATTTTATACGCTACCCGCCGAGAGTCCAATCGTGACCAACGATTTGGGAACCTCCGACTCGGACAAATGCCCAGTGTAAAACTAAGGAGAGGCGTACTTTAAAACCATCAAGTGATACTTAAGGCGTCGAATCGGTTGTTTTGTTTTTTGTTTTTTTTTAATTCGAACCATCAGTTTGTTGTCGGCGTAGAACAACAACGCACTTTACAACGATATTGTACCGTTCGAGTGTGGATACGTAAAATTATCTGGGAGCTTCAGAACTATTTGAGAGGGTTGAGCCCCCGTAAGTCCTTCTTGATCATCACCTGTGCCCCCTTATAACACCCGAAAAGATCTTATTTATGTAGATAATAAAGGAAAAAACCATCACCGCGGGTGGTCGTAATCTTTTTTCCAGAAAGCACGAGAGGGCGAGGCAGGCGACCGAGAGGCCCTTCTTATAGTGTAGGGACTTAGTGGGGAATAAAACCGTGATAACAATAATGAGCTTATAATGTAATTTACGACGGTCCTAAAAACAATAATAATAAGTTAAAACTTTCGTCGGACGGACGCGGCAGAGAATATCGATAAAAAATATATATATATAAGTCCGTGTCGTTTTTAGAAACAAACGCCGCGCGCGTTGATGACAATTAATCGGAGAAAAATGTATTATTTCTGTGCGTACGTCAAATATATTATTATAATCTTAATTAATTGATTGAACATTATATAGATTTATTGTTTTACCGCGAACGTAAATAATTTAAAAAAATTAATACGAAACGATGTGAAAACGCATTTAAAATCTCAAAAAAAAATTCACTATAAATCACGAACAGTGTAATGAAAAACGAAAATTTTTAAATATTAAAACGTGGATTCAATCAATCCTTGCAATCGCGTGTCTTATCGAATCGTAACAAATCCCACTAAACTCACTGTATTGATACTTAAAATGATATCCAATATAATAATAATATTCAAAGTAGTTTGTTATACTTATAATATGAACAGTGTGAAATATTCACAAGACGGAAATCAAAAAAATTATCAATTAAATGTGTATGAAAAACAGTCTTGATCGGTCTTAGCAGATGGAAATTATAAAAAAAAAAAAAGTCAAAAATTGACCTGAATAGACAAATAGTTGTAAAACGAAAAACGCAAGTACGCCCAACTCGATAACTATGTGGCAAGCTGTGTTTGAAAATAAAACGAATAACAACGCATTGTCCTACGAGTCCACAGCCCTGTACGATATATTATTATTAGGATTATTATAATATACGAGCACGGTAGGTATATTAAAACTCGTTATAATCATTAGCACTCGAGTGTTTATCATACGAGTTTAAGACCGCGCGCGATTACAACTTTTACCACTCGACTCTCCATTATTAATAGTGGCCTCTCCAAAGTCCTTCTATTTTTCACGAGCGCTTTGGTTAACAATGAACCCTATAATAGGTGTTTCGCGCGCAAAACAACGGATCTACCGGCAGTGCATTTAGAATAAAAGCTAGTAAAGGTCCCGACGGCTGAGGGAGGGGAAGAATCCGTTCGTTCAAGGTCCTATCGTATATGTATTTATTTTCGCGTCCATTATTGTCGGACGCGCCATGTTTGAACGTTCGGATGTTTACAGTAAATGTGTACATCGAATTATGCAAACTATTAATTGTTTGGCGGACATACGTGGTTATCGGCGATTAACTAGGCAAGTTTATTCGAAGAAAGAAAATTCGATTCGAGTGGATGTGATGAAATTTCAAAAAGTTTAAAATCAATACGGTCGAGCGAGATTCGTTGAATCGACTCGTGTAAATAATAGACTTTTATAACGATCGACTCTTATCAGTTTCGGTTAATTGATTGTTTTTGTTGTTTTTCAGTGTAGAGGCCCTTTAACTATATGGTATTTAAAATCGCTGAACCGCACACGGTGTCGAGAATGCGTATTTTCGCACTGAACAATGCCGGCAAATGGTGCACACGAGAAATAAAATTGAAAAAGATATTCGATTTCGTTTTTTATTGAATATTTATGAGTGGATTGATCATCGATTCGATTCGGGAGCAACAATTAGACGAGCCGAGTAGAAATTAAATCAATAAACAAATTAAATAGCGAAAAAAAAAATCTAGTCGGGAAATTAAAAAAAAAAAAACTACTCGTGACTTTAACGTTCCGGCTCCTCGATTGTGCCGCAGCACTGGTATTCGGACGGCCAGTTGGAAATTTAATTTCACCCCGAAATGAAATAAATAATACGACGCGTAACGTATAAAAACCAATTCCGATTTTACCCGGATTTCGAAAAAAAAAAAACATATATATTATATTTTTTAGTATTTCGAGAGCGATATGATTTCGCATAGTAAGGGTAAAATAACGATAAATCGTACTCGCCGTTGCATTTTTATTAACCGTATAATGTTCAATATTTTCGTTCATCTCTCTCCATCGGCGTCGTCGTAAATCACGCCGTTTAAATCGTCTCCGCGCGACGAACGCAATACAGATTCCGCGCTTCCGTCTCCGAAATCGACGAGTAAAACACGTTTTAGTTTTTATATGTTAACACGCGTGTTTTTATGGCGCCCACAAATATGATTGTGCTCATTTACAACACGTCGCGCGACGCACATTTACCTAAGCTTTAAGCTTCCGATCGATGAAAAATAATTAAATCTCCCTCCTCACCCCCCCCCCCCCCCACTCATCGAACAGACGTTGTTTTTTTTTTTATGACTTCCTAGCCGAGGTCGAGATAAATTTCGGACGTTTAGTTTTATCGTTATCCTTTGACAATATCGATTATCGGACAGTATTATATTATATTATTTAGGTACTGCGCGTTTTTATGTTTTCAACGATCAAAATATTATGTTACTTGGCGTGTAAACCATCCGATAAAATCAAAAATTTTACAGTTTAAATAATTTTTGAAATAATAACAACGATATTATTGTATCGATGAAAAAATTAAATGACACATCGCGACGTTTCACGAACAACAACTCGAATTATTTTTCATAACACGCAGTTGTCACATTTCGTCGCGATCATTCGCAAACTATAAAATCGACGGAAAAATCACGTTCTGCTATATACGTACGTCGCCGATAAATAATTACCGAAACAGTTTTATACGGACTTCTCCGATCGATAAATCCGATAAATCACGGCAAACGCGCAAAGTACTTTGGAAATACGCGTCCGAAATAATTATTCGTATTCAAACTATTATTGTATACGTGCAATATAATATACTTACCGGCCAACTTATTTGTACGATTGATTCAATTTCGCAACTCGAGTGTTCTGGTGGGCTGCTGACGATGAATGAAATTGGGTTATTTAAACTTCGTCAGCTACTCGCGAAAAGTTGCAACTCCGCCGCACAATAGTTGCTCTTAAGTGTCTTGTCAACTTCTTTCTTTTCTCCGAGCCCCGTAAACAAACAATATGAATCTTAAAGAAAAATACAAATCAATATAGTAAATAGTTACTAAATCTATGTTCTCATAAGACTATACGCAAACTAAAAAGTGCACAACGGTCTTTGAAACGTTAAGAATTAAAAAAACAAGTAGAAATAATTTTGAAAAGTGGTTTCCAAACCGTATAGTGCCAAAAGGGTATTTTTTATAAAAAAAAAAAATCGAGCGGTTTATAAGTGTTTTCTATAAATCAAGAAACAAATTAATATTACCGAAAAGATAAAAAATAAATATTATTTTCGTTGTAGCAGTTTGATTTCGTTCGGATAAATGTTAAGTTACAAGATCGCGGATTTTGACGCATGAAAAAATAGTTAATTTACTTTCAGTTTTATAATACGTATACACGAAACGAATAGAAAATCATTGTTTTAGAGAAGTAGTAAGTAAATTATATTCTTAAACAAAGAATGTGAATTCGAATATTTGAACCCGCCAAATCAAATAAGAATTATAATTTATGTGTCAAAACAATTAACAAAAAAAAAAAAACAAATCACACAAGTCACATGTGTGTTTCGCGTGGATTTGAATTTAAAACGCTTGATTATTTAATTTATAATTTAATAATAACGAACCTCTAGAGCAAATTATATATTCAATGGCGGTTTTATCTGTATTGTTTGGTGAGTTATTTTAGTTAAAATTACACGACGGGGTTGAAGAAAATTATTTTAAATGCAAATAACGTCCGTTCTCGGTGACTTAATAAGCAGGGAATAATGATTATTACCCGATTATTAAAAATAATAAAACGACGAGATAGAAATAGGCTCACCCGATTCGAGAAGTAATTCGTTTCTGTCACTGGACTTGCGACATCAAAACGGCAGCGCCGTTTGCAATTTTACAACTGCGATGTCCATCGCGACTGAAATAACAATTTCATTTAGATTCTCAGAAAGAACGAGATCAAGCACGGTTAAAAAATTAAACCGGGGCATTTCATCGACTTAATTTATTTTTATTCATACTTATACGATGAACTCGCGCGAAACTGCCCCCCACCCCCCAGATATAAGCTAGATTATACACAGATTACATATGGACATAATATATTATGCTCTTAAAAATTATTTTAAAAATAAATCGGAGAAAAGAGAGTAATCTCAAAAATTAAATCCTCTCCTAAAAACAAATTCAAACTATAAAAAGAAAAAGTAGGGTTAAGCTTGGAGTCGAAAACTTTTAAGTTTTTTCTTCTTATATATTATTATAAAATATTATCATGGTATACGTAGGTATTTAAGCCTGCAGTTCTGAGTATATTTTTCCGAGACAACGAAAACCATTATCACGGAACGATCTTTTTGTCAAATACGTTAAAAGATAACGAGAAATTTCTACAGAATAGAAAAACTAAATGCATAAAAAGTAAAATGCATTAAATAAAAACCTTTCGAAACAAGCACATTCAAATTTCATATTTTTAAATTTTTATAACTTTGTATAAATTTACATCGTATAGCGCACTGCTAGATTTTACGTCTGGTCGGAAAAATAAAAAAAATTTGTCATTTTCGTTACAATAATACTTGGTTTTACAGTCTAAAATAAGAATGACGAAACACCAATCGTCAGAACGCGTTAGGATAAAAGTTTTAATTTCCATTTTGATTGTTTTTTTTTTTTTTTTATCACAAACGAGTTGTATTATAATATATTGTACGTATAGTTGTTTAATAATTACACTACTGAATCAAATGTGGCAAATTTGTCGATCTCTCGTCAGAGACCATTAATAATAATACGTTTCAAAATTAAATATAGTCTTACGATGTTTTTCAACCGACTCAATCGAACGGCGCGCGCAAAAGCTGACGGAGGACAACATCTGTTCTGCTGTGGGGCCAGGGGGATGCCGAGCAACGTAAAACCGTAAAATAATAAATTCATAACGAATGCGGAAAGAGACGTCTCGAGAGGGACGAGAAAAAAATAATAATATAAAAATCGTCTGCGGACCTTGTGTTCTATCATGTCGAAATAACAGTTATTATTTAGCTATTATTTACTCCTGCGGATCGGTTCTAGATCGTCATTAATTATTTCCCGCAGAGTATTATTATGATAATATAATTGCGAGTCTCGGTTTCGTCAGTGTTTATTTTTTATTTTTTTTTTCCAGTAACTTTTAAAAACACTTCGTAAATAATAATAAAACCGTAATAATAAAAAACAACAAAAAAGAAAAAGGATTTAAAACCGAGACGAAAAAATACAATCGCGATATTCCGAATACCGCCCGACGTGGTGATGACATTATGTTGTACGCGTTTTAAACGATTTTTGAATTTCTCCGCGAACGAGAGACTCGAACAACTTCGTGATGTGTGCAGAGATTGCTCGGACGACGCGCGGAATCGAATTGAAAAAATCCAGAAACGGACGAATCGATCGCGTCGAAACGCGACTTTAATATCAACACTTCTGTACGTGTGATCGACTCGAAGGGAAAAAACGACTCGTCAGATCGAAAGTTATTTCCGAAAATAAGTACCGAGTCGACACGTCAATTGAAACGAACTCGGTTAAAATTTCTAACTCGTCACAATCCCCAGCCTAGTTTGCCTACACCGTAAACATACTGCGTATAACCTTCCCGGGACAAATTCATACTTTTAAATCGATAAGCGAAGGCTTGGATATTATCAGTCACGGTGCAACACTTCTGTTTCTCTGTAGTTATTATATATTACGGTAAGTGCGCGCGACGGATCTCTTTATCCACTTGAATCTCGAAGCGATGGCGACGAAAACGCGACGGTAATCGAGGCCCTGATATTGATTCTAAAAAAATTCGAACTAAAATACCGGTAGGATGTGGACAGTTCCAGAATAATCAAACGAACCGAGTGTACGTTGTGTGATTTACGCGGAAAAAAATCATCATCTAACGTACGGAAAACAAACAGTCGACGATATCGCCGCGGACGACGCGCTGTCCTAACGATTGACTCGATAGAAATTCGTTTGCAAATACATATAGGTAGTCTTTAAGTATCGACGACGCCACGCGCGTCTTCGAAAAAAATCAGATTTCGAATTAAATGTGTATTCGAACGTAAAAAGGGGTGAACGTGCTTGAAAAATCGTCAGGTCGTACACACCTAGCCGTTGCAGGCGTACACAACGGAAGCCCGTGTGTTTCGCAGCGTTTGTGGAATTTCGCCAGAGAGGAAATATCAGTACAATAATATACAGAGTAGCGGGGGGAAGGGGGAGGCCAATAACGTCCGTCGACGACGCACTGCAGTTACGAAGGGGAAAAAAGGAAAAAATGCATTTTTTTCACGCTCTTCTTTGAACCGCGCGCGCGCGCGATATAGTGAAATCGAATTCGCGGCGCACTCTCGAGGTCGAGTGCGGGTCGTTACTTTTTCGAAAACTGCACTTTAACTTAATCAACTAGGTACTGTAGAGTTGCGCGCGGCGACTACGGTATTTTAATGTGCACTTAAATGATCACATAAGCGGTGATGAGCGCACGCGTCGTTTCGATTTACGCTCGTCATTATACAACCGGTGGCGTATTGGAGAGGGAGCGGAAGGTCGAAGACGGAGATCTCGAGGGCGGAGGACTCGCGGGAGCCGTGCGGTCCTCGAGCCTACCCGGACGACGGTTTTACATTCCTTCGTTTGGCTATCGTTCAAGTATTTCACAGCTTTGTAATACGAAACACGGCACCGGTCGTGTGTACGAATACAGAAATATTCATAACAAATAACGTTCTAATGTTATAATCAGTGTGGCTATGATATCGCAACGGTTTGCCACGTTATTTCAAATCATGCTTTATAATAAAAAAAAACATAGCCCCCCCCCCCTGACATTCGACTTGATCTCCGCGCGTAAGGACGAGTGCACTACGGCGTGACAATAAGCAGAGCGATCGCCCGGAGAGATTTTCATTTATAACGATCGTATTTATTTTTTTTAATAATATCATAATGGTATCGATTACGAGTATGATTTATAACGACACGCGTTATTCGTTCGTTTCAATATGATTTTGTTCTTTCACAAGAAAATACGTCATATCGTGCGCGCCACGTCGTTTCACGTCGGATTTTACGTGTGAAATCACGTGTTTGAAATTCGCGCCGTATGTACACATATCACTCGTATTCAACCGATTTTTATTTTTTGCGACAGAAAAATCGTTACAGCGAGTGTTTAGAGTCGTAGCTCGTTTGTTTGGTTAAAAAAATGTGGGCAATATAATAATATACTCCGAGTAAGCCGCGGATTGAAATTCACGGCGAGGACAGCGTTCTTTTTCGTGTAACGAAAATTAATTAGCATCTTATACTCGAAATGTTTTTGAAAACGTTTTTTTTTTTTTTTTTTCCCGAGACGTTCGAGTTTCGGTTTTAATTTAGTGTTTTAAACGCCCGAATGGCGTACGACGTGACCCATCGCTGTTTTGAAATTTATAGCGCATAATAATAATGACAATAATTATCCCGAAAACGACGAGTGCGCGGTATTTGCTTTATTTTTTTTCGTTTACTTTATTTATTCGTAGATTATAAATGATACGATAGTAAATCTTCGGCTACGGACCGGTTCGCGTACGCGAGTGAACATTTTAATACCTATAATAGTGTTGTCGTTGTTATTATTATGGCGTACGGAATAGCGTGGAGACACGACCGACTATACTCTCTCGATGTTTTAGACGGCACTATTTTTAGAGAGACAAACGCGCGGTAACGATGTAATAGCTGAAGAACGCGCGCCCGTACGGACATATTTTATAATATATTATTACGCCCGAACCGACAAAAACGTCACAGTAGGTACGAGTACGATTTATTAGGCACCGCGCCGCGTCTATATGCGTACTCGTCTCCTATACATAATTTTAGCGGCCGTCGAACGTCTCACGAGTATTTCGAAATGATAGAATATATCCGGCGTCGTGAGCGACCTACCCCGAGGCGTGGCCGGACGATTTTTGAGAGGCAATGTCACAAAATCCTACAGATATATACCTCTTACATTATTACATGCTTACACATAATATTATGTGAACATATATGTTTACAAACATGTTTTACTCGAAAACACAATTGAATTATGAGCCGTAGCGCGTCGATTATACGATTATAACTACTATTTACTATTTATTCGCCGAATAACTCAAAGTTATTTTTAAAACCGTATATAAGTTTATTGTATATTATGTTATATTATATATTTTACTAGCTGGCCCGGCAAACGTTGTTTTGCCATATATTTCTAGTGAATTTTTTAGTATAAAAAATAACTAACTTATCGTAAGTACTTGGGGATGGTGTTTATAATTAAAAGAGGAATGGAGCAATGACGGCCTATAAAAATAACAAAACTCCAGCTATAACGTTTTTAATTTTTAACCCTCTTTTACCCCATCAGGGGTTGAATTTTGTAAAAATTGAAAATGTAAAAAATGTTTCACTTTAAATCACTTTTAACGTAACAAATTGAAGTACTCAATAACTAACTTATTGTAAGTAACCGTATATGAAAATAATACGAAACACGTATATATTTTTAATTGAAAATGATTCGCAAAAAAATTTATAAACAATGATTATGGTTACTATATGGTTACAGAATAGGTTTAAATATAAAACGTTAAATTTTTAAAAATATTTGTGGTGGGGGCCGTCCTTAACAGCTAGGGGTTTAAACAATAGTTTATGTCCTATTCTCTGAGCTACCAAATATACGTAAAAATGTCATGAAAATCGGTCGAGCCGTTCCGGAGGAGTTCGATAAGAAACACTGTGACGGGAGAATTTTATTTATAAGCTGATAAATTAGGTACCGATCAATAACCGATCTGTTGGATTTTTATACGTTTCTGGTGCAAAAAAAATCACGATTTTTTTTATAAAATAAGGCAAAAATCGCGATTTCCCTACCTCGCGACGAAGAGAGGCGCGCCTAACTTAAGACTGCAAATAAATATAATCGGTACTACTTACGGCTTGTCGGTGGATTGCTGTTGAGTTTCGGCGTCGGTTCGTGAAAATGTAAAGTAAGCGCACTAACAGGTACACAAAAGTCACGGTTAAAAGTTTCATCGGTCGTCGGACGAGATGAATAATAATAAACTGACGACATTATCGACACTGTCACGGAGAAAAACTAAAACTGCGACGAAAAACTATCCGAACCGCTGTCGACACTAGGCCGGTCGTCGGAGCACTGTGCATCCGGTTAGCCGACGTACTTCCTCGCGAGCGTCTCTCGATCGGTTTTAGGCGGGTTGCGCGCGCAGAACAGCTGTCATTGGTCGGGCGGCGCGATTTCGTTGGCACGCACTATCTCACTCGTTCCTTTATTTATATTCCTCAATACTATTGTTACATAATCATGTTTGTCACAACGAACTATCTTATATAATAATTACGTAATACCTATTATTGACTAATCTCTTCGATCGTTTTACGTTTCCGGTGCGAAAATCAAGGATTTTTTTCATAGAATAGCAAAATAAAGAGGTATTGGGGCTCGTGGGGCAATGTGGGGCCACACTACCCCTATGATTTAAGGGAGACTAACATTTATGTTTGATTTTAAGCGCCCCCGTGTCTTTTTAGTACACATCGCGGGAAAAAAGTCAAAGGCAGCACATACATATAAGTTTGATCAGAAGTCGGGAGACCTATATTGCCCCTGCGTTCCCCTCCGATTTAACTACTGCTCCCGCTAAACCTATTCTGCTCGCGAAAAAATATTAACAATATATAATATCTATTATAGCTGAATAACTCGGCTTCGCCCGTGTGCGACTTTTTATTTTTTTCATTTTTACCCCTTTTACCCCCCTCGAATTCCGGAAAATCCTTTCCCAAGGGGACTCCATTATATAAAACGAAACTGCCGACCAAATTTCATACTCAGGCGAATTTTTCTAGTTTCGCCCTTTTTACCCCTTTAAACCCCCTTAGGGGTGGAATTTTGAAAACCGGGCGACGACGTGACGACACTCGGAAAGGTATTTGGAACAGTTCTGTGAAAAAAAATTGGAAAAAAGTTAAATAGCGTCGTCACAAAATGGGAACATAAAAAAGGCCTGTTCTTTTATACACTCTATATATACTCGTATAATAGATAATAGATAGTATATGTTTTAAAATTCATTTGATAAAAAGTTAACAGGTTCAAACGATTTTATTGTATACATTTTTTTTTTCAATATTAATTTTTCACTTTTTTGACTATCAATAAATAAATTATCATAATATTATGGAATAGATTATTTCGGTAATTTATTGAGAGTTATGATAAAAAATAAATACATTCAATATTCAGGAATCTATAATTATGACGCGGCCCTAGGGATGTCATTACCGCTAAAGTTCCCTCGATTACTATTGAAGTCATAAGCGATCTACCTCTATTTACTACCGGCAATTATTCGTGGGGGATATTTTTTTTTTTTTTTTTTTTTTTTAACGTTTATTAGTTATATACAATCTGTACCTTTTAGGCACAATGAGTACATGTGATAGAAGTATTTACATATATATATATTACATTAAAACTAAAACTTAGGACTAACATAAGACATATATATTTACAAGAAACACAGGATTCGAGCAGCCATCCATTAATGACACTCTCTATGGGTATTTTTATTTATTAATTTTTTATTTTTTTTTATTTAATATTATATTTTATATTTTAAATTTGAATGGGGGGGCTGAGAAGGTCACGTGGCCATTTGCGTTTAAGACGCCTAGGAGGATTTCCAGGAATGGTCGGGACTGCGAGATCGCGGATTAGTGGATTCCAGTTGGAGGACAGACGGTTATGAAAGCGCTTATAGTGTGTTTTGGCTTCTTCCTGGACAGTTTTCATTTTTAAGTCTGTGTGGATAGTGCAGTTAGAGACATATGGTGGAGCATTAAGTAGTTTCCTGAGGGCTAAGTTTTGGAAGGTTTGTATTCTGTTAAGGTTCGATTTCTTGGCATTACCCCACAGCTGGATGCCATAGGTCCACACCGGTTTTATTAAGGATTTATATATGAGCAGTTTTGTGTTGATATTAGTGAATTTGTTATTGTTAATAAATATTTTAAGTAGTCGTAATCGAGAGTTTAAGTTTATTCGTTTTGACTTAATATGGTGGGCCCAGGTTAATCTACGATCAAGAGTTAGTCCAAGATATTTAACTGCTTGAGAGTTTGGGATAGTGATACCATGAATGGTGACATCTGGACAGGGAGTAGTTTTAAGGGTGAATGTACAATGCACGGATTTTGACTGGTTTATTTTCAACCTCCAGTTGGTGTACCATTCTTCCATGAGGGAGAGGTGATTTTGAAGATGGTAGGAAGCAATAACCGGGTCATTATTTATTGTGATTATGGCTTTATCGTCGGCATAGTCGGCGACTAGCGTATCAGGGGAGGTTGGTTGATCAGAGGCGTAAATGTTGTAGAGCACAGGCGAAAGAATTCCACCTTGCGGAACGCCTGCCGATATTTTGGCTATACTCGAGAGGGTTTCGCCGACGCGAGTACTGTAATATCTGTCCGTAAGATATGATTTGATAATCATGTAGTAAATAGGGTGTAAAATTTTTTTCAATTTGAAAAGGAGCCCGTGGTGCCAGACCCTATCAAAAGCTTGCGAGATATCGAGAAAAACGCAATTACAATATAATTTTTTTTCTAATGCGTAGGAAATTGCATCTACAACTCTATGAACTTGGTGGATTGTTGAGTGGGTAGAACGAAATCCAAACTGGGAGTTGGGAAGAGTGGAATTTATAGTTAGGCATGGTAGTATTCGTTTAAGTAAAAGTCTTTCGAGGATTTTAGCGAAAAAAGGTAACAGACTAATGGGTCGGTAAGAGGAGATGGAGTCAGGAGGTTTATTGGGCTTTGGAACTAGAATAATAACCGAGAATTTCCAGAGAGTAGGAAAATACGAAAGTCTGAGAACAGTGTTGAATAAATGTGTGATGTGGATGATCGCTTTTTTTGGCAGGCATCTGGCAACTTCCGCAGTAATAAGGTCAAACCCGGGAGATTTTTTGAGAGGGTATTTATCGATAGCATATTTAACTTCATTCGGAGAGAAGTGTTTGACAGGGTGAGCTACTGGTAGTGGGGAGTTTAGAAACTCTTCCACAGAGTTGATGTTATTAGGAGAGAAAATATCAGGGTGAGGCTGGAAAATCTCCGATAGATGGAGTTTGAACAGTTCGGCTTTATCTGTATCAGATATTGCAAAGCTACCATCGTTTTTTTTAATTGGGACGTTTGGGACTTTAGTTTTGCACGCATTTTTTGTTGCTTTCCAAAGACTTGCATCATTTGAGAGATTTGTTAGAAAGCTTTCAAGAGATTTTGTTTTGAGTTTAGCTAACAATTTTTTTAGATGATTGGCTAGTTTATTGTATTTTTGCTTGTGAGAAGGCAGGCGGGTTCGTTGGTAAAGAGCCCTTGACCTACGTTTTTCAACAATGATTTCACGAATGTGGACTGGTATAGCAGGAGTCTTAGAAGGGTTGAGAGAAGTGACTGTAGAAGACCAAGCAGCAGTTTGAATGAGGTTTGTGAGATTGTTAACAGCTAGATCCAGGTCGTCATTGGATTTTAATTTAATGTTTAATTTGATTTGTTGGTCGACTGTGTCATGAAATTTGATTTTGTTAGTGGTACGATTAAATAATTTCGGGGATTCCTGTCGAAGAGGAGGAGAGGCATTAAGAGTTAGCAGTACTGAGGAATGGTCAGAATTTAAGTCGAGTATATTCTCCGTAGTACAGTGAATGTTGTTTGGGATTTTTGTAATGAAAATGTCTAGAATATCTGGGTTTTTGCGAGCTGAGGTCGGCCAATATGTTGGGCCTGGTGGAGCAAGAACTTTTAGATTTCTTCTAGTTACAAAATTGTGTAGAACCTGACCACGCGGATTGTTTGCTCGGCAACCCCAGGAATGGTGTTTTGCATTGAAGTCACCGCCTATAATGCAATTGTTATGAATTGAATTAAAGTAATTTGTATAATTTTGAATTGTTATCTTATGTTTTGGAGGAGAGTATATGGCCGCAATAGTGATAGGAATATTATTTAACTTAATGATTAGGGAACAGGATTGTAAATAATCAAAACAAAATTGTGGGAGAGGTTGAAATTGAATAGAATTTTTTATGAGAATAGCGACACCGCCATGAGCCGTGTTATCAGGATGGTCGGTTTTTAAAAGCTTATACCCAGGTATAAAAATGTTGGAGTATTTGGTGAGATGGGTTTCAGTAATTAGTGCTAAATCAATGCGTGAATTGTATAGAACTGTTTGGAGTTCATTGACGTGATTTTTTATTCCGTTTGCATTAAATTGAAGAATTAAAAGAGACTTATTTGTAGCTTTATCTGACATTTTATTTGGCAAGAAGTTTTTCAATTACTTTGGTGAGTAGGGATATTAGAGGATTTATCAGTGATTTGAAATCCTCAAGGAAGTTTGTGATGGTAGAATTTAAATCAGGAGTGGATGTAGGTGTTGCGTTATAAGCTGGTCTACCAGAAGTAGCCTGGGCATAGGTGGGGGAATGTGGATCGGGTTGAATTGGGTGGGTGTCATTTATTGGATGACTGTCTCTAATAGTTGTGGTATTAAATCTAGTGTTAGTTGGCACAAAGTTACTTTTGGTGTATGGTTTTTTGGCACGCTGAATATCCTTGTAGATGGAACAGCCCTTATAACTCGCAGGATGATCGCCTGAACAGAGAGCGCACTTTGGTGGATCCGAGCGTTGATTTGGGCAGTCGGGGGACTTGTGATTTGAGCCGCAGCGGACGCAGCGTGAGGGGTATCCGCAGTAGGTTTTTGTGTGACCGTAGTCCTGACAATTTGTACACTGGCTTATTGTTTTAGATTTGTAAGGCTCTTCGACTTTGATTTTCGTGTGTAACAGTGAGGACAGATGAAAGATTTCAGCTGACTTGCTTTGTGGCTCTAAGTCTACGAAAAAGAGCGGAAGCGGGATTTTTGATACTTTGTGGAGAACGTTTGTGACACGTCTTACTTCGAACAGGCGAACTTCGAGTTCTTCTTTAATTGTGTCAACATTAGTGGTTGGATGAAGGTTACGTATGACGGCACGTAGTGGTTTATCTTGTTTAAGCTGGTAAGTGTGAAATTCCGCCTCTTGTTCTTTTAGAAAGTGAATAAGTGCCCTATAAGATTCGGGGTTCGACGTTTGAATTTTTAAACGGTCAGCAGACGTTTTGCAGAAGAAATTATCTACACCAATTAATTCAATTAAAGCTGTACATAGGTCTAGGTAGTTTACCACGCCTCTTACAAAAATAGGAGGCGGTGGTTTGAAAACTTCATCTGAGATATCATTATTTTGTTCAAAAGGTAGCTGTTGCGAAGACGAGTTTAGGTCAGGCTCATCAATTTGATTTAGGACTTCAAACCGATTTGTTGATTTAAACAGTTTGGTTTTTTTTTTTATAATATTTTGTGATTTAATATTGACTTGATCGCTTGTCGATGAGGTTTGAGAAGATGATGAGAGATTTCTTTTACCTTGTTTTGTAACGAGAGTAAAATTGTCATTTGTATTTTTATTTGAAGTTGCGCCATCATATACGGAATTAGAAGCAAGAAGGTTTGAATTATTTGGCTGACTAGACGTTGTTGTTTTGTGTTTACCGATATGCTGATTAGCTTTATTATTAATATTATTCATAATTAACTGCGGCCGCGGCGGCGTGTGATTGTTTTATCTAGACCGCCTTGTGGCGGTCTCAGATAGGGAGAACACGTATGCACTATTGCGTAATAACGCAGTATGTGTGTACGGCGAACTTAATAATGATTTTTAACGACGATTTTGGAGAACTTATACAAGCGACGTTTTTAAGTTTATCATAATTAACAAACACTGCGGTAGGTTGCGAATAAAAATTTCGAAAGTACTGCTAAAATTTACACATAGTCACAATCACTGGACAATGAACACTATGAGTGCGATTAAATTAATTACGAGAGGAGCGCACAGAGACACGTGTGTATCGGACGGCATCCACCGCGGAACTGTGTGGGGGATATTAAAAAAAATAATAATACGTTGTTATAAATAATTTTTATAAACGTGCAGGTATTGAAATGTATTAGACGCGAGTTTATCGAAAAAGTTGTCGCGCTGAACGGCATTCAGAGGTCGAACAATGTTGTCGAGCCGAAAAAAATTACCATCGCAGTGCCGAATTATATAATTAATTTGGAATCGTGTGGCTGCTCGTTATGGTAATTAATACGATATGAGACGCGTACGTATTCGGTATTATTATTGTTTTTGTTAAAGAAAAATTCCTGCGGCTGTGTGACGCGATCCTTCACTAAAGTTATACTCCTAAACCGCGGGGAAAGTTTTTAAGTCTCGATAGAATTTGTACGATCTAATTATGCGAAAATATTCGTTTAACCTTATTATAATTATTATTATCGATTTCCATAGTTTTTAAGTCGCGTTTCATAAAAATAAATAATGTGTTAAGTCGTAATGATTTAAACGACATTTTGTTCAATTGCCAATATGCCGAGAAAAGCGGATATAAATAATTACGTCGTGTCGATTTTCTAATAAATTTAATGTTTTAACTGTGTGGACTAGAAACGTGAAATTTACCATTGTTAGAGATGGATCCCCAATGGTCGAACAAAAAACGTTGCACATCAATACTGTATACGGACATAGCGCTGTCGGTAGTTGAGATGGCCGAAAAAAAAAAAAAATAAAGAAAATTGTAGACCGAGACAAATATGGCGTAAATCGCTCACGACACGAGTACAAAGATATTGAAAAAATATTACGTCTATATGTTATTCGACGAGTTGGCAAAGTGATTTCCGAGCTTAACGATTGTCGTCCCGATGAAATGGAGATGTAACGATGTTATTGCACACAAGAACATGGTGTATCACTCGGACGTCGCAGTAGTGGTTTTTTTCCTACGTGTCCGATTACGGCGCTGACCGTCATCATAGCGATCGCAATCTCGAGAAAAAAAAAGCAAAAACTACTCGCACTCCGGTAAATAGAGCGATGACATAACAATATTACGCGAATTATAAATTATAATAATATACAGCTCGTCCCGCATTCGTATTTGTCCTGTAAGGTTACTCGTGTTTTTTCGACGACTTTCAAAGTAAGTATATATTATTCATAATAATATAAACTCGAAAAAAATTGCGTTTTCACGTTATTTAAAAATAGTCGAAATTCGTACGTCCTATCTTTCGAGCTGAGTCTTTAATAATCTAATTTATCAACGGCCAATTGCCCGACATGAATAGTAGTGTCTACTTAATAGTAGTACCTAGTAATATCTACGCACGTTTTCCAAATAAAAATCAAAAAACTCGGGCCAACAAACTGAGAATTTCAGATCTTTAATTTATGAGTGTTGGCCTAAGAGAAACTATAGACATTTCCACTCGGTCATGCCAGGATTATATATCGTATATAATATACGTATAAGTACGCCGTATAAAGTATAAATCATCTCCCACTCAAAAACAAATATGAAAAATGAATTATTTATTGTCCTGCGAGGCAAGTGTTTTAAAACAAAACGAAAATATATTATATATATTGATAATTTAAATTTATAGTAAATAATAACGGACAAAAATTAAAACAACGCCGCCGCCCCCCCCCCCCCCTATGGATCGATTATTTTTCGAAATATTAATTATCTGAAAACGGATCTGTCGCAGTTCGGACAAAAAGTCTACCTAAAGCATACGTATCCTATCGCCGCCGCGGTGCAGAGTGCAGTATTTTTTATTTATTTTAAATAAATACGTACCTTTTGTTATTCCTAATAATAATATATAGGCATTCTTCAAAAACCGACACTCGATGTCAGGCCGAAGTTTTGTGCCGAAGAGTCGTGAGTCGAGCAGCATTGCCCCGAGTGAAAAGAAATGTTTTGCTCCTCTCGTTTTCCTCGAGAAATCTGAAAAATTGTAAAAAAAAATCAAATCAAAAAATATTATTCAGGAAAAAGCCGGCGGCGGGAAAGAACGCGTCGAGGGACACCCGCCCTCGTATAACGAGCCGTTTACACATCGCCACGAGGAATAACGAATGGGTTATGCCACTCGCGGTCGATTCGTTAATCCCCCGTTAACTAAAAAAAACCCCCGGACGACTCGTCGGCCGATTTACATTCGACGCACAACAATGTATAATAATAATACACAGCGAGTGATATGACGTAATGTTATACTGTGCGTATGGATTGTATCGGATTATAAAACGTGCGAAATGATAATAAAAAAAAATAAATAGAAAACATCCCGGCCGTAATGACGAAATATTACGATGACAACGGCGACGAGAAAACAATTGGGAATTTTCACGGTACGTAAATGATTTCAAAGCGAATCCGACGTCCGCGATGGAAATTAACGAATTCGGGTGGTTCGTTTCGATCGTGTTACATCATAATATGTTTTATACGAGTTATGACGAGTCGATCGTTTTCTAATTAAATCAACGTGTTTTTTTTATTGTTTTTTTTTTCGTTCACGTGTTAAAATAATCCGTGTACATACGTGTCGAGTTAAAATGGTGTTTGATCGCATTCGAATTATCGCGCGTTATTTTTTTTTATTTTTATTCGTTCAAGAAACGTAATCGGAATATTATGAATTTTAAAAATGTGGCAGATTTTCAAGAATGTTCTGTGTGAGGAGTTCAGAATAAATATGTATACAGCAGGTAGATTTATAGTATTTATAATGTACACCGAAAGGATATTATTGCTAAAACATATCATATTCTGATTTAAATACTTTTTTACGCGTATAGAATGTTCCCGGGCGGCCAGATTAGTATATTATATTATTATTAGTATATTAATAGTTATTAAGTAATAGATAATATCAAACTGAACACCATCTATCTATATATATATAAAAATCGATGTACATTTGAAAAAATTTTATAGCTCAAGATCCACCGAACCGATTTCGATAAAAATTTCAGGGCATATTAGGATTGATATGTAGATGATTTCTGTGAAGTTTGTACGCTGTGCGATAAGTGGTTCCGGCGTTATGGCCTCTTAAGTGTACAATATTAATCACACATTGTTATTGTTTTGCCATGGAGATATATTACGTATTTAAACTCTATGTGGTTATGTTTTATTATTTGTTTCCGTGGCACTTGCGTCTATGACATTTTCTATTAATTAGTTTGAGATTAAATGAGTTTGTTTTTTATTCAATTTCAATTATATGGATTTTGGTGTAAAAAATGCCACGACAAAAACGACAGAATATAAAACGACAGAAAATGAAGCCGGCGGATTGTACTGCACACGAGCGAAGCCGGGTTATTCAGCTTTATATATAATATAAAAGAACAGGCCTTTTTTATGTTCCCATTTTGTGACGACGCTATTTAACTTTTTTCCAATTTTTTTTCACAGAATTGTTCCAAATACCTTTCTGAGCGTCGTCACGACGCCCGATTTTCAAAATTCGAACCCTAAGGGGGTTAAAATGGGTAAAAAGGGTGAAACTAGAAAAATTCGCCTGGTCGGAACCGCTGGAGCTTTGAGTATGAAATTTGGTCAGCAGTTTCGTTTTATATAGTGGAGGCCCCATGGGAAAGGATTTTCCTAAATTCGACCCCTACCAGAGTTAAAAGGTGTAAAAGGGGTAAAAATGAAAAAAACTGATAAAATAAAAAGTTATACTGCACACGGGCGAAGCCGGGTTATTCAGCTAGTCTATATATATAAAAATCGATGTACATTTGAATAAATTTTATAGCTCAAGATCCACCGAACCGATTTCGATAAAAATTTCAGGGCATATTAGGATTGATATGTAGATGGTTTCTGTGAAGTTTGTACGCTGTGCGATAAGTAATTCCGGCGTTATGGCCTCTTAAGTGCATAATATTAATCACACATTGTTATTGTTTTGCCATGGAGATATATATACACTCTATGTGGTTATTTTTTATTATTTGTTTCCGTGGCACGTGCGTCTATGGCATTTTCTATTAATTGGTTTGAGACCATAGAGATTACTCTATGTTTGAGACCTAGCCGGAACCACCGAAGCTATAAGTATGAAATTTGGACGGTAGTTTTGTTTTTAATTTGAATTCGTTTTGCTCACATTCGCGACGGACGATCGCTAGGACAGAAGTGGAGGAATAACGACGAGGCATCTCGTTTTCGGAGGAAAACGGCTGATAGTTTTTGTAATGGCCACTTGCCGAGCAGTAACAAAAAAATATAACCGTCGGATAACGAGCGCGCGCGCGTGTGTGCGCAAAAATAAAGAAACTTCGTTTCGCGTAGTGTACATGTATAATAATTACAATCGAACGCGAACGATAAGAGAGTACGCGACTCGGACGAGACAATAGCACAATAAGAGTGTTGGTTTTAGCCGCATGACCGCGACTAAGACGCGGAAAAACGAAAAAAACCGAAACGGACATTCTTCGCACGTTGGGCGCGGACCGTCCGGGCGGATGTGTGTTATCTCAGTCATACTATCTATTCGTATTTATTTTTTTATCGCGGTCGTTGCCGGCGCTCGACGTTAACGATTGCGATCGCAAAGATTTTGTCCATTTGATTAGTGGAAAAAAAAGCGACTGCCGTCGCTCGGCTCGCATAGATCGTCGCGCGTAATAACACCGGTTAGGTCGGGCAATTTTTTCAAGCAACGTTTTCCGTGTCCAAATCGGGGCCGTGTAATTACAGGAGAACGAGGAGGAATCGATCCTCTAGGGTCTGTTTTTCATCGTGGTGATTTCGATTATTGCCGACAATAACCGTTCAAAATACCTCGCCCCCCCCCTCCATGTACAAAAAGTATTGTTGTATTTATTTTCACTAAATAAACGTAACGTAAAGTATTAATAATTTATAGACGTGACCCGGACAATAAGCATTCCGAATTGCCTTTTTTTTTTCTTCTTCTATACCTCTATCGGACGCCACCTGATGCCAGAGTATTTATATGAAATTATTTGAAAATCGTAGGAGAAAAAAATGAAATTCACCCCGGTTACTCGTGCGTTTGCGACTTTATTTGGGAAAAGCGACTATAGACACAGAATTTCCAATTTACCCCTCCCAATCATCGTCGATACAGTGTTATATTATCGTATATTACTCGTTGGTAGGTCAAGTACTACGTATTATTCGACTACAGCGTTTGTGCTTTCACAAACGTAAAAACATTTTGCACAACCAGGAAGTGGAAAAAGAAACGCGCCCCGCCGAAATATACCGAATCTTACCCCCTTCTTCCATCGTTGGAAAACACGACGCGAGAAATCTTTTCGATCGATCGGATCCGTCGTCGTGTTCCGTCCGAACGCAGTACCACGCGCGTACATGACATAATGTGACGTCGAAATCGAAATTGTTCGTTTTTTGTTCCCAAGTTCGATTTGACGACGACGCCACGGCACCGTTCTCAGCAACACGTCTCGACGCGATTCTGTTTTTCTCTTATCTAAATGAGAATTACATTGTTATTATAATATTATTATTATATTAAAAAGCGATACGTACAAATACAATAACGCACCTACGTCCTATGTATTATGCAGCAGAATATCGTGTCCGCTTCGTGTTTATACCATCAATCTTCTTCCCGGCGGCGGCGTCGGACAAAACGGAACGTTTAATTTCGTGTAAAAATATTTATTATAATCCCATCTGATTAAAAACGCGTATATTAGGAGAATCCTTTGAGCCACGAGATATTAAATTAAAACGCACATCTATATACACACGCACATAATGTATATGCATAGAGAGAGAGATAAAGACGCGTATATACTTTGGTATTCAGAATAACGATCCATTGTTAAGGTCCAAATACCCCGTGTTTATGCTGTCGAACGTAAAAAAAAAATAAATAAAAATACATTAATATTCAGTGAGGTTAATCACGATCCAAGTGACTAGGTCTATGCGTGATGAATCGTTGTCGATTATTTGTCTGTATCCTCTCTCTCTCTCTCTCGTTCTCGTCCACACGCGTTCCACACTCGTATACACTATCACATTATCATTACGTATTTATTTACGACACGATCGGTGACGGCGCCAGGATTTTTTCCTAGTCGAAAAGGAAAGGGACAGCGGCGTAATCGCTGGGAATATGGACGTCAAATCTTCCCGACCCGGGACCTGTTTTTTTCCCCATAATTTTCACAGTTAGAAAAATCAGTTATTCGACGACGGACTGAGAGAAAAACGGCCCGAAGAGTAAAAATGTGCCCAGGGTCCTATTAACTCTTTGGGAACCCGAAGAAAACTTATCGGTTTGTCTTTTGGCATTTGTATTTTATCTTAGATCTTTCTTTGATAGTTTAAAATAATAATTTAATTAATTTATCCTCTTATATAACAATATGAATTGTTCAACTTGAACTTTTAATTTAATTTTCGTCGAGAGTTGTATAACTCATCAGTATTATAAGCGAACAATATAAATAAATTCATAATATTATATCAAATTGCAGTAATATTATACATATATATATATATATTGAGCGTAAAGTTTTATCAAAATATTTAAGTTTCAATCATTAAAAACTCGAGCAGTAACGAAAATATCTTGTAAATTAAATCAACGTCATGTAACATTTTATATCTGAAATGTACAATTATTTCAAAAACGTGAAAGACGCACAAAAATTATTTCATCGGTTACCGAGAGCTCGGAATAATCGTTATTGATTATTATCGCTAGAGGTAAATTACGTTTTTACAACAAAAAATATCCTATTTTGTTAATAACAACACGGAAAATAGATCAACACGAAACCTGTTTGTAAGTCGGCAGCCGGGTTGCGATCGCACTTTATAATACACTCCGCCACTGACATTATCACGATTCGACGAGACAGTACATTCAAAACACGTGCCGGACATATTGCGTCTTGTTTTCGCCATATCTCAACAGAAATATAAATAGGCGTTCCGAATATATCGCATGTTTTTTATTCGTTCGTGTTTTGTCGTATATTGCAGGTTATCTACTCCTACGCGCTCATGTGGGGACGCACTTAGATATTACAGAAATAATGTTTTGGGAAATATAAATTTTGAAAATAATTGTCAGGAAAATATCCGATTCGATTGGGAATAATTATGTGGAAATTATTATTTTATCGTACTGCGATTAAACGCGAAAACGTATATTTGCTCTATGCTCGCTATAGTATAAGAGTATTTTGATATAATTTCAAACAGCTTTAGGTAGATTCAATGATTGACAACGACTTTCAAAACGCGACCAAAATATTTAAAATTGAGAACATTTTATAAGTATTTTAAAAATGCACCGGCCTGGTGCGCATTTTTTACGGTATGAACGCGAAAAATAGGAGAAGTAATTACCTGAAATCGGACGATTAAAATGGTTTTTATAATATGCGCGTTCCCTCACAAAATCAAATTCTAATAATACCACTGTAGATGCCAATCTAAAAACGCACACTACAAAAATACAAACTGCACGTGAACAGTACGGTTAGTTATTGGAATTGTTTCGGTACACTTTAATTTAACGTTATTTAAAAAAACGAATAGTAACAAAATAAAACATAGTAGCAAGAGTAATAAACTTACGGATTGTTCAAACCTTCGTTGTTGCGGTCAAATCAGGCTGTTTCAGGACAGAGTTTCAATCAACTGAAAATATCGATCAGTTTATATATTATACGAGTATATAAAAAAAAATAATATTAATTATGTCGAAAAAAACTAAATTTATTTCCAAATTCGAAGAATGATTCGAATTTGCATACAATCAATGTACAAATTTAGGTTGTATTTATAATGAAAAATTCAATTTCAAATTATAACCATTTCAGAAATGTCTCGACAGTTAAATTTCCGGAATTCTCCGTCATCTAAATAAACTCGAGATTTTAAGGTAAACTTTTCAAAGCCAGTACTCGCCCCGAATCTGTATCAATCACCCGTTCGCGCGGTTCACACGATATTCGATGTAAAATGGTTTTAAATTATACACGGAAACTAAAACAATGCGAAAGCGTCCGAGTAAGCTATAGTCGAAACGTTTATTATTTTTTATTTTTTTACTTCGCCTTACGAGACACAGACGGTAGGTTAGGCTAGGTTAGTTTTTACTATAGTTAGTTTTGTTATACATTTAACAAAAATATAAAACAAAATAAATAAAAATAAATAATGTTTAGTGGTCAATACTCGTATAATAATAACAGAGTATTATAAAAATAAAATAAATAGGTCTTGCCCGGAGTATTATGATAAAGATTTTACAAAAATTGTTACGAGTGCGTTCCTTATTGCACCCGACGATGAATTTTATTCGAAACCGGTCGTAATAGTTTTAGCACTATTTATCATAATACTCCAGGCAAGACGTATTTATATATTTAATAGTTTTAATTAATTATTTTATATATTTAATAACACTTTGTTATGGACACATACAATACTGAACTAGCAGCAGCCGCGCTCGTATAGTAGTGTCATTAAACGCCCAAGTCGATTGCACTGCAACAGCCAGCAACAACGCTGCTGAACTTGAATAAAAATATTATATTATTTTAGGAATTATAAATATCAAATGTGCTTTACAGTTGTTATTGTTAAAACGAGCGCGAGCGGGCAGTATGAAAAATGCATTTGACCCTCCCCCCCCCAACGTTTTGAACAAACGAATTATAGAATTATAAAACTATAAAACTAATCGTAGAATTCTATTTGAAATAATTCACCGAAAGTATTGCGAATAATTATTTCGGAATACTATTTTGTCATTTTAATACATGTGCTGAATAATTTTCGTAAATAATCGGAATACGTATTTGAAATGTTTGTAATATGTGATTATACTACCCAAGTTAGAGACAACGAAAAATATTTTAATGCCAACAGACCTCGAAAATTGTCAAATACTCATGACGTAACAAATTGTTAAAAATTTCAAATACTGACGTTTTTCTAAAATTTGTATTTACATCGAAATGCGAGCTAGATGAAAAAAAAACAAAAAAAGTACACGATTTTTTTAATTTTTTCTACTCCGAGTGCTTTTTAATCAAAATATTATATTTATGAACATGTTTATATCGCGGCGTAATAAAAGTGAAACGATTATGTTTTAAAAAAAGAAAATGCAGAATAAGAAAACTTTAACACATTGAAGTCGTTTGTTAGATCTCTGCGGGACACCACCTCGCGGTACGCATTATACCGACTAAAACTGTACAAAACCTACTATTATGTAAATATATTATTAATCGTTTGTAGTCACGAGTGGATGAAAATGCATGTACTAATGCCGGGATCGAGTTAAATATTGTTATGGCCTTAGGGCGCTCTGCGGAGGAATGTTTGAAAAATCGAAGACATATTTTAGTGGTCCGGCCGCCGATGGAAAAAATAAAATAAATATGAAAAAAGACATGACCGAAACGTAGACGGTACAAAAAGTAACGCCGCCGCATCGTGTATTATGTTTTTACGGGTTTTCAATTTTTTTTTTTTAATTTTTTTGTTCACTCCCTTCTCGTATATATCATAATATTTTTCACACGATTTATATTGTATTTACCGACTAGAATACGAAAAAAGTATAGTTTATTTATTTATTTCGATAATTTGGTCCCACGTAAATCAACCGAGGTCGGTGCCTACTTTTTAAGTACACATTCGATGCCCTTCGATTTGTATGATATACGTTGTAATTAGGGTTTTCGAATTTCAGTGCATTCTGACACGACAGCTATTATAATGTGTTTCGGGCATACGTACACTGGGTTCGACCTTATGGGCATTTTATCGTTTAGTTTTCGTACTTTTACGAGGGTTTCGGTGCATTTTTCGCATCATTCCAAAACCGCTATCTCAGTACAGCAGGTATAATGATTAAAAATGCGGCTATATATCATATATAAAATTCTCCTGTCACAGTGTTTGTTCGAACAGACGCGATTATCATGAAATTTTTCGTATATATTTGCTAGCTCTGAGAATAGGACATAAACTATTTTCTAAACCCCTAGGTGTTAAGGGAGGCTCACAACGAATATTTTTTAAACATTTAACGTATGTATACCTATTCTGTAACCATAGTAACCATTATCATTGTTTATACATTTGTTTGCGAATCATTTTCAATTAAAAAATATATACGTGTTTCATAATCGAATCATAATCCAATATACACATACAATACACAAATCACGAGTGGCTGACAGAAAGAACTGTTATTTTTACAGGCCGTCATCGTCCACAGCGCTCTGCGTCTATTTACTTACAATAAGTTAGTTATTTTTTTAAATTACAAAATTATATATGGCAAAACAACGTTTGCGGGGACAGCTGGTTTTTAATAAATTTTATACTTAATAGTTATTATTATAAAATCGAGTACCTCTAGTTCAATAATACGAATCTCGAAATCATCTTAACGCCACACCGGACAAATTGTTTGTTTTTTTTTAATAATTTAAAAATAATTTATTCAACTCGTGACATCGGTCTTTTCAAAAGATTTTAATTTTGTTTTGTTTTTTAGTTGGCACTTTTGAAGTTTTACGCCGCAGATTTTTATTTTTTGGAAAACTTTTTTATTTTATACGGCGGCGCATTCAAATCCTAGGTAATTAAAATCATATTTTTTTTTTATCAAAAACAAAAACGTACGGCTCGCTCAATTCGAGACTGTTACTAGCGCTCTCCTCCTCTACGAGTTACGTTTTTCTGGAAACGAATATTTTCGGTAAAAACGGGTAGGTGGGTACTCCTGGAAAAGGGTGAAACGTACACTTTTAATGGGAACGTATAATAGCCCGTTTTTATTGGTTTACCGCGTGTATTATTGTAAAGAGAAATCAATACGAAATAAATTAAGTGCCTTTACTGTTCGCCCGCGACTTTTCGGGATCGTTGTCGTTAATATTTTATATATTATATAACTATATAAGTATACATCGATAAAGTTGGAAAAGAAGCTACTACTTAAAAGAGAGGTCGGTTTTCGTTGGCCATAAAATACAACATTACCCAGTTAACCTAATTCCTTATACGAATTCTAAAGCACCCAGATTCTTTCTTCTCCTCGGAAATCGTTAATCGGCGAACATAACTCATTATTATTACCTAGTTTTATAATATTAGTAATCCACTTACCGCGTACACTTTACAACCGTCCATATTGTTCCGCGGTGTTCTCTTTCTACACTATTTCACCAGACGACGATCGTTATTGCATTCGCCGCGTATCTGTAAAGGTTTTCGAGGCGTACCTGACTGAAATAAAGTGCGAGGGATAACGAAAATTATTGAAATTATGACTTTTAAAACGTGAAGAAAACACATAAAGTTCGTGCCGAGAGCGAGCGCACGAGAATGAAATTATATATTCTTAAAAAAAAAACCTAATGCGAAAAACGTAAATAATAATCGGTGTTGGAAAATAACTCGGGTCACAATAGATATACTAGACTGTAACTGATATCTTTTAATTATATTTCATTGAAAGTAATATTTTATACGTAATTCGAGTTACGCCGGGGGGAAGTATAATTTCTTTAAATTGTTCTTCACGTTTATCCCAATAAATTTTAATAATTAAATTAAAATTACTTACGAGATTTATAAAAAGTATTTCTATGGTTTTCTACATGGACAAAACCATACTGCGTTTGCAATGTTTGCATGTGTTTATACTTATGGATTTTATTAAAACAAAATCATGGGGTATCTGTTGAATGAATGGATTTTTAAAGTCGTGTCATCACTTCCTACCCAATGTATTTGTAACGTAGTAAGTATTAAGCTCTAGTTTTGAAGAAGAAAATAGTAATTTTTCAATTCAAAAGTAATGTAACGTAAAATATAAACAAATGTAACTTGAGAATAATCTAATTACAATTTCGCAATGTAATTTAATAATCGGAAAAAAAAAAAGAGTAATTTCCCGTACTCTGTAAATAATATTTATCCATATAATCTTATACGGAGGGCGACATTATCATAAAACCTATCGATCAACTCTTACGAGTGGTAAGAGCTGCGGCAATTATTTAACTCAAAATAGGTATCTACTTACATATAATATATTATAAATATAGTTTTATTGTTTACTCAAGTTTTAAACTGGGCATTGTTTAGAGATACTAGCTTATCAATAATTAGTATTTAAGGATCTACTTACTTACGCAGTCGTTGAAATGGATTCGCCACGTCATTTTTTTTCCAACTCAATTTGATTCTTTAACTTTAAATTCATAAGTTGTATTCTCCTATACATCGAATGCAGTGCGGTTAAAATATTTAAATTGGAACGAATAAATGAATTAGTCTCGATCAAAGCTCTATGGTTATAATGATGTTTTTTTCAAGGAACACGTCCATGAAATACGGGGGAAAAGCTCAAAAAGTTATATAAACAGACAAATCTATCAATAAATAATCAATAGTTGTCGAATGGTGACGAAATCCGTTCTAGATTTCGTAGTAAAACGTTGCCCGCTTGAAGTTATCTCTCACACGAACAACTTTCGTTTTACTAAAATTTAAAACGATAGCACGCACCATTGTTCTGCGTCGAAGCGAGACGACGACGACAGACGGACTCGTTTTAATGGAATCGCCGACCGAATGGCTTAAATCGTCCAATTTATTTCAAAAGTCGAGTAATAATAGTTTATGGCTTTAACATAGTGTTTTATTACGACCACATTCTTACTTTGTTTTAAAAACGACTTGTACACATTAAACAACGACATAGTTTCGTACACAATTACAATTTTGATCGTCGTAAACGTATCGAAGAGTCAAGAGTTCAGAGTTCAAACATGCTGATCAGCGAATCGAACCCGTTGCTGTTCTGCAAAGCTTCCTGTAAGTCCTCTCGCGAATTCGGTTTCATATTTAATCCTTTCAATTTGTGCCAATCGTCAAACAGCGCCAACATGATCGCTGAAATCGAACAACAAAGGATAATATATATTATATAACGACGTATAAATGGAAAACATAAACTAGACCGTGTATTTCAACAAATAAAACCACATTCCGTGTCGGTGCCGCAATAACAGGGAGAGTACTAGAGTAGAGAGTGCATCGAAACCCCTAGACAGGCCCGATGAGAGGGGGGGGGGGGCAGCCGGGGCTGTAGCCCTGGGGCCCGGACTTCAAAAATGGCCCGGGGTCTGCCCAAGTCCACTACGTCTTGGTCACGGTGTTGAGCTATTTATGGACCACCGGCATGAATCGTGCTAATAACCTACCCATTTTATAGTAACGTATGCTGTATAGTTATAACAAGACTACAATAAAGTGAATCAAAACACTACAATATTTATTTTATGTAAAACGTAGATAAATAACATTTTCAATAAAGACCCATAGACTATAAATAATGTGTAAGAGGGGCCCGGATAAGTTTGTCCCTGGGGCCCTTGATTTCTCTCCACGGCCCTGCCCCTAGAGAAGCAGCGAGTAGTCAGAAATGTTTTTCCGGCTAGGCCCGATACGTTTAAATGGAAAACACTGCTACCAATAAATATGTTTGCAGGTATTATGCGAATCTTGTAGTGAAAAAGTGAATAAATATTATGTAAATATTAATAGGAACCATTGATTTTAGTGAATTTTGATGAAAATGTATTCAGCCATAGTTTTTTGACTGTCAGTTAGAATACTAATATATATTGTCTAATATAGTATTTATAATCAATAGCAAGTGGTAACTTTGACATCAAATTAAGAACTATTTCAATCTCCCTAACAATAATATAATGATATGTATATACGAGTATATACTTAAAGTATATAGTATATAAGGTACTTATATATAAATATATATATTATATTAGGAGCTTACCTAACTGAAATGTGCGAAATCGTTGTTTCAGATTATGTTTTTATTGCAATTATTAGATATTAAAATTTAGTTATGATGCATTGTGTATTTGAGGGCAAAAACTTTGATACATTTATTGAAGGTAATAAATTTGGAAATTATAAGTCATTTGAATGAAGCTGAAATTTAAATGGCAGATTCTAAATAGTATTCTAACTTAAATTTATGTAACTATAGATTTTCGATGAAAAATAAGGTACTCAATTTAAAAAATAATGATTTCACTGGGATAGTGGCCAAATTTTTGTTTTACCCATGGCCTAAAAAATACCAATTGCGACTGATTTCATTAATATTTGACTTGATAATACTCTTACGACAATGTTAGTAACATATACATACCTTGTAAACGTTGCAAGCGAAATGGTCGCTGATTCACTTCTCGTTTCAACTCGTCTTCATCGGAAACCAATGTTAAATATTCTTTCGTAAGTGATTCTCCGTTTGCGTTTGGATTCACCGACAACTGTTTAATGGCACTGATTAGCCTAAGTTTTTTGTCATTCTCGATGTCAACTCTCAATTTGGAAAGGATCGCGTCGATCATCAACATCAGACTGCTTTCTGATATTTCTAAACAAGACCACACGCAATAATAATAATATTAATATGTAAGTGTCATCAAATAATTAAAGCCCGAATTTCAATGCATTGTATTTTTAAGGAGAGTTCCAGGATAATATATTCCTAGTGCCTACATAATTCTATTCCTGTATAAGGTCCTTCATAAGTGGAACTTTTATTTTGCATATTTTTACTGTTTTTCCATTTTAGCATTTTTAGTACATATTATATTAACAAAATACTAATTTTGAATGTAATGTTACATAATTAAAAATACCTTATTGAGAAATTTTGTTTTCATAAAATTTATCTTGAAAGTTTTAGACATTTTCTATCCATACCAATTGTCAAAATAAATTAACATAGAATAGTTGGATATTTTGCATACGTTCGAAATTAATAATACAGGCCCTAAGCTGTAGTGATGTAATTTGCAAGTCGAAACCATCGCCAACAAGTCATATCGTTTTATTTTATTATTAGAACCATAAAACTACCATAAATTTATTTCAATGTGTGTGAAATTAATTTTTTTGACGAAATGAAAGTGATAAAAATATTGAGTAATATAATAAGAACGTTATTGCGGTCAAAAGGTATTTTTATGTATATTATAATATATAGTTTATATAGTTACAGCGGTTTTATAGTATTTATATTTTATGTACTATTTATCGAATTATATTTAGTTGAGGACATTTACATTCAGGCCCTAAAATTCATGTATTCTAAGTATGTGTTGGCGATTCAAGCCATTATTAATCAGACAGGTAGAGTTCAAATTAAAAGAAATATGAAAGCAAAATTCCTAAGTATTTTTTTTTTATAATTCAATCAAAAATGTATTAAAATTTTTTAATTACTTTTACCATACTCTTACAATTATTATCATCTCTATTGGAAATATTATAATATACTACCGTACATTAAAATGTATTATAAAAACGAATAAATATAATTATTTGTAAATTTCATTCATGACAAAATGTGAACTAATTAAATTATCATCAAAAATAATAATAAAATATTTACATTTAATTTGTATTTTTTAGTTATGCTGAAAAATAAATTAGTTCACAATAAGAGCAAAGCCCCCACGGGTTAGATTGAATTCAATCACTGCAAAAAGACTTAAAATTTTTTAAGTCTATCAGCCCCTGTTTTTACTGTCATTCCAATTCAAACCAATCTAATACTATTATACAAACCATAAGACATGTCCAATTTAATATTTTTCTTAGTCGCGTCCCTACTGAAATTGTCCTTGAGAATTGAGAGCGCCGTAATGTTGTCGGTCTTTATGTTTATTGATCCCCGGCTAAAACACCAAAAGAGCATACGGGTTATTGTTCAATGTAGGTTAATAGCACTAAAACATGATTAAATAGAGTACCTGTATGCACACAGTAAAACAGTATCTATTATTGTTGATTCAAATGAATACTCAATATTCTCCTGGGAGCCCGGTTTTTCGGGAATCCCTGGCAAGCAGTTTGAGAGCCACAAGTGAGCCTCTGAAAGACTAAAACCGCCGGACAACGTTAGAAAACTCTGTGGCTGATGGCTGAAATCAGAAGGATAATATTAATTATTATTCATGCAAAAAACTACAAACAAAAACATTTGAAATAAATGCATATATAAATAGTTTTTATCAGTAATAATAATAATAAATTAATAAACACATTTCCATCGAGAAATATTTTAAAATTCTATACGAAAAAATTTAGGTGAATTAGGTTAGGTAACATTTCCCAAATGATACCAACCCATTGTGTTTTTATAAAATTAAAATTGAAGGTAATTATTTTTATGATGTAAAATATCTGCTATAATATGTACAATCGAAATATGTCGACTAACAAAGAAAAAAAAATTATGATTAAAAAATAGTACGGTAACGCCCTCAATTTTTTTCACATATTGAAATAAATCTTTCATTAGCTAAAACCCAAAAATAATTTTTACATTTATACATTGTGTTTTTTTTTTTTAAAAACATTATTAAAATATTACTTTTATATTTCTATTTGGTAAACGCCAAGTAAAGTTAACAAAAAATAAAATATCAAGTTATACAAGTCTCGATACCGGAATAAATAACCAACGAAAAAATGGAATATAACTTACGTCATATTTTTATTGGTTCTCTGATGGTATAAGAGTGGTTTGATTGGAAACTTGCAAACTTGACAACTTTTTGGTTGCAACAAAGGTGTTATGTATACGGTTAAAATTCCATGATCGCCCTCGTGTGACCACATTTTCAATTCTAATTTGGTCGTATTCAATTGGCATCTGTATGTAATCAATAATTTATTGTCATCCTAATAGAAAAAATAATTTTACTTCATAAAATTGTAACTGAATATGTTTACATCAATAGTTTATATAATTTTGGGGATTTTTAAGAATAAAATCTCCCTTTAACTTTCTCTGATGTATAACTTAGAACAATGTAATAAAATTATCAGCCATAGGCGGAGCAGCTAGGGAAACACCCGAAAAGACCTTTGCAAATGTGCAACAGAGAGTAATGACTCTTTGTTGTTGTAAATTGCAATTAATAATTAAATAGCATCCCAAACAGTATCGAAAATATTTTTTATGTTGTTACTTATGCTTATACTAAATGTGTATAGTTAAATTTACTAAGAGAAAATTATAGTAAAGTATATAATATATTATAGTAAAAATAAATTTTTGGGAAGGGGATTTCAGAAACATTTGTACCTCCTGAACATGAAGTCTGGTTCAACCTATGTTATAAACATAATGGTTTGTTTTAAAATGTAATAATCTGCTTTGTATTCCCAATTATAAATATATTTAGTTTAAAATGTAATAATCTGCTTTGTATTCCCAATTATAAATATATTTAGTAAAATAGACAATATTTGAGTTCTCATAGTACAATCAAGTACTAAAACACATTTTTAATTTTAAGAAAAAAATTAATATTTTTAAATATTAAAAGTAAAAGTCTGACCTGAAAACATATTAATTAGATACCGATAATTGTATGATTAATTAAATATTCATATTGATATTATTTTTTTTTACAATCAGCACATGAGGGTTAGAGTAAAAAATTAAAAACTACGAGAGTAAAATTTGCAAAAGGGAAAAACAGATATCACTAAATATATTTTACAAACAATAATAATAAGTAAGCTATTACCTCGTCTCTACATTTACTCTTGCTCACTACAGCGGTATTATTGTTTTCGATATCAATCAAATTAATCAAACAGTTACACTGTAATAAAATATTATCAATAGTAGCTTCCAGCTCGATAATTAAATGATAAATCAAATTTTCTGTGTCCAAAAACATCTGCAAAAACAAAATGACCAATTAATCATTATAATATTATTATACTCTTTTTAACGAGCAATTAGGCATCGGATTTATTTGTATTGAAAAAACCAAAATATGTAAATATATATTATTAAAACAAAGATATATTTTGTTTTTCTGGGTCATAAAATGTGATAACCTAACCACGATTTTGTCATGAAATTACAATACGATTATACAGTTGACAAAATATAAAATCGTTGATCTATCAAAATTGTGTTGATATGTAAGAAAAAATGGAAATTGTAAGAAATATGTAAATATGGCTCATTTTATTGCATATCGTTTGAAAAGAATTTATTTTTTGATTAAATTTAATTATCTATAGTAAAAATAAGTAATTACGTACAAAAACCGGGCCCTACACATCATTATTACCGTGTTTTTGATAGCCAAATAAGGTAAAACAGAAGGTTTGGAACTCTTTTGAGTAAATTCCAAGTATTTGTTTCTTTCTAATGCAACCAGTCTTTCTAGATCGCTTACTTCAGTCCTAAAACAAGTTAAATTAGTTACATAACACATTTTAAATTATACAATAATGATTCAAATTTTGGTAGCCAATCATTTATAAAAATATGTTATCAGAAACACGGACTGGTATTATAAAATTTAACTTCATTTTTAAACTACATTGAATTGGCCAGAATTAATTAAATATAAAAAATATTGAGTAATCTATTGAATTCCGATAGAATTAACACTTGATTTCAATCAGTGTAAGATGTTAACATTTTAATTTATACCATGGATATATAGTATGTAAAACTAGTATTTAATAAATAGTTTGATGAAAACACACATTAAACTACAAAAAATACATTTTTAGTTCCTCAGATTTAAGATTGATATCAGTATACTAATCAACATGTCATATCACCAATATGATCAAAAAAAAAAGGTGATCGAGTGAATGAGACTATAAGCAGCTAACGTTAACCAACATTAATGAGAAAATCATGAAATAAAATGAACTTACCTGATATCTAATATTTTCTGTTTTTCATCATTTAAAATTATATTTGAAGATTCCAAAATAATTTCTTTGTCTATGTTTTGCTCAGCAAAAGTCAATCCAAAAAGCCAACCTAAAATAATAATGCATATAAATAATTTGATAAAATCTATATCATTTATTATAAATTATATTATATTAAGCATTGAAATCAAAAAATGATTCTCGGTGAAATTTCTTATGTAATATAATTACATATAGAAATATTTATGTCAACTTTTATTAAATTAAATATTATAATTCAAAATAATATTGAAATTCAAAAATAAGTATAAATATATATAAACATATTCAATAGATTATACATAGTAACATTCGATCTAACCTGTAAAAGTTGTTACAACAATTTCCGGCATGCCAAAATTTCTTACAGCTCCTCCTTGAATTGAAGTTATACTTTCTGAACAACTCTGATATTACATTAATACTATCAATTAGCAAATTGGAAACTTCTAGTATCATTAAATATATCATAATTACATATTTGTATTTTTCAATAGGAACAGAATGAGATTCTAATGAATAAACCTCAACTGAACCACTTTGACGGCCAACTAAAAGATGATCTTCTTCATTAAACTGATAACAGTCAATACACGTTATACTTCCTAGTTTAGACTGAGGTTTTAGTTCCCAAAGAATGCTGGCTGAAGAGTTTCTAAACAAATAAAATTACATTTTTCATCACACAATCAATCAAAAATCAATTATCTTTAAATGTACTTTTCTATTTTGAGAAGCACAATATGACCGTTTTTTAGTCCAACAAGCACTTCGTTTCCATGTGAACCACCGTTGTTCTTCATTAAATGCAAATAAACTGGTTCAGATGACAAGTAAAATGTTTCTTTTACAGTCGAGCCTTCAAGTATTCTAATGCATAAATCTGCACATGCTAAAACTGGCATTACTCCTTGCATCTAGAATTTTATTTTAATAAAAATAATTATTTTTAAGTCACCGTTACAATGTTTAAATTTATACCTTTACTACATCCAATGCTATAATGTTATTGATCAATTCTGGACACAAATAAGTACTGCTGTCTTTGCAATCATTAAAGTGATTAAATATATGTCTCCCAGAAACCAAAAGTTCATTTCCAGTTACATACCTGGTAACAAGTCAAATCAAAATACAAATTATAAAAACATTGAAATAATCACTTGAAAAAAATCACACAAAAAAATCATAATACATATGGCAATGTGTTTAATTTTAATTCATATGATTATTAATCGTATCTCGTTGAGATAGATCATAATATGTTTATTCTAGTAAACTCACATGCATTTTATAGGCTCCGATAAACCAGTATCAAAACTTAGAAACATCCGTCCTTTTTTGGTATAACCACGAACTGATGTACCCATCGACAGAAATATTTTATCTTGAACAGTACCTACAATGATGAATAAGTAATTTAACTATTTTGATTATTAAATATGAACTCTGATCATAAAAAATGAAAAAAATAAATACCGAGAGCTCCCCCTAGACAAACTTCAGTGATCTTCTCTAAAGGCAGTGTTTTGAACAACATATTGACTTTTCCTTTTCGAATTTGAAACATTTGAACGATTCCTTCTTGGTCACCGACTACCATCTAATAAAAAGGGAAAAAACCAAACGGAAGAAATTATAAAAATTTATTTTGAGAATCTGTTACTTTTTGCGTCTTCTTTTCCGTGTCATCATTTTGAGAGATCGGCAAAACTTTCATGCAATTAGGAGAAACCATGCCTAATAAAGTGTAATCTACTCTATAAAGTTCCATGTTTATATTTTTACTAAAATAAATAAATTACACAAACCGACACGTTTTTAACTTATTAATAGATAACAATTTTAAAACACTTAACCATACTGATAATATACAATATAAAGTCCGCATTTAAATGGTTGCCGTGGCAATAAAACTGTAAACATACTATAATATAGAAGTATACAAATGTATGTATCTCTTCGCTTCATAAGACACTATTGTAATATTATAATATACTTGGTTTTAATAAAAACAAAACAGTTAAATATCTCATTCAACAACACATTTATTTTAACTTACTTTATAGGTTTAAGTACAATTTTTTTATGTCGTTTTGAATCAATGAAAATGAAGATTCTGTAATATCAGTAAGAACTTGAGCCACACCTTCTTCTGTAACGTCTGCATATTCAGACTTATCTGTAATAATAAACAAGTTCAAGTTAAATTTTAGTTAAACAATTATAAATGTTGAAAATAAAACTATTATTTCAATGTGTTTAAAAAACATGGCACACTTCTTTATTTCCCCTTACCTTTAAACACCAAATGACCAAATAATTCACAAGTTGCTGGAGCAAATTTATCCATACATTTATCACCTAGAAACAACACACAATTAAATATTGTTATTTAATATTTAGTAAATATTAGGCAAGTAAATTCATAGAAATGTAGTTAATGTTAAAAAAAAAATCTAAGTAAAATGGTAAATTAATCTGGTTCACACAGTTAAAATTAAAATCTCAATACTAATCAAAACTAAAGTTTCAGGGACTCGGATGCACCTCGTTAATTTTTACCAAGATTATATTTAAGTTATAATGGTAAATATTAAATTTAAATGCATTCTCATAATGTCACTTCTAAGTTCTAATGATGTAAACAAGTGGCCAAAAATAATAGAAAAATATACACATAGATTTTGTAAAATTCTAACTAAACAATGGTTAGATTTATTGACGAGAAACCAAAACTATTTTTGTGTTAGAAGGAAAATAAGTAATTTTATTATCTATTAATCACCTGACGAAGATCTGGCCCATACAAAAACTCTCACGCAATTTCTTGTATCAAAATCACTGGTACCTAAATCTTTATTCAATGCTCGAGTTATATAAATGTTATGAGCAATATTATTCTTCTGTAGGTAATTAATCAAGATAAAAACTGTCCTAAAAAACATAAATAATTTTATGAGAAATAATCAATGGATTAGTATTTTTTTTTTTTTAATACGGGAACTACAAGATTATATTTACTTGACAAAATTCAACAGCGAATCTTTACTTTTTAGTATGAATACAAATCCTCTAGAAGGATAATCTATAACTGTATGACAAGGGCCGCTTAATTTGACTATATCCTGCAATATAACATATAACAAAGTATTAATAATTTTGTAACAGTAATAATTTGAGTTCTTAAGATGAAATTAACAACAATATGTTATATTTTCATAATAATGAAATCCTTAATAGATATGGAATGAGACAAAATAAAAAATAAAACAATTATTTCTAGGTAGTTAAATTCAATGTTTAAACTTTTACTTCAATTATGAATTTTTAATCTAATTTTGTAATTAATATTTATAGAAAATATTTTCATACTTACACATGATTCAAGATACATTTGAAATGGTAAATAATACAAATGGATATGAAGATGGTTTACAGAGGCAAAGGCACATAAACTATTGAACCCAACACGTATAGCTCTGAAAATGAGTAAAGAAGTAATTTATCAAATATATCGTATACAAAGAGCACAAATTAAAATAAATAATGACTTACGGAGATGCACTTAAGAGTAACAATTGAATCGCAACATTCAAACTATATTCATCAATAACTTGTGGTAGTTTACTATCCATTTTTGGTAATATTAATGAATGAAAGTCCCCCAAAGGACTAGCATTTATAGCCAAGGTATCACTTGTAACTAAATTAAACAAACAAAATTTAAAGATTAACAATTATTATTTATTTTTACAATTTTAAAATTCATTTTAAATATGACCTGTAATATAATTTTATTATAGTGAAACACAAATTCCCTTATACGCATTCTTGAAATATAATACATTTTTAATTATCCTCTGTCACATAACAGAGATTTAAACACTAGTAAATTCGATAAATATATATGTATGAAATACATCTCAATAGCTTTGGTCAGTTTTACCAAAAACAATTTAGATAATATGGTTATAAATTTGTTTTTTTCACAAATTAGATAAGAAAGTTAGTTGGAAACCTATAACCTACATCTTATAGTACATTTTTAAATTGCTATTTTTACAAAACATGTAATGCCCTTTTTAAAATTGTAAGTGCTTTTTTTACTGTTTATATTGCCTTTAAATCCGAAACCAAATAATTATCAATTTTATTCTATTTAATAATAATTTATAAAAATCAAATACTTTTTACAGATAAATACTCTGAATAATCTGCTAGTAAAAATATTAATTAAATCTTATTAATTGAAATGTGAATTAAAATATAAAATACGATGTGTACTAACAAATTATGGTTTTAATTGCAGTTATATATTATAAAAAATATATTGATAAATATACTAATCGTATAGCATTGATATACACAGGACTATTAATTTAACGTACCCGAGGAATTATTTGGTAGGTAACTAAATTTGAATAAATACTCTCCGAGATTGACTTTGGTAAAATTGAACAAATCATCATCAAAAGGTTCCAATACGCTGGAAAATGTAATCGGTTTACGGCGCTTCGTGCCTCTATCCGTATTCAACTGAAATAACAAAACAACGATTAAAACGATTCGTTTCGATGGATCACATGAGAAGAAAAAACAAAACACTTACAACGGCGAGAAATCCATACTTGCCAGGCAGTTCGATTAAACGTTCTATTTTGTATTTGTACCTGAACAGGTCCTGGTCCTCCTTTTCTCGCCACAAGCTTTTGAGTTTTTCGTCGAATTCGGATTGAACGTCCGGCGACTTCCAAGACGTGGTGAAAATAAAATCGTTGTCGCCGTACTCTAACATTTTAGGAACAACAGCGGCAATATAACTTCGCCTGGTGGATTTGCATTGATTAGCGAACGGTTTGACACAATATTATGTCACAACACGGTCGTACTAATCTTATTAGAAAAAAAAAAAAAAATACAGCACATAAATTGTAAATACTATACAGGAAATACGAACGTTGACGGAAAAAAAAACGTTAGCACGCGCGCCGACACACACGTTATCGATGAAACAAACAGCTGAGTGCTGACGGTCGAAAAGTGGTAACTGACAATCAGCTGTTATCAATCGAGAAACTAAAAAATGTACGAATTACAAAAAATAAATACAATTCGATACTTGTACAAATCATATTACAATAATTACGATTAATGAAATAAAACGCGATCACTAGTGTATTTAATCGGCATGCTCGTGCGATGAACGAAAATATATCGAAGACGAAACCGTAAAGGTAGTAAATTAGATTTTTTTTTGATACAATTCGTGATGATAATATTTTTAGGATTAATTCAATTATTTATTTTCAAATCGACATTCAATATTGTAAAAGGGCCGGTTAAATTCAAATGAATAAATAAATAAACCGCGGGCAGTAATTAGAAATACAAAAGAAAAAAAACGATGTTCTTGAAAAATACTTGTACCGTTTCTTATACATAAAAGATTTTAAAACTTGCTGTTTTACGATTATTTTTTAATTTACCCGTATGTAAATGCGCGAACCCGCGAGTCCTTGATAATTGAAAATATCCTATTGAAGTTCATATTAAAATATAAGTTTTTTTACGTTTATATCTACGCGATCAATCGAATATTATTATAATATACGTATACTAAAGGAAAACAAATACCTCACGTTATGATAACAACACACATTGGATAATCGATTGTGTATAGCAGCGGTTCCCAAACTTTTTTCGGTGGGTTGCCGTCGAGGAGAGGTTCGGCGGTTCGTATTTGGCTTGTGGTGTAATCAAGTGAGTAACAGACACAAAAGTCACGGTTTAAAGTTCGGTAAGTCGTTGACGAGATATAAATAGTGGACATAACACATTATTGACGGAGAAAAATTAAAACTGCAACGTTCGAATCGCGAGAAGAGCTTACTGCACCGCTGTCGACACTATAATATTATAGTCTGCACACTGTGCGTTCGCGCGTCACTCGATCGGTATGGGCAGGGCAACACGCTCGGCCGTCATTGGTCGGGTGGCGCGAGCAGCTCCGGTTTTCATTGGCCGCGTCACCCGCGCAGGTTTAAACCGGAAACCCTCGATTATTCCGATTTCACGCAAACACACTCGTAGTTATCACAATACAATTACTATTACTATTGTTACATAATTATGTATTCATAACGAACTTTGTTATACATCGTTTATATAATTAGGTAATATCTATATTACTTAATATATATATATCGGAGCCACGGCTAAATATGCATATTTAACTAAGGCTCGCCCACATAAATCTATTTTAAAACAGTATTGTATTAATTAAAACCTCATCCAGTGCTCGATTCTTCGTGGTCAGTTGAGGATTAATACAATATCGTTCGGGTAAAAGTGACCTCACGCTCGAACATCCCCAGTGCTCGATTCTTCGTGGTCAGTTGTTCGAGTGTAAAGTAGCCTTAGAGTTGTAAGGAAAATAAACCCTGGAAAGGCCTATTCAATTATTCTATTAAGCAGTGCTCGTTATCGTGGACAAAAATAGTATATAGAAAATAGTCGTGTGGACCTATTATCAGGTTTTTCGTTACATGCTTGTTTGACGGTTAGAGGTATCCGCACCGTAAAATATATGTTTGTGTGCGTCAAACCTTTGAGTGACTTATACAACAATATAATAACTGATCTGTTCGACCTTCATACGTTTCTGGAGCAAAAATCACGATTTTTTTATGGGACGACAAAAATACGACTTTGCTACCCCACGAAAAAAGGTAGGGTAGCGGTCGCTACCCCTCATTGGCGCCTATGTGATTGAAGGGGGACTATCGTTTATGTTAAATTTTAAGCTTCCCCTTGTCCCAATAGGACCTAGGGAAAAAGTTAAGGGTAGCACATTAAAGTTTGATCGGAAGTTATTAGTGTCTCCTCCACTTAAACCACTGCTCCTACTAAACCTAGTCCGCACACCCTGCGAAAAAATCCTGTGCACGCCAGTCATGTGTTGTTTTATCGTACTAGTGCACGATTACATTGACGGAAAAATAATTGAAAACCCTCTCACCAAAAACGCAATCCGTTAAAAAATAGTAAAAAATTAATAATCGAAAAAGTATTTTTTATAGCTACTCGTTGCTTTTACTCCGGTAAGTACGTAGGTTTTTCATATTTTCATCATATAACACACAAATGTGAATAATAATAATACGTATCGAAGTACGTCGTGATATTCAATCGACGACTGGCCATGAAAACGCGAGTATATCGTCGTTAAGAGTAATCGATTAATCGATACACTAGTCAACTCGCTTTATGGAAATAATTATTGTCATTAGTCATTTTGTTTTCGCGAATATGAGTTATTGTTTTCCAATCGAAATAAACAAATAAATATTTTTCAAATAGGTACGGTTTGTTGTTTTTATGATAATCGACATTTGCTGGCTGAAATATCAGTGATGTCAATACTGATAATTATAGCATGTCGCATCATATACAATACCACACACATGGATACGAATAAAGACTATAATATAAGAGCTAAAATAAAAAATTATAGTTTATGATAAGTATCAATATAGGCACTTACTCAGGTACTTACTACTTCCAATCAAATAATTATCTATTTTTGTTTCGTGCCCGTAATTTTTCTTTTACAATAGCTACCTATAAGACAAAGTAAATAATTGAAATTTAAAACCAAATTATAAAACAATAATATATAAACATATTTTGCGTACGATAAATTAAAAAATTATGTCATTGTACTTACGAACAAAGTACGATTTATGTACTGCTGTGATGCGATTTTCGGTCAATTTTGAATCAAAAAAATAATTATTATTATTTATAAATAAGCGTATGTCAAATACACACACATCGATACTTAATTAATATAAATACTATAAAATACTTTGAAATTATAGCACATGACGATAATCGTACAGTCTTCCCTCAGATTTGTGGTTCCAATAAAGCTATAGTACATTGAAAATTGCATTTAACTGGAGCTATTAATCAATTCAACTGTTTATATTTTTGCTCTTCAAAAACGATAGTTTTAGATTTCGTATAAAATCTACGCACTTAATGATTTACACATGTCATAAAATAAAATGTCAAACAAAAGGTACGCTATTTCAATTAGTTTTTACAGTTTATTTGATCGACCAAACTTCATGAATGATTCCGAGTTTCGAAACTTGGAATTCTTGAATAATTTTTTGAAAAATCAATATATTCATTTTTTTGCTCAGAATTTAAAATTAATTACTAAGGCATAGTTATGATTATTTATATGGTATAAATTAATTACAATAATTGCTGTGTAATTACTAATTGCTGAACTTAAATTAAAACTATTGAAAGTATAAAAGAAATATTATTACAATGCTGTACAGTGTACATAATTAACAATTTTTACAAGCGCCACCTCAAAGGACATTAATATTTGTATATGTCTAATTAACAAACAATTAGCATAACGCCTCAGACCTAAATTCGGCCTTGGTATTGATATATTGTTGGTTTTGAAAGATTAACATCGCGATTGGTTACGGCGTAGATTTCTTATCATATAATCTAATAATACAGGTGATGATAATATTATGATGACGTTAAATTTTAACCCTAACATCTCATATTTAAGAAAAAAAAAATGTTAAAAATTCGACTAGGTACTCGAGTATTACCAATAGGCACGATTGTTTTTAATACATTCTACGAATCGCCAATGGCAGTTAAAAATATTTTATTTTAAAAAATCTCAAGACAATGACGAAGTACCGAGACATAATTAAAATTGCATGGTGCATACCCATTTTTAAAATTCGAAAGAAACATTTAGCGAGAATTCTCGGAAGTCGTAAATATAATATACAAATTCAATGGGAAGTCGTTTCTTCACCAAATAGGTAGTAAAATAACTTTTTAATAACAACAAAGTAATAGTGTACTCGATGACCGAATATTTGTAAATCTCGTACCAATTCAAATCATATTTATCTGTGTAACCGAGAGATTGACTTAATTTCCGAAATACATCCAAATTTCACTATACGTAGTTTGAAATAATATATGTTTTTCAAATTAGAAAGTTTATAAATTATAGTATATAGGTATTATATAATATATAGTATGACTTATCAATAGTTATTATGTATTTTATCGATATTGAACAATAATATTATCTATTACCATTACACGTAAATATAATTATTTAATAATTATTAAATATATAATGATATATAATTATTATAATTCGTATTTCGTTTAATCGAGTTAAAATGATTAAACGATTAATTTTAGTTTAAACTAGGGTTACCAGATTATTATTATTTTTTTTTTTGAAACCTTAACGTATGAGAAAAAAAAATTAAACCAACTATATTGTGAAAGGTATTTCTCTAATTTAACTACACGACATAGTAAACACGAGTTATTATTTAATATTAGGTATATTGATTGGTTTAATCAAGTGTAGTATAGCGTATGAATTAGTATTATTTGAAATAATAAACAATCGACATCGACCCAAGTAAAAGTAAGTATAATATTTTGACCGATTTGTTCAAACTGTCAGCAGAAAGGAATTCAAACAAGTCTTTTATTAAAATATTAAATAAATTGAAAACTATAATAATTTTTAATGTAAAAGTGTAAAATATAAAAAAAAATCAAATGAAAAAATAAGATCTTTTTTTTGAGAGTCAACTTACTAAGATTGTTTTTTTTTTTTTATTTATAGTTACTCTAATAATTATTGTACCCTGGTCGCGGCGAGACTGGAACCGAAGTTGTATCTTTTGTCGCTCACGTTTTTCGGCTATGATTACGGTTCTTTTTTCCCCACGACGCGTATTGGCGTTTTTTCGACGAGCCGGAGAGAACGGGAACAAAGAAATCACACACCGTAGTCTTGACGAGGGTGTAGTGTTGTTCTGGTATTTTCAATTTTGGTATTTATTATTTTCATCATTGCTATTATTATTTAAAAACTTTTTAAAGTTTACCCGACAAAACACTGTATTGGCGTGTGGAAGAATGACGGCTGCTGCGAACAAAGACGCGCGAGGACGTCGTAGTGGAGCGAAAACCACCGCCATAATACGGACAGGACGGGGGAAATAGCGAGAAAAAACACCGAATACACTATACGTGGGCGAGAAAAGCGATTTCGAGAGTTGTCCGCGCGTTCGACCTGTACGTCGCGAAGAGGAAGCGAAGGTTAGGCGACTATGCGAAAACCGCGTGGCTTTTCGGACGTTCCGTCATTGCTATAACATCACAAAGGCGCGTAATTTGACCAAAACGTTATTATTATTTACGTACATCGGAATAGGACGGTGGCTGGGAGAGGAGATCTTCAAAGGGAACAAATCGCACGCGCGATTTGGAGGAAATGTTTACACCAGCGATCGCATTACACTGCCAGTGTACAATATAAATATTATTGTATGTTATTACATAATAACAGTATGCGAAATCTCTTTTGACTGAATTGTTTGCATTATATTTTATAATATTAGACATGGTCCACTCGTTATTATTCTATTCCGCGCTCGGACGTCGTACCCCCCGTAGTATCCATTCGGGCTATTATTTTTTATTTTTTTCTCTCGTAAAAACTACATTATCTTTATATTTGTATACAATTTTCATACGAAATGTGGGACGGGAAACTATGTATACATAATATAAGTACGCCTTCTATATATTATTAAAAAGAAACGTCGACGGTGTATCCGCGACACTCGCGCGTCCATGTTTTATAGAACAGTATTTAGGCTCGTGTACATTTAACAAATATAGTATAAATTATCCGTAACCGTATGATTGTTTAAATACATAAATATATTATATTTCGAATGTCTGTACAAGAGTTTTTCGAAACCAGACGATTCTTTTTCTTTTTTTCGTTACCGGAAAATATTACGCGTTAATCAAAAAATGTCATCGACGTCTACACGTAGATAGTCCCGGAGTAAAGGGTAAGTGATTCAGTTAAATAAGAAAATTTAAACAATATGTCTATTAATTAATAATTGATTATCAACAGTGACGCGTTTTGTTTTATTTTATGCGTCATTTTAAACGAGTGCCTTGTGAATTTTGAAATTAAGGACTTTTATATATATAAACAATGTACATCTACAATAAAAATAACATTAATAATAATTCGGTAGAGGAGGATTCCGTCGATTGACGGAACCCTTTGTGACAGAACTTATTAAAATCACGTTTAAACACTGTTTAAAAATATTACGTAATTAAAATGTAATGAAATCTTTATTGTACATACTAAATAATAGTAATAGAATCGGTCTAGTTAAACGAAAACCAATACGTTAAAATATACTCGTATTCATTGATAAAGAACAATTTTTATATCTGCAAAAGGCGAAGGTTTAATAAAATGTATTATAGAATTGAAACTATTATGACTTACTGTAATAATTGAAAGCTACGTTAATAACAATAATTGTTTCTAACAATTATTATCAAAAGCAGTTATACTTTTTATCTTTTTTTATTTATTTTTTCGTAAGTGTTACAGTTTACTAGTATAATTTAAAAAAAATTAATAAATAATTTTAGAAAAAGAAATAACAGAATCGGTGAATCACTTACTCAGGCTTATTTTTAGAAAAAATCTGAAACAGAAATGAATATTATCTAAACATATTTATTAAGTCATGATTACAAAGTATATAATTTATTGTCTATGGATCGATCATGACCATACATAACGTAATTTCAACCATCATAGTAATTAAATATTTCCATATTTATCTTCCTATACTTAATGTCTTAATAAGTACTCGATAATTATCGCTCTTAGATAGTATAGATTATTGTAAATAAGTAGCTCGTTAACGCGATTTTAGGCCTAAGATTTAGTAGTAAAAGTAATGTGTTCGATATCTTGACAAAAATATTTCAATAGATTAAAAAAATGTATGAAAATTTTCAAATTGAAAACAATATTATATTGTGTACTTATTTCATTTTTACTATTTTTTACGAGCCTGTGTGGTAAAACCAATTTGATGTTTTTATTTTCAATGATGAATGACTCGAAAACAACACAGTTCAAGTCGTGTTTGTGACAATTTGAGTTGGTAGTTTGCGCGGTAGTATAATAATTATTATTAATAGTTAATAGCGATCAGCGATGTGTTTACTGCAGTTAACTGATTAATATCCTGGTGTAATTTTGTGTTTTATTTTTCTCTCATAATGTCATCGAGAAAAACAAAATCATAATATTCAATTAAAAATTCATTTCTGTCTGTAAACGGTCTTCTAAAACAGCAAAATAACAAAACGCGCATTATTATCGTCTGTCGAGTAACAAAACGATTAAAACGATTTACCGGTGTGCCCGGCGCAATAGAAGATAGTATTGTTTTTCCTTTTTTTCATCTGCAGAAAAATCACGCACGAAAACATAATTGCGCGCCAAATTAGTCACGCGTTTGGCACCCGGCGACGTACGATCTTCTTTTTTAGCCGTACGATTACTATCGTAGTAAGACGATAAGTTGTTACGTCGTTGACCTCGATGTGATACCTCTAGGAAATTCGGTCGCCGAACAAAACGTTCGGTAATAATGATTCGATTTTTGAAATACCAAAATACGAGGTGCTATGAATTAGTTCGCGGAGGCAGGAGTATCGTTCTATACATTGTCTACCGCCTAGAAATGAACGTTTCGAACTGCACGTGTTCGGTGCACACGATTAAAACGAATCGTTTTGGTACATTTTGATGTATAGTTTAAATTGTTTAAATGGACAATGACAAAATATGACATATTTGGTAGTGGAACAACAAACACGCGTCTTATACAAACACAATCGTATACGTTTTTTTTTTTTTTTTTTTAATCTTCATTATTACGGCGAAATTGGCAGTTAGTCCTTGAACTACGGGTACATTACCACAAAGACGGAGTATGTTATATAAGCGTAGGGCATTTGAAAGTAACGGCGAATCGTTTGTCCGATGATTTTCAACAATAATGTCTGTTATAATCGATGCATTTATAACTCTATTATTGCGTCTGAATTAAATCGTGAAACGTTATCCACAGACTTTTTCTTTAACAACAACACCATAATATCATAATGCCTATAGGTACATAATATATACCACTAGTGACTATAATAATTGTTAATAGAAATCGCCGCGGTCTACTTTGCCCGCGATCCGGTCGTGGACTCGTGTACAATACACTCGGCTAATTTGTACCTACGTTTTCCTCTTTTTAATCGCTAAAATTGGGTGTGCGATTTCGTATTTTATTCGTAACAAAACGTCACATCGTGCGCGCAATCATAAGCGCGTGTTTCGTGTTTTCGACGACACAGTAGTGCGCACGCAGTCGATATACCGTTATACGATGTAATATTGTATAATATGAGCGCTGCATACAAACCGAACGTCGTCGTATCGATTATTTTTCGGTTAATTAATAAAATGATAATAATACGTGACATGAACGAACGAACGAAACGTTTTTGTTTTCGGGTACGTTTCGTACGAATTAGGAAAAATCTTACGCGTACAATAGTGTAACGTCGTAGATAAAAAAAATATAAAACGACGGACTAAATAGTAGAGAAAAAAAAAACAAACAAACGTCGGCAGTGGTGTGGCGTCGTCGTAGAATTATCAATAATTTGCATCGCGTTTGTTTTTGTTGTGGTTTTTATTAATTATGATTTTTTTTTTCCCCCTCTCATAAAGACATATTATTGACACAATGTTTTCAATCGCGTTACAAACATTTTGAAACCATATTACGAAACAATGCGACATTACTTGACATTATATTATATTATTAATTATTATATTCGGCTCGACGTATTATCATGCGTTATTATAATAGCAGTTTCGACGATACGAGAACCACTCGTATGGCTCACGATTCAACCAGTAACTTACGTAACTGTGCAAAACTATTTTATATTTCTATAGTTTATAATAGTCTATAATTTGTAGTTATATCGTGTAAAACAGCCGTTTATTGAATTCGAAATCGTAAAGTATTTTCTACGAACACACGCGTTCGTATACAAAAGGTAAAACAATAGAGATCACATTGACGTCATTTGCCTATTTTATAGAGCAAAAAACGTGTGTTAAATCCAACCGAATAACTATCAACGTCGTCGCTAACACGTAACGTTTCGAAACGTTGAACGAAATTTCGAACATTCACATTTTATGGAAACACAATATTTTTCGAAACGATTTTGTGAGAACATGGCGTACAACACGGTTGATGCTATTATAGTTATTTTTATAGTATGATTAAACTTTAATACTTACTCTCGAAATCTAATTACGTAAAATACAGTTGGGCGACTAATCAGGATTTGAAAATCAAATGAATTTTCATCTTTTTCGCTTTTCAAAAAACTATTGACACGTGTCCTTGTATTTAATTCTCAATTTTTTTAATTCCACTCCTCCCCCTCTCGCAAATATTCTAGAAAAGAAAGTGCAATTAAATCGAATAATATATTATTACGCTGCAGAAAAAAAGTTAATTATTAATAAATAAAACACTTTTAAATACTTTTATTTACTTTAAATTAAGGTGGTTTTGATTGAGTATATAACATACTAATATTATTTTAATAATTTATAAGTTAATCAAAGTCATAAATATTAATATATTTAAAAATCAAAATTAAATTACCTAATCAAAATTTATTCACAAATACTGAGTTTTTATTCGATTTGATTTTTTTTTTTTTAATGAGATAATCTATTATTTTTCAAGGTTCGTCGTATTGTGTTTCGGATTTAACTTTAATGTTGTATATATAATAAAGATATTTAATACAACTGTTCAATAAAACAAAAACCGTATTCAATGTTAAACTAAAAATTTCACGAGAATAGACAACTGAAGAAGACTTATTGTGTTGTGATTTTGGTAAACTTAATTATCATTTTAACCTTTTACGTTATATTCAAACTCAGTAAATTTCAATCCGAATGCAGCGACATTTTTTTAGGATATTTAATACGGAGTAGCTCAAATATACAACACTTTGCTCGCTTAACTCGGTACAGTCGAATAGATACACAATCTATGTATACCAATGTTATAGTTTTAGAGATATTTATTGCTTTGGAGACTTGGTGTTTCAATCGCGTACAATAAAATATAACGATCTAGATACGCAAAAAGGATGATTTTGAAAAAAGATTTGACTGCACCGTGTCAAGTTTGCTCGAGATCGAAATCGGTTTGTCTCGAGTTCTAACCAAACACTAAGCGATTTTTGTTTAGAGGGATATGAGAATAAGAATGGAAATTCGATGATTCGATAATGATCGTAAATCGGTTTTCGAAATCCTCGTTGCGCCGTTATCGAGATCGATCGGTACTTTAGACAAAGAATGCGTATAACGATGCGCGACGGACTGAGACGGCAAATTATCGCGGTATCCTCAATACCCTTAAGTTTACGAATTTAACGCAATGTGATGGGCGGGGAAAATCTATTCATTTTTTTTTTTTTTTTTTCATCTCTTACAATAACGATATTATAATATTGTCAATAGAATCTACAAACACCGCGTGCGATTTCGTTCTACAGCATCTAACCATAGACAAACGGCGCGGCGGCACAAGGTCGCGGATTGTGACGGACAAATCGGCGTCGTCCGCGATGATTGTCGAATCCGCTATTATGTATAGGAAGAAATTATCGGGAGTTCTACTCGAATGATTCGCCAATGCCAAAACGTCAAATGACACGCACAGTCAGTGTGGCTGCAGCGGACGGCTGGGGTCATAGTCTCGATCTCTATACATGCACACGACAATAATACATAATACGAATATTATATTATACGTCCAACGCATAGTGATTGTAGGCACGAATGGGAGGGGGGAACGCTCGGTTTCTCCCGGTTTTTTAAAAAAAAATAAATAAGTTTTTACTTATTTTCCACAACAATGATGATGTATACTATAAAATAATATATGATAGCCGTGCATAACAAGATTCAAATTTAAAGCTATTTTAGCCATTCGTATGAGATATCTTCGCCGAGCGAGGTGTACACAGAAATATAGAAAATTAAATAGAATATTACATTTTATCCGAATTAACTAAATCAAGGTGCGTTATTGTTTTAACCATGCGCAAGCGTGTTATTTTGTCTATGTTAATATTATTAATGTAAAGAATTAAAAATTTCAATTTTAATCCAGAGTATATTTTATAGAAAATATTTAAAAAATACCGTTTGATCTTAGAGTTTTTTTTAGTAAGGGTCACTTTGATGAAATTATGATATCGAAATATCGGTAAATAATATTAAGTACATATTATATTATATTATATTATGTTCTCTGTCGTCGTATCGTATACAGGGCGATCTTATTAAAACGAATTCAGAAATTGTATTATAAATAGAAAGAGTGTAATCGAATTATGTAGACACGCGTGGTTTTTTATTTTTTTTTTACAACAATATATTTTACCGTCTGTCCTTCTCTACTCCTAAAGAAGCAGTTCCGATAATTAGCATGGGCTGTAACTAAAATTTAAATAAAACCGTTTTCGTTTGACAAACGCTCGCGAAAGCACTCGCTGTATTAAGCTTTTGTTTTATTCACTTTGCAGATTACCTCTTGGAAACCACTGTCCTATAGCATTGCCGTGGAAAAAAAACTAGGTATAACTATAATAGAATACTAATAAATACATACAAAACTATCTTGCTTTCGTGATGGAAACAGTCCATTTCGCGTTAAAATAACCGCCCTTTATTCACATCGGTGTGTCGCTGACGGGTGGACCGTGTAAGGTTCTGGCTTGTTGAACCGGATCGACGCGCGTTTCCAAGTTCAAGGAAACGCCCGCAGACACCTTCGCTTTGTGACACCTAAACACACACACACACACACACATGTAGTTCAAGTTCATATCAAATAATAAATGCGTATGGCACATTATTATATTATATATTATAAAATGTTTAACGGCACTTAACATATAATATAATCTGCTCTTGTCGTCGCTTTTTTTTTTTAACGCGTTTTGAGCATACACGGTCTACCGGCAAATAATGATTTCTATTTTAACGTTAAATCGACAACAACAATAAACCCCATAGTTTTTCCCATTCTTCCGGAACGTGGCAATACGCGACAATCGTATTTGCACATTTGTCGTAAATCATAAAATAATATAATAGGTTTTAAAAGAATAATTTATTTCCCGTACGAGTACTATCACTGATATAAAAATAAGGTGTCTAACAGTCGAGGCCACGATTATAACCTTAATTTCATTATATCAGGTACTTATATATATATATATATATATTTATTTATACTGCAAGATACATAATATAAAAATCATGTTTTTTTCGTACGGTTCAAGAACATACTTACCATTTAACAATGTTCACCGCAATAATTCTGTTTATTCACTGACGTTATGTTAACCATATTATTTCGTTCGATTTCTCAATCGCCATTGCGTCCCCGATCGTTTCAAATGAAATATTGTAAACGCGAGGTTTACGCTGTTGAAAATAAATTCGTAAATTTAAACAGCAAAATAGTTGAAAATATTATAACTATTCGAAAAAGAACAACAGAAGTTGAACTATATATACATATCTCCGTGAGGAGTTTACCCTACCCACTTCCCATAAGAAATCAAAAATCAAAATTGTAAACCTTCTTTCTTGACCTCAAACTGATAGTACTTGAGCGCAGTATACTCTTGTGAATCTGGTACTCGTGAATTTATACGATAAATCTATTTCAAGCACGTGCGAGCGATAATCCACAACAGTTATTCAAAGAATGATTGTTCTTTGAATAACTGTTTTGTAGATAATCGCTATTATCATATTATAATAAGCACTAAATATAGTGACATCATGTAATGATCGATATTTTCATGTTGACAATTATTATAACGGTCAACAATATATAATATTATACGTGCACGATGTACAGAGTGTTCCACGAGGGTTTACTTATTTCGAGCGGGAGGACAGCCTTGTGTCGTCTGGTCACTTGCATTTTCAACTTGAAACGATAAAATCTCGCGAGACACGCTATACCGCTGGCTGTCGATTGTTATTCCATCGGCGAGCGTGTAAAAAATCATAATATAACATACCTAACAATTATTATTATAAAAAGCATGACAAGTGTGTAGGTCCCCCGTGCGTCTCGCAGCGCCGCGGCGACGGCGACTTGCTTGGTAAATCGTTACGACGAATCAATACAATTATAATATTATAATGATTACCAATCGAACGCGCGCGTACAATATTGTTTTTTAATAGTCCGCGCGATAAAACAAGTATATACGCGCAACATCACATTATTTGTTATAATCATAATGACGGTCGGACGTTTCGAAATGTGACACAATACATCACGCGTCTTTCGGCAGTTTCGTGTCGCTGGTAATCCAGAACGGATCATTGCGATTTGTGACAATGATTCGTGCGTTCGATTACTCCCGTTTTCGCATGTAGAAATCACGCCCGACGGCGTCGATGACGGTGTCGACCAAGCAAAATATCCACTAAAAATTTGTCCGCGACCAGTATTCCGCAACACTATCGTATTTATAGGTCTAAACGTCCAAACCAAGTACGTGTTTATTATTCCATGGTGGTAAATATTTAAAATAAGCAATTCGTTTTGTTTGTGTGCGTGTGTGTGCGCGCGCGCGCGCGTGTTTGTAATTAAATCGACTTATGGGACAAGGTAAGGGTATTTATTTCATTTTAAGTCTTGCGTCATCGTTCGTCTGTAAAATATCCGATATGCGAGTTTTTACTCGACGAGACGTCGATTCGAACACAAAGAGAGCCCCAATAAGCTTATTCCATCTGGATTTTTATAAGGGTGGCCTATTCAAGCGCTCGGGGAAAATCCACGTTTAACCATTCTCTCGCGGCGCGGCGGATCGCGTTTGTAAAGTATTCACTTTTTTAGCATAAACCTAATATGCCGTGTTTGCGTCTAAATCACGTGGTTCCTCGTAGACTCTGAGCACACATTACATAGGTATTTTTACGTCCGTTGGTAAACGGTAAATCGGAGATTCCATTTGTGGGGAGCCCCCATTGTTAATGTTGGTGTTTACGTGATTATTTGTGATTACATTCATACTTGTTATGAATTTATAATTATGTGTGCGAATTATGGAAATTTAAAAGTCAACAAGGAATAAGATATTATGTGCATAATACAGGATGATTTCCGTCACTTTGAACACCTAATTTTCCCGGCCGATACAAACAATATTATCGTTATCGAGTTTCGTCGATAAGTTTCATGCACTTTTTAATATGACTATAGGTACGTTCATTTTCAATATTGCCGATTGAAACATTTAAAACATAATGTAAATATTTCAAATTTAGACGGTCAGAGTAGTTGTCCTCTTCTTAAAAATAGCTACTTGAAAAAATAATAAAAATCTTTAAAAACACGTTCGGCAATTAACTATTACTCAAAGATATACGCAACATTAAAATAGTTTTGCTAAAGATTTTTAAAAAAAAGCAGGAATCGACGGAAATAACGAGTTTAAAAAGATCATCTTGTATGTTATATTATGTAACGCGTGTGAATTTTCCAAGCATAATAAACCAACTCGCGCGAAACAATACTATAAATTTATTCGGAACCACGTACGACCTACGAGTGTCTGTCAGTAAAGAATGTTTTTCTTAACGAACCGCATTTCAGTAAATTTCACTTAAAATTTCATACGAATACCTAAGCCGATTCGAATGCACAACACACATTTAATACCAAAACAAACGAAATAAAACTCAAATTGCTAATGTCTCAAATATTGTCAACTTGTAAGCCAATACTATAGTGGTGTACAAACGTGTACGCAGGATTTTGCGGGGAACAATATTCTAAGAAGTCTCGGTGAGATGGCGATTTTTGTTCAAATATGTTCGATTCATTTTGTCACCCTCGGATTTATAGGTTTATAATTGCTGCCGAAAATCATCGGATCTATAAGTAAATCAGAATGTCACAAATGTACGAGTATACGTATGGATACTTTGAACATTCGAATATTTGGACGCGACGTGTAAAAAGTTTGTCGATTCGTTTTCATTTCAAGTCCGCGACTAAATCGAATTACACGAGAAATCGCAAACAGCCGTCGTTAATTTAATATCGTTTCGCGCGGTTGTTTTTAATTAGACGCCCAAGCGTAGTCGTGGCGTTAAACCACAAACGGTCGGATGCGATTTTCTGATTTTTTTTCTTTTTTTTTCATTAACGTTTCCAAACGTCAATTATGCTTGAGCGTATAGAAAGTATATAACAGATAGACGCGTTAGCGTTAGTTTAATAATAGTATAATAATGAAAAATGAAAAAAAAAAAAACCACTTGTCTGAAATCAAACGAAGTAAACAATCGTCAATCAAACACGACACGACGCAGTAATACGCGAAATTTCAATGAAATTCGTATAAATATAATCGATTATACGCGCGCAGCGAGCTTTGAAAAAACGCAAATCTAGATGAATAGCCGGTTCGTTTACATATATTGTTTATTTCGGGAAGATGACGGGTGAGAGAGAGGACGGTAGAAACAATTTGAATATCTTCCAAAGGCGTAGAATTTGTCCGAATAGTTATGAAAGTATCGAAAATGTCTTTAATGCACCCCCTCTACCACCGTCAACACCGCCATTACTATCGGGACGTGTGAAACAAAAACTGGTGGCGTGAACTTAAAAAAAAAAACGTGTGAAATGGAATCGAATACTTGGAATTGTTGAGGTCAAGAAATTGATTGAAATGCGGTATTTTATCATGAATAGTAATAATATTGTTATCGTCCTCGAACAGTGTATAAGCGCGCATAGACGGCAGATAATTGTATTTAATTAGAGTATTATTATTAGGATATCGAATCGAACGCACCGCAGCATTGGCGGGTGGTGCTGTTATTAGTCGGTAGTTAATTTATTTCAAACTCGTACAGAGTGGAAACTAAAATTCTCGAACGTATTCGTTTGGGAAAATGTAAATGCAATACGACGCGAGGGGATGTCATATTTCGGCCGTAGGCTAACGGTACATGAAACGAGTGTGAATATTTTCAGAGGACAAATCGGGCGCATAATAATAATCGAGTCGGCTCGAACGTATAATAATAATAATAATATTATCGAATACAGTAGCTCGACTATTTCATTAAATCGCGCCGTGTGTTCTTCGCGACCGGCCGCGGCTATTGTTTAGAAATCCATTCGCGGCGAACCTTCGAAATCCCGCGTCATCCGCGCGGTATAATATGCTAATCATGCGAAAGACACTATAGCCCCCCCACAGCACGTGTTAACATCGTACGCGGTTTTAAGTTTCACATTATCCGCGTGCGAATTTCGCTACACAGCCGGTTCGCCATTGAAGTAGAAATGTCGTCACGTTCGGTCCGTTTTTCTGCAGTTGCTCCACGGAGCAGTGGTCTGACGATATTGTTTTTGAACGTCTAAATATAATGTACATAAATATCTAATAGATTGTGTACGCGACGAATAAATAACAATTTAAAAACCACCGACGGACGCGAGATCGTGTAATCGCGAAACAGTTCGCAGCATTTTTACGGTTTTCGTTTGTATTTACGGTATTATTCGTTGATTGCAAAATATTCCTCGCTCGGTTTTGATAGGAGAGCTTCGGTATTGAACACCATGTCGTTCGGACTTCAAACAAATATCCCGTTTGTTGAAAACACGAGGGTTACTGGCTTTTATAAAATTATTTGATCCTACGAACAAGTAAATAAAGAGCGACAATCAAAATGTGCGAGAGCAACAGACTTTGAAAAATCGGCAGCAAACAACTCGGCAATTACATTGTGCGATTCGAATTTGTTTTATTATCGGACCGTATATATTCAGTCCGAGGCGGTACGCGTTTTCAAATAGATTATCGAAAATCAAATAAAATATAACTGCTGATAACAATTGGTGTTTATACTGTGACATTTCTTTTGCTATTTTTTTTTTTTTTCCATATATAAATATTATAATATGAATAATATTTTATTATACTACCATATTTGTTTTTATTTCAACGAGACGCGACGGTGAGTCATCTGATATTAAACTTTTATCAGTTTTTTGTCACATGATAGAAGACACATAGCTTTAGTGTGCATATCAATTATATCAATTATAATCGAACAGTTATTAAAATCATATATCACATAGACACTCGATTGAATGCGCGTCGAGGTTTAAAAAAAGCGTGAGCAAATAATTCGATAACAGTGGTCATTCTATAGTCGCCGAAGTCTCGTAATTCATGTGAGAAAAACTTTTTTCATCTATAATTGGTGGTGCCTAATAATAATCGCTGTATTCCGATCCGTACTTATAATACGTCTCGCATTCTATCTTCCGATAAAAAAAAAAAAAAAATCTAGTTCGATATTGTTACAAAACGCGTAACGCACTTCCCATAAAATATTATGAAATTTACATTTTAATCGTATCGAATACCGGTGTGGATTCATTGCACTTTGTTGGAGAATAATTTATCGGTTAATTTATATTTTGAAAATATTACATCTAAACCCATACGGTTTGAAACTGTGCATAAACTTATAATAATATAGTGCGCGGACACGTGGGAGCTGATGGGCCACTGCTTCTCCCGATTTTTTTTTTGAAATGTGCGTCATATCATAAATTATAAAACGAGGTAAAATATTTATACTGAAATTATAATTTTTTTCCTCCTTAAACTCATAAGTAAACCACGAAAATCAGTTATAATTTTATAAATATATTTATCATAAATATCTATCGAAATCGATAAACTATAACTCTAGTGTAATGGCAATAGTGTATATGTTCACAAATATACTCAATGAAACCTATGATTTAGGTTCACTCGTAGACTATTGTACAATACCTATTTCAAAATATAAAACGTTCGTGTACTTATTTGTTATTACGTATGAACGTACATATTAGAATATCAGACTCTAATAATATGCGATGACATTAAATGGATTTTCATTTTTAGTATTGCGATGGAAATAACAAGAGGGGTACAAAATTCATCTATTATCCAATAATACTCACTATACTTTATTCTTTTTGGCTTTGCTCCGGGGAGGGATTTTATCCTGCGGCCACGTTTGCGCCGACATTCCGAGAAGGTCCGTCCGACGATAGTATTCGATTTTCATACGATTCGTCGAAACGATCAGAAGGAAATATTCTACTCGTCGCTATCATAGAACGTATGGCTATAAATATTCATAAATAAATTTCAAAAACAACTTTTCATCAAACGCAAAATATCGACCGACAAAATGACGGTGCGAGAATCTCGCCCGAATATTTTCGACGTTTTTACTCGGAAACGTTTCGATTACCATCGCGATGCGTTAGACACAAAAGACCAACGACACCCGTTGGTGTCCGTCCGTCAAACACACGCTAAAAACGTTTGGCGACGAAGGGAGGATATAGATTAGAATTTAGTACCTACGGAGTTGACCGTATTATTTCGCAAATCGAATACATACGTCATAAACGCGTGCACATGAATAATTATACAAGGGGGTCTCTCCGCCGAGTCGTTTCGCGTCGGCTATATTTAAACACGTCGAAGAAACACATCGCATGTGCACACCCAATACGACTTTGACCCGCACGCGCGTAGAGTGAAAAAAAAAAAAAACAATTACAATAATATAAAAAGAAGAATAAAAAGTTGCAATATCGCGCGCGGCGGCGGCGGCGACAAGGGCAAAATCAGATAACGGCGGCGAAACAATAATAATAATTATAATGAAACGAAACGGGTTTTCCTCGTCGAGATAAACCGTATAATATGTCGAGCTAATGAGAAATATTGAGAGAAAAAAAATCTCGCGTTTCCCCCGCAGTTCTCAAATTGATTTTCGATTTCGACGATCATAGCGACGACACAAGGTCGCTCTATTCCAAATAACTAATGAACCAGTAACGGATAGAGCCCGTCGTCGTCGTCGGGTACCTCCTGTAGACGTTGCGCGACGACTGCGACTAAGCGAAGACTGACGCCGCCGCCGCCGCCGCGAACGGACCGCCCGGCGATCGGTTTTGAATTTGTTTTCCTCCGGCCGCCGTGTCAAAACAAAACAAATTGGCCGAGTGTCAACCGTATGTGTGTGTGTGTGTGTATGTCTATAAGCGTATCTTACACGCACTTTACTACTTTTATTTTTAAATACTACTACTACTACTACTACTACTACTGTCGCGCGCTCGCGTAGGACTAAAAAAAAGTTTAAAAAACAACAAAAATATGAGTTATTTTCGAACGTAGCACGGCTATATAGTGTATTGCGCGAGTGAGCGTGTGTGTGTGTGTGCGTACGCCTCTCGCCGAATTACAATACGGCAGGCGACGACGACGACGGTCGTCCGTCAGTGAATATTTCTGTAGTGTATATTTTTATAATAATAATATTAAGGACTCTCTTCAGTAGCGTTTCGGTAGTGGCGCGCGAACGACCGACCGGGTCGCAGTCGTTGATTTCGCCGCGAAGTGCTGCGTACGACCTTTGTACGATAAAAGTAATTTTTTTTTTCTTTTTTTCTTACACTCCGTCGTGTCGGTGCGGACTCTGTGAGCGTATCCGGAGCGAGAAAAAAAGAGAACCTAGAGAGACAGAGAGAGAGCGCGAGAGTAAATATATAACATAATAATATTATCGTAAAACGTTAAGATAGGGCTCGGATTTTATGCGCCCGCCCGAAATCGAGTTGTTTTTTATTTCAAATTCTTTTTATTTTTTCTCAATACTTCTAGCTCTTACATACCTAATGTTTCGTTATAAATACGCGCTTTTGTGCAGAATTCGTTATTTTTCGCGACGACTCGGAGTCGTTGTAATTGTTTTCAAAGTCCGACGAAAGTTTTCAATGAGATTCCGTATAACGTGTGCACCCTTCGGCACGTGAAAAATCCGTTGGGTTAACGGTCAGCAACACGCAACGACTGCCGGACGTTTCACACGAGTTATTAGTAAATCCACATATTATATAATAGTATTTTGATTACGTATTTCGGTTTTATTTTCAAGTGCGTATCCGATGCCCCTCGAGATACGATTGCCGTCGGGCCGTGTAAGAAATCGTACTGTGTTTACAAATAACGCGCGTCTCTGCGCGACCTTGCGATGCGACGGAGATTATGAAAACAGTCGTCAAGTCTGCGCGAGAACGATTTTCTCACTTCCCTCCCCTCGAGTTCGGAAAAAGTCGATCGCGTCAGCGCGGCGGACGATCTCGTCGGTGTGAAAGCCACGGACTGTGCGCGTTCTCAATCGGCTGCGCTGCGCTGCCGTGCGACGTACGAGACGCTCATTCTACACGTTCACGACACGGCAACGTTATCTTTTATACTCTTGTGAAAACGATTAATTATTTCACGTTTAACAAATAAATCCGTCGACCACTATCGATTTACCGTCAATGCCGACGCGCGAGCGTGACGACGAAATGAAAATAACGGGAAAATCGTTGTCGGCGAGTATATAGCGTGATAGACACGACGACGAATTCAAAAATAATCCGTTTCCAAAATCTCCATCGCGCTTCCCTATAGATATAGACCCGCGTAGACCGATAGAGACGTAAAATCGCCTAAATCCTCTTTCTAATTATTATGTCGAATTGTCGTATACAGTAGTATATTATTGGCTATACTCACGTGGCGTTTTTGACCCCGTTCGCAGGTCCTCCTCGTCGCCGTCTTTCCCGCCATCGCCGCCAGTAACCGCCGAGCGATATCCGATATCGATCGCGGTGAACAATACTCATCGTCACATCGACCGTCGTACGGTGCTCTCGCGTCGGTCACGGAAAAATGTTAACGTCCACCACGATCCTGTGCGGCGCTCTCCTGCTGATCACGATGGCCGCCTGGTGTACGGGTCGGCCAGCGACGATCGACGCGGAGAGCGGGAACGCGACCGCCAACGGATCACAACCCGCCAACTTCCAGGACATCATCATCGAAGTCTCCCCGGGCGAGACGGCCGTGCTCCATTGTCCCAGCAACGACGAGCGACACAGGTTCCAGTACTGGTGGATGAAGGCCGGCCAGTACGTCGGGCCCGGCTCTCCCATCAGCAGCGACAAGTTCAAATACGAAGTGCTCACCGGCACGCTTTACATCAAGGTCGGTAGATAAACGATTATAATTCACTAATATTATTCCCCGATATTTTCGGTCTTGGAATTCCAATAGTGGCCGCTTTGCTCCGGTCACGAATTCCAAGGGCGCTCTTTTCCAAGTCAAACGTTCTGTTCATCCCTCCTGATCACGATTTAATCGCGTCGAATATTTAGCATCTAACCGCTGTGATCGTTGGTGAAACTCGAGGGCTCGTCTCTTTTTCTCAAACATAGATTTAGACCTCCCTGAAATGTCAACAGTTTTAAAAGTTTGCTGAGAAATAGATTCTATAAAATACTCACGGCATTTTCTATACGTAATTGTCGAAAACTGTTCTTAGGTAGAGTAAAATGTCAATGTTATAAAATATAAAATTATCGTAAGAAACTGGGTAGAAAACTAGAAAGTATAAACAGTATTTGCAAATTATTTTTTCATACACGTTTCTATCAGTCTCTGAAATAGACGAGGCAATGTTGTGTATAAAAAATATAAAACAAAATAAATAATGTTTGGCGGTTAATACTCATATTATAATAATAACAAATTACAATTGTTAAATATATAATAAAAATAAAATAAATGGGTCGTCTTGAGGTCGTCGGAGTAGTATGATAAAGGGTGCAAACATTGTTACGACCGGTTTCGAATTCTTCGACGACATTTTTTATAATGCAATTCGGCTAAAATCAACATGTTTTTAAAGTGTTTAAAGTACCTACTCTAAAATATAAGATATATAAATAATTGGATATTTCCTCGGTGGTAAAAAGTAAAAAGGGATCGAGCCCCGATACCCCGGCGTAAAAAGCCCTCTCGTATCTAATCGCACACGTGTCGCGCGAATCAAATATCAATTAAAATCTGCTGCACTCGAGCACGGGAGTTCCGAGAGCGTAACGACGTTGTTGAAATAATTTCGGAGACTATCCCCGCGCGGACGACATTTCGCAAAACACAAAAAAAAATCTTCGACGCCATCGCTAATATATATTTATTTTTCTTTTACATGAGCAGAGAGTAACGCCCGAAGAAAGCGGAGTCTACACGTGCGTGTGCAAAAATATCGAAGACATTTCGATGTTGGCCAAATCCGTGCAGCTGGACATCAAAGGCGAATGGCAAGACCTCTGGGCAAACGATTACACGGTAAATTGACGCACAGAAATCGTTGAAAAACGCCGGGCTGAATTCGGGTATGCGCAGGCTGCTTTAGAGTCGCGATTCGGCGTCGTGAACTCTTGTGATGCAGTTGGCACTGCAGCGTTGCACTTCTCTAATCATTATTGTTACGTCGACAATTCGACGGCGTTACGAGAATTCGAACTCGACCGATCTTTAATTTCTCGACTCGAACGCTGCTAATCTTCACTCGCACTAGGTCTGTGCCGAGAGCTTTCATACAATAATGATTTACACACGAGTACCGCGACGTTTGGAAATGAACATTTTCCAATCGTCTTCGCAAAGTATCATCCCGTGCGCGATCGATTCTCGCGCATTTTTCTCTCTCTCGACGCGAGCGAACTAGATCACTAAATCGTAACGCGTACAATAGTTCCAGAAAACACTCGTCGAAAAAAAAACTACCTGCCGGTACCGCCTCCGACGATTAATATTTCGTGGCAAACCCTTGAACCGTTTTCTGCGGCATACTGTACCTACTTGCATAATACCGGCCAGAATTCGAGGATTTTTATTTCTAATATTCACGTGCTTACCGCGAGCAATCTCGCGGTGTTATTTCAACAATTTTGGGATTGTATCGATGTCATTAAAGAAAAAAAAAAGTTATGTAATAATATACTACGACGACGGATTACGTATCATGTGTGTGTATCACGCGGGATAATGAGGATAAACAGTAATAGATATGTTTTAAATTACACGGTACGGGAAGTCGTGATTCACGATTGAACTTTTGATGCGAGGTCTATTACTGGTAGATACCTGTTATACCACACACTCGTATAATATAATGATGAAAAACGTTAGAGGACACGGGCCGCGACGTAGAAATATTAACAATCGACGTGTTGGTCGCAACTTTCTAGATCGCGGTCCTTACGCCGCCGCCGCCGCCGCGCACAATAAATAAATAAATAAATAATTTTTGCAATCTTTATTGGGTCTCGTTTAGGAATCGTTTGTTGAAAAAAAAAAAAAACGTTGCGTTTAATTTATTCGCGCGCGCGCGGTTATCGAAAATTCTTTCGCTTTCTTCGTAAACTTCTAATTGATATAATTAACGGCCGCGAGAAAGTGTCGGCTGATGGAAAACGTGTGATAAATTAAAAAGATAATGATAATCATAACGAAAACGAAAATACGGAGATCGCCGCGTGAGAAATAACGGATTACGTGCTTACCGATTCGTAGGAAAAATGTATAAATCGCCTGTAAACCATAAAAAGACGATTCTATGCCGGAATAGCGAAACATAAATAAAAACAAGCCCGTACACTTATGAAATTCGAAAATAATTAAACGTTTATAATTATCATTATTATTTTTTCGAGTTTAATTTATCAGTCGAGCACAGTTGAATCATAAGAGCAAAGTATTTTATACACCGAACACCGTGGGACAACGAGCACACGATTATTTGTATTTTTTTCCGTACACTTTTTATGAATATTTTTTTAATAGGTTTTCGCAAACGTGCGATCCACTGTTCCCGTGCGTTGTTCATCTGTCCTTTCGACACGTCGTCGTCTATATTAATTTCTTTTTATGTTTCACAAATATTAAGACTTTTCTATACATTTTTTCGCCGTTTAGGCCGAAAAAAAATAGTAATTCAATAATTTTATAGTTTTTTTTTTCTCCTAGGTCAATAGCATACGAGTGGCGGCCGTTTTAAGCGTGCTGGTATTGATCTTGCTGTTGTTGTACTTGTTTTACTTGACGGCGTACAAGACTGGCAACAGAACACTGCACTTCAGAGGTAATGTTTGTGAAACGGTATTACAGTGTTTCCCGACTAAAAACTCCCTTCCCCTTTTTCAATTCTCAAAAATCTCATTGTCAATTTTTTGTCCAATCACCTTTGTATCTGGGTCATGTTACTCGGCGCGTAGGATAGACAGTGTAAATAGTTTTAATATTATACTTGTAAATCGGAATCGTAACACGTAGGTGGTTCCAAGTGGTTTTATAATGGTGTTTATATTTTATTTATATTGATTTTTTCTGAATTTTTCTGCGAACAAATGTTCGACCAAAGACGTGAATTTTAATCCGTAGTTGCGTATAAAGTATATCCATTTTTCAGTTATTTTGTTTACTTGGTACTTTTGAGAAGTCGTTTTTCGAAATTCCCAATATTTGTTTTGATCGAGAACAAAAAGACTGTATTATTAAAAAATAAATAAACAACTAAAACAAAAACACATCACAGTAAAACCACTCCATTCGCGATCTAAAACGAACGACAGAATCGTCTCCTACCCGCGCTAAGAGTCCCCTAAAGTCCACGGGCGAGCAGCAGCGCTCACGTCGGGAGACACTGCGCCGCAACGCAAAATCTAAACAGATAATATAATATATTATGTACTCGATTTACGACCTTCGCGATTGCTTTCAGAAGACTATTCGGACGAAGACGTATCGACGGACAGACAAATGTACAGGAAAACCAATAACATAATGAAAGAGAACATGTTCCAACACGGCATCGACAACCCGACGCTAGAGAAAGACGTCTCCGAAATCAAAAAGAACGAGTCGAAAGCGTAGCGAGCGTCGGGAGTAGGTGGTCGGTTCGGCGCGCGGAAAAGAGCCGGAGTTCGAGAAGAACCCGTTGTTCGATTTCGTTTTATGGCGGCCGACTACACAAAATGTACGAATGTATATAGTCGAATCGGAAAACAAAAATGTAAAAAAAAGAAAAAAAAAACCGTTAAAAAATAAAAAGAATACGATTTATTTGGTTTCTTACCCGCATTCGGTTATTGTACAAAGTACTATATACATTGATAAAAAAAAGAGAATTAACAACAGAGAACAAAATCGAATTAATTAAATTTTACGAGTACAAAAACGCGCGTATAAAACACAATAACATAACGTGTCCTTGTGCGTACGTAGGAATAGACGTATAATGCGTTTTCTCGTCGCGTTATTGTGTATTAATTACAAAAACAAGGACGAGACATGGAGTGAGACGGACAGACAAAAAGCGAGAAAGAGAGAGAGAGCGAAGGAAGAGAAAATAAACGAACAATAATCTCCTCGTATAGTCGTCGTCAGTCGTATTGCGTTGCGATCGATCGACAAACGGGCGAAGAACCTTTGGCGGGCACAAGTGATTACTATCGTAGCATGTTTAGGCGTTCAAAAATTTTAAGGACTACGGCACGTTTAAGCGTTAGATTTAAATTTACAAATATATCATACACAATATAATCAATAGTAAAGGTATTGAATTTTTTTTTTTTTACTTCGAATTTCGATTAAAAAAAAATTATTCATAACATTCGCGTGTATTGTAAACGATTTGATACATTTCAATGCGAAGTTTAAACGTGCCGCGCGGGTGGTCCTTAAAACTGTTAACGACCGAACACATACCGGAACGATCCTTTTACGTTTTCGGCGGCCGAACGACAGACCGCACGTGAATGACGAGACAATAGCTACGAGGACGACACGAGTTCCTCTTTACTCCGTGACACTCGAGTCTCGAGTCACGTCCATCGTGTTGTCGTCCTCGTCGTCGTCTTCGTCGTCCGCCTCCATCTCGAACAACCTCACCTTGTGCTTGCTATGCGACAACAGCACGGCCACCTTCCTGGTGCCGCTGACCGCGAATCTCGTCGCCAACATGTTCTCCACTATCCTGCTCGAAAAGTCTTCTAGCTTGCGACTGTTGCCGCTCGATCCTTCTCCAACACCAGATCCAACTCCTCCTATACTGCACGTGCTCAGCCCGTCCATGGAACAGAGGCCGCGCAGCCCGTTGGTGGACAGCTGCAGGAACAGAGAGTTACGGTTGCCCGATGGGTCCACCGTCTCCGTGAGCACGGACAGGTGGTCCGGCGAGTAAAACTGTAGGTCGTAGATCGTCTGTTTTGTGCCGTTGCACATGTAGAATACGGTGGTGCTGCGGCTGGTTACCTCCTGTGATGAACAACAAAATTAACCAATGAAATTACTTAGTACGCGGTACTTAGTACTTAGTAATCAGAGCTTTCAAATGTATTTAACATATTATTATTATAATATGTCACGTTGTTTGTTGTGGGGTTATACTTGTTACAACAATAAGCCAAGAATGTAATGTAATCATGGGTGGACTATGAAATCTTAACGAATCTATAGTTTTACATTAGGGAATTTCAAAGGAAATAAATCAGTGTAAAGTGTAACAATGAAATACTGTATAATGTATACAAATAGAAGTGCGATGGGTAGCTAGCGGGTAAATCGCACATTCCAAGTTGATTGCGAGGACTAACGTAGCGCCCAGTCGCTCGGTCATACAGTCTTGTATTTAGATGTAGACATTAATAATGTCCACGTTGTCTCATTAATTGTACTTATGAAAATAAGAGTGATGATAGAAGAGTTTGACTTAAGTTGCGCCTATGATTATCATAAGATTTATGTTTAGTTTATATTTATATCTATAAATATACATAACAAAACCAAAACCGAGTCGACAAGACCAATATTATGGTCTTACCATCTATATTAGTCTTGGTATTGATATTATTTAACCATATATAATCTAACCCGTGAGTCCGCGTACGCCATTAGCTCATAGAAACAGAAATCATATCCATTTCGGTCCACGCAGGATACTAGCAGCTTGTGGTTGGGCATGTCGACAAGGGTCACTTTGTTCAACAGGCTGGTGACACAGTAGTTTTCCAACAGCACTCTGTTATAAAGTACAAAAGTCCGTTCAAAGAAAGTCTTTTTCTGTGCAAATATTTCTTCCAGATCGTTCTTAACCTCATTGAACTGTTGCATGAGCGAAGACTTCCTGGACGGCGTAACGATCAGTGTACTCTCCTCCAGGCACGGGTTATCTTTTATCAGGCCCCACCACTGGTTGTACACATCGTACGGGAACTCTAGGTCGGCATCTGCAAAGTACTGTCCTACCCGGTCAAGCTTGTAGTTGTTCGCCTTGGCACACTCGCCCAGGTCGTACACGTATTCAGCCAGTAAGTTCAGCTCCTGCTGTGACATTTCTGTCAGCGACGAGTCGCCGACCATGTTTTCGTCATTCAGCTTGACCATCGTACCGTACAGCCACTTGAAGAAGAGCTTGTACCTGGTCAACGATTCCTCAATCACTATTTGTACTTCATTGCACTTCATAAGAAACTTGTTGACTGACTTCAGAGCCTTGTCCACACTGTGCTCGGTTAGGCCCAGACACTTGTATTTGTTCAATGACATGCCGGATATCTCGACTAACTGGAACAGTATTTGGTTGGTCACCTCGGACAACTGCTTGACAACTAGCTTCTGCACATTAGTGTGACTCGACTCTATAGAGAGGCCAATTTTTTTAATACCCTTGTCGGTCAAATCTTTCTTGAGAAACTGGTCCATACGGTCAGTTATGATTCCGTAGATCAACAGTTCCAACAGATTAGTCGACACTAGTTCTGGATCTTCCGGGCAATAAGAGCTCAACTTTAATTCCATTTCCATTAGGGAAACGTTTTCCCAAGTTTCCAAAATATTCTTCATGGTCTGGTCTAAATAGTCTAACGAAGATAGCAGCTGATCGTGTTTGAACGCCAAGTCGTAAACGTCATTCCAACTCGTGTTACACTCTTTCAGACCAATAGTCACTATATCTACTTTTCCGTAGAAATATTGTATGGCCACATACAGGTAACTGAAATCCACCGGCATGTGCATGCTCAACACAGTGCCCTCATCCCCAAGAATTTCACACAAATTGATGGTTCCGCACAGGAATATACCTAGTGCTAGCATTTGCACCTCACTGTTATCCATGCCGACCAACAACAAATTCAATGTGTCTTGAACTTTAGACATGTTACACTCCTCTTCGGGCGAATCGCGTATTACCAAGCTTTGGAGTTTGGGTAATTTATCCAGTCCGCTCGTCTAAATAAAACAATATAACTATTAAATATAAAGTATATATAGGTAATCAAATTGATACAACCACCGATAATAGAATATTCTAATACAGCGGATATCACCAATAATGACATTGGATATAGTAAAATTTCTTTAATCGTCACTTGTACATTTAAAGAACAACAATAAGAAAAATACTAATATTTAAATTGATAATAATTTAAAAAAATATATTAAAAGTAAAAGTATTTAAAAGATAAACTGAAAAAAATTTAAATTCAAATAAATGTAAACCTTTTTTATTTCATACCCACTTTACAGCGTTTCAAGTTATCTACTTGGAGAAAGCCAAGTCAAAAATAGTTGACAAATTCTAATCCAAAATATATGCATACATTTATATGCAAAAAGTAGTTTTTATAATCGATGAATATTTATTTTCAATTTTTTATAATATTCAATAACACTATAAAGAGATAACTCAACTTGACAATTAAATACGAAATTAAAAATAAATGGATTATATTTATGTGAATAGATTGTTATAGCCTTTCTTTTTAAAACATTATTCAATCAAACAAAATTAATTACTCGGTTAACTATAAAACAATAATAATATTTAAATCTAAAAGTTGTCAAGTTGTGTTGATACCATGTCATTGGTAAATATTATTGATTGGTTATTGATATTATTAATTAGAACTGAATAAAGTAAGAATAATAATTTTGACTAGGATATAAATCCAAGTAATATTAATGCAATCATTTAAAAATTATAACTACGCTTAATGCGGGCTTTTTTTTAAATATTTAGAAATATATTGAGTTTCATAACCAAATAAAAAAATTTAACCTCGTATATATTATTTTTTTAGTCAAACAAAATGAAATAAAAGTTATTAAAATTACTGTCAAATGTATATGCATGAAAAAAAAAAACAATAACCATATAGAGTCAAATATATGAACAATACCAAATTACAGTTTTATATTTTAATTTGTTGATACTTAATTCAAACTTTGAGCTAAGAAAGCTATGTCTCATAAAAATAATGCATTTTCCTAGAAATTCACAGCCCAACATATGATGATTGACTATATTAAGAACTTATTTTAAACAACATTGTGATGGCCACAATATGTGTTAGGTGATATTCACTGTCCTCTAGTTTTAGAATTTAATCAACCAAGAGAGTAATTACCTCAATTAGTACTGAATCAATAGTCTCTTTTTTTTGCGGTTTTTCTTGTTGTACCCACACCAAAGAATTGACTCTGCTAACGGTCTTTTTGCTGAATGTGACATCTTTATTTTCCACATCTACCAACAGCAAATCACCTAAAACAATAATAAATATAAACTCATGAATAATCTGAACAAATCTGCAACAGACAAAACACCAAATAACAAGTACATGTGCTGATAACAACTCACGTGAATCATAAGCCACGGCTAACTGTTTTCCATCAGGTCTCCAAGCCATCGCGCTGACCAATGTTTTATCTTTCGGGGCGGCCAAAGACCACACTCGTTGCCACGTAAGACGATGTAAAGACACCTCACCTGAAAACGCCCAAATGACCAATTGATTAAAAGGAAAATGAAACAATCATGCACTTATACATAATAATAAAAATAATTAGTGTCTTTTATAATGATCCGTCCACATAAAAATTTACAACAAATTCAAGCTCTATTTATTTTAGGTACTAAATATTTTAATTAACTACACGGTTGGTACCTAGGACAACTGACGATTACCTGTTACAAACATAGAAGTAATTAAAGAACTCGAAAAGTAAAAAAATGCATTGATTTATGTGATATAATAACGGTTTACTACACGATACACATTTGGTCAGACTTGAGTAATAATTATAAAAGGTTTACTCTGATGTCAAAAAGGAAATATTATAAAATAACATGTTAGTTTTATATATTGGAAAGAACGAATAGGTACAATACTACACGCTAACCAACTACCATAACAAAATCAACACAATACTACTTGGATTTGCTTCATTTCTGTTAAAACTAGATCTTATTGTTTCCTAACGGCAATCTCGTACACACCGGCCTGGTCTGAAGCTCAGTCTTACGTTTCCAAAACTAAATAATATCTCATTTGTGTAGGTACCGTGGAACGGAATGAATCTAATTTGTTTCGACCGACAGTTCTATACTAAGTTTGTGGGTATAAGTGAGAAACCATAAGCGCTAAAAATGAATATCAGTAGATAATTCAATAATAAGCCGATCAAAAGTGGGAGTTGAAAGATATGAAGAGGGCGACATGATAATTCACGGTCCGAGAAGTAATGAAGAGCTGTGATTGCAAAGTATCGAGTCAAAGTTACCAAATCACCAAATTTCCCGAAACATTATATTATTTAAATATTGAAATATAAACATTTATCGATACCGATCGAACGACCGCCGGCCTCATATCACACTAGATTCTGAACGACCGGTGAGTTTTCAAACAGTTAAATTACCAATCGTACTCGAGTCGACGGCACATTAGTATGGTGTAGTTTACGTTTACGTTGACGGGAGAGAAGATAGAAAAAAAACAGCACCGAATTCGCGAGCGCTTCGGGCGGCGTTGTAGTACTCACCGTGTTCTTTGGCAATAGCCAGCAGATCCATTTTGTTCGACCATTCCATTTTCAGAACGATAGTCGGCACGTGCCGTTCCTCCAACTGTTTCATGCCGTACACGGCCATCGCGGATCGAGTTTTCGCAGCTTCCGGGGCGAATTTCCACACGCTTAAAACAGGATCGAATTAATAATAATTAATCGAAGCGAAAACTCGTCCGTCACGAATTCAATACGATATTTAGTCCGCGACGTCGTCGTTATGATCATTATTTCAAAACGTTATCGGCACCGCTTTATCACAAAAGCTTATCAGTGTGTGTCGTCCGAGGCTATACGGTAAAATCGTCGATTATAATACGTAATATCAAAACAACGCGATAACAACTTCAAAAGACAACAATAATGTATTGACTTCCGAAGGCGATTCCGTTCGCGTACAATTAATTGTTTTTGTTTTGGCACCGTAAATAACATTCGGAATTCATAGATTCCGACCAATAACTTTAACTGTCGATCGGATTGCATCGACCGAACTCGTAAACGTTGACGCGCTGAGCTGGTGAGTACACGATAGTCCCGAAGCCGCTGCGATTATTGATTTTTGTTTTTTCAACTGAACGCCTGTCAATACGATTCTTATGCCAATCGTCTCGGACGTTCTATTTCAATTTCAATCATTCGGCCGTTTTCGTTTTTCTCGTTGTTTCACATAATATATTCATAATCATATTATACTCGCTCCAAGCGGTTTCGATACTCTGCTCTGTGGTACCCATCAAATTGTTTGCTCGAAACTTGATTTTTTCCCATGTTTTTATTTGCAGACTAAATCAAGATGCCGGAAACAGAAATCCAAGACGGCAGCCAGACTCAGCGGCTGACCAATGCGGATTTCAGGCGGTTGCTCATGACCCCTAGGTCGTCTCAGCCGTCTGCCACTCCTTCTGTCGCCAATGCATCCGAAACACCGTCCTCGAAAACGCCGTCTTCTTCAAAGTTTGAGTCTGGTGGTTCACACGACAAAGCCGAACTGCGTCGCAAGAAGAAAATATTCTATGCCAAACTCAAGAAACAAGAAGAAAATAAAATGGCAGAATTGGCTGAGAAATACCGTGACAGAGCCAAAGAACGTCGAGGCGGCGCTAATCCAGATTATCAGTCTCAAGACCCGGTGGCAGTCGCTAGTGGCTACAGAGCTGTGGCGCCTGACATGAAGTCCGGTATGGATGCAGCCGAACGCAGGCGTCAAATGATTCAAGAGTCTAAGTTCTTGGGAGGAGACATGGAGCATACTCACTTGGTGAAAGGTTTGGATTATGCTTTGTTGCAAAAAGTCAAGAGTGAAATCACTGCCAAGGAAACCGAACAGGAAACTGAAATGGAACAGTTGGCAACAAACAAGCCTGCCAAAGAAAAACCAAAAGAAGAAGAAGAGATACAGTTTAAAACACGATTGGGAAGAAACGTTTATAGGTATGTAGAGTCTCTTGTTGGTAATTTAGCTATTTATGTTACATAATTAATTATTGTTTAATTTTCATTTGTTTTTTATTTTTTTAGAGTTGCATTATCTGAAAATGAAGTAATTCGGAATCCTTTATTTGCTCCTGGGCGTATGGCTTATATCATTGATTTAACGGAGGACATAACAGACACTGATATCCCAACAACATTGATTCGTAGTAAATCTGATGTGCCCAGCATGGACGACAGACCGACATTGACGACAAACGATATTGTTATCAATAAATTAGCACAGATACTTTCGTACTTACGAACTGGACCAAAGCATTTGAAAAAATCCAAAAAGCGAGACAAACAAGTTTTCGACGATAATATTTACCCTGAACTGCCCGATTATGAACCGTCTGCTCACAAGCGTGGCGAAGAGACTTCGAAAAAACAATCGAGTTACTTTAAACATGCAAACGATGAAGAAAAAGAAATCGAAAAGGAACATCACAAGAGAGATGAAATGGGATGGGTAAATATATCTATTATTATTTACATTACCTTGGATTCTGTGTCAAAACAGCCATATTGATTTATTTTCGAGTATACTAAGTAATTTTCAAGTATATCAATCAATTTATTATTCACACTTGATTTGCGATTTGGTCATGAGTTTGAATAATTTGTTGGTTTGTGTAGAAATTTTAAGAGTTGGAACTATTTATATTTTAGTTGAATCAACTATTTGATCTCTAAAATAAAAAACTTAAGTAATCATTGTATTTAATTCTTCACACGTTCTCCATACATACTAATTAATTATGTATTAATCAATGAGAAATCAATTTTATGACAAAACACGTATTTAAGTAGCTTTCAAGTTGATTTATTAATTATTTGTTTTTTAGGAGGCTTTGAGCAAGACTAAATTTCAGCGCAAAAACCAAATGGGTTTACTGTCTCGATTGGCAGCCGAACCAACTGGTTATGCAGAGTGTTATCCGGGATTGGATGAAATGCACGATGCAATTGAGGATTCTGACGACGAGGCAGATTATACAAAAATGGATTTAGGAAACAAGAAAGGACCGGTCGGTCGTTGGGATTTCGATACGCCCGAAGAGTACGGTACATACATGAGCAACAAAGAAGCATTGCCAAAGGCAGCTTTCCAGTATGGTGTCAAAATGACGGACGGTCGACGAACACGCAAACACAATAAAGAAAAGAACGAAAAAGCAGAACTCGATCGTGAATGGAATAAAATTCAAAACATAATACAAAAACGTAAAACACCATCTAGTAAAGACGAAGGATCATCATTTAAAGTACCCAAGTATTAGTATTTATTATTAATGACTAGGACACACAATTAAACTTGTAATATTACAATATATTAAGTATAAGTATTCATACCTGTAATATTGAACAGTCTCGTTTCATAATGTAATGAATAAATAAATTATATTAACACGAGCATTTAGTTGTTATTGTAAATTAGATTTTGTATTTCAATTGTATCCATTTTTTAACTCCTTTCAAGGACATCAGTACAGGTATCATAACGGGTAAGAACAGGGGAATGTACACGGCATACTTTTGATCATCCGGAAAGTAGAGCAACGCCAACAACGACGGATGAGTGAATGCAAACTCTGACGTTTCAAACGCTATTTTACTGTACTCTAATGCTTCTTCTAACTGTCCTCTTTCTAGACATTCCAGTACTTGGGTGGCTGCTTCAACGGACTCAGTGACTGCTTTTCCTACTTCTTCGATAATCACAATGTTGCTGATTTCACCCAAAAGTCTCGACAATGAGGTCAGAGTGATGCGAGCGTTGGTATATTGTTCGATAATTTTAAGCCTATACATGGAGTCCAATTGCCAGGTTCGCAAAGTGGATGATCTGAGCGGCATCAATGAAACGTATTTTGACACGTCTGGCACTCCAATTAACGAATGGAACTGCGTGACAATGGGAGACATAATACCAAGATCATTAGGCGTGAAGGTTGTTGACTCGTTGCATGCGATTTGATCGGCGTTTAAAAACTGAACTCCACCCCATCGAGCTGACATCATGGCAGTAGTGAGCTGACCATTTTCATGGAAATACAAAGGTAAAAAAGAACAAGGGGTCACATACACAACAAAATGTATGCACGGATTCCGGGACACTCCAGATCCTGAAAATAGTTAATCGTTCCAGATATCATACGACATATTTATAAAAAACCAGTTATTGGATTTTAAAAGAATTACCTAATTTTTTTTCTAGAGGAGTAATTATGTACTGCGCTTGGTTCTTGTCCAACACAAACGTGCCATTCAAGTTCACAGGCTTTTGAGCTAAATCAATTAGGTACAGCCACTGAGATTGCACAGAAAAGTTGGCAATCAGTTTTAATTGCTCGAGTAAAGGCTGTAAGTAACCTGCAAGTTGAAATTGTGGTAAAACAAAATAACTTATGTTCAACACAATAACATTAAAAAAATACCAACGGTTTAAAGGTATTTCCGGTTTCCAAGACACATGTAGTTTGTCCGGTTCAGGATTTACAACTGTTACGAGTATATTGTAATCAGATGACGGTCTAACTCGACGTTGTCGTTCGGCTACGACTTGTGCGTCTTCGGAATGTTTGCCAGGGTTCAACATGGATATCATTGAATCAGACAAAGCATCTGTTTGTATCAGTCTTTTTAACGATTCCATCAACAATTGGATGTCTGGAAAATGTTTAATTTGATAATATAGGTGAATTAACATTCGCAATATGTATTTGTAACAAAAAACATGCAACAATTGTTTACGCTCAATAAGACAAGCCATTTTGGTTGAACAATAATGAAGTCTACTAATTGGTTTGTAAAAAGTTCTAGATAGGTCTAATTCGTTTAAAATTTGTTTCCTTTAAAATATGCAAAATTAAATTAAAATGTATTTTAAATGTATAGACAAAATCTAAAAGAAAATTAAAATCAAATTATTTGCAAGTTTATTATTTGATAATTAATAAATGTAAAATAAACGTGTATTGTATAATATTTAGTATTTACTCGTCTAAACAATAAGTTATGAATTAAGTCCGTTAAAAAGACGTTTATTTTTTAATATATCCGAAAAGAACATTTCCTAGTAGCAATGCTTTAAATAAATAAATCTTTGACCAACACAGTTCAAGACTGTAAGTAATTTTGTATTCACTTTAAAATAAATGTGAAAACAATCGAAATGTAAAAATGTGTTTACATATACAATAATGAAGACTAAGATTCAAAATTACATCTCACTTAGCTACTCTTTAAACTAATGAATAAAAATATGTAAAGGCATACAAATCTAGGCTCAACAACAAACAAAGCTTCTGTTTGGATTAAAGAAAAACCACAAATTAAATGAAATAGATAAGATTAAATTTTATTTTATTTGATCTGTGCTAAAACTAAGTTGTAATCCGATAGATTTAAGGTTTTTTTATTACAAAATGCAAACAAATGTTGTGATCGTTATTATTTCACGATATTACTTACTCGTATCAGGAGGAAAATATACATTACGGCCAAGACCAGCAACTATTTTGTCAACTCTGTTTGTTTCAATCAGTTGCAATGATCCTAAAGGCGTGACAATAGTCTCTAATTTATTTAACGTATCGTCTGAGTCAACAAAAGGAGAAAGCTGAGGATTGACGCTGAACATGGCTATAAAAAAAAAAAAATCATACATCTGATTTACCAAGGGCATAATTTCTTTTTTGGTTTCTGATTTTTAATACGTATAATTATAATTACTTGAATTGAACGTCATACGAACGTGTTCCATAATGCGCTCGGACTCTGACAGATTTTTGGTGAACACAAATATGTCGGTAGCAATGACCACGTCCATGCTACCCAAATGAGAGATCTGTGAGTACGGAAGCGGATGCCGTTGCACTTCCGTCATTCGCCACCACAGCGGTATGCCGATGACCAACAGTATAAAAGCATAGACAGCGGCAGACAGATTCCTCAAGTCCTCTGCACGAAAAATATAACACAAACAAGTGGTTCGTTTGTTTACATTTAAAACTTCACAAAGAGAGCAGTCGGATAGTTATTCATAATCACATAAGTATTACCGTCGTCTTGTTTGTCTATTATTTCCCAGATTTCATCGCTGTTCGCATCGTTTGCAGTGGGCGTCGGAACAGTGTCTTGAGGCTCTTCGTCTTTGCTCTCAGACACGTCCATTTCGCGGGGACCTGAAAAACGTTTCAATTCGATCAATCGAGTACAGAACAGTAATAACAATAACGGTACGGAAAACTTACCCGAATAGACGTTATGGTAAAAATGTCCTATGCCGACCGCTCTCGGCAGAAGGGATCTGCTACTCCGAGGAACGGGTGACTTGCTTCTTGTGTCCGGCCAGTCGTTTCGAATGAAACTCGTGATACATGCTAAGTCGAAAACACGAAAAAACGTACGTGAGCACGTCGAAATGCAAATATAAAACTATAAAACAAAACGTAACGTTGTGATGTAGGAAAACATTATCGTTTATCGTGATTGCACGTCCGTTTTTCCGGCGCGTGATAACGGAGTGATAAAAAAAAAAAAAAAAAAAAAAAACCTACAATTTATAAAAAAATAATTCCCCCACCGTCGTCGTTGTACGGAAATACGAATTCTACTCGTACGAATTGAATACCAATCAATAAATTTTCATCGACCGCGTTTTTAAATCGTACGGGGCCGTCTCGACGTAATTTCCTATTACGTAAATTCGTTTTGGTTTTTTTCTTGGAGTTCGTTGGTCGCCGGTAGGGTTAATTTGGCACCCCTGCGATGTACTAGGAAGAATACACACGGAATTTTGCAGAGTTCAAAAGAGAACACTGTTGGTGCCCAAAAGCCCAAAACGGGAAACAAGTTTTTCCAAAAACAAAATCCACGTAATTATATGCAATTCAAATAGCATACTTATTCGGCCAGCACAAATGGAAGAAATATTTTCCGTTCGGTTTTTGAATCTGTTCCAAGTGTGTGCGGCGAAGTACTATACAGCCGCCACTGGTATACTTTAAATTCTTTAATTTGAATAATTGTAAGTAACGACCGCGGATAAATTAATTTTCCATAACAATAATGTTTTAACTCTCCTTATATATGTATATGTTTATAGATGGATGATGACGATGAGTTTTTCTTATTTGACTATCGATAGAGAAAAGAAAAAAAACAACGGACTACGTATTTAAAAATCGTGAATGTGAAGGGGATGTTTTGAAATATTAATCAATCGACATTCAACACGTTAATCAGTGTTAATCACGGTAAGTTTCGTAAATATTTCTCCAATCAATTATGAACAATTTAACTTTTTATTGTCTTCGATGAATATAAATGGTTTGGTACTGCTGCAGTAGGTCCGTCGGCCGCAGCGACCAAAAGTTTGCATGCCGCGACCTGTCAACTTTTTTCCTAGTTTGGAATCCCCAGCTGTTCAGCACGTTTTCGTTTGATATCATTGTACTGTTCTTTTATTTTTTCTAACTGTAAAAATCAATTAAAATCGAAATTTATTAATATTCGTTTCTGAGTTGTGCGATTATACGTAGTATAACGTTATCGGTTTATCACTATACTCTATAACCTAACCATACGTACTATTTTCTCAAGTTTGACCAATGTTACTCTTGACGGGCTAATCTCTGACTCTATTAACATACCGAGCTCATACAATTTTTTCATCGTATATGTTTGCATACTAATAAAAATAAATACACAGTATTCACGAAATTATAGTAATAACTAATACCTAACTAAGATCCTGCTAGTAAATCATTTTAAAATTATTATAGTTTAGATCATTTTAGGAAATAATAATCTTGAAAATATTTAGTTCTTCGTCTGTGATAATAGAATATATGCATCCTGTTCACATTTCTTTTGCTTTAAGGGTTTGCAAAAAAGGGACCAAATTATTTATCAATAAATCAAAAACCTTTATAATACAGGTACCTATACGGAGGCTATACAGAGGCGTATTTATGGGGGGGAGGGTTGAGGATACCTATATATTATAAATATAAATTGTTTCGTTATTATTATTATGTTAATTTTCTATTATTAGTATTTTGTTTTCATTAATTTTGTAAAAAGAAGCTATTATATCTTATTTACAATAAATATTTTTTATCTTAGACATTGCACAGACTATTTGTACATATAAATATAGTCAATATAGATAAATATTAAGTCTGTGATGGTATGCTGTATGGTATTAAATAAATAATAAAACATAATGTACTTTATAATTATAATATTAAGTATTGATATAATATTTTGTATCTTAATATCTTTAATTTCTATTTTTATTTTTTACTATTAAATTATCTATTGATATTCATAATCATAGGATAAGTATTATAGCCAACATTGGTTTTCGTAAATCAAAAGTACAATAATAATAGGTATCATCATTAAAAACTCAAAAATATGAAGGGCCCAAAATCTTACTCTTCCTTGTTCGTGTAAACTACATTTTTTATGATGGTACTTTATAAAAACTCACTATTCCTGGTAGTCAATGAAATCTAATTCGTAATTTTTTATTTCTGCATCGTATTTGTCATTTCTGTACTTGAATTTGTTCAATGTATCCTCGGTTTTTTGTTCGAACCCTTTCACTTCTTTTGTAAATTCTTCAATCTTATTGTTTCTTCCCACTGATCCGAAACAATATAAAAGGATACGTCATAAAAGTGAAGTTTGATTTATTATTGTGTTTAATAGCAATTAATTAGTTTTTAACGGAAAAGTATTTCATTAATTTTTTTTAAAAATATTTTTTTTATATTTGAAGGATCGTTAGATTGGAAAAATACGGTCTCATAATATTACAGTCCTTATCCGTTTTTAATTCTCCTCGTGGCCGAAAAGTTTTCACAAATCGACGAACTGGACTGTAACTTTAATGCTATTTGTAATAATATATTAAACATGTATCAGGAAACACGTTTTTGGTTATTATTACTAATTTATTTACTTATTTTGATTTAATTTAAAAATAATAATTATGACTGCCGGTTTTTCAGATTTAATTTAATTTGATTTGATTTGTCTGATGAGTAAAAACCTGAGTTAAATTGTTCTTGGTATTAAGAACTTAAGATTTGAGGAAGCTATATATGCTCCCCTGTCTCCGCTTACGTTTGTTACACTGCTGTGATATTGAAAAATATAATTTAAAACGCAGAAAAATGATTTTTTTCCAAATCGAAAACAATATCAACGCCTCGATATTTACCTATGGTAATGTAGTACTTGAACTTAATATTTATGGTACCCTATATTACATTATATTTTATCGTTGTATTTTATTTCAATGTAGTGTTGTATAAATGCCAACCGTATATAGCAATAGTAGATTTGATTTCTCCAGCCGCTTTTAGGAACTCCTCGTATTGTTCTCTCATTGCATTTGCGTTCTCCTCGGGTAAAGAATCTATTTTCTATAAATACAATACACGAATATTATAATATATAAATACAACGCATGTGTTAAAACGTGTCACACACGTCATCGGTATTGTATACCTATAACTATACCCATCATCTGATAGTCGAACCGCTGACTCACTCACAAGCCCTAGAAACTTAAGCACTAAAGTCCACCCAAAAATAATTTTATATTCTAGTTAAACGAGTAGGTATAGATAGTTAATTTTATGTAATAATTTAAAACAAAAAAAAAACTATTGTAAGAATATTGTACGAACGTAAATAAGATCATTGCTTTCTTAAAATTTTAAATAGATATAAAAATAATAAATAGATTAATATCAGTTGGTTGAAAAATTTGCAAGCCCTCGCCCCCGAAAAAAAATCTTCTGTGTGCGCGTGATTTTCAACTCAAATCCTCAGTATAATTTTCGGTGTACCTGACCCGACTAAATACTTCCCAAGGATAATTATATTTAATTTGAAAATTGTTTCAAAGGGCTTAAATCAAAACTGGAGGGGAGGGGTAGTCCCTTTAGTATTGAACAGTTTCATTGTACATTCATAGAAGAAACGGCCGAACCTGTTTCAATTCCCGGATTTCCACTTCTAATATCTTTTTCTTGGCACATGAATCGTTATATAATTTTCTAAACGATCTGTTCTCTTCTTTCATTTTAATTCTTAAGTCTTCTGTTTTTTTTTTATATATTTCGATATCCGTTCTATACGCTGCGTTGCTCTTGTCCAGCCTGTGCAGGTAGAGGATCCAATATTAGTTATCAAGCGTATAAAGTTGTACGCGCTCTTGTATTTATTTATTTATTTTTCAAAAGTGCCAGTTTTGGAAACGCAATCTTTTTCATTTCTATCAAATGATATTATATTAACCTTCGGGCGGGCGCGCGTAATCACCTTGCGTCGGAGGGCGGTATTTACACCGCTCTAGTTTCCATCCACATTTAGTGCATAAATAATTTGTTTACGTACAGATTAGAGACTAATTAGAACAAAAACATTTTTTTAAACATGTTTTAAAGATATTAAAGAGCAATAAGCAAAAAATTAATTAGACATATACAAAATAAAAGTAATAATAATAATCCGTTTCTATTTGTTACAATAAATCGACTTTAGTTAGGTTTAAGTTTATAACTAACTTTTCCATCTCTTTTCGCTTAGCCGCAATCATCATTTCAGACAGTTTCTTTCGTCCAGGTTCGTCGTTAGCTCGTATCGTCCGATTTACCTTCTGCTTACTCTTAAGGGTCTTTTTCTTGCCAGCCATTATTTTACTATAGGTTAAGTATTATACGAATAGTATAAGTTTTATGTTAAAAATTGATTTGGATATCTCTTAAATTGTTCAGAATATTTTTTCCACAATCTAACCAAAGTAATAAAGTTAACAAAACTGTTAATTACTAGGCAAATGGTATAATAATTATGTTACATTATTTGTTTACTTATACATATGACATGTATAATAAATAACAAAAGAATATTTAACAAAGATATTACATTAATTATTGAACATTATTTTCTAGCCATTTTTTCGTGTCTGCCTTTAATTTATGGATTTGATCAAACTTTTTTCCTCTTCATATTATCCATATCATTTTATATACTAATATAGTTCATTTAATACAAATCTGTAAAAAAACTCGAGATTTTGGTGACAATGTTTAAAATTACGTTAAGACGTCATATGAACATTTCATTTCGGAATTGACATTTTTCAACACGAATTATCATTTGTTCGTTGTAGGCGTTCATTCGTAAAGAATAATAACAATAAGGTTTATTTAAAATATTTTCAACATTTATTTTGAAGGATTAAATCTCGTGAAACGTATGGGACCGATTCAAAATTCAAACAACCATTCTAATTTTCATAATATTATCAATAACGTACATTAATTTCGGTCGTACAATGGGAAAATACGTAAATACATTTTGATTTTGTAGGAATATTTCCTTTTTTGAAAATTTTCTCGATAATTAAACCATCGAAATTTTACCACGGCTGTAGGACAACTATAATATTGTTTGTCGTCATCGGAAATAATATTTTATTTATATATTTATTTTACTCGTCTATCATACCGTTATTCGTTTTATTTATATTTTACTGCTCATCTCTCATACCGTTGTTTGTTTTATTTTTATTTATTTATTTATTTATTTTCTTCACCAACTTAATTTACTGTTATTATAATATTGGTCTAATATGCACGTTACCACCATAAGCCATACGCTAAATAATAAAAATAAATCGGAATAATGAACTGTGATGCAATCTCTCGCGCGGTTCGATAAAAACGACGAGGCGCCATTTTTCCTCTCGCGCGAATACCGCAATGCGCGGGACACGGAGGGAGACCGACGCGCGACAATAACCGTTATCAGTCCGTCCACGTTATCAGCGCTGCGGAAAAACGTTGTTTGGGGTTAAACGTTTTGAAATCGCGACATTACCGTCGTCGTGTTCGTTTCTCCGCCTTGTCTTGTGTGCATTTTCGCAACATTCGCCGCGATGAACAAGAGGAAATTGGAAGAGGAGATTTTCCAACAAAACAAGTTCGAGAAGCTGAACAACATCGCCGACTCTGACGACGAGGACGACGACGACGACAGCGTAGACGAAAACAACTACGATGTGATGCAAGAGAAAGATATCGAAGGTACACTTTGCAATTGTTCGGATCTTAATGTGCATACGTGTACACACGTCGCGATACATCCGTCTTTTTCTAATCGCAACCAATCCGTCGGCTTGTACGTGCCTCCGCGCCGTATGCTTGTAAACCGTTCTCTAGCGCGAAAATATATTATAATATATCATACACTTCTGTATCTCTGTAAACTTTAATTCCTATAGACTTCCAGAACTAAAGATATCAATCGTTACTGGATGGCTTATTTCTCTCGGATTTTATACGCTCGCCGATTGAAATATCATATCGTAAAAATAATTTGTATTCTCATACATAATCGATCGACATTAGGCACTTGACGTCTTATTTAAAAGTTCATAATTTATCGAAAACATCAAATAATTAACATAGGCTCTATATAATATATTATGATCCTTTAATATTTATTTTTACGTCCAAACTTGAAATCCGATTATTCAAGTATTTAAAATAATTTTAGTGGTTAGAGTAAATTACGGGGTGGACAATGACATTGAATAAAACGGATAAGAATTAAAATTTTCATTTTTCCATCTACGTTATACCTAAATAAATACAGATATTCTGCACAGGTTTTCTTGAAATGTTATCGACATTTTTATAGAATGTATTTATTTTTTTTGTCTACTCCCGCTATAGAAAATACATAAATAAGAGGTAGTTATTATTTAATTTTTTTAGAACGTTAAATGTTAAATAACAGGTATCTATATCATGAGTTGTAGTTTGTCAGTGTTGTAGCGATATACTTACCTATTTTTTTGACAGTTAGCTATTCATGATTATAGAAAACTCATAAAAATTATGTAGGTAGGTATTACAAATAGTTTACACAAACTTATTAATTACATATATTAACTTTTTTAATATTAATTTGTCAAAAAGGTTGTAGGCTTTCTAGCCTGTATTGGTATCCTACATTGGTTTTTGTAAGTTATGTCTCGATTGGCAAACTGACTGAAGATGAATGTTACAATTTAAATATAAACTTTGTTTCTTTTTCACTAAATAAATTTGGCATAGTAATTTAATTAAGAATTGTTTGTAAAAAATAAATTATAATTAAATGTAGGTATCAAATAAAAATACATGTATGATACTGAACGGAAAGGATTAATATAAATAATGTCCGATCAACATTTTATCCTTGTCTGATTCGTTATTTTTGGAATTAAACTGAATTTAAATAAACTTATTTATATTAACTATACAATGTTGCTAACAAATGTGCTCGACTATTTATTATGCCGGTCATGATCATGACTGGTATGAGAAGTTTTGTGTTCTTTGCTTATCAAATGTGCATTGTAGCAATTTAAAAACTGTTAAACTGTTCAATACATTTTGAATTTTATCTGACACAGGTCAAGAAGATGGAGTGGTCGGACAAGATGGTGAGATACGAATTACACCTTTCAATATGCAGGAAGAACTTGAAGAAGGTCACTTTGATACACAAGGGATGTACCACTGGAAAAAAGATAAAGATATTCAAGACAATTGGCTAGAAAATATCGATTGGTGTAAAGTAAACAAATGACATACTCTTATTTTAATTCAGTCTGAAATATACACTCACTTTTTGTGTAACTATTAATCGTGTTGCATTTTAGATTAAAGACATGTCTAAAGAGAAGAAAAATATTGATGAAAATGCTGAGGACAGTGATGAATTTAATGTAACCGCTGCCTATAAAGAAATCATAACTATGATGGAACCCAGAGAGACTATTGCAAAAACGCTGAGGCGTTTCGGTGGTAATAAACGACTGACGACTGCTGAAAGGTTGAAAATGAAAAAAGCTGGTTTGAGCACTGATGGGGGATCATCTGAAAAAGTCACTCGTCTTACAGAGCTTGCAAATCAAATATTAACAGCAAATGGAAATATGGATGTTTATCAAGAAACATATGAACAAATATCTCAAATTGTAAGTTCGTTTTGGGAACAAATGTACTTTGGCATGATTTTCAATATGTTTGAAAGTGTTGTATAAAGATTGCATTTTTATGCTTTTGTTGAATTAGAATTTGTATGTACTATATGTACCAAAATCCTACAGTTTTATCAAATCATTATAACATTGAGGCTAATAGTTTCTGAATAATTAATAAAGTACTAGGATTTTTAGTATGGGAAAACATGTTTAAAAAAAAAAAAGTTGATCATTGAGATATAGCTGATAAAGTACATTTTAGCCTCTAATATTTTATTTAGTTTAATCCATTAGGTATAATTGGTAGTTATTATTTAATATAATTTTTGTTCACATATTTGATCAAAGTTTAATTATTATTATTAATGTTATTAAAATATTATTACTAGCTTTAGTATCATTAGGAAATGTTTGTACTCATACAAAGGTTAACTAATTTGACATTAATGATGTACAAGTTATCTTCAGAATTTTTATTTCGTTCCATATGTTTACGACATTAATGAAAGTAATTGGCTAAAAATATGCATTGTCTCAATTCTCTAATATTTTGTACTAGATATGTTCTTTAACTAGTAATAACTAAATTGGATATAATACGTTAAATATTATAGTTGCTCAACATTATCAGTGAATTTTTATATCAGTATTTGTTATAAATAATCCAATATTATATTTTCAATTAAATATAAGCATTACAAATGTACACATAAATTAGATGATACATAAAATACTTAACTTTATTGAACACCTTTATCTGAAAAAAAAACTTTTTCTATTGAAACACATTGTTAGATTAAGCCTAGCTTCTATTGTTTTAGACTGGAGAGCGATCCAAATTAATCTAATTATAAAAATAAAAAAACAATTTTCAATCTTCTGTGATCTAATAGTAAAATTTGTTAAGTATGAATTATTTATAATATTGGAACACGAGTCAAAATTATATCAGCCGTATATTTAGCGGTGTTTAGTATTTTGTTTCAATTAATTTCTTATAAATGTATAGTTTTTGTTTTATATATGATTTATTTATTTTTTAGATTTCAAAATCTGAGAAAAAAAGCCAGCCGTCGACTTCTATGGCATCAGATTTGGACATGTATGCCGATGATTTTGATTCAAAAGAAAAAGAAAAATTAGATAGCACTAGCCAAAGTACTAGCCAAAATACTCAAGAAGAGAATGAAGAATCAGAAGCGACTGGTACAATATTGTTATTTTATTAGCTTAGGGAGCTTCTTTTTTTTTTTTTTTTCTTCTATGCTATGGCTTGATTATTTAAAACTTGATTTCTTTTTTCCAGGGGAATCATTGCAGTGGGAATATAAGTTTTCATTGGAAAGCAATGAAGTTTTTGGTCCTTACAGCACTGAGCAAATGCAAAAGTGGAAAGTAGAAGATAAATTTAAGGAGCCCATTTGGGTACGTAAGTGTAATTCAAACAGTGAATTCCATTCGTTTAAACGTGTGGATTTTGAACTGTATTTATAAGTATTACTTTTAGTGTATTTGTTTTATTTATTTTACATTGTATAAAATAATGTCTATTTAAATAGATTGTTATTACAATTACCTCAGTTTAAATCAACGAAATTCTTCCAATTTGTAATAATTTTGATTGATTCTTTTTAGTTATAATCATATTTTGAACATTATTTAGAATTTATTTCATTGTTCGTACGATTAAAATGGCTTTTACTTTTAAAAATTAAAATACATTTCATAGCAAATACATCAATTAAGTTTTATTATGTAATTAAAAACTAATATAGTTTGGACGAGTTTATTATTGAAACTGATTCTTTTTATTTTTTAAAATTATTTTAATAAAATAAGATGTTAATTAGAACATGATAATTACACATGCTTTACTTTCTCATTGTACTTAGTACCTATTGCTTGAATATAGCTATTGTTTAATTGATAATCATTTAGACGATGGCGTTAACAATCAATTTTTATGACTCCAGAGACTGCATATGTTCTACCAAATCAATTTTATACAAAGAATTTTCATTGGCCTGCGTTCTTTTACTCTTTTTGAATTTATAAAACAGTTCATTGATTATTCAATTCAATTTATAAATCATAAATTTTCATTCACCCAGAAATTGATTTCTGAGTTGCTCCTTGTCGTCGTATTGAAACGCCCCGATTAATTATGATTTAAATTTGTTTCTTCTTCAAATCTCGAGAGCAGCTGAACCGATTTTGCTAATTATTTTTTTATAATATTCCTTGAAGTACGAGGATGGTTCTTACGGAGAGAAAAATTAAGAAAATTAACCTTAAGGGGGTTAATAGGGGTAAAAATGGAAAAAATCTGGAGCCACTGGAGCTTTGTGGTAGGTATTCAATTTTGTCAATAGTTTCGTTTTATATAGCAGAGGCCTCTTAAGAAATGATTTTCCAAAATTCAATCCCTAATGGGGTTAGAAGGGGTAAAATGTGTTAAAATGGAAACGTTATTTCTTTTAAATTAAGCATACATAGTAATGAAAAATCTATTAATTTATTTTTCAAAATTCAACCCCTAACTAAGGGGGTTAAAGGGGTTGAAAATGAAGAACGTTATTTCTCCCTCATACCGGGAAAATTTTGCACAGGCTAGATTTTGAGATGCAACGATCAGATCAGCAAGTGCATGGTAATTTGCATTTTATATGAATAGATTATTATGTAATCAAAAAACCCGACAATCTTTACCAAAAGGTATTGATTTTGCAATATCATATTATTTCATAACTTTTACTGAAATTGTATGGGTGCGATGAACAATAGAATGAATACAATAGAACTTTTTTCATTGGACGGTGGAATACGATCGCAGGCAAATCTATTGCCATTGGTCGATAAGCTCGATAACATTGTATACAAGGTATGGATTTTGCAACGTCATATATTATTAAATAACTTTTACCGAAATTGCGTGCGTGCGCGCTCCATTCCTCTTTCAATCATAGACGCCGTCCCCACATACTTACAATAAGTCAGTTATTTTTTATACTACAAAATTCACTAGAAATATATGGCAAAAGAACGTTTGCTGGGTCAGCTATCTTCTCTATATATCGACAGTAACGACGACGTGTATGACTAACATATAAATATTATTATATAATAAGTGTAATTCTTCTCTTATATATAACTGTAACGTGCTTTTTCATGAAATCCTCCCACAGCTCAAACCGTAGGACGGATCGGGTTGAAATTAGACATGAAGATAGCTATTATGACGTAGACGCGCACTAAGAAGGGATTTTTGAAAATTCCACCCCTAAGGGTGTTAAAAAAGGTAAAATGAGGTAAAAAATTGTTTGTTCCGATCTTTCTGAAATAAGGTCTACATACTCTATAACACTAATAAACTTTATTTTGTGAAATTCAAGGTTAAATGGGGTAAATAAAAAGGGCGAAACTAGAAAAATTCGCCTGGCTGGAACCGCTGGAGCTTTCAATATCAAATTAGGCCAGCAGTATACCTTGGTTCCCGTTTTTACGTGTTAGTTTAATACACACACACACACACCGACATGGTCGGGTCGGTAAAAATAAATTTGTACGTTTAAATTGTATATCCATAATAAACTATTCCATAATAATAGAAGTCAGCTGATAACGGGGAAATGTCAATTATTATTATTATATGGGCCATACACATTTTTTATACTTAAATCCGACAAAGACGGGTAGATTCAGCTAGTGTTTCTATACGTCATATAAAAGAGACCGCTCCTATTCACTCATCAACGCCCAGCCCAAACCGCCGGGTCTAGAGACTTGAAATTTTCTACAGAGGTTCCTCGAGCGATGTGGGCGCGCACCAAGAAAGGACTCTCCGAAATTTCACCACTAAGGGGGTGAAACGGGTAAAAATGAAAAAAAAAATCGCCTGGCCGGAACCGCCGAAGCTATATAAGTATGACGTTTGGACGGTAGTTTTGTTTCGTGGTATAGACACCCGCTGAGTAAGGATTTTTCAAAATTCCACTCGAATTTTTTTGCAACATTTATAATATGGCAAAACAACGTTTGCGGCGACAGCTAGTTATAAATAGTTATTGCAAATTGGTATACAATGTCGTGAAAAACTTCCGCCGATGTATATGCACCATAAACTAATGACCAAAAGTACTTCTTAAAAATGATAATTTCGTCGATTGTTTTATCGTCTTTCTGAAGCGTTAAATTAACAAAATTTACACGTCTGGTCAAATGTTATTCTCGTGCATAATTTAAGCGAATTTACCTAATCACTTTTATACGGGTGTGTTGTAATAGGCATTATTTTGTGTGCGCATTTCAATTAGTCGGGTCTATGTAAATTCGTACGTCCCATTTTTTTTCTTCATAAATTATTTATCAGTTACACCATTATGTCTACCGTGAAAGAAACCATTAGGTACTATATTGCAACGTTATAATAAAATAATATTATTATGATCACGTTTGCACGTGGTACACGTTAAGGGTTTTGTTAACAAGAGGAAAAAACGATTTTAAAACGATAATATTGAAACAGTGATTTTTATAATGATATCATACAAAATTGATGCGATTCAATTCGACTCGGTTAAACGTCATAATAACTGTATACATATACACAAGATTTATTAATTACATAATACTATATATAATATATTCAATACAAATAAAGTACAATATTGAGCATTTCGAAACTATAGTAGTGCTACAACAACATAGTGTATAATATAATAACATAACATAAATTGAAAAATAATCAATAACTTAATAAATACATAATAATTATCATTATATAAAACGTTAAGCCCTAGATGCGCGAGTAAATAATATAATATTGTGAATTCAAATACGATGCCGAATAACCTAATAATCGGACGCGAATTTAAATACGTTATAAAATGTATATAATATATAAATAATATTTGTTATGAAATCGAATTTTAACAGCTTAGTGCCGTTTAGCTTACATGATATTATAATATTACAATTATTATTATTATAGCTTACCCTACCTATACTTGTGTGATTCGCAACATCGCGGAAATCGCGTGTAAAACCACACCGGGCGTGTTGAAATCATAGTAAAGCTATACGGTGTTTTACAAAAAAAAAAAAACAATATCTATAAGATAAATCGAATAAAATAATAAATAATCAATAATATAATAAAACCTTAAGCCCCCGAGACGCGCGAGTAGTGTACATACTATATTATAATGTCTACGCCGTGCCGAGGGAATTAAAATATCGCAGAGCATTGAGTAAATTCGAATGACGTCGAATGTCCTAACCTAATAACGGGGCACGGATTTTAAAATACGCGCTTATATATATACAGCAATATACATGACGCCGTTAACGATCGAGTGGTTTTTTGTTTTTCTTAAACGAGCGTCGTTTTTCTTAATGACATAATATTTAGCCTTAAGTACTATAGTGATTTATTCACGAAAACGCGAAAATCACGTTTAAAACAATAACGACGAGCGATTTTAATAGAGCTAATACGTATACAACAGTTGTCGATAATAACATGAGACGAACACGGGGGCGTGCGCAGGATTTTTTCGCAGGACGTACATTCTGTTCTAGGCTTAATGGGAGCAGCGGTCAAAGCTGGAGGGGAACATTAGTCTCCTGATCGACTTGTTTTCCTGTGATGTGTAATATTATAAGGACGCCGCCGCGGCGGGGACGTTCAAAAGTCAACATAAACGAGATAGTGCACGCCTTCGACGGTCTACTTTTGATTCGAACGATTTCCGTGTGGTACCTAACCGACGTGAACAATATGGCGGCCGATGATTGTTATTGAAGAGTTTCGATGTTTCGGATCAGTTTGAAATATAGATTGAAAAAAAAATGTATATCCTTTGTGTGTGGTGTACGATCATAATAATATTTTAATTTACGACGAAAACAAAAATCGAAAGCAGGCGGAATTCAGTAGAAATATGCTCATAGCCTATGAAGACGAATCGAAAACTAATGAAATGTAATAAATAAATAATTAATAATAATAATAATAATAATAAAAACTTAAGCCCGAGACACGCGAGTATGGTGTACGCCGTACGTCTACGTCACGGCAAGGGGATTAAAATATCGCAGAGTATTGACGTCGAATGCCCTAACGGGACAAGCAATTAAACGCGTGTCGTACATTATATAATTTTTCCAACGAAATGTCAAAAAACCTATTATCATGACGTCTAAATCTACTCGCGAAACCGCGAAAGTCGCAAACAACGCGCGACTATTGATCAGTAATATTATTTATGACTACAAATTATTTACATTCGTCTGTATGATACGAAGCGCGTTACGATTTTCAAAATCGATATTATATTTACCGATACAATTGTGTTGGATTTACCGTTTGTGTGTATTCGTAGGATTCCCCCCCCCCCACCACTGCTGCAGAGTGTGTTTAATTCGATAATATTTTCGTGTTATTATTGTAGACGAATGCGACGGCAAAAAATGAAACGATTCACAAATCGTGTGGGAAAATTAACTTGAATTTGAGAAATGAAAACGAACAGCAAAAAAAAAACAAAAAACCGTACACCTGCATACATTTAAATTTGTTATCGCCCGGACAGTTCCTTTAAACGCTGTCTTTCCTTCCTCTCATAATCGCCTCCTCCCCACGCCCTTAAATACGTCGCCGCGCCGGTCCGATTTCGTGTGATTCTCATACTCCTCGCGATCAATGCCGATTCGGTTGGTAAAGGTTATAAAAATATTATCATTTTCGTTATTAACAACAACGCGACGTGAATATTTAACAACTATTACTACGCGAACGTTACTAAACTATTTATAATGTCGCAGGCGCGTGCGCGTACGTTTAACGTAATAATAAACTACCTAAACCCGAGTAATACCTAAGCATGATAATATTAGACGCGTTTATCAACTATAGGGTATTATACGTCAATTTCGTGATATTTCTGACGCACTAAATTCTAATACTCGCCTACAAAATAAGACGCGTAACATCGGTCGGTGACGATAACACCGTAGTTTCACTATAGATAATAATGGATGATTAATGTGGCCGATCTATACGTTCTCTTTACGGATACGACTCGGTACGGTTTCTTTACGCACGTCGTGGTGAAAATAATCACACCGCACTATTATTATACGTATACCGCGGCGGCGCGCAATAGCGATTTGTTCTCGGTCGCGTTTCATATTAATTATTCTAATAAATCTCCGTCGCTAAGGATCTTCTGCCGCCGCGTGTCCCCGAAAACACGCGCCGCTGTAATCCCGCGTAATCGCGATCGCGTACGCGCGTCGAAAAAACAAACCAAAACGTTTAATGAAAAACCAACGGACGCGTTTCTAGATTTATTTATACTCGGCGGCGCGGCGGTCGGGGCGAGCAATAATAAAGAAGAAATCAAATCAAACACATTAGATACCTCTATATACCAATATTCGATAACGGCGAGTAATGTAGGTGACGTCGACGGTAATAAATACGAACGTCGCGTCACCGGCAAATCCCGCGCGATCCCGAAAATCCACTCGATTATTGTAATGGTCGACATTTAATACCGCGACGGCAATGGAAACGATTTCGATCGGGCGTGGGTAATTGAATACTGTAAAACAATATTTTATTCGTCAACGTGTGGCGCGACGAGACCGTCTCGTTCGAGCGGCGTTTTATTGTTTTGTATTTTCGTCGACGTTTAGATATCATCACCGCGGTACGCGTTTGTTTCAAAACAAAACGGAAATATTTTTCCCGAACGTTTGGTCGTTTTTAATCCGATAATTACTCGTCCGAAACATGTCGCGCGCGCACGCGCGCGTGGATATATGATTGTAGTCTCCCCGTAAGAGAGGCTACTATTCGAAAACTCGCGTAGATTTTCAATATTATTACGTTTTAAACGCCACGCTTCAGACGTCATTCTTGCTCTCGAGAATAATATATATAGTTTCTGTTTCATGACGGTATTGTTGATTAATCAACGACGACCGACGGTGTTTCGTTTTTAATACGCAATTGGAAGATTGAAAAAGACGTGTCCGCGATTTCAACACTCTCGACGTTTCAGTCGTCGAATGTCGGTCGTGCGCGTTCGCGGTCTGCGTCGTACATCCGAGTTTCGGCGCGGATTATTATCGAAAGAGAATCGTCGAGAGATGTTGATTTGAAGACACTTTGAAAGTGAAAACTACTCGTATCTAGCATTCCTTTTCATTCGTGGGAGGGGGGGGGGCATTCAATTTAATATAAAACTAATATAATATATACATTTTTCTTTAATAATGGTACTTCAACTACATTACACATATTATAAATACTGTTATAATTAAATAATTAAATTAGCGTAGGTATTTATTATTATTCAGCGACACTTATTATTTTTTTTAATCCGATAAAACGTGTTTAAAAATAATGTTCGATGAAATTCCGGGGGGTGGGTCGAACTCGGACCCTTCCAACCCTGAACACGGTCGTGACTCGTATGACTACGGTCCTGCGCGGATTCGCTCGCAATCATACCGTTTGTTTTTGGTCGATCTGTGTTGCGACGTCGTTTCGGGGCTAGACGAAAGATGCACTTCTTAGGCGAGATGAAAAGAACCACCGGCGAGGAGGGCACACGAAACCCCGACCCCTTTACCCCTACTCCTTTACGCGCTCACGATACGTTTGCGACGACGGAAACTGACTTTAGCCGTAAGACGCGCGACGATATGATTATATAATATGTCTTACGTCTATACATCGTAAAGATAATAATATGATAACTACATTATTTTTGTTATTATTATTACTATGATAATTATTATTATAAATCGCTTCGCGATCGATTGGAAGAGAGAGAAAAAAAAAATTCTAACAAGCGTAGCATTGCACCAATCCCACTTCGTCGCAGTTCATGCACTTGAGGGCGATCATTTCGGTGGTGAAGTGATTCCTGTGCACGGACTTCTTGCTGCCGTTGCACATCGGACACGGCAGGAGCCTGTATCCGCCGCAAACCTGGCACGTCGTACACGCGTCCGGGCTCTGAAACCAAACGCAACGTCGAATGTAATTATTATTATAAGCATGAAAAAAACGAAAAAAAAAAAAACGCGCAAACGCCATTTCCGAATAAAACACAGCTGCGTTGAGGGAAATTTGATAATCGTTATTCGAACAACGAGACTATTGTTGGCTACAGGACGAAGATCAATCCGTCCGTGACGGAATTTTCAAAATTATTATATTTTAATATCGGATTAAACATTTTCTTCTTTACCATAATATGATTGCGTTACAGGGATTCCGTTTCAAGCGGCACGTGAACACAATAAAAATACTCGTATATCGAAAACCGAGAGTCGTTGTCTCGGGACGTTGAAACTTATTTTTATTTTTAAGATTCAATCGGACTTTTCTCTCGAACCAGCTCGAATATCTTCTTACTGTCTAAACACTCAGCGTGAAATATCGAAGGCTGTTTATGGAAGTAATATTTTTTCTTTTACTCCATTTGACTGTTATATTTCAATCTCGTAAATACACTGAGACATACCAATAACAACACCAGGCGTGTTATACAGATTCGTTATTCAGTTTTAGACAAGAAAAGCAGATTTTTGTTTTGTCGTCGAGTTTTTAAACCACATTTAATTTATATATTTTGTAGGTACATAATTCTTCTCGTTTTATTCCTTTTCGCAGGATAATAATTATTGCGCCATCGACCGCCGCAGTAAAACGCACGGCGGTTCTGAGACCGAGATAAGAAAAATATGATTACCTTTACTCGCCTTTTTTTCCCACAGATCGTACATTACGTATTTCCATTTCGTTTTTTCAACCTCTCTCTCTCTCCTTCTTATTATACCGCATTCTCGATGACTAGTTTCTTTGTTTGTTACCCAACAATGAGACAATACGCGACATCCCCCGTACTCTTCTTCGGTCGGCTGCAATTAAGTCAAACCTCTTTTTCACTCTTTTATTCTCACAACGTGTCATAATTACTTGCTATTTCCTTTGAATACATAATACACGCGTTATTTATATACCGCGCGGTTCTCGTCGTTTAGAGTTTACGTCGTGCAATCCGCCGCAGACGCTACAGGTTTAGTAGCGATTATAACACGCGTGATTTGTATCCGATCGAAATTAGTAATATCGTCGAGACACGAGTCTTACGAAAACCTCGAATGACCGACGACAACGTTGCTATATCGAAGGTTCTCGTATTTACGCGAGTTACACGAGTCGTATGTGCACGGTAGCTATATTATATAGATTGTTATTATTGCCTTTTTTTTCTTTTTTTTCACGTCAAAACGAGCACAAGCGCGTAATAACGATAATAATAAACGCTCGGACCGTGTAAAAAAAACTTCAACAATACGAATCGCCGACGGTCATGACGACCGCGATTAATCGGGTCGATCGAACGTTTTTTTTTTTTTTTTTTTATTTATTTATTTTTACAATCGATATTTACGACACCGGGCGATAATTGAATAACGCACACGTCGCGTGGTTTATACCCCTCTTTGCTCGACGTACGAGCATTACACGTGTTCACAACAGAGTTTTCATCAATATCGATTTTTGTCGTTGTTTTTTTCCTCTCTCTCTCGCGCGCGATACGGTATCCGGGTATATTATATTGTATTAAAGTATGACGTGCTCGGCAAAAAGTCAAAGACACGTACGCACACGCGCTCGCACACCCCACTCGCGAATTGAACTCGAGCCAAAAGCCATCGTCGCGCGCGTTAATGGCCCGGACGATCACCTGCGCGATTTCCTTCTGTTTTTCGTCGTCGTAAGTCTACACTTCCTCTGCCGACAATGCGCGCGCTCGTGATTAATGGGACAGACGGCGTATTATTAAATCTACACCGCGTTAAATTCAATCACGATATTGGCTCCAACAATACGTATTATATAGTACCTATACGTATATACATTGTTATATACGATCCGTGGACTCTTTTTTTTCTCTCTCTTCAGTCTCCCAACAGATTTAACCGATGGATATACATTTCTCACCCTCGGCAAATCGTTCCGTTGCGATATGAGTTTGAGATATTGGTTTTGGAATTTCGTCGGTATATTATGATTCTCGCGCGTCGTGACCTCTCTACAACTTTTACGTTTCGTATAAAAAAACCATCATCATCATCATTCAATAAAGCAATACGTTGCGTACCGTCACAGTTCGTATTTATAGAGATCGACGAAAAATCAATACGTCTTTGCTATTGTCTCAAAGCATAATAATATAATCGTTTGTTTTGTAATAATCTCGTACGTTTGGCGTGCAAGATTTCGAAACGTTTCGGAGTTTTACGCCGTTGTATAGTACGTACACACACGTGCGTTTGACACAATAGTACGTTTATTATTATTGTTATAATAGATTCGGCCGTACGGTATTAAAAATACATTATTGTTGGTGCGTCGACGAGAGAGAACGGCGAAATATTAATATCCGGTTATACGCTTTTTGATCTTCGAACAATGATACGCGCGATGCGATGTTTTTTTTTTTTTTTTCGTCGTAAACCGAGACGCGTCCATATTACGACGACGACGACGACGACGTGTTATAATATAAACGGTGCTCCGGCGAGGGGAGAACAGTGGAAGGTCTGCGTAGTCACATTGTTTCAAATCATTAGGTGTGAACGTTTTGGGATTTCAAAACAAACAAATGCGCCAATTCCCCCCGCCCCCCGAAAAAAAAAAACCGTCCTCTGGATACGATATAGTTATTATTGTGTTGTTAAAAAATATATCGCGTGTGCCCGCGCGGGCCGTGTGATGAAATGCCACCAATGGCCGTCGTTATTATTATTTTATCATTCGACGCTCGAGAGTGTGCGACACTCTCGAAAGATTAATGACGCCTATAAATAAGACTATATAAAAATATTATATTGTTGTTATATTATGTCGCTGCGGTCTCGCATAGTTTATTACTAATACGCCAATACGCGCGTTATTACTCGTTCTGCAATAAATAATATATTCGCGCAGGTCGTGCACGGCGTGTTGCGCAGTAGGTACACCGGCGCGAGTATAATATTATTCCGCTTGGAAACCGGCGTTTTATCTAATTGTTTTTCCAAAGTCTTTTGTTCGCCGCGATCGACGTTTCGAGGTTTCGACGACCGCCGCCGCCGCGGACCCGAAAGTTATGACGTTAAAAAAAGTCAGTTTGTATTTTAAGAACACTGCGGAAATAAGTGCCACACAAATGGTGATAATCAAACGAACGATGAAACGACATTTTTTTTTTTTATCTTTTTCAAACTTTTAAATTGAATTTTTACGTTTAATTTTGCAATTCGTTTGTTTTTGTCGATATCTATTTATTCATGAGAGTTTGTAAAATTTCGAATTGTTATTAGTACCATTCGAACAAAAAAAATAAAAATAGGTAATAAAAAAATCTCATTTTAATTTTCGTGCCGAGCGAATTAAAAACAGAAATTCAACGAAAAGTGTTTATTATTTCATGCATGAAAATATGACTTAAACAGCACTTTTTAATTTTAATTTAGCGAAATAGCTTTGAAAACCGTAAATATAATATGAAAACCAGCGGAAAACAATGTTCGTACGTATTGACATCAGGGACGTGTGAAATAAACATTTTTATCCCGCTCGGTTTTTTTTTCTCGTAAAGATTTACAAATTACATGTATTACGCACCTGTTTTCACATGATTTCGAAAAATTAAATTTACTTTTCCAGATCCCGAAATCATATTAATCTATTTCTCCACTTTTCTAAAAAAATTATTTCCGTTATCCCCTCACACTTGTGAATAATATCGATTTTTAAGCGTCGACATTCAAGATTAACACGCACGTCGAATCCTAATCAGCCAAAACGTTGGTAAATAAACCTTATATTGGATTTCATAACGAAAAAATGTTATAACTATACGCGATCAAACCTGAGAATTAATTGTAAAATCTCACGCGGGGAACCGTCAAGCCTTTGCCCATACAGTTTGATGTCGTCGTCGTATTTTATTTACACGTCATAATAAGTGTTTAAGGAGCGATGGGAACAATTAAGTAAAACGTATAATTGTACGAACTTCCGCGAATTCGACGGAGAATAAAAAAAATAAATGAAATTATGATATTATATTAACGATATCGTTATTATACGTGTTATTAGGTCGTTCCCCTTTAGACGAATAAAGCGCTGTCTCGTCGACAAATTTTTTTCATAACGCGCCTATAAAACTATATTATAATGGACGATCGAATTTTCTATTTTTATGTGTTTATAATTATGTATTATTACGAAGCCGGTGCATTGTGTGTGTGTGTGTGTGTGCGCGCACTCGGAATTAGTCGGTAAAATAAATTGTACCCGCTCGTAAAAACATAATGGATTAGAAAGTGCGTTATAGATTTTATTGATAGAAAAAAAAATACGGAAAATTCCTTATAATATAATATATTGCTATTATTATTATTATTATAATCGAGAAAATTGGACCCGTCGATCATACCGTTATTGTATAACACACACACACACACAAGAACAATATTATAACGATAATAACCGCTTCGCGCGAGTAACGCGGCGGTCAAGAAATTCCGACGAAACACGAACAATATCGTCAAGAGGTGAAAACATAGCGACCGCACGACGTAGTCGGGACCGGGGGAGGGATGCATTTAAAATACCTACCTAGTTATAATACGCTATTATTATAATATATAGACAGAGAGGTGTATATTGGCGTGGGTTTTCAGATTAATAAATTATAATTTTTTTCTCATTTTTTTCCAACGCGGCGGCGTTCCCGACATTCTTTAAGAGACGCGCGCGTTTAGGCATTAGAGAGAGAGAGAGAGAGAAAAAACACCCGTCCCCTTCGACGACCAGTAAGAGCGTTTAAAATCGATACACGTACTGTGTATAATGCGGCGTAGTAATTACTATAATGATTATTAGTCGATAATTATTATTTTACGGAAGTATGATATTGGTTTTATCGATTTAGAGAGAAAAAAAAAAATAAACTTCAGATACGCTACGCTTGGCGTGTGGGTACATTATTATTATTATTATAACATAAACCAAGGCCGAGTTAATGAGTTAAACGAGACGGCGCGCCGGATTAGAGCGTAGGTTATTAATTTTTATTGTGAAAATCTGTTTCACGAATAACGCTTATATGTTTTTCGTATAGAAATATCATAAAATTATATGTCATGTATAATATACTCGTATGACGGAATATTAAAAAAAAAAAACGAAATCGATTGGTGTAGTCGAGTTAAACACATTTTCTTTTATTTGTTTACTCGATTTCCACTCCGGAGATTTCTGTTGATTTCGACCGTTAAACATTCGATGACTAGCCTTTACGACAGACGGTACGGGAGTTTCGTCAATACCGATTTAAACGTAATCGTCGAGGGGCTGCCGCGTCCATCATTTTAAATTCGATAGTGTCCTGCAGACAACGGACGGCTCGTTTTCATTGTATTACAATAGCTGGTTTCTATTTATATATATATATATATATTGTATATCATGTGCGTTAGATAACGTCGTGACTCTACTCGGGTCGTGAAAAGTGAAAACATTTAGCGTCGTACAAATTTGAATTATTTACATAATCCGCGAGCAGTATAAATCCGAGCGCGCGTTATGTTTCATTATTATTTCGTCCGTTTGTCCGTTTGCCGGTGGCTGCCGCAGGGTTTCTCAAACGCAAACGACGGTCTTCTGCGACGGTTCGAAAACGATTGGGTTTGAGGGTGGTCGTATTGGATTTTTCGATGGAGGCGGCCGATTTGTTTATCGTATTACCGTCGATAGTAAATCACTACAATTTTATTGATGAATACGTTTGATTTTGTGTGTATATAAATAATTATTGCTGGTCTGTTTCGTCTGGGCCGATTGATGGTGGACGGCGAAGAGAGGATTGAAAATACGCGACTCGATGATATTTGCTCCGCGAGTGGACCGTCCCTGGACGGCTGAGAACCACTGAGTCATACAGGAACATAACAATGGCACACGGCGTGCCGCGGAGAGGAGAAGAGACGTGTACGTAGTACGTACACAGCGAGAAGACATTCTATACATGTATAGATATATATAAGAATCTTTTCGTATTAAAAAACCATCGAGTGTATAACATGGACGTCCGGAATAGGAAAGTTGTATTTAGTGTGAGCGCGTTTGATGGCATCGCGCGGACAACGGGATATTCTCGTCTGCACCGGAAGGAACGTTCCGAATATGAAAACGGATTAATGAAACGTATATAAATCTTTTGGCCTTACCTTAAATGGTTTTAAAATCGATCGGAGTTCCCCAGATTCGTTCAGTCTTTCTACGGCTTCTGCGTCCTGAGAACAAAGTCAAACGTCGTTGCATCGTTATTAATCGTTATCATAAACCAATGGCTATATATATATATATATATATTGTACATTGTATAAAAACGGCTCAATAATGATGATCATGATGATGATAGTAATAATAATAATAATATAATATTTGCGATTGTCAATCGAACGAGAGTTGTATCGGGATATAGATACATCCAGCGGTCGCTGTTGAATCTAGACGCCGCCGCCGCCGTCGTGCTGGAAACTTTAACGGTCAAAAGTGATGGGGCGGCTCGTTTCGTACGCGCACGTCGTTATAAATATATTACATATTGTATATAACGCGCGTTTCGGTTTCGAGCGAGTACGGTTATGGAAAGAAAAAAAAAAAAGGAATAAATAAAAATAATTGGATTCGTTGTACCAGTAGCCACCAGTCCTAGCCGCAGGTATAAAATGGTATACACTAGTGTACGTGTATATTATTATATCGGATGATTTTTGTTCACGTCCAACGTGTGAGATACTATTACCAAGTTTTCGCGTCGACGATATGCGATAATGAGATTGATAATATTACGTATTTATCATTATTATATTAATTTTAATTATTGTGGAAATTTAAATGTTTTTTGTTTTTTTGTTCTTCATAAAAGCTCTTTTACTGAACTGTCTAATTCCATACGAGAGACGACGAGAATTCACGAGATGAACTGACGATAATATTTCGGGTACACAATGTGTTACGTCATTATTAATGCTAAAGCATTAAAGTATAGTAAACTATAGCAATTAGTTGGACAAACTTGTGTACGTAGGTACTTATCGACTCGACATTTTTGCAATTCATTATTATAGTCGTCGTAAAATATTGTCAAAAATAATTAAAAACACGAAATTAATTACATGGCACTATGGTGAAAACGGAATGAAAAAAATCGTCATGGAAACTGTTTGCATCACATAAAAATGCGGTCATTAAAATAACTATTTACCGTCAGATTTATCTCCAACACTGCGAGTTCGATCCACCAATATATCGAGGTATTTCTGCGGGCCTACTCTTTTTTGTAAACGGTGATCCGGGGAGAGGTTTCAATATCGCTTATCAACAATACGACATGTCGGAAAATAGCCACCGTTTCTTTCGTCTAGCCATGAGTTTGTATTACGATAATAACGTCCGAACGCAATCCGACCGAATAGTGTAATTTAGTATTTTCGGTATATTACAGTATGTGTACGAAAGTTGGCCGAATCACGTCGCCGTCGGTCCGTATAATATTATTTTAACGTAGGTTTGTATAAAGGTAACGGAACGTATTACATTTCGCTTTGGAGACGTTGTGTAATAACGTAATGTATTATTTGCGCTGCGCTCTACGCGTAAATTATTATCGTCGTGAAGAAATCTCGCGGGTCTAAATTTCGACGCGTGAAATTCAATTTTAAAGCTGACCGGCGGCGCGCCGATCTCATCTGAAATTTTAGAATAAATTATAGGAAACGTTACGTAAAAAACGATAAAATGATAGTGGAAAAAAAAAAAATCGAAAACTCAAGGAAAAAGAATATCGTATTATTCGAAACAACAATACACGAGCGCTCAGACATAACTGCACGCCGGGTGTTGCGAATCGCCGCGCGCTTTTGCGCAATTAATTAGAATCGCAAATATTCACATAAGACTATGTTATTGTGTTACGCGCCCGTATTCATACTGGCCGGCCTTTCGGGCAGTTTAATTATAGTAATTGCGTGTTATTAATATTAATCTTATCACCCCTCGTTCACTCGAGTGGACTGTGTCGTAAATCCGGGCCGGCGTTACGGATTATTTTCGCGAGCACCGTAGTGAAATTACATTTTAGTGTCGAGACCGTGGAAGAAAAATGACCTCGCATATCGATATTATAATTATAAAATACGTCATATCATAACCTTTTCGTTCGATAGGTATCGCGTATGTCACTCGTATGTGGTGCGTACTAACATAATAAATCTAATAAACGTTTCTTATAAATAAAATAAAATCCAATTTTAACATTAGATTTGTAACTGAAAGTAATATTATGCGGCTAAATAGAAATACACTGTGTCGAACGAGATATTATTGTCATTCGTCGCGGATCAAATGTCGACTTTTCGAAATGTAGTGCGGATTCTTTTCTTCTAAAGGCCCGAGAATAACGAGCAAGACTGTGGACGTAAGACTCGGGGGTTCTCAACCTAAAAACGGCGATTTCCAAACGTTTCGCAACAATTTTTAGTGGACAAAAACGCATGTACATCTATAATGTGAAAAGAAAACTCACTCCGATGAGATTGCCTTCGACAAACAGTTGTGGCACGGAAATCGTGTCGGAGCCGAGTCGTTCTCTGATCTCCTTCTGCACTTCTCTGCTCATGAACACGTCTCTTTCGACGAACTTGACCAGATGGGTCCTCAGTATCTGCCTGACCTGAAGGCACCGTTGGTACGTATCCCGGACTATGCCCATCGTGGTCGTGTATAGCACGACTTTGCCGGCTTCTTTTTCTTGCCACGTCTGTAATGGAAAAAAAAAAACAAATCAGTGCCGTCGAGTAATCAATTATTCATCGCGCGTATTGCGCACACGACATCGGGGGTCTGCTCGCGGGGGAGGGGGCCGAGATGTAATACCCCCCGCGAAACGGATTTTATCAATACTCTGTTTACGGATAAATATTTACCAAGACCGAAGAGACATTGTTAATTTTTTTTATTCGTTGTTTATTTTTTCGTCCCTCCCTTACCGTCACTGTGATTTTTTCTCGTCTATACTTTTCATACTGTTAATCAGGCACTCGTAGGCGAGTCATACGTATAATGACGAACAACCGTCATGTACCACGAGACCGTTATCCACAAGTTATAGTTTTCACACTCGAAAGCTCGAAATATTTGTTGACGGGTTGATCGTTCAGAGTTTTGCGCGCGTCGTCTCTCGCAGACGCGCGCTTGGCGGCACAGAGACACATTACGCAGAGACGATTACGACTGTTCCGGCCGTCACGGAACGAGTTAAAATTCTATAGAAGGTCGAAAAACAAAACGCGCGGCTCCTGGACCAGCGCCGACCGAGTTTGGAGCATAACGAACCGCACGAGGTGCATATACACACGTACACACATTTCGCCGGCGGCCTGACCGCGATAACATTATTTTAATCCTCGCTCGTAATAACGCCTGTAGCCACAGTGCTCGTCAGTATTCGCGTCGTTTATTTATAAATCTCAGGAATATATTGTCGCCCCCGGGCGATCGGCCCTTTCGCGCGCCCCGCCTCCGTTTTGAAAATGCATAAGGTATAAACATACGGTCGGATAGAGCGGCGCACGACGCGCTACACTGTATATTTTCGGCTTGGCTTTCGGGCGTTTTCAAATAAATAAATAACATTATTATTATTATTACTCGTCAGTTATTGTGACTGCGCGTGGAAAACGTATTGTGGCGCCCGGTCGTAGTTTTTTATTTTCGGTTCGGTGAAAGTATTCCGATATTATGGGAAACGATTTTTTTTTTTTCTCAAATACTCGACCGTAATAATCTCGCGCGCGGTCCGCGGTTGTCTTGAAAACACACACGTCGTCGGTCGTCGTCAGCGGCCGGCCGGCGCGAACGCGTCGTACGCGCCGCGGCGGTATTCAGGTCAAGGAATGCGCGAAAGGTGAAGGTTCCGGCATGTGCATGCGAGCTCGTATCTTAACCGTTTACCGGTCGTACGATTCCGTCGGGTTAGGTTCGTTTCGGAGAGGTTAAACGACCGAAAGCAAGGTGAAAACACAAGTGTAAACACACCGCCGCGGTGTGTGTCGCGCGCTCGTGAATTTATCGTAATAATAATAATAATCATAATTGTTATTACGATACCGCGGCGCGTTGTGATATTCATAACGTATCATTATAAACCTCCGAAACGTTGGGTTCAAATAACGTTTTAATAGTATCATGTGTGGAAACGTTTTCGTGACAGGAAAAAAAAAAATCAAATCAAAAATCGATATCGTAAATCACTGCGACGAGACCGCGTTTTACCTTAAGCGATACTCATTTGGGGATTTTTTTAGTATTTTTTTATATACGATTTTTAAACGACGAGGGAAAAAAATTAACAACGCGAAAAGTGGAGTAGGACTTGTTTTTGGGTCGCGCGTTTCGACTGCTGCTGTACATTGTTGCGCAATCGCGAAAACATAAAAAATCGGTATGTGCGCTGCTGACCAGTATATATATTGGCATTAATAATTTACAATATTATTTTCGACACCGAAAACATTATTTCTACCGAATTCATATCCATGTGCAATATCTGTGGCGCGTTATTATGTGAGACAATCACGCGAGTCCGTCGCCAAAAATAACGACGTCCTCACAGAAAATACTTATAACTGCGAAAAACGACAAAGCATCATCAACGTATATAATTTAACCGATGTACGATCAATTGAATTCCACGGCAATCCAGAAGAGTTGTGATAATATGACGATGGACTTCTATTTATATGAGATAACTAACCGTTAACGCGCAAGTCTATTAGAAAAAAACAAAATGATCGAAGGAGATGCCGATGGATGTTAGGATACGTTAAGAGAGGACGTCCGAGGACTCGAATTATGAAGGACGCGATTAAGGAAAATTACAAGTACCTATAAAAGAATCATCGAGCGGTATCAGGAAAGCACGCAGAGCTGCGACAAACTAATCTCGGGATTAACGGCGAAGAAAAGAATGTTACAATATATTAAAAACGTACCCAGTATAATAGGACGCGCGTACGACTTATACGAAACGTATATGTTTATATACTTTATATATATATAATATTATTTTGTTAGAATGTGCGCGAGAGCGTCCGCGTGTGTGCGTGTATAATAATACGTATAATTTATTGACCGTTCGACCTCCACAAGGAGATTCGGGCTCACGTCAGACGACGAAAAGAAAGATGAGATAAAACAGCGATGGCGGCGGGGAAAATCGACCGGCAAGGGCATGGTATAGATGGAATGACCTGTTTCGCAATTAAAATATTATATGCGCTTATGTGTATAGTAATACTAATATAACCGGTGATAATAATAATAATAACAATAATAATAATATAAAAGCGGCGGTCCGGATAAAATAGAAGGAGATTCTCGCCCGGAGGCTGTGCGTGTATACACACATAATATACATATAACGTGTGGTGTACGCGAGAGGACCACTCCTATCTTTATGCATATTATAATATAATATTATACAGGATGGATTTTTTTTTTTTATTAGTGAGCGTGGTAGGGGACACGGTGACGGACAAAAGATTTTACTTTCTGGGAGGGGGGCACATATCGATAGACATTTCGAAGGTGCCGATTTTTTCACAATAATAGATTTTTAGTGTAAAATTGCAAGTCCCCTCCTGCTTCGATCGATGCTTTTTAAGTCGCTACGAAAAAAAAGGATTTGGTCGAAAACAGGATTGCCGTTTTTTGTCAGTTTATAACTATAAAACTGTTGAGAAATTACGAAAAATCTACCTCCTCGACGCACCGACTAAATGCCGTTTGAAATCGAAAACCTCCCGGGTAGTTTTCGATACGACCTCGTTTTCAGCTGGGAGGAAAGTTGTCGACAGACACAAAAGAAAAGAAAAAATGGTAATCGGCTCAACCGGCGGTGTACACGAAAAGCAATTATTAGGATAATTACCATCGACATTTGAAATCACACGTAAATACGTATCGCGAGAGATTAAGTGAAGATAATAATATGTGTACCATAGCCACTTAAATAAAACAAATGAAATTCTTATGTTATAATCATTATTATATTTTCAACATTTTTTCGTTTATAATTAAGATTTTCGTTTGACTATGCGTTTAAATAGAATTTTTTCCACGGGCGCGTGGAATTTGTCGATAATTCGAACTACATTACTAATGCTCTCATTCCTGTGATTTGACTAAATCTCCGTTTGCGGACGCGTGTCAATCGAATCGCTCGGTATGCGACTGTGCGCGCGCGATTCCTTATTATTTTTTTCACGTCGGGTATCATTGACCCGATCGCGAGAGCAGATACACGCACACACACACACACACACTTACACAGCGAGATTTCTGTTCGCACACGAGCGCGATCTTTCGTTTTGTAATAATAATAATATCATCGTCGTTTTGCATTCCTTACCTCCGATCGAACGCGCACGCACACACTCGCACACACCTCTTCTAAATTTTTTTTTGAATGGGATGCTGAGAATGTGATACAGTCTAGACTTTTTATTTACAAGACACCTACATCATATAAGACGTTTTTAATCGCTTCGAAATAGTTTTTAAATTAAAAATCGTTTTGAAATCGTTTTATAGGATTTTTATTATTAAAATAATATTATATTTTTAGGCAGACGAAGTAAATCGTTCGAAACGAGATCGAGTGTACGAATCATACAACTCGTTGGCTCTTAATTGTAATAAATAATAATATTGTAATAATGTCTTGGTTGTAAATAATAATAATTGTGAGCTACGATTTACAACTGAAATTGTAATTTTCGGTTTAATAAAAAATAACGCAAAGACACAATTCGGAAATGCCAGCATGTGCTCGCGTGCAATTTTCACCCGTAAATAACCCGGGCGGCATAGGCGCCGATAGGGTGACCGCTATCCTTCCTTTTTTTCACGTGGTAAATCATATTTTTATTAATCCATAAAAAAATCGCGAATTTTCCAACGGAAACGTATAACGATCGAACACAGATCAGTTATTATAATATATAGGTATTACCTAATTATATAAACGACATAACAAAGTTCGTCATAAATACATAATTATGTAACAATAATAATAGTAATAATATTAATAGCGTGTGTTTGCGTGAAATCGGAAAAATCGAGAGTTTCCTGCTCAATCCTGCGTGGGTGATGGGCCAATGACACTCGCGCCACCCGACCAATGGCGGCCGAGCTGCGCGCGCTACCCGGATGATATCGATCGAGTGACGCGCTAAAGTACAGCTTACCAGTGCACAGTGTGCAGGACGATCAGTCTAGTGTCGACGGTGGTTCAGAAAGTTCTTCTCTGACGTTACAGTTTTTATTTTTCTCCGCGAATAGTCAATAATGTCGTCAATTGTTATTATTTATCTCGTCAACCTAAGTAATCGAACTTTTAATTTTTTATTTATTTGATTTACTTACATTATTATTCGCGAGCCGACGCGAACACCGAACCTCAACAGCGACCCACCGACGACAGGCCGTAAGTAGTACCGATTATATTTATTTACAGTCTATATAGATAGGCGAAATCACATTTTTCCCAACGCATAAAAATCGCGATTTTTACACCAGAAACTGATGACAATCGAACATATCAGTTTTTATAATAACCTACTTATAGTAGAGACCTAATTAAAATTATAAATATATGACCTCTTTTTTTTTTTTTTTTATCGCTGTCGTAATAATTCGTAAACATCGCCGTCAAACTCATTTTTATTTTCAAAAATATCTGTTGATCAATTCAATTAAGTATATAAAAATACCTATTCATTTTTATTAGTTTTTTTTAATTTCGTGTTATTATTATTATTATCGTATATCCAACTAATTACCGGTTAAAACAAGTTTTACAAGTTATTTTACAGTTTTGAAATAAGCACACTGTTAATGTCTTATTTGATCAAAAATCGATTCGTTAATTTCTGGAGGTTTGTAGTTTTCCCGTATAAATTCGCTAGTTTTTGCCACTTGACGTGATATAAGTATTCAATTTTTCAAACACCGAAATATATTATAATATTTCGTACATTGAGTTTTTAATCTCGAATGAAATCGTTGTTGTTTGTATCGCGTTGTCGCGTAATAGTTTCATATTAATCATGATAACTGTCGCTTTTGTAGTTTCGGGTGATAAGTGAAAAAATTTAAAAATATTAAAATTTGGATGTAAATCGTACAATTTAATAACAATAATCGATTATACGTGTTAACGTATGTTTCTTATCTCACCCGAACGACGTGTCTGAAATTCGTCAAAAAAAAAAATAAAAAAAAATATAAAAATACGAGTTCGCTCGAAATGAATTGTCTTCCCGACACGAGATAAAAATATACGTTTTGACGTTTCCTTTTTGCAACGCGGTCGGCCCGTGATGAAATGTTATTTACCGGGCGGAACTTTTTCGATCACGTTTTACCACTCGAGAGCGAAAAATGTATTTATTTATTCGTTTATTTTTTTTTTCCCATATCGAGGACGAGAGTTCCGTCGCTCCGTTCGGTTTCTTTTTCGCACGCAAATCAAACACAGCCGAATATCGCAATCCGTCAACGGTATGTAAACATCCTCGAGGTCGGGAATTTCAAATGTGCGCGCGAGTTTCAATTAACGCGATTACACAATTTCTGTCGCGAATCGGCGGCACCACGCGGAGCATGGCAAAAGCATGAAAAAAAAAAATAAATAAATAAATAAAAAACCCGTCTCTTTCATCGTTTCACCGTCGACGACTTGTCCGTGTCATCGACACGGTTTTACAGCAGCAGTATCGCATAGGGTATTTACATACCACTTCTCAGGTATCTAAGTGTTTTTAAATACGATTTGTATGCACGCGGATACTAATTTTTATAAACTTATTCAAACACCGCCCGAACACTCTTTAATAAAAAGTTTTCGAAACGCTGTGAAACGAATCGGTGTCGATCATAATATTATACAGAAGTAGTATTATTTACGTACGTAAATACGCCGAGACGAACGTCTGAAATCAATGTGCGGATGTCATCCTGTTAAAATACGACGTGTATTCGTAAATATAATATGGTTTGTCGCGAAAGAAAATATTCCGAATGATTTCAAGACGAAAATACTTGAACAAGTGATTTTAAACAGTCTACACTCGAATACATCGAACATAACAAAAACAAAGAAAAAATAATAAGAAGTTTTTCATAAACAACAGTGTTTCGATGCCGAAAGAAAATGAAAAAAAAAACAAAAACTTTTACTCGAATTCCCCACAAGCACGCGAAATAACCGCTTAAAATATATCGTGATAATTCCTTCGCAGTGGTTTTTTTTTCCTTTCGCGGACGTCCGCGTCTCACGACGTTATTAAACATTTTTTTTTGTTTTTTGTTTTTGTCATTCCGTTCTCTCGAGTTTTCCGGGACGGAAATCGGCGCGGACGAATATAAAGCCCGCACGAAAACTCCATTCACACATATCAAAACAAACACAACGAATATGTCTCTTTCTTTTTTTTGTTTAATTTCGTAAACGTATTTCTCACGAGCGATGAATCGCGAACGCGAGTTTCTCCGCGCCGCCCAACGCGCAATTAAATCGCGCGCGCGCGTGAGCGATGTGAAAATATGAAATTCGCGTGTGTGCGCGTAGGCGAGATGTATACTTTTGTACTCGTACGAAATGGTATAAAATGTTCCGATACGCGTTTTTTTCTGTTCGCGGGGACGATTCGCGATTCTCTGCGAACAATTACAATAATATTATAATAATTTTACGAACAGTTTCGTCCTGTTGTTACGCGTGCGCGCATTACATAAAACGTGTGTAATGTGTTTCCAGAACACGACGTGTGCGCGATTACGATGACGTAACGACACCGTTGAAATATTAATATTTTATTTATTTTTTTTTTGACAACCGTAATATATTATTATTATTTTACGCGGAGAATAAAATAAATAAAAAAAATAAAAAATAAATCCAAAAATTCCTCTTAGCCGCGGTGTATATAGGTATTATAAAATATATACGTATTATTAAAATGTAAATTATTACAGAAGTTCTCGGCGCGGCGGCGGCGGCGGCTACGAGTCGTTCGGAGGAATAATATTATTATCAACACGTTCCGACTCGAGATTTCCAAATATTTTTCACCACTCCGACACGACGACGGCCAGTTATTTCCAGTGAGTATATAACACGTATAGGCGTATGCGCTATGAAATCTAGTTTTATCGTTTCCAGTCGAACCGCCCGAGAGTTGTATGCACACGTATCCCGTGCGTGTAACAGTGATGCCCAATCTTTTCATTCGGCGGGCCTCAGTGGTAAGATTTTACCTCTGTGTGTACGTGCTTACACCAGTCCTGTTCGGGGTAAAGTTTTATTTTTACCGTCTGGGTATTCTTATTTTCGATCGACCGTCGCCGTCGGTCGGGAAGATGGAGATAGAACTCGATAGAAACATTAAAATGTATTTATTTTATTTTGAAAATCGATGGGGCGAAATAAAAACTAGACTTTTCATCGATTCAATCACGAAATATTCACGTTAAAATAAATATTTTTATATCGTCGTTCGAATTACAGTTGTTTAAAATTGACAAATTCATAAAAGAACTAGATAAACTTTTTAAAAAAAAGACGGGGAATTTCAATTATATGAATATATAAAACATAACAATACTGTTCGTACATTTGTTTCGATTAAAATATTGGACGTGGGCCACTGTTAAGGCCGTCGCGGCATAAATGTGGCCCACGAGCTTATTAGATTGGGCATTACTGCTTTATAGGTGACCGTGGTACGAGTACACAATATCATAATAACCACTTACGTTTTACGTGTCTATCAATATAAATTATAAAAATGTTTTTCATGACTCGCTTTGGTTTTAATAATATTGTATTTGAATTAATTCCGAAAACCGAAAAATTGCCCTAAATATGCCACCGCGTATTGAACTATTTTCATCGCCGAGTGAATAGAATCGTGTAATGTTTACATGGTACACCCATCACTCGCATTTGACCGCATCTAAAGTCGATCCCTTCGCGAGCATTGCGACTTTCTGAGACTTTAACGAACACGGTTTTTTTACTCTTTAACCCTACTTTCACTTGACGCAAACTTTAAGTCCTCACGGTAATCGCTTATACAACTGTCAGTTTAAATTTTTTGCACGATTATTACTCATTGCCCGACCGGTGTTACAGATGTTCGAATAATTGCGGTAACACACTTGGCTTCATTATAATATGCCGTATTCAACACTTGAAAGCTACTAGAAGACCGGCCGCTCCTCGAAAACACAGTCAACACTGTCCGCTATACACCTGCAGGCTGCCGCAGTACAACAAACGTGAGTAGATGCCGAGAAATTTTTAATTTTCGACTCGACTAGAAATTTTTCGTTTAACGAGTCGACGCCCCGCGCCTTTGGCCGTATAGTGTAAAAGGAAAATTCGTAACGCATTACGGCAATAATAAGCGTAGACGATGTGCGTATATTATAAGCGTTCCTAAATTCACGCGCGTTTCCAGGATTTACCCATAACGGAAACCGGGAATTAATTATATATAATAATACCATCATGATGTGTGATACGTCGTACCGTGTAATATGGGCGTTTGAAATAATAGGTGTTTTGCCGAAAAATAACGGCAACGATCTCGCGACGATATCGGTACGATTGGGGTCCGCGGAATTCGACGAATTTTTTTTAGGAACGTCTTTAGCTTTCTTTGCTAAAAATGCGTTTCGATTGAAGTCTAAAGAATACATTTTTATTTTCGATCATTTAAAATCCAAGTCAACTAATACGCGCGAGAATCAAATGATTACACGCCTCGATTAATCGAACTTCGAGATACAGAGAGGTTATAGTGTGTCGCCGCGACACACCGGTTCAGCGAGCCACGGATTAGCATCCGAACGAAATATTTATCAATCCACTCGACGACGGCAATCGTACGTTGCCATATAAATTTAGAATATAATATATGCATCGCGACGGGGCCGGATGTAATAAATATCGGCTCGTTCGGAATTAAACGGCAGAACGAGTGGATATTATACGCGTTTGTCGTACCCCGCGTATTATTTTTACTACTCGCCGGGCGAAATGGTTTTCGGAGCAACGCGCCGCGCTTATACGTATAGTACCTGTATATTATCATACATTTGAGCTGAAATATTATAAAAATATATCATTGAGAAAATAGGAACGAAAAAAAAGCGTGTGAAGTGTATATACGACACAATGGTCGTGTGTGTAGGATTTCGTTCGTGCGAACCGAATAAATAATTTTTCAAACAATTTCGATTCCGATTATTACTGTGGGACGCACGGCGACGTTATATTATTATGTACTCTCGCGTTCTCTTTAAGTATACACGGGCGTCACGTGATCGTTGAAATCGTAAATGAATTCAATCGCGCAGTTATATTGCGGAATAAAATCAATAATTATACAATTATTATTACATTGTGCGTATTTGCGCAGACGATTCGTCAATTTTAGTTTCTTCTTCGAAACATTCACTACTCGATACGTTCCTACCCATTGATCGGCTTGATAATTCGATTGTAATAATATTTATCCGGCTCTTTCTAGTAGATTCGAAAAGCAGTCGGTCGGATTGAAATACCCGTTTCTTTTTTCTAATTTATTCGAGTTGTACCTACTGGCGATATTTATTTTGTTTAACATCGAAAGGTCATTATCTTATCTCGATAACACAACATTGATAGTAAACACAAACGAATAAAAGTGTACATTATATTATTATAATATGAATGCGTTTAACTAATACGGTATATCACTTTACCTATTAGAAAAACATTAGAAAGCGACTGAAAATCGACTACCTTTTTTTCTTTTGACCTAGTCGAGTTAACATTTTCGAGTTTCCGTATACACTTTAAACTCAATAACAGTTGATATGATCATTATTAGTCGACTGAAAACTATTTTGACCTATCGTTTTTGTGCACGTGGACACGTCGGACTGATTCGTGTCGATTGCTTTCATTGACTTGCCCTAAACAAAATTAATTTTTATTATGTATTTTTATATAGAGTTAAAAGAATCGATTGACTTTTTAATATTTTTTTTTTAAAAGTTAATCCGAGTCGAGTTAATATTCCGAGTCTTCGTCTAAACGTAAAAGAGTTGCATTTATTAATAAATCGGTCGACAACTAACTATTATTGCTAATAGTTTTAAAACAAATAATAATAATAATAATATTAATTTATCGGACGTCTCTGATGGTACATTTAAATTTTGTGCGTGGATTTACACATTTATAACTCGAGCCGATTGCTTTCGTATTACTTGGCGCCCGTATTTGTTGTGTATTATTTGTTCGAATTTACCGCCCGAGATATCGTTTTGTACGGTCCCTTGTAAACTACGTCGTCGTCGTCCAAATGACCTATTTTTGCTGTTTTTGTGTAAACCGCGCCCGGATTATTATCTCGGTCGAAAATGTAAACTGCGCCCCGTTTCTTATCGTCGTCGTCGGTGTAAAATGTGATTGCATACGGCGCGCCCCAAACCAATCTTTGATGCGGCAGTAAACGTCCCCGTCAATATAACTCTTGACAATTTATTTTCGGCCGAAATCGCAGTTTTTGTGAAAACAACTATATCAGAGCGTAAAATATTTGCTTTTTTTTCGTGCCGCGCTCTCTCTTTCACCCCTCGCTTCTCCCCAGATAAAATAATACACGACTATATTATCGAATAAGTCTCTCTATCGCTCTTCTTTTTTATGATCATTTAAATACTACACAATAATATGTACGTCGGTACATATTATGACGTATAGTTCTATAATACGCACAGTGTTTACGAACGATGAATATTTTAGCTCAAGGTAATGAAAAATAAGCTATTTTTCTAAACAACTCGCTATAAAAAAAGGAAATATCGACCGCACGAATTTATTATAATCATAACAGTATAAATTATCATAATATACATCGTGATTTGTAATTTGTAATTCGTAGTTTGGAATATTTAGTTGTTAAACTTTTCACTTTCGGATGTTTTCTTGTGAATCTAGCGACAAGTTATTTTTTCCGACAACAGTTTTCTGAAACGTGCGTGAATCAAAAACAAAACAGTAGGTAGGGTCGCACTACCACGGGTCATTATACAATTTTTAAAATTCTCGTCGGAAACTACGGTATATACCTGCGGACAGTACGACCCGGTCCAGGCGTGGAAAACGTGCGATAAATTTTCGGAAATTTAAAAAAATCCGTATTAATCAATATTATGGTCTTCCTTTAATAATAGTCCGGGCGAGAATTATACGCGAAGGTGGCGGCGACACGTACCTACACACTCGTATAATAGTGTTTCAATTCCCGCGGCGGACAACAATGACGAATATCATCACTCCGAGGGACGACGACGGTATTGTTTATCGTATTAAACGCTGCAAACCGTTCGAAAGGCGTATCGTTCGCATACGTACACAACCGACACCGACAATAATAATTACATGCAGGCGTTGATTTCATTATTACGGCTCGCGAGACAATGGATCCATCGCTGCAGGTGTATTGTGAAAATTGCACGCGCATTGTGACGCGCAGACGTTATTTTTTTCGAATACGCCGTCGTCGTCGCGCCCGTATAAATAAACCGATGCCGTCGCGCTGATACGCGGATATGCCGTCGACTCGGCCGCGCGCGTTCGCATGCCGAAAGTACAGTTGCGTTGTGCGACTGCGTTTCGATACAAATATTTGTAAATCGGCGTCGACGACATCGGTGGGTTACGCGCGAGACGGGGTATGGCTGAGATCCGGATTTGCGTTGGGCGCATCGAGGAAAGTTCAAAACAATAATATGCGTTTACGGAAATACGAATAAAAAATACGCGCCCCAAACAAAGGTGCTCTCGAAAATTTAAATAAAAAATATGTCGTGTTCTCGTCGTAACGTACTTTTCTTTGTTTACATTTCCTCTGCGCGTTTCTCGCACATTTTTAATCGATCGATAAAACAAAACGTTTTTTTTTTTTTAAAAATCGTCGATAACATTACTGAATATTATGTTTTCGGACACTGCGATATTACACGCACGAGTACGTATTTTATAACGAAGTAGTAATAAGACGAAAAAAAAAGTGCGAAAAACGCATGTAAACCATAGTTTTAAACGTACGAAAGAAAAAATCGTCTTTAACCGTTTTTGCGCCCGTTTTCCCTATCCCATTCGGTATATTGTGGAATAAATACACGGTAATATTTTATTATTATCAGTCTTTGCGAAAACAATTTAAAAAAAAAAACGTCGGCACTTGGTTTTTTCTCTCGCGTTCGGAAAAAAAAAAAACGGTTTTCATGGTTATTTTTTCGCACTCGCAGTACGACTAACGCGCGTAGATACTTACCACATTTTCCCCGTCGAGGATCGAATTTCCAGAGTGTCCTACCATTGAACGTCACAAATATATTTTCGTCGATTTTAACCGATATTTTTACGCGATTCAATGATGTTTTAGCTTTGGGCTGTAATCATCCGTAAGTCAATCGAAATCGATTTAAAACAATATTTTATTATCCGGCGGATAATGAGTGTCCTTCGAAGCCGATATTCGATTTCGTTCGACGAAAACACGATAACGTCACCGTGTTTTAAAATACGTTTAATGTTATCCGAGTGTCGAGTTTTTAAAACCAGTTGAAATTACTGGTAAAATAATTATTCTGTTGGAATGTATGTGATATGAAATTCCGCGGTAACAATTAAAAAGCAATCTTGTACCAGTACCCATGTGTTGGAATACATTTCGACGTCGTGTACCTTTTTGTTATAAGTGTTGTAAACGCGCGTACGTTTAAAGAAGAAAAAAATGGAAAAAATGACGTACAACCTTTGTTCGAACCTTTTATGACGCACTCGATTACTATCCGGAACAGGTGATTGGAAAGTTAACAACCGAGTCGGCCGACGATCAATTTCACCGTGTATATTTGAAGTTTTTTCTTTTTCATTAGCCAGGTATTATTAATTTTATTGTCATACGTACATTTTCTAATAAAAATGATTGAAAATATAACGTCATTCCGCGAGATTTGTTTCAGAGACGTAGAAAAAAAATAAAGTAGATACGGTCGATTTGGGAAACGACATGACGGAGTGTTATCGTGACGAAAGAGTTTGCTCACGGATACCGCGATTGCTTCCGAACGCTGTTCGGAACGTTTATTTGGCTAAATATTTTTTATCCTAATAGATTTTAGTCGTTTCAGAAAGACTCGAGTAAAACCCTGTTGCCAGTGTTCGGGTTTCGAAGAGAATAATTGCAGTTTTAGGAATAATATCATCTTGCAACTCGACTATTCTCGATCAACGAATCGCGTTTGTTTTCAAGCGAATCGTGGTCACGCGTGCCACACGAAATTGCTCCGGGGCCGATATTAAGATTTTATACTACATTGTGTCTACACACACATCAGGTGCGTATCTAAGCCTTTTTTTTATTTTAGAGTGGTCCCTAATATCTTCTTCTCGCGTACGGCGCGCACAAATCAACCGTCGGTTTTATAATATTATAAACGACCGATTTGTTTTGAAACTCCCTGGTTATAAAAATAAATTTAATAACTATTTATTTTTTTTCCATCTTTGCAAAACTATGTCTGCCACCGAGACATTTATAGCATTTATATTATCACGATAAATGTTTAACTGCGGCTCTAAACCCCATCAAATGGAAACTTTGTCGCGTTTTAGAGCTTAATAGTCATAATATAATTCAATATAATTATACAGGCTTTTTCGAGGGGGACCCGCTCCTATCAGACGCCCCTCCTACACCTCGTAAAATACGCGCCTGACCCACGCTATACGCGGTGCACACGATCCACCGTTATGTCGATAGCACATTTGTGCAGGTTTACTGCAGTGCACCGCGCGATATTATATTACTGTTATTATCATCTCCGCGTTCCGCAAACATTCTGCGCCGCTGCTCTGCATAAGTGCGACGACGTTTAACGACGCGTCCACCGCGCGCGGTATAATTGATGTCGCTCGCGGGCCGATTGATGCAGTTATGTCGCGTGCGCGTCCCAGGTCAGAGAAAATGACCGCGAACGCCTTATTTTGTTATCAGACCGAGCGACCGGATGCCGTTGGAATATAAATGACGAAATACCCGTCGCGTGCCCGTCGATGATAATACGAGAAACGCGTGTGCCCGACGTGATCGAAAACAGTGCGTTTTTCGAGTCTTACGTATGTAAAAATAACAAATAAGTTCGTTTGTCGATTCGCCGAGAAAAGCGTTTTTCACGTTCGACGCACTAGGTCGCGGAAACCATGATGAAACTCTACTAGTTTTTTAAAATAATATGCTCTCTCGCACCGACAATCGGGCAGTGGAAATCGTCAAAACCAACAACAATAACAGATAATCGACATTTGACGGTTTTGTAAGTTTCGATCGAATTCCAACGGTTTTTCGGAGTACGTAGATGACGTGTCTGACCGACTGCTTTTCAACATTTATTCCGCGTGCAACGGCAGCCGTGGATAGCGTGAAATGCAATTTCGGGTGAGGCGGGGCAGAGGAATCGGCGATTTCTCGACCTGCGCGCCGTTCTCTTCGGTGGCGCTGAGAAACGGTGAAAATTCAAAAGCGATATAACATTGTCGCCCGTTACCTCGACGCAATATTATTATTGTCGTCATAATATGATATTATGTACGCGCGCGCGTGTCATAACGCGCAGAGGAAAACGTACGCGACGTAACGCGTTTTCCTTTGAGATTTTTAATGAAAAACCCCGCCTGTCGGTGTAACGTACATAATATTATATAGGCATTATGCCGCGGCACATTGTAGAATATTATACGCGCGTGTACACGAATAATCAATAGTAAATTCATCGCGCGACTACAATGGACACGGACGTATTTTCCGCAAAAACATCGTCGGAGTCACGCCTTATACGACCGAGTTGCGTAAAAAACGCCGTGCGCCCATTCCGTTCTCTACGCGTTTCGAGGGCGGGAAGAAAGGAAAACACAAAAGTATCAAAATCGCAACTGCCCGACGAGTAACAATTCGGGGACGGTTTTCGAAGTGTGAGCATTTCGTAAATGTTTCGTCTGTTTTTTGGAAAATCGTCGTGAGAATTTTAAAATTATTCTCTTAAAGCACTTTCTGGTCGACCTTTGGCAACGGAAATCATCCGCGAAGTGGATTTTAGGATAAGTCCATCTGGTCAGTTGACTATTTTTTACGAACATTTACTACTTTAGAGAGGATCCGGCACGAGGATTGAGTTTGTCGTCAGTTTTTCTCGTTTGGAAAACTCTGATGGCAGTTTTGAAATCGATTCGCCGAAACATCGTCTAGTCGGAAACCTTCAGCGAAGTCGATTACGATACAGGTCCAAGTGTTTTGGCCAAAGAAACAACAACACGAAAAGGACGTTCGTTTCGGTAAAGATCAATACACTGCTCGTTTCACTAGGAATCCAAAACAACAACAATACAAATAACAATAATTAGCGAACGTTTGCCCGTCGACGACGACCACCGACCTACCTACATAGTACATATCGTCTCGACGCGAATTAATTTACGCCCCTTCCCCTCCCCCGACCGATTTCAGAACTTTTCGATAGTTATGTCGGGTCGACGACGGCGCGGCGACGACGGGTCATCGGCCCACGAGTGAAAGCTTACATGGAATATTCAGATAGACGCGCGGCAAACACACACACATGCGAATGTGCGTACGCATTATATATTATGTATCTACGCGCACATGTACACATAAGGTACGTCTATGTTTTATTTTAATCTCTCACGTTCCGAATCTGACGAGGATAACGACGTTATAAGGATAGGGCAGAGGGGAGAGAGGGGAAAGTAATACGCGACGTGTGCGATCTGCGGAGGGTTCGACGAGCGTCGATATTGTATACGTTATTATTATTATTATTATTGTTGTTGTTGCGCAGTATTGGACGTGACGGCTCTGTCGTCTGTTCGCGTCGGAACGAGAGAAGAGAGCATTACGATATTGCACATCGCATTATATTAGAGTTGTGTTACGATAATGATAATGTACACGGTTTTTCTAAAATCAAAACGGTCGAGGACGGCCCGTACGAGGCGGCGCACTCGGCGGCGTGTTGCGAAATCTTCGAAATTCGATGTTTCCACTTTCGAGGACCTATCAATTCATTCCCGGAACGTCGAAATTTGAACGACAAAATAAACAACACCCGAATGACATTTCCTGCAATCGTATTCCGTACGAATCGACGACGTGCGACGCGTCGCAGTTTTCGCGAGTTGCGTGTGACACGTCGTCGACTCGTATGAGAATTTCGCAAGAAAAATATAGCGGTGCAAAATATTCGCTCTTGTTCAACACGTATTACGTCAGAATGAAAAAAAAAATCACGTGAATACACTTTATTTTAAGATCAATTCTGTCCGATAAAAGTTGTCCGGACAACAAATCGACGATTGCACCACTCATTGACTTTATTGTAAAATTCCCATAAAAAAAAAATGAATACTTACGTATTTCATCAGTTTTTTATTTATTTATTTTATTTCGGCTACACCGAGCGAGCGACACTGGACCACACGCTTAGTGTTAAAACGCGCGCGAAAAGTGCGAAAATTACGTCACGAATTATAATTATAAAATACGAAATTTGTTGGAAAGGTACTGGGCGTTGAAATTCGGGCCTCCTCAATTAGAAAAAGCATCTTATTTTGAAGCGCCCTATCTCCGACAATCGTATTAGTAATCACAACCTCAAACCAGTGAAATGTAGGCGATGAAAAAATAAATATGGCACGAGTATAATAAAACCGACGACGTCACACAAAAAAAAAAATCGAAAACTTCGGTGCACGTCGCGCATACGTTCTGCGTAATCGCCGGCACGGACGACAATATGCGTTCGACTTACCGGCCTACATGCGCGTCATGGTCGTGTTTTAAAATCGTAAATACATATTATTATAATGATATTCTTTATGCACTCGCCGTGCGGCACTTGTGTTGTTGGCCGATGACTGTTTCCTTTCCGTCCGCGGACACTGTTATTATTGTCATCATTGTTGTGATAATATTCGAGACGCGAAATAACGCGCAGACTTCATAACGCATATTATAAACACGCGTATTGTGTTGCACACGCACGCGCTCACGTGCGGCGGTCTGGGAAATCGTTTACGCGCGTCGATCGCGAAAATACAACGATAATTGTGTCTTTTAAAGTATACCGCGTAGGATATTATACTCGGGTACGAACAATAATACTCTCGTCGTAAACAAAACGCGTCTATTTGGGCGACGACTCTACGTGAAAAACACGATAAAATAAGACGATTTATCATTTGATCCGGTCGAGTCGATGACGGAAAACGTTTGAAAACGGCTTGAAAACATGTACCCGACGCGACGGTCGAGTGAAATTATTATTTTCGATCATAAGGTATTAATTCTTTTATTTTTTTTTTCGAAGTAACGAAACATTCGAACGCCGGCCATTAATTAAGTATCTAATATTAATTATTATGTTTAGCTAAATGGTAACTCGCGCGTTGGGTCGACGCGAACAAAAAACGAACCGAGTCGATGCAAATCAAAATACTGGAAAGTCGAGTTGAAAAATTAAAATCGACTCGATTTTGTAGAACGAGACGTGGAAAACCGAAAAATTAGTTTATCGTTAATGTACGAAACGAGATCGAATACGCGAGCCGGCGATAATAATTAATAATAACTGCAGCTAAATGACGGCAATACGTATGATAATTACGCGCGTCGCGTTTTCGAAGCACTCGCCGACGATAATCGCTCGCAATCTTTTTACGATTTTAAACTGACGTTTAAGGAATATCGTAAATTCAAAACATCGCGTACAGTCGATATTAGATAGATACGCGTTTCTAACGTGAAATAGAGTCGAACGGAGATTTGGATTTGTCGAGTTGAAAAAATAAATACTACAATATCTGGTAACGCGGGATACGTCTCAACGACGAAAACAAACGACAAAAACCTCTACGGCACGACGGAGGAATGACGAAAATTCAGACGCGATTCGAAACTGACACGTAACGACGATCAGACGTGTGCACGATTCGCGTGATTTTTTCCAATATTTCAATAAGAAATTTCGATAGCGCGACGTGTTACTCGTACTACACTAGAACCAACGTGTCTTGTCACCCGTCATATTATCATAAGTCGTGTTACTTTGGCGTGAGCGACGTGCCTTATTAGATATCGAACGTAACAGTCACTGAATTCGTCGGAAGTCGCGTCGGACACCATGTGTGATACAAAACGAATATCGCGACTTACGAACCCGAATAAATACTCGAATTTGTGTGTGTGTGTGTGCAGACAAATTCCCCATGTCTTTACAGTCGAACGACTGTAATATTACCGTTTATCGCGTTTGACTGTAGTCGAGTAAATATAATATAATCACCGTCGTGATATTAGCCGGCCATCGTATACTGTTATTATCGTTATTATTGTTGTGGACACAAACTGACCGCATCAACCTTTCCACTCCCTCGCCCGCCCGTTTAATCGGTAGCAGACGACCGTCAATATTATATGATATTTTTTTCGACCAAACTTCGAAAATCGTTTTAGATTCGACGAAGTGATCCGAATGAAAGTTTTGAGCGCCGACCGTTTTTCTATTGAAAGTATTTACAAAACGTCTATCCGAAGATCGGAATAAAATCGCACGTTACTAATGTCTAGTTCGTTATGATTTAAATCCGTTTAAAACTTTAATAGACATGTTTGTATTGCATAGTAAATGTAGACTAAAATATCAATCGTTTAAAAAAAATAATAAACCGAACAGAACGAATAGTTATTGCATTTTCCAAATCTCCGTGTGACGTCTCGGAGGCACTTCGTGGCGGTATTTTCGCGTATAACGCAGCGATTGATAACGATTTGTCAAACACCAACCGGTATAATACGAGAAAACAATAATATATAATAATATTGTATTTTTCCGCTTTGTACGACGTTCGAACGAAATCGAAAACTTTCAAACGCGCCATTACCAGACCCTTTCTTTTTTTTGCGAGTTTGGTTTACAAAATAATTGCCGTTATAATACAGAACCCATATGGGTATTTATTTACTGAAAAGCGACGAGAAATTCAGTCCGTTTACTATAATTATTATCATTTATCGAAACTGGATTTTCGCGTACGGGTTTATAATAAAAATACGATAAATTATATTCACAACACTCGCATAATAAAATGTGTATCGCTTACGAACATTACGATCAATACCAGTTTAATAATAATCATTAAATACCGATCGATCAACGCTAATATTCGTACGCTGCGGGTAACTACGACTCGTACTTTGTTACAGATTAACAGTTAATATAACGTACGAAACCCATTAAACGTTTGGATTGTTGTCTCGCAGTTATTTCATCTGCGGAGTTATTGTTTTTTTATTTTTTTTACGCTTCATTTTCAGATATTACGGAATTTTCTCGTGACGAAAAACACACCGCCCTCGTACGCGATGTTGTATTATTATAGATCGGGACTTGTCGCGTGTTTTTCGATCCGAAGACGGAAAAAGTCGAAACGTGCCGTAAGTCAATCCATCGAAAGAAACTAAAATTGTTCTTATCATAAAATATACGTATATGACGTATATTAGTTTGTTTTAATTAATAACATCGTTGTTGTTACAGAGAGTTTTTGTTTTTTACATATTTTGCGCGCTGTTTTTCTTCCCGACTTTGTATTTCGAACAACGCGCGTGTCATTTTTGATTTCGCAAAACGTTATTAGTTCATTACTATACGATCGATGGACGGCCATTACGCGCGCACACCACGCCATATCACCTACTACGTGATAATAATAATAGTATCACGTCTAACGGTGCGTTGTGTTTTCATTTCGCCGTGGAAATTAACGATTTCCGTTTTTCCAACCGTCGCGCGTCGTCGTCGTCGGCTCGCGGGATAATAATGAAAAAAAAAAAAAACGATTGCGAAACTTTCGGACACACACAAACCTGTATGTATATTGTTCCATTGTCAACTATACGTTATTGTGCAGCCCGAACAGTGTATATAATAATACATAGATATGGATCATTATGCAACCCTCGAATCGCCACGGTCGGAAATATCGTTACATTATTTTCGATCGATCGACGTCATTTATCGCGCGCGCGCGCACAAACACGGGTTACGGAGACCAGGAAAAAACTCGCACGTACATACAGCGCGTTCCGATGTTCGAACATCGTTTGTTCCGGTCGGCTTTTTGGAAAATTTCACCGCCCTAAGGTTTCTTGGAAAATCCAACTTCGGTCCCGCAGCGTTTGAATAGCGTTATTTTCGCGACAACAGTGCGCCACAAGCGTTTAGACGAGCGTCTGCGAGTGCAGCCGGAAGCGCTCATTACACAGACTTTGCTAGAAATCGACAATTTACGAAATTTACCGAAAAAAATTACCGTTTGAGAACGTTTTCGAAATGGGAAAAGTGCGTGTTGTTAATAAGTCACAGAATCGATTACACGCCACATCGGTTCAGATCCTTCTTGATTTTCAGATTAGGTTTTTTTTTCAATTCCATTATTTTTATCAATTGTTATACATATTGTACTGTTTAATTAGCGAAAAGGTATTGTTGGTATTAATGTCATTGGGTTTCTGAGCGGAGAAATTGTTTCACTCTTTGTTGACACTCGGTACGAATAAAACTCTCGAGAATCATGATTTTCGTCGCTTTTTTTTCTCTCAATTAATGAATAAAGTATTGGGAACTACGAAAAATCCTCTCTGAAACGTATCATTCCGACGAGTGAACAAAATCCGCCGCCGGTAAATGGGCACACGCGTGTACCGATCGCAACGCGCGCGCGTCAAAGTGTCGTCAGACATAGAAAAACAGAAACAAAAAAAAAAAAAACCATCATTGTCAAACCATATTTCTATTCGTTTCGCTCAGAATCAAATACCATTTGCTCGAAAACACACACGAATAAGACGTTTATGCACTAAAAAACGGCTAAATTTGCATGTAAAAACAAATGGATAATGTTTTAATCAAGAGATCAGAATAAATAAATCAAACACAACAAAAATTATGACACGCTTCGATTAAAATTATGAGCACTTGGAAGTACAACGATCGTAAACTAAAGACGGTAACTCAGTATATCAAACGTGTACTGTCAAAATCATTATAATATTATATTGTATAGTAAACGAACATTCTTCATAAAAGTGCCTGTACTGCGTCGCCAATATCGAATTCCCATGAGTAGACAATAATCTGTTCAATATCTATAAAATACGAATAAATCAAATTTGAGATTCAGTTAATAAAATTACCGGTTTTTGATTTTTTTTTTTTTGTCGGTATATTTGATCGAAAACCGTCAAAAATGTATTCGAAAACAGAAAAAAACAAAACGAAACAGTACGCACTTATAAATCGAAATCGAAAAATATGCAAATGTATACGAAATAAAATATTGATATTTCGAATATAGACATCACGAAACCAATATCTACCTGAGAACGCTAAAAAAATATGCAAAATCATAAACGTCCTAACCGTCAACAAAATATAATAATACGTATTTGAAGACGGAAAAAAACCAAAATAATATGCGCTTAGAAATTGAAATCGTAAAGCATGCCAAGTGAAATATTGGCGTTTTAAATATAGACATCGTGAAATCAATTTCCATCAGAGAATGTACGCACAACCTAGAAAATAAAAAAAAACTGCGAAATCATACGCGTGAATCTACCGCGACGAGTGTCTCGCGCCTCGCTCTGTATACAACACGCACGTAGTTTTGAAGAAAAAGAAAATCGCCGGAAACCGCGCGTATACATGTAGTAACACAGAGATTGGCACACGTACGGCGATGATAATGTATAACAATATTATTATTATTGCCGTCGTTATTATATCGTGTGCGCGTGTCGTTCCGAGGAGACGTCGCAGGAGTAGGACACACTACTCTTCACGTCCTGCGCCGACGGAACAAACAGAGCACACGAAACTGTGTCACACATATCTTTACCTACTAATCCAATGACGAAAAAAAAAAAAACAATTGACACAGTACGACGATTATTATACGCGTAAAAAAAACGCGAGGACGGGAATCGACGAGTCAAACTCACGCGTAAAAGATAAAACCTACGCATTTATATATTTTTACCGATTTAACTGTGACTCGACTCGTTGGTCCTCCGGCGTCCGTTTTAATTCGACTAATATTTATTTATTTCAAACATTAACGGGTTATATACCCTTTTGCCAAGTTATAACGATTGTGTACATTATAAATAATAAAAGTTGATAAAAAAAATAAATTAGGCACAAAAAGAAAAATAATAACTTCTAAAAATAATTAAGACTATTTAAAACAACATTATATTGAACATATAAATTCAATTGAATTGAACTTAATCGTCCAAGACTATAACGATCTTTTTTTCAGATACTATTTGAAAACGATAACTTTTCTTTGATGATAATGAGCACTTCCGTTCGACGGGGTGTTTGAAAACGAAACTAATCCGAGTCGTCGTGATATTTTCTAGGTCGATTCGACTACCTAATTCTATTTTTTTAACGACTTTTGACGGTTTGCTCGACTAAAAAAACAAAAAATTGAAAACACTATCGACTTTACACGGCCGAGTTACAGGACTGTCATTGATTTCCCCAGTGTTGCGAAGACGAACGCGGCGGAGTTTACCGGAAAATAATATTTTTATGAAGTCTGTCGTCGGTGATTGTTTTAGAGGCAATCGCCGCTGCTGACATTCGAGGACACCGGGCCGAATAGGCTATTGAGTGGGCAATTTTTTCTGATTAGAACGCACGAATTCATTGAACTACCGGTCCGTTGTCTATTTTTATCTATTTCAGGGCAGCTGATTTCAAACCGAATTTTCGATGGAAAATGTCATATTCGCGTGAACAAATAATAAAAAAAAAGACTGGGAGATTTCGTCCGGCCTAGAGACGTCAAAATCCACGGACAGCCGAGATTCGGCGGCGGGCGGGCACCGGGCGGGCGGGCGGGCGGGTAAGTCGGGCGTTCGCGTCTAGTTTTATTATATTGTTTCGAATCGGCCACGTCACCGCGTCGAGCGCATGATATTACATTTCTATTTGTCCGGTCTCGCCTCACACGAGCACAGTTACGAGTGTGCCGTACAATCGTATCATTGGCAAAAAAAAAAAATAAACCACGATAAAAAAAAAAAAATAATAAACGATTTTTACCATTATTATCATAATAATAATATAACGTCGTCGTGCGTTGCGGATAACAACACGCGTATTATTATCGTTCTTATATTATGCGCTATTATTACGTTAAAAACCGAAAGAATATCCGTTTTTGTCTCTATGTAGATGATATATAATGTTTATAAATATTATATCAAACGATCGTAATAATATCATACGCGGTTGCGGTATAGATCTGGCGCGTATATTTTGCGCACGGTTAGAAAATGATATTTCCGGATGACTTGGCGCGCGGATAATTCCTAGAATTATTGTAGTATTATTATTATTATTATTGCGATACGGACGTCGTCGTCGAGAAGAACGCATAGAGTATAACATTATGGTAAACGCCGGGGCATAATATTGTAATGAGAAATCGTCTTCCGCCGCCGAGGCGTTTCCTCGTTTAACCGGAACGTTTATTTCGTTTTTTACTTCCTCTCCTCCGGAGCGCATCCCGAACAATTCTCGCGTACGACATAACAACAACAACGTTATGTGCACTCGGCGTTAATTGCTAATAATATTCTATCGTTACGTGTGTTTTTCGGGAAACTATCGTCGTAGAAAAAAGAAAACGCCTACGCAGGACGAACGGATATGCAATAATACTGCGGATTTCTCATCGAAATATTAAATGTTTCGAAGATAATATTCGAAACGGCGGCGGCGGCGACGAATTGTTTTTCTTTTCGAAAACCCGCAGCACACGTTTTCAAACGGATTTTTTTTCTTTTCTCCGATCGACCGCACGCTTCCTGTTTATATCACGCGGACGTGTGTTACGAACGCGTCCGACAACGAGCTCAAACTGCTCTTAAACGCCGTGTTGGGAAAAATGCGGTCGGCGTCGAAACTATAGCCCTTCTGCGGATACGTATTTCGAAACCGCGGCCGTAACGTGAGTCGGAATTTTCAATTTTTCCCGGCGAAAACATCACAGAAAACAACTCGCAGACGCGATGATAACGTCCGTTTACCGTCGCGTTATCGTTAAAAATAAAACCGATGTCGGCCTGTTTGTTTGCGCGACGACGCTGTCCCGGCGGCGTTCGTTTCAAAATCACCCGCACTGTGATGAATCGGAACAATTCGAAACCAATCGTATGTCAAAATTATGCCAATCGAAATCTCGGCGTCCGACAAGACCCGCGCAACCGTGACGTCATCGAAATAGCCTCCGGATAGAGCGACTCCTCGAAACGACGAGGTTTTTATGAAAAACACAGTTCGAGAACGAACGCCGCGAAGCTGTAAATCGATCGACTCGATGTCGACGAGATCGTCGTGAAATCGCAGAACGAAAATCCAAACGTTTTATTAGAGTTTTTTTGTTTTTTTTTTTGTAAAATTCACACGGTCGTCGGACTTTGCGACCGGCGCGGGAGCTTCGCGCCAGGCGTAAGCCGTGCGCAACGAATCGAGAAGGGTAATGATTTTCGCGTACGATTTCAATACGTGTATGTACAAAAAGTGAGATACCGCACGCGTTATGCCCGTTGATTTTCTAATTAAATAGTCATCACGCGAAAACATTTCTAGGGAAATATTTCTGGAGTTTTCGACCAACTGCGTAGTGCACAACGCGCGCGTGACATCTTTTCTCGAAAGATTATTGATATTTCTGCAGCGATCGATGCAGCTTCGGGACGATCGCGTTGTTACGTAACAATAAATTTATGTCAAAACCGAGTTTTTTTTTGTTCTCCTCGCGTTGGCCCGGCGTCGTGGGAATCGAACCGTAAAAGTTATGATTATTTTATAATTACGATTATTTTTCGTAGAAAAAAAAAAAAAACTGTCGTTTCGTTTATGTAATTAATTTGCCGGTTCGCGTGAATTCGCACGCGACGCGTTATGTGTATAATAATATAACTGTAATAATTATTATAATAATTCGTTTTGATAGGCACAACGAAAAATGTCTCTCGGTCGACGAAAACAATAATAATAATAAAAACAAACGCGGTAATTTAGGTTTTTTATTTTTCATCGACATTACGATGGTTCCGAAACGGAAATTATTATGACCATCTTGAAACGAGATAAGGTAGTATACGGCGATGTATCGTCCGGGGTATTATCGTTTGATCTATTTTATCATCACTACGGACGACGTAAACGAAACAACTCGAAATCGTTCATTAAATAATAATTGGAGATCGTGTTATTTCGTGTGTTGTCGGTAACAGTCGAACGTGCATAATTATCCGGCGAGTCATTATTTGAAGATTTGAATTTACAAAAGCGGTTTCGTTTGAATTTCGTACCGCGATTATAATTTTTTATCAATTCGACTTTTCGACAGTCAATCGATATATTTTCGACGACATCGTTCGTATATATATATATCATATCGCACCGCTAGAACAAGACTGCCACAACTCAAAATATATAGTTTTGAGAATAATCGATTTGAAGTTTGGACCTAGGATATTTTGATGAGTTTTTTACTTGTGCGTTTGAAATTTAACACTTAAATACTTACAATCATACTTTACAATATTATTTTTTCAAATATTATGAAATTCACTCTTAAACCCAAAAATTTAGACTTGCGGCCATTTACAATAATTTTTCAAGTAAATGCAAGACTGCCATATTTTGAGATGTGACTTTTATTGCATACAGAAATTGATTTTTAGCTGGCCACTTTATAGTCATATTTCGTGTTGTGGCTGCACTATCACAAATTGTAAAATGCAATACTGCCCCACAACTCTAAATATTGCTGTTTTGCACTCAACATATCACACGATAATTAGTTTTTATTCAGTGCAAGAACGCCACAAGTCGAAATAAGGCAGTCTTGAATTTTGACTTGAGTGATAATTTGGATAAATTAAAATAAGTATACAGCCATAAAGTAAATATGGCTCTCTTGCATTGAAAATTAACTAACATTTAAATAATTCAATACTGACACATCTCTATAGTGGCTAAATGAAAAATGATATCGAATGTGGCGTTATTGCATTTTATAGAGCTTATTTTTCTCTATTCAACAGTAGTCATAACTCAAAATTGATGAATTTCGAGTTGTGGCAGTTTTGTTCTAGGAGTGCGAATTATGATTTGATGGTTTGCTCTAATTATCCAACTGGCATAAATTCCACGCGATAAAATTATCCCAAGTGGGGGTCGAAAGGGATAAAAATGAACATGGCGCATTACACTCATCGCGTAACGAATAGGTGTTAACGAAACTCACCTTGTTGGTCTTGGGCTGCAAGAAGGTCGCTATGCCGGCCCGGACGCGGTTCTTGACGCCCCTGATGGTGCCCTTGGCGCTGCGAATCGTGTCGGCCGCCGTGGCCGTCTTGCACCCGGCGAACGTGTCGTCGGACGGCCGCGCGGCCGCGGCCGCCGCGGTCGCGTCCACCTCGTCGAACACGTTCTCGTTCATGTGAAAACTGTAATACTGGTCGGTGTTGTCCATGTCGATGACGCGGTCGGCCGACGACGGCTCGGCGGCCGCGGCCACGTCGCCGTAGCACCGCTGCTGGACGCGCACCTCCGTCCGCGGCTGTTTCGGCAACTCCTCGACCACCGTGGCCACCGCCGCGACTGCGACCGCGGGCCCGACCTCCGCCGCCTCCGCCGCCGCGACGGCCGCGGCGGCCACGGCCGGCTCGGCGTCCGCCGTGCTGCTGGTCAGCGAGTCGCAGCTGCACGTGCCGTCGTCGCTCTCGTCCCGGCGGCTGCCCGTGTCCAGGTCGCTGCCCGTGCCGCTGTCCAGCGGCGACCGGTGTCCGTCGCCGTCCGCGTCGTCGTCCTCGTCGTCCGCGTCCTCGTAGTGCCGGCTGCGGAACACGTACGGGTCCACGCACGTGATGTTTATCTTGACCGTGCTGGCCCGGCGCCGGACCGCCGCGTCCGCGCCCTTGTCGCCGCGGCCCTCGTCGCCCCTGTCCGCGCGGCCGCCGCCGTCGCCCTTGTCGCCCACCATCGGGTCGATGCGGATCTTGACCACGTGGCCGTTGGACAGGATCGTCGCCCCGCCGCCGACGCCGTCAACGTTCTTCAGACATCCGCCCCGGCGGGTCTTGGGCGGCAGCGGCGGCGGCATTTTCTTCTCCGCCGTTTCCAACATGATCACGCCCGACCGCTGTGCGACGATGGCTACTAACCTGCAACACGCGAGCGCGCTTGTTAGACATTTCAATAAGACGCAATAACAATAACAATGACAATTATTATAAAACGTTTCAAAAAAAAAATGACACTCCCTGTGGTGAGAGAATATTCGCGACGAATCGCGTGCGAAATCACATCGTAATTATTAATATTTTCATTGTGTCAGGATGATTCCGCGATAGGGGACCCCGCCGACGATTGAAAAAAACTTACGAAATGATGAACAATTAATTTGTAGCCCATAAGAACGTTGAAAATACTCTTGAATACGGTAAAAAGAAAGTTTAACGTCATAATACTTTTTGATAAATGTTAATGGTCAAGGAAATTGAACAGTTAGCTTTGTTATTTCACATTTTCGTGTTTTTTTTTTCAACTCCTTAAGCTATGTTCGGTATTTTAACGTCTTGTTTTTTTTTTTTTAAAACACTTCAACTATTTTCAACTAATCTAGAGAATGACATTGGTAACGTTAATGTTGAATATTAGGTGTGCATTGTTATTTAACAGAAATCACGATCTATATAAATGCTCGCCCCGAGTGTTCACGAAAACAGAAAAGTAACTGGAAGAAAATTTCAAACGTCGTGGGTTATACAACGATTATTGTAATAAATCATATTTTCGAACTAGTGTACGAGCGTGTTATTATATCGAATAGCGCCGCGCGCGTTACACCGATCAATTATTATTCTAAAATATTATTTGCGCGCATTATTGTAACGATATCGTTTTCACCTTCGACGCGTGGTCAAGGACCGACGACGACGCGACGGAACAATCGGCGCTGTAATTCGATTGTCCCGACACGAAACGTTTTTCGGTTTAGCTTTTTTTTTTTTTTTCCCAGGCCCACTCGATTTTTAGCGAACAATTCGTGTGATGTTGTTTTATCTAATTTGTGTGTTTTTGTTTCTCGTTTTCGGCGGCGACCCGCGCGTGTCTCGTCGCGCTCGTATAAAAGTCTGATTGGAAAGCAGACGGTTTATAATGATATTGGATTTTTTACTTTACGCGGTGAGCCCGGCCGACGCTTTCGTTTTTCAAAAACAAAACGTCGTCGTTAATGATATTGTTCGTTTGATTACGATTCAATCGAACGCGACAAAGAAAATAACAATCATAATGATATAGCCCCGACGACTATTCGGTGAAAGTCTCGGATCCGTGGAAATCTCGTACGCACAATACGGAGATTTAATATTTTACTGCCGCGGATCGACACAATGGTTTTTTTTTTTTTTTTAATTATTAATAAACGTCGAGATAGCCGATAGGCGAAACCTACGCTCGCTTTGAAATTCCATCGACGACATCGTAACTCGCGCGGGCGCCCACGGCCGGATCAACCATTAGACACTATACATATTATTATACAGGCAACAGTGCCTTGGGCCTACGAAAAGTTTCGATCGGTGTTTCGTACGGCTTGAATAATGCGTTCTCAACAAATGAAAATGAAAAAAATAAATAAATACGTTTTCAGTGAAATCTGATGAGAATAACGACAAAATAACTACAATGACGTTTTAATCCTCTGTAACGTCCGATTCCATCGAAATTATCTACCGCTTATGAAATCGTTTTGCGGTAAATTTTTTTTCACATTCTTCACCGGAAAGACAACCTCATATTATTACTTTTTCCAGCCTCGAAATCGAAAACAGAACGGCTCCCCGACTATAAACGCGCAGTTTGCAGATATTCGTCGTTTTGTGGATGTTTTTTTAACAAATAACTTTCGAGACGTTTTGACCGAGACGAAAATTATTCAGTCGACATTTTACGTCGACTCGGGCGAGCTTATACGTCGAGGCTAGTCCTTTGAAAACGTCTCGCGTGCGTGTTCGCTCACGTCGTCGGCAGTATTTTCAAGAACCGTTTTGACAATTATAAATCCGAATTGAGACGAGAAAAACTTGTTTCTTTCGAGAAACGCCACTCGAGTGCTCCCGCGTCGCCGCCGTCGTCGGCCGCATTTAATTTACGCGCCACGGCTACCCCACAGTAGAAACGCGCCGCCGCCACCGGCCCGTGCGATTCTTCTCGGGTAGTGCACGCCCTTCACGAGAAAAACGAACGAAAACCACACGTAACAACACGATACGGTCGAGGATAAAAATATATATAACATAATATTATAAATAATTATTATTATAATACGTTTTGAATAATTTATGTTTAAATTTTCGCTCGACTATGCGCCGTCGTCGTGCGACGGAAAACCAACAACTCGTTATAATCGGGCGAACGACACAATAAACATACGTCACCCGCCCAATAACAAGTGGTAGGTAAGGTCGCGTGATTTTTTTTTTTTTAAACGCTTGGGCGTACGCTTTGAATAATATAATATTTTACACGTCGTGTTGTTATTGAACTCGCGTCGTCGTGTAAACGGAATTTCGAACCTCGTTTGCGCGGCGATAAAAAAAAAAAAAAACTACTACTAATAGTAGTATTTATTTTTATCGCGATATCGAGGAAAAACGTCGGTACGCCCGAGAAAATGTATTCGCCCGTTCGTAACCGCGACGTCGTCGACGTGTTACCGCGCGATAATAATGCATGTGCATTGTGAGCGATACGATTTTATGTAAGCGCCATGTAATATTCATAAATCTCATTATTAGATTGATATAATTATTATAATCATCGCGGAAATTACGAGGCTGAGCGCTATATAACGCTATTAATTAATATCGCGTTCTTCCCGGTGCTTTTTGATTCGCGTTAGCTAATAAAATTATAATAAAAATTAAAACACAAACACGGCGTGTGCCGCCGACGCGTGCGTACGACATGCGTCGTAAACCACGTGGACTGTAAACAAACAAACTGCACCGTTACCCGTGCGATCGGCGGCGGCGGCCCATCCGTCCGTCCGTTCATCTCGCGATGTTACATAAAAGCGACGTCGTCGTTTCGATCGTTTTTTCATACGTATCAGACCGATTTGCCGGCTCGAGATTTCGCGTGAACCTCGCGCACGCTCGTTTTTATTGTTTTCCGTCGATCTAAAAAACCTTCGAAAACTACGCAGTCGTCACTTCCAGCGAACTATTCGTATTTATTTACGTATTTTCGCGTCTAGATCCATTGGCGATTTCCGAATCAATTCGTACGGTTCAGTGTTTGTTTTCGTCTCATCTCGTTTGATTATTAATATTTTTTTTTTCGGGTCGGCGCGAACGTCATATCGAACACGACGATTATAAAACGTAAGAAACAATCGGGTCGGGTCGATTACGTACATATATAAACGTCGGGTACGAAAACTGAGTCGCGATTCGTCGGGTTTCTCGGATCAAAAATGTGTTATTAATTTGCCATAGTACGCGTAAAGACCGCGGCATTATCATTATGTTGTCGCGCGGGATTAATCCGTTACGCGCGATCGCACGTAAAAATCGTGAAAAATTTTACCTCATTATTATTAACGTCTCTCGCAGTGACTTTAATGTGTTCATTTTATTCTCGCCGGACTCATAAACGCCTCTACAGGGTGTTCCGCGGATATCTGACCAACTTATAGAGTCTATAATATAGACTACGACTTATAGATCTGTTGTTTTACTATTTTTTTTCAATAATTTTTCGCGCTACGATAAACTAGCTTTCAAACCGATTATACAATCATTGTAAGAAACTCGAAAATTCAAGTGCAAAATTGTATTAAAATTAAAAAAACCTGCCGTTTGATACATAACAATCGTCAATACAATTTGTTTAGAACATTTTCGGTGTTTGATACTTTTATCGGGTCTAGTCGTTCATTTTTGTGTTACGAGTATCATTACGTAATCTGAATAGAATTGAAATTTTCGCCGACTTATTCGAAAAGAGACACCGTAGACACCGGCCGCTTTCGTATAATTGTTCAACAAGACATCAATTTTGGGCTCCGTCTTCCCCTCTATCTTATCACATACACGTCCTTAACCATACTCTTGTGAATCTATTGAAATATTTGAAATTTAGTGTCCTGTATAATATCGAATATATAATTACTATCGTAAATGTTCCGCGTGTGACTTCTCTCCGTCACGCGAACAATATCACGGAGACGGTATAAAATTCTTCCGATACTTTCTCTAGCATATTCATATTCAATGCGACTACTGATGTCGCTTCGGTTGAAATTCGAAATTTACGGATTAATCAAAGGTCAACGGCAGCGGGCGGCAGGCCCCACTTACAAGTCTCCGAAAGAAACGGCCACGCGGCGAAAAATCTGACGATTCCTAGCAGGCCCGCAGCCATAGCTTGACGAGTATCGCAGTGCGCGGATACGGGCCACGTCGTGATTTAATGACATTTCAAAACTCTAAATTCCCTACTGTTGGTCGGTAATATCAGTAATAAACCGAACGACGTAGAATTTATGATTGAAAAAAAAAAAATAAATAAAAAACGCAATCGTTCGAAATCTTACGGATCATTATCATGGATAACCCTGTAATAATTTTACGACGTTTTGCGCGCGCGCGCGCGTGCAGTACCTCTATATTTGCCCGAATCTTTCGTCATTGTCGGTGCAGTAATAATGATATACAAAGTCCTGGAAATTCGCTGCAATTACCGCGGCGCTGTGGAACGCTCGCAACCGGTTTAATAACGTTTCATTGATTGGAATTATTGTCGTCTCAAAGGAACAGTGTTATACTATTACTACCGTACTGAAACAGTCGACGTACCGCTGCAGGATCTAGGTTATCGGTCTTATATATAGTTATATAACAGTATCGACGGTAACTCCTGCGCGCGGTATTATTATTATTATTACTACATTCGTCCGCTCGTAAATCGTTATTTGTAAACATTCCAAACAGACGCGTCGTGTACGCCGAACGGTCGAGAGAGAGAGAGAAAAAAAAATATATCGTTTTCAAGGTGGTTTGTGCGCGACATTCAAGAGACGAGACTTGCGCCGCGATTCTTCTATATTCATATAATATTATGTTTAAGGCCCCGGAGGCAATAACAGTACGGTAATTCGACAGTTTATACTCGTTTTTCAATTAGGTCTCGAGTGTTATTGTCGCAAGATTGCATTGAAAAAAAAAAAAAAAAACAATAAAGTTTCGTTATAAACGTCGTTGCTTGGAATAAAACATTTCATAATCGTAAGGCATAATGAAAAATTATATACACGTACGTTTGTATAAATATAAATTAAATCGTTACGTTGGTTTTGTAGAAATTAAATTGAAAAATTTTACGAGGCTAGTACGTCGTCGCATTTGATAATAATAAAGGCTTTCTTGGAATTCTCAAAATTAAAAGAATTTTCCGTTTCTACTCCGTTGCACGTGGGTAAAAGTAATCTGAGCGTATTTAAAGTGACTAAGGTAAATCGCTCAATGTCGAGTCTTCGGGTCGACCGTTTAATGATTTTCTTTCTCGATTCCGTATTCAATTTATTACTTCGAATCCAATGTGTGTTTTTTTTTCGTGTTACACAATTGAAAAATAATAAAAATGGAAAATATTATCAAAGACTTGGAAATAAAATCGAAAACATGTGGGAAATTGTCGCCATTCAAAGACGAAAAGTAGATGTCGCAGGCGGTCGAACGCTCATAATAAAGATATTGAAAACTGCGGCAATACTCGTCGGTGGTATATTGTAATGAATTTCAAAGTTTGAAAACGTAAGCATACGATTTCGTCCGGATCAATCTTTTCGATTAACGAAAAAAAATCACTTTATATAATATAATAGATGGCGGAGATTGACTTTCGATGAAAAAATCGCACACTACGCGCGTACACTTGCAAAGATTAAAAAAAAAAATACAACGATAATCACGCGCATATTACAAACACTCGCGTACGTCGTTTAGATCTTAAAATAGTCTCTATAATAATAGTCGAATGGAAACAAACGCTGTTATACGGATAATAAAATCGAACGTTACGCGCGCTAATTATTTCGATAATTATTTTATATTTTCGATACTTAGACGCGGTAAAATACTATACGGCTAATTATTGGTTTTTTTTTTTTTTTTTCAATTATCGAATAGAAAGTCTCCATTAGGATAACGACGATATTACTATCGTTATTACTCGCGGTATTATCGCAGCTCAAACCTTTAGTAGCCGATACCGTAATAATCAACTGCAGTATACGCCGCCGTGGGTATAGTCGTGTGAATTCACAAGTATATCGAACATTAGTTCAGACGGAGCTAAAATCTAGCGCGTTATAGTGGCCATCGAAGAATGGCCGACGGGGATTTAGCCCCTCGAAATAGTCCTCGAGCCCGTTTTACATTTTTACGTTTACCCGGTTCGACTATTTTAAATGTTATTACGAAATCCGATGGATTTATTCAGTCGATATTATTGTCGTTTTAGTATTGTTCGAATCGTCGGCGGACGCGGTCGTTCGAAATATTTGTTCGCCGTCGCACGGAGTATTCCAAAGTTTTTTTTTATTTTTTCAACCAACCGATTTCTTTCGTTCGAAGAATATTAAACATCCAAACCGAATTGCCGTTTTGAAGTCGAATATTGTGGAATACGTACTATCGTATCTATAGATACGAATCGCCTTATGAAACAGGCAGGTAAACCTATTCCTGTTTAGTCGTATTGTTATGTTGAAATTGCGAAATCATTCCGGAGGATTAAAACCACTGCAGGCAACGGGCGTTATTCGCGACGATAATAACGCTTTTATTTTAACGTGTAATTGTTACTAAAATAAGACTTCTCACACGAAAAATACAACTAGAACCGCCACTGTCCATAGTATGCTGTAATAGTCCGATATGATTTATATGTAGATTAAACGATCGAGTTTTATTTTACTACAAAATAATCAAGGTGAAATATGGGTGTAGTCGATTTTTTTACCCAACTGTTTTAATACGCCGATTATATAACTATTGGGAATGGATTTATATTATGTGAATTGAATTTCTTTGTAAGAACTCTAAAACAATGCTTTTGAAGCACGAAATTCGCGGTTTCATCACACATCGTCGTATTTTAAAAAAAATGAAAAAAACTAATTTTATATTTTTGGTTTTTACTATTTGGTATCCGATAAAATATTTGTTGTTTTAGAAATATTGTATTATCGACTGTAATTATTTTTTGGTTTTTTTTATGTTTTGCGTATCATTTGTCGTCTCAAAATAAACGTAATCGTAATCTAAACGTAAGCTTTGATTAAACTGCCTCTGAAATTCGACTAAATATATAATCGCCCGTGATTGGCGCTGTGGTTAAATTAAAAAAAAAAAAAAAAATTCGATCTAGTATATTATGATACGTATAATATAATCGCGCGCGTGAGCGTAAAATAATAATAATAAAAAAAAATATTCGGTCCAATAGTCGTGTCGTAGAACGCGGCGTATGACGATGGTGACGGAAGACGCGCAGGATTGTGAAAAGTGAAAAAAAAGTGAAAAAAACAAATTACTTGACGGAGTAAACACTGAAAAATGTACGTATATTATAGTTTCCGCGTCGTCCGTCAGACTGCACAGCACAACAGAAACCGGAGAGAAAAAAAAACAAACGAATCGATTTTAGTTTATTATTTTTTAATATTTGTGCGAACCATGACTTGTGGCGCGAGTGCGTGTGTCGAGAACAATGGGTTTTCATTCATTGTTCGGTAGACTATATCGACGCGATGACGTGTGCGCGGCGAAAGAACGAATCGGCGACGACGTTCGGTCAGAGACGACTGCATCGGACCCATTTGAAAAACGGGATGCGACGAATTCTTCGGTAATAATAATCGTTCGCGTACGATATGTTCGCGCGTGTCGTGCGAGTCGTCGACGTTGTTTATTTTGAATTCGGTCGTTAAATGGAGAAAAAAAAATCGAAAAAATACTCGAGTCAACGGTCGAAAGGGGGTTCATTTCGGTTCAGTCGACGGTCGAATAGAAACCTAAGAACATTATAACGAACAAGAGTGGAGAATTAGTTTTTGTTTTTTTAATCATACACACGTGTCAGAGTTTCGTCATGAAAATGATTATTTCGTTGGAAATCGATTAGCAAAGAAACGACTATTGGCGGACGAGGGGGAACGCACGCTTTTGGCAAAACGAAAAATAGAAAACAATATTCAATTTACATTTTACGTATTATGTATTATTATTCGTTTGATTGTCCGTTTGTTGTCGAAGAATCGACTCGACTCGGTGGAAAGCGAATAATCTTCGTGTTGAGTCGACATCAACATAATCGAGTTGAAAATCGACCATGTGAAAATCATACGAACTGAAGAAACCGGTAAATCAAAACGTCCATGTCAACTGGACTTTTAACTTTTGAAATCGGTTACGCTCAGCATCGCGCGAGTACACGATTTGCGTGCGTAACATTTCATTATACTGTTTTAACCGTTTCGGTCCGCATCGATGGCCGAGAGAGGAAAACTCCGATGCTCAATAATATAATAATATATTTATACCGATAAAAGGCTTGCGCGAAAACGGCGTTGCTTGCCTCTAGAAAGCGTGTCCTCGCAGCGTCGTCGTCGACGTATCGACTCGGTCCAGCGACGACGACGTTTGACTGTTACGAGAATTGCCTTTTTATTATTATTATTATTGTTTTTTTTTTCTTCTTCTTTCCGCCGACCTCGCGAACTGTTGTTCGGTGATTAATGCTCGTTTGATGTGACAAACGACTGCCGGGGACAGAGACGTCGTTACAACGATAATAATATCAATAATATTATCCTATTGCGCCGTAGATTTTCAATACAACGCTGATGACGGTTTAATAATGACGGGCCGAAAAGGAGAATTATCGCTGCGCGTCTTTTCTGTCGTATGCCCGCGACGACTGCAGATTATCGCGACGTTTTCGGGAATCGCGTGTTTAACTATGATGACGGGCAAGGTGGTAATTGTCATCGCGAAGAAAATATATATTAGAACAAACAACCGTCGGGAAAAACGACGATTTCGACGGTTAATGAACAACGGTAATAAAAGAACGCGAAAAAATAAAAAACCGAGAAAAATAACGTTCGGCGGAGTCTGGCAAATGAGATTCTAAACGTCAGTAAACAGTAGAAAATAGTTTTTTTTTTTTGTAAAACGTTGCGCAATGACCGGTCGGTAATTAAAACTCTATAATCTTTCGAGTATCACTTCGAAACAATGTGTTTATATTTTCACATGCAATGGTTTCATAACGTTTAACAAGTACGAAATTTAATAATTTATTTCACGTCAAAATAGTACGGTAATATTAGAACGTTGTAAACTATAGTACGGAATTCATTTCAGTCGACTCGTATTGTGGCCGAAGAAATTCTCAAAATTTTATCACAGTTCTGTTTTAGAGGCTTGAAACGGTACTGTGATTTTCGTCAAAAGTCAAAATCGATCGCGTCTTTATCTACATTTATTGTGTCCAAATCTAACTAACCACGCGACCGTTACGATTGCGACACTGAAAAAAGAGGAAGAACACGTGCAAAATCGGACGAAAACTCGAAAAACGTCATTATTGGATTGCGTTCGAAAGGAAGCACACGCCGCCGTGCGAATCCGAGTCGTAATCGACACGCGCGGCGGCCGACGATGACGTTATTAGCCGATAACGGGCGGCGTAAAGGTTTCGCGAAATAATACGAAATTGTAATTGAAATCTCGGCGCGCGCGCGAGCGATAACTGTACTTATATAATAGCGGCCGTGCGCGCGTATTTTTACGTGCGGCCGGATGAGCGTACGCGTAACGATGTACGGTAATGATATCGTTGCACCGAGTAGTTCACCGCCGAGCAGACGAGCGCGTGAGATAATAAATAAATTGAAGTTTTAGACGGAATAAAATTACCTCGACAGCACGCGCCGCGCGGCATCGTAAAGTAATAAAAACGTACGAGCGTCCTCGTCGCGTCGTCGTCGTCTTCGTGGTAATAATAATAATAATAAGACGCACGCGGAACGATAGATAATATTATAACAATCGAAAAAGAAAGGACCGCAGTGGGTAGTAGCAATTTTGACGTAACGAGGAGAATTTGAATTTTAAAAATCGTTATGCCGACTTCTCGGTCGTGTCCGCCCGGAAAACAATAAAGAACGCTCGCGGTACGGTTACAATAATAATCGTTGCAATCGAGGCTGAACGAGTCGATCGATTTTCTAACCCGTCAAGTTCAGCATAGATAAATTTAACTTAATGGTTACGTTTTGTTTTTGTTTTTGTTTTTTTAACTTTCATACTAATCGCCAGTTGAATAAGAAAAAACTATTATTACGTAGTTAAAAATCAATTGTATTGTGTTTTTGCTTAACATACGAGTATATCATTAACGAAAACAATTTAAATATTTATATTTTTTTACATTTATTTTAAAGTCGTCCTTATTCATAGAACGTTGAGTATTTCCAATAGAGATTAGTTAATTTTGAAATGTGCGCGTTAAGGAATATGATACGAAGAAAAACAAATTAACTGGACGCGACAATAAAATGTATTTACTGATTTGTAGTAATAGCTTACCGTGGAGACGAATTTAACTGGTCAAATCAGAATGCGCTATACAAGAATATCTCACTCGTGTGCCGGTAATATTATGGTTAGTGGTTACATTCGGAGAGCGGAATTATAGATTTTCGCGGTATTAATATATTTGTTTGACTTTGTACAGCTCGATGGGAATGAAAAATGTGGACGATATGTCAATCGCAGACTTCGTGAAAAATAGGGCGTGTTACGGGTGATTGATTTCGGTGAACCGTTCTTTTGAATTTGGAATCAATTCGAACAAGTTTTATTAGTTTTTAACCAGATATCAAGAGGATGTCTAAAGGTTTCATTTAAAAGCAAACTAACATCATAAACTTTTAAAGACTTAAAACCCATACACGTTTTGGATAGAAAATGTTGTTTCGGTGAAAACGGGAAACTTGGACTTTTGGTGGAATCGGCGTAAAAGAGAAGAAAGATATAACTTTCGGAAGAAACGATTATCGTCGATGATAACCATCGAAAGTTGCGGAGTAGTCAGATCGTTTTTGAGGAAGTTTTACGAAGGCAGGCCCCGCAAGAATCGGCACTCACTATATAGCATACGCACTCGACGCTCGTTAAAACGTGAGTATTTTTTATTTTCGATTTTGTTACGTGTTTGTAATTAAAATAGAGTGGTATATTTTTTTAATTTGGCCACACACGTTTAGAACCTAAAAATCCGCTCTCCGTTTACAATGCGCCACCGATATAATTATTACGGTCGCGATAGTAATCCGATCGACCGTCCGACGCGCCTAGCTATAACCGATCGTCCAGTTCTCGAACACTTCCTACGCCGACTCGTCCGTGTCGATTTACTCTTTTAATAACATTATATATCATGTTACGCCAGCAATCTGGGCCTCGTCCGTATTTAATTACAATAATAACAATAATGACAGTAATAATCATAATACACGTGCGATGTACTCGTACGAACGAGTACGTGTTTTTTTTTTTTTTTTTTATATTAAAGCGATATTATTACGACTTTGAATATAATTATTATTTATTACTATCGAATAAAATAATAAATTAAACCAAAACGAACCGAGGCGATCTGGCGAGCGCGAAAACTTCTTTACTTCGACGCACTAATGACGTACAAATCGACGACGGCGTGATATTATCACGATCGCGCGTGATCCGCAATAATACGGACGGTTTCGTATCGGCAGAATTTATTTTTTCATCGTCGTTCTCCGGCACGATAAACGTGGACGAATTATTGGAGCGTGTAAAGACCGCAGCGTACGTAAGCTGTGCACAATGACGTTTTGGCGCGCGTATTGTACGCGATTAGATTATTACATAGCCCTTAGCTAAAGTTCTCATATTTTTGTATTGTATTCAGTTTGGTGCCCGACGCGGCGTGTGTGTTCTGCAAGTGCCGCGTCGATTTTTTTCTCAATATTCGAAAACATTTTCTCGACGTGTAACGTTCGACGAGCTGTAAACGATCGATTGAAACGGAAGTGTGTCGAAAAGGGGAACACTGTGACGCACGCGCCCATTGGGTAAAATTTCGAAATCGTATTTTAAATTTTTGTTTAAAATCCAAAACACACAAGTCTTACGAGTATACTTTTGAAAGAAAAAAAATAAGAAATATAAAAGAAATGTTTGAATGAGATTTTACGTTAATTTTCCAGAACATTTTCAAGCATAAGAACGTTTATTTTCATCAGTGGTACCTATAAATTACGTCGGATAACACTGATAAATATATTAACCTAATTAATTAAAAGTTTAAACGCCGGCTTTTTTCTTTAATTATCACACTTACAAAATGGTTATCTCGACTTTTATTTTAATTAGAATAAAATTTCCTGTTTTTTTTATTATTCACATTCTTTATTATTATAATTAAAATCTGTTTAAAGACACGTTTATTAAAGCCCAGAAGACGAAAAAAAAAAAAAAACTTTAAACGTAGAACAGTAAGTTATTTTTGTAAGATTTATTTGTCGGATCTTCTCCGTAGAACACCCTGTAAGACGTATTATTATTATCGTAGTGTAAGAATGAGAGAAAAAGAAGAAAAAGTCGTCGTGCAAAAAAACAAAACGAATTGGCTTCGCCATTTTACATTTGATACCGTCGTCGTCGTCGTCGAAGATATTATTATTCACGTTCGCATCGGTGCGGTATGATTTATTTTACTCTTATTATTGTTATTATGTCGGACTACGCGATTATTATTGTTTCGAAACGGTCTGGTAGTCTGTGTCATGACGACGAGAGCAGCCGCGCGTTCTAAATAATAATAATAATAATAAAACTCCGTGACACTTATGTTATTGCACTTAAAACGATCACATATACGAATAACTAATAACGGTCGCGCGAGAGATCGTTCAAATTTTACGTGACTGCTCGTCGCGTAAAAGTTGTCGAGCGTCGTTCGCGGTTTGCGCGAGAACACGTCGTCGTCGCGTAGAAAAATGTTTCCCAAACTTTTTGTTTCGAGGTTGCCCTCCGTTTTATTCTTCTCTTCGGTTTGGTCACCCACCTCGTTTTAAATCGAAAGTCACTGCCGTAAATACCAATATCAATAAACGTGACGTACAGTTTAATTTGACCGGTCCGTCACCACCGCAATTATTTTAGTCAAACGACTAAAGCAATAAAATATATAAGTAATGGCCTACGTGATGAATTATTATAAATAATAAACTGAATCCGAAGCATGGAACATAATAATTTACCGAGAACATAGTATACGTATTATTTACTTTGTCGTGGCACGAGACAAGGTATACAGTTATAATAGAGTTTACGAGTGATTTTGACTACAGGCGACGACGGTTAAATATGAAGGGTTTAAGTTCTATTGAACAGGCCTGCGACTTCGAGAAGAGTAGTCGCGGTTTGTCGGTCATAAAAAAGAAAGGATTTTTGTAGAATGTCTCCCGGACACGACGGCGGCGGAAGTATCATAAAAATATGACAAATGATTTTACGATTTCTAAATCGGAATTAAGTATGAACGTGATTTTTTTCTTTTTTTTTTTTACATGAGAACTATTCAATGTAACTATGATGGGTATAATTGTCTGCAAGTAGCCTGCGTCGTAAAAGTATTTGGCACCGGGTCGGTCGCATATTGGACATGGCGATCGGTCGAATTCAGAGGTAGGTCACATATCGGACCTGTCCCAAATAATGATTGTTTTTTTTTTCTCACGACCCGTCGAAAAGATTTCTCAACCTCGATGTCGGATCGCGCGACCCTTCAGTCGAGAATCTCTGGCGTAGACTATCGTTTGAACTCCAACGGTCGCCGAAACGATTTTCCATTTTTCGAATTGATTAGAAAGTGGCCGAATTTCGCTGCGAATTTTCGAAACGGTCAGTGTTTGTCAAAACTTACGAAATGCACTACACGAAAACTATGTCTATCGCTTTCGTCCCCCGCGAACCATCTCAGAGGTTAAAATGGAGACGCGGGACTTGTCGTTATGAAAATTGAAAAAGCAGAAAAAGATTTTTATAGTTTTGCGGAGTTGAATGAATAATGTCACTGTTTTTTTATTTTATACTTTATTTCAATGATATTTGGTACAAAACACTTTTTCAATTTAGTTTACAAGTTAATTTGTAAGAGACGATTTTTTTACGACACACGGACAACGGTGAAACATTGGATTAAAACTGGACGGTCACGGAAAAACAGGACAATAAAACGTGTCCCGTTTGACTCCGGTCGAAAAAACGGGACGACCGACTGAAAAACAGAACTATTCGTACAGACGCTTGGCGTGTCCATTTGTCTCAAGCCGAGTTCGGGTCGGAGCTCTCGAATATTGTCATCAAGACCTAAACGGGTTTTTTTTTTTTTTTCTAGAATCGTTAAAATGGATCTTATTTTCCGGTCGAAAAGCGTCAGAGTACGTCTTTTTTCTTTCTAAATCAATTATTAAATCTACTGCCGGGAATTTTTTTTTTCATTCTCAAAAACGATTAAAGAATCAAAATGTCCCCTAAGAGACATTTAAATCGACTTGTGACGGAGACGACCTAGAAAAAAATTCGCGCGAGAACTTTTTTTTTATTCCGTCGCCAGCGATCCCCTATACTTATGTGTTTCTTTGTTTTTTCGTCGATTCGCGCGGAGCACTGCAATCGGCGATTTTCGTAATATTTTCGTCTTTTTCGAGGATAGTCCAATTTTTTCTACCACTTGCTCGTACAATCCTTTATACATAATTAAAATAAAATAATTTGAAATCAAATCTGCTGTTTTGTTTAGTTTTAATATAAAATAATATTATTGTACCGTATCGCAGTGCAAAAATAAATCGCCGTTCGAGTCGTTTTATAATAACTCGTCGAACGATTAAAAAACCGAAGATTTTTTTTTTTAAATTTTACCGAAAATTCGCTCGGCGAATCGATAGTGTTCTGTTGTTATGATGTAAAATGGGTTTAATTATTTTCGGCGAATTTTGTTGTTGTTGAATTTTTCGGTCTCGTACGAAAAAAAAGTTTAAGCCTAAAAAGGTCACGCGATTGAATTCAACACGCGCGATCTCGCCGCAGCTCGCCCCTGAATCAGTGGCGGCGGTGATCTGGCGCGTTCGTGAGAACACCGACAACGATCACGCCATCCATTGTTATGGTTGCAATATACACTCGTCCGCGATGTCACAACACGCGGCCGTAATAACAACAATAATAGGCCGTCCCGAAAGCGAATTCGATTTCTTTCGCAAATCGTATCGAAACGCAATGATTGCAGTCCTGCTCGCGTTTCGGCGGCGGACGTTGTTTCAACACTCGTCTACCGTATAATATCATAACCGTCGCGCATATCTAATAACGACCAGACTGCAATCGAGTGCATAACAATCGCGCCTGCACTCGTCGCCGCGCGGGCTTTGTGATTTTGATGAGTCGCGGGGCAAAGACGACAGATGTTTCACGTAGGTCTTTTACGGGAGTAAAACACGACGAAAATTCGATCGCGACAGTTTTAAACGAGTGCAAACGAGGTGAACATTTCGAGTCGGGTAAAAAGCAAAACCGTAACGAGTCCGAGGAAACGCAGCAACTCGTTTTAATGGTACCGGATGATAAAATCGCGCTTTTATCCTGCACAACATTGTGGTCGGTGTAGAGAACGGAGCCACGAGTTCAAAAACAACCTTCAACAAAATATGTGCAATAAAATATGCATTTAAAAACGTGCACTTTTAAAATCGTCAAATATCACGCATTTCGAAAAAGTTTAACACGAGTTATACGCGCTCGGAATTGAATGTAATTATTTTGATTAGCTCGCGCCGTTTCTTCATCAACGACGTTGTCATTGAATAGTATTACGACTTGTCGATATTCATCGAGCACCGTAAAGTATTGGTACTTTATTGTATGCAGTTAGAAAGTCGCGTTACTCACTATTTTAGAAAAGTCTGACTCAAAAACGTAATCGATGTATTGAAATCGTAAATCAAAAGTATAAACACTTTAAAATTACAAATACACAAGTATGCGAAAAAAAAAAAAAGGTGAAAAATATACATAATATGTAAAATATAATCGGTGTTATTCTAACGCGTAATTTTTGAATCGTGCACGTTTCTCATCACATGTACTGTAATAAACGCGTGCGTTTTTTCGTGATATGAATCCTTTTCCTATATATAATATAATTCGTAATAGATACAAAAACGCAAATCCTTATTTTCGCGTCGTCTTGAAAAATCGTGCGTTTTCGGTGCACCTGTCACTGCGGTGATTCTCACACGGGCGATCGTCGCGTAATCTAATCAAATCGCGGCGTCGTTCCACGGCGCGATATTTTTGAAATAGAAAATAATATTATTTTTTCTCCGTGCGCGGCTGTTTTCCGAACGAGCCGGTTACCGTTATTTCCCACCGCGCGTTGTTAACAACATATTCTATGCGTCCGATTCAAACTATAATTATTATTATTATCGTACCTGCCTGCTTCTGCTGTGCGCGCGCGCGTTGTATATTACATATATATATTATACGTATATTACGCGTGTGTGTTTTTATACGTGCAACAACCGTCCTTACAGATCGTTTTCCCGACGTTCAACCCCCCGCGTTACAGGTACTCCGCAGTGGTTCTCAAGTATTTTTCGATCGCGTCACCTCGATCCTTTAAAAACCACTGCGTCGTCGTCCTGCCATCAAAACATGCGCAGTGATTGCGATGCATTACAATAATAATAAATTGTTGAACTCTCTGTAGACCGTCGAGAAGAAAAACACGAAAACGGATTTAATTTTACTCGATAAAACTAAAAACGAAAATAACAAACACACTCTACTCGCGAGTCGCAGATTACAATAGACGTTTCAACCGTTTACAAAATTATGTAAAAATAACAGAAACGCGAGAACTCTGAATACTGCGAAAAAGCCGAAAAATGATTGCCAAATCGACGGTTTTTGCAAAGTCAAGAAATTCTAGGGGTACGAAGAGCGAGTCTCGCCTTCCGCCGCTGTGTTTTTGTGAGCCTTTGGCGTATTTTGGTCTTTATGTCGCGTCACCCCTACACCGGGCCGGGTCCATTTCACCCCGGTTGAGAACCACTGCTATAGAAGTAGTATACACGCGGCGGCACGTCATGAAACAATAAGAAATATTTTTCTTAACGAACCGAACAACAACAAGAGAAGAGAAAAAAAAAACCTAAGAAATAATAATATAATAATACGCCTCTTATTATTATTATTATTCCGATCGTTACGAGAACGGGTCGGCCGAAATATTTTACCTATATATATCTCCTATACTGCGGGGCAGACGCTCCGTCGAGTCTGTCGAACGACCGTGAAATCACAAAGAAACACGATTATTATATTAATCACGAACGTCGAATTGGACGGAAAAAGGTTTACACGTGCGACGAGAGTTATCGGCACTTAAAATATAACGCGTGCGCACGAGCTCTTTTTCTCTCGTGAGAAATCTCGAGGTCCGAAACGCGCCGGAAAAGGCGCGAGAACAACCGATGACCCGGAGAGATCGAAAAACACGATGTTCGATACCGCGGTGTCTAGAGATGGCCGTCAACAAATCGATCGCGATCTATACGACTGGTCTACGGCAACATAATATAATATTATCATTTTCAGTCGATCACGATTCGCTCGTCTCTCCTCGAATTTGCTCACAGACCACGAACAAAAACAAAAAGTAAACGGTAAATTTTTTTCGTTTTCCTAATAGTTTTGTTTTGTTTTTTTTTTTTAACATTTTTAGGTTAACTCGTAGAATTAATTACAACTATTACTCGATTCGATTTTAATTGGAAATATTATTTTTTTATTTCACGCGGTGATATGTAGATTAGGGAAAAGGGCAAAAAAAAAGAAGCTAAAAGGCTCAGAAAGAAAGAAAAAAAACGATCGACTCGAGAGTAAATCGATCCAAAGTCGAGGAACATGTCTATCGTAAAAGAATCTGTTGTTCGCCGGAGTTGAAAGTGATCTAGTTATTTTTCGGCATTTATTTTCATGAGATAACATAAAAAAAAACAATCGATAAAAACGTATTTGTTCTATTGGAATTTTTAAATATTAATCTATCGAACGGGTTGTTGTGTCACGTTGATATTTCGATTTTAAGGTGGAAAAATACTATCAGCTCGCGCGCGGTAGATCGCTGTCATCACCTGTACCGGTATCATTTTTCGGGGCTCGGTGGCGATCTCAAGAGACTGCCACTATAGGTTTAAATGTCCGTTTACCTTTGGCGCGTCCGGTCGTCTTTTGCTGCAGGATGGTAGCCTGTCGGTGGTCCGAATCGGATGTCCGCGGCGGAACAGCACGCGCTAAATCGAACGGAACGAACGAAATCAACGACCTCCTGTTACCAACGAATGCCGCGTATGAAATCCTTCGGCTCGCCGGGACGCAAACGAAAATTTTGGGGAAGTTCAAAAAACCATAGAGAATGGGGGGGAAAAAAAAAAAAAAAACGAAAAAAAAAAAACACACGCACACTCAAAAACCGAACGCAAAACGTATATAGTCGTATCTCGGAGTTTTTAGCGCGGTAAAAAATTGTTGTTGCTGGAGGGAAAAAAAAAACGAAACAAAACTACGGAGTGCACGCGCGCGACGCGATCTTCCAAGAACGAGACTGTCGGCGGAACCAGTTCGACGTGGATGGACGCGATCGCGCAAACCAGTTTGTTCTGAGCTCGCCCCACCAGAGACCGGCAGCGACGGTGGCGGCGACGGCGTCGGCGGCGGCGGCGGCGGCGGCGGCGGCGGCGACGACGACGACGACGACGAAGGAAACGCCGTATCTCGTCGTCGTCATCGGCTTGGGCTACTTTTTTTTTCCTACCGCACACAATCCTTTCGACGAGAATCACTTACCGCGGCGGCGGGGCCGACGTACGCGTATTACGATAATTTTTTAATATTATTCCGCTCGTACGCGCATGCCCGAGTGTTCGTGTGTGCAACACCATTTACCGCTCACGCACCCGCGATGTGTAAAGTAATAAATTAGGATGTTAAACGGACGGCGCCGAAAGAACGAAAAAAAAAAAACCCGCGATCGACGTATTCGATTTGGAGTGTTTTTTTTTTTTTCGTAGAATGTTTTCTACGTCTTACCTATGGATTTTTGGTATGCCGTTGTTGCCAGCGGCGGTGGAGTCGTCATCGTGGATATCTCGCGGTACGATCGCGAATCGGGGACTCAGAGTTACTGGAAAGGGCCGATTTTTAGATCTCTAAACGCTCGCGGGATAGATTATATGATTGTTTTTATTTTGATAATACGATTATATTATCATAGCGATTAATAGTTTACAATGATTCGCTCGGGTGCACCGTGTCTATTTATTTAAAATTATAACCTACTGTTTAGTTTTACACATATATTTGGGGCCGAATTCAAGTACTAAAATCGTTAGTGATCTAACACTCACGAACAACAACGCGTGCAATTCGATAGGTATATTATAGCAGTTGATCATTGATAATATCTACCTTATTGTTCGACCTACGTGATGGTTTTTTTTCTCTAAATTTTCTCGAGCACTTTTCTCGTAGCTCGTGTATTTTCTCTGAATTCTGAAAAGGTAGAACGGGCCGGGTAAAAATCGCGTGTTTTATGTCTGTGGTACCATAAACGACGGCGGTCAAACGGACTCGATTTCGAGCGCCAACTTTTCGAACCACGAGGTTAAAACTATCAACCCGGCACCCGCCCGTTTGTTTCAAAATATTATTTACCTCGGAAAACTTGAAAACTATACGCGCTTATATATCTACACTGTTAATCGAATTTCTCAGAAACTTTGATTGTCTATAGATTACCGGCAGAGTGAGGTTTTATGACGCGACCGAGCTAAGTAAATAACTTCCATTCCCCCGTGTTTGTACTGATAGATTTGTTTCCCAGATACGATTACACAGGATCTAAATCACGCGCCAAGTCCCTTCGTTTATAAAAAATCATTCGTCCGCCGTAAGGAGACGCGGTTTTTCGTCGGCTTCTTTATTGTTTCCTTCTTCACAACTTCCTTATTCCGTCGAGAATCGCTCATCGCGATGTATCGTGCACCCGCTCGATATGTAGGATATAAACATTAGGAGGATGCCAAATGTTACGGCGGCGACCGCGCAACTCGCACGAACGGACGATAGGAATGGCCAGAAAAAAAGGAAAAGTAAAAGTAGAAACAAAGAACAACAAACGCGGTTAATTTTTTCAAAACACGTACTCATATTTGATTTTTTTATTTTTGAAATTTTATAAATATTTTTTCTATCAGCTATTGTAGTGACGTGAATAATATAAACTCTTAATACCATAAAACTACGACGGTCAAACGAATTCGAGAGCGTCATAAACTTTTCCAATCGCCGCCGGCGTGCACGTGTGTTGGAACAGTGCACCCGGTTCAACACATTGTGTCTACCTTGGAATATTGTCGCTTCGTTTAACTTTTATTGTTTTGTTATAATTATCAATTCAAATTCGAAACTAAATACGTTTAAAACGTCAATCGAATCTCTCGGAAATTATAACATTGTATAGATTGCTGCCTGTAATATATTGTACGATTTACATTGTAAACTGTCATCACCAGTATAGAATTTTATTCATATCTCACGCTTTCTAAAGTTCGTCCACACTCTCGAAAAGTCTTAGAGGCGATCGCCTCTGTCATTGAAAATTGGCCTCGCGACGCCACTGCGAGTGAAACGGCTTAATAGTATTATAACAGCATTGATATATTATAATCTTATAGGGAAATATTAGAAGAAAATCTACTATACTTAAAATTATGTTTATGTTTTAATTTGTATCGTTAAATAATATCGGAGGACCTCCGACGACGCTCGCGTGTAACACAGTATAGTTTAATGTATACTTGGATATTACGTTATACGTATAGCGTCTAGATCTGTTTTCTGGTCAAAATCCAAACTTTCATGGGTTCCGGTTTCCCCTTCATCGGCACCAGCCCTCGATAGGTGAACTCGAACTGAGGGTCCCAGTTGTTGCTCTGATTCAGGACACTGTTCGTGAAAACAAATAAAAACACAATATTATTAATATACTACTACTAAAATTTACCGTATGTACCGTAAAATAATATCGTATATTGTTTAACGCGAGTTTTTCGACCATTATATTGTATTGCTCTTAGAAACGATGAGTTTTCGTTTCTTTTTTCTTTTTAAATACGAAAAACACACGCACTCAGAAATTATTGTGACGAGACGGCGGCGTCCTTTTTCGCCATTCAAACTTTGAGTTCAATACCACTGGACGTGGTACATTGTAATATACTGCCCATATGGTTTAGATCGGGTACGCAAAAACGTTATTTTTATATTATGTTTTATTATTACTATAAAAAAAAATACGCTCTTTATGTATTTTTATCATTATTACATTTTCTTTTGACGCGATATTTTCATCCGGTTCGAGTAAAGTATTGTAAATGTTATCTAAAAAAAAAAACCGAAAACGCTTGGTACCCGTATTTTAAAATACGGTTTCTCGACGCCGCGCCGCCGTTACAACAAAGATTCGTTATTGTGTAGGCAGTACGGAATTTCCCATTGTCTTACGCGTTCTGTTTATGTGTTTATTATGTGTGTTATTGCGTAGTTGTTAGGTGTCTGCTAAAGGCATAGAAAAAAAAAAATCGATCGCCGCGTCCACGTTTGATATCGAAAACAAAACAGTACGCCTCGAGGCGTAGTCATACATGGAAATGAGCACAATTTATTATTAATATTATCATAATATTATGCGGTGAAACTAGAATATATAGTGTTTTTCTCCCACTATCATTTTTATCATTCATTAACGGCCGCCGCGGCTATCGGAGTCTCCGGGCCGTTGTCATCATCATCATCGTCGTCGTCGTCATCGCACGCGTGCGTCGCGTACCGTACAAGAGCGGTTTTAGTACTCCCGTCCGTAAGCTTTCTCTTCCGATTTTCGCAGGAAATCAGAACACAAACAACCCATTTCGGGCCGCCGACACTCGGATCGCGATAAATTAAGTCGTAAATATGATAATAATCATTATCGCGCGAGATTTAATTTCCAATATTTACGCTGGCCGGCAAGTCAGAGCGAAACAGTTTAACCGGCTACGCGCGGCTAATACAATATTCAACATTATATTATGTACCGCGGGTGATTGCGTTATTACCATAGTATTCGACATAATGTTCTTTCTAATTTATCAAACACGAATGTTATTTGAAAATACAAAATAAACTGGTTCGATTAATAAGATCCCGACGACGACGACGCGGTAGAAGAGAAACGCATTCGTATTATTTTTTTTTTTTTTTAATAAACTAATTATATTTCAAAACGTTTTTATTTTCTTTCGAAACATTATACGCACACTTGTTAAGATTGAGAACCGTACGGCGGCGGCGGCGCGTTCACTGCCGCGATACCGAGAGCGATTCGTGTTCCGATAATACATAGCGGCCGGTATTGAGAAAAAAACCTAGGTAAGGACGTTCGACACTAAACCGTCTTATTACATTATTATCGTTATAATATACATAGAACGTAGGATCGTCGTCTTTCTTTTCTTTTCACGATTTTTAATTGAATTCGTAAGACCGTCGGTAAATCGACGATATCCGCATATTATATTTTGGTGACTGGCGAACGTCTGGTAGAAACGCTTTTCGTCTCCGTGTGAGTCTCTCTTTTTTTTTTCTCCATTACACTCGCATCCAACGGCGAGGACAGTTGTTGGGGATAAGCTCCCGTTGTCTTTTTTTCATTCTAACCAAACCGTGGAAAATGATTTATTAGGGTTATTATTTCTCATCGTACCTACTGTGTATATGTATACAATAATTACACGCTGTACAGAGCACGAAATATAACACAATACAAGAGTCATCGTTTAATTATTCACGAAGATAAAGACGGGAAAGTTATTCGTTTTAATTTTTTCGGTTTTTTTTTTTGAGTCGCAATTCGAAAACGTTTACACGACTCGTGTACTTGAAAATGTGATATCCACTGGTACCATCAGTTAACTATTGTGCCATTAGTAATTAATCGATTTTGAATATTATTCTTTTTTTTTTTAATGCTTTTAATCTCGAAATGCCACGTTAATGTGGCCACAGCAAATTGCATGTGTCGACAGTGTGCAATTATTGTTAGAGCTTTTCGAGTTATGGTAATAATAATTTAGTATCGAACGGGCGTCGTTCGACGGCACATGGTCATGTCTTGTGATAGATTTGTATCAGAATTACGATTAGTGGTTCTCGGATGATAGTTTATAAGTAGAAACCGGCCTGGTGGAAATAAAAATCCAACCTGTATTCGTTGAAACGAAATTTTAGTTTTCGGTGGACACCATTGTACGCCCGAGATAAGGGGAGGGGTCGGTTATTAGAGTTCGGGCAACACAAGACGAGATAGCTCATCAGGAATGGAATAAAACGCCTTAAAGTATGTTTTGTCGTAAGAGGACCGCGAGGAATTTTCGGACACCCTAACGATTCGTCGAAACGTATACGACTGGTCATGACTAACCCTTTTAATGTTTTATGCGCCGCTGCTCGTTTCTATAACCCGCACTCTGCTGTTATCGTGAAATCGGATATGTGGAAAGAGGTTCGGATCGTCGTCGGTGTAATATTGACCGTCAAACAGTTTGGTGTGGCCCGGTGAGATCCGAGAGTTTTAAAACTAACGATTACGACTCTCGTCGTACGGCGCGAGAGAAAACGAAAATCGTTTAGTTCGTTTGTTTATCGACTGCGACTCATTCTTCTAATGAAGGAGATGCGATATTATGGTACGTATAATGGTTTTTAACGCCGATATTTAGATTCCTTAACGATGACGTCGTTAAAAATTATTGTCGCGCCCATCTCTCTCCGCAGTACGCATTCTTGTCGCCTGAGTCTCGATATATAATTCTCAGGATGTCATCGGGAACAACGCGTTAACGATTTCCAGTCGAATTATATATATTATATAACATAAACAACTACTTATATAATTAATACATTTTTGTAACATCCTTTTAACAGCGTTTTTGTTTTGATCACGTTGTTTTATTAAATTAAATTAAAAATAGATATACATAAACAATTAAGAGTTGATGACACAACATGTTCGCGTACATGCGTGTAAATAATCTCTGATATTTTATTGATTGTAAACGAAAATGTCGTCGAGTAAAATTAATTCTCAACTTAAAAAGAAAAAAATACCTTAGAAATTATTTAAATTGTTATTATAGTTTTGTTGAAAACTTGTAATCGAACACTAAATTGTGAAAAAAAATTAAAATCGTGAAATAATCTTCTCCGTCGATGGAAAGTAGGAGGAGGTCTTTAAAACGTGAAAAAGTCGCGATATAAAAATCGAATATTTCGATTTTCGTGTCGTCCAGACACACACACACACACACACACGTTTCTAACGAGGAATGCGTAGTCAGTCGACCAAAACTGCGAATAATTCAAAACGTCGTCTGCGTCCGGGGCCGAGATTTTAGTGAATCCGACCGAGTATTATTATAATATCGAGAGAGATCGTGTTTTTTACGGGGTAAATTTCAAAAAAACTCGGAAAAACACCCTTCCTCCGCCGACAACTCGTTAGACGAAGGACTAGAAATCCGCCCCCGGACCGAGACGGCCGGAAACCCCTGCGGAAGTTGCGGAAGGGTTGTTCCGCGGCGGTCATGGGCGCACGTGTCCTTATCATTGTTATCGATCGTTCGACGCGGTGTCGTGTTCGCGACCGGTAGAAAAAATAAAATAAAAATTAGAAAGAAAAAAAAAAACAACCTAATCGTAACGTTTTTGCGGCTTCCCGCGGCGGCCGTGCGCCCCGGGACGTCAGGCCGGTCGTTCGAGTCTACTACCTGCCGGCGGCGAAAACGCGTCGACGCGCGATTTACGGCCGCGCGAGTTACGGCCGCGCGATGGAGGCGGTGCTGGACGAGTTCTACGCGCAGATCGTGGCCAAGCTGGAACGGGACGAGCTGATACCCGCATACAAGCGGTCCGCGCACCTCGAGTACCTGGCCACCGTGGTGGACGGCCTGTGCGGCCCGTGGTGCGGCCGGGACAGGCGGCGCGCGTGCGAAGCGGCCGTGGCCGGGGCCGTGGCGCTGCACGGCCGCGTGGTCCGCGACAACGGGTCCGTGTGCCCGCTGGGCAAGCACCACGACATGCTGCACGTGATGGCGCGGTTCGCGATGGACGCGGACGCCGGCCCCGGGCCCGTGGCCGCCCTGCTCACCGCCATTTACACGTAACGTCCACGTTTTCAACGTCCAATTATTTTTAAAAACGTTTTATCCTTATGAAACAGGCGTTTCTAGTCAGTGTAAACTTTTTGAAGAAATAAGTAGTTAGAAATCTATATTATACAGTTAGAAATCTCGACCGTTCCCGATCGTTCGACTCGGCTTCCTACGACGAACTCGTAAAAAACAAATAGTAGAGTTCGTTCTATGAAAACAATTTCAGTATGCTACGAAGTAATTTATGTAATACTAGCTGAATAACCCGGCTTCGCCCGTGTGCAGTTATTGCTTTCTCTAAATGAAATTCTTAAATCAGATGTTTATTATTTACCTTCTTTCTTTTTTCGGTCCCCTAGCTAAATTTTACATGTACGTAATTTTACGTAAAACTTAACTTTTGATACCATAGACGCGCGTGCCACGGAAACAAATAATAAAAAATAACCACATAGAGTGTATATATATCTCCATGGCAAAACAATAATTGTTGAATATCGTGCGTGCGTGCGTGATTAATATTGTACACTTAAGAGGCCATAACTCCGGATCCACATATCGCACAGCGTACAAACTTCACAGAAACCATTTACATATCAATCTTAATATGCCCTAAAATTTTTATCGAAATCGGTTCGGTGGATCTTGAGCTATAAAATTTATTCAAATGTACATCGATTTTTATATATATAGATTTAAGAACGGATTATTTACACGAGTATGTTATTTTAAATCTCACATGACAACGGATTTCAAAAACCTTCGAAACCGGATGAAGATATAAGTTTAATAAATTATTTACGAGAAATTTGTCCATCGCACAACACTGCGTATCGAGATCATTAAGAGGGAAAACGGCGCTGACATAAAAAGCTCTCGACCCAAAAAAGGCGGAGGGGGGGGGCGATATTGTTTTGTGGAATCGAAATCGTAAATCGCTTTACCTCGCGGCGGATTGTTACGAGTTCAACCCTGACCGTTATCGCGCGGCGATGTCGGCGCGTGTTCTTCCCAAAAGTAGAAGTGACAGCTGCGCACAGTTTGGGCACAGCATAGATTCCGATCGAGATTACGGTTTTGTGTAAATATCACCGTCGCGACGTGACGAATATTCCGATTCGTTTCGCTCGGACTTTTGTACGCGGCGAACGAATACGATTAGATGCGTGAACGAACGCCGCCGCCGCCGTAGACAAATATCGTTGGCGCGGGGCAAATAGAAATCTCATCGTCGTCGCCGAGATGGGACGACGATTGCTCGTGAAAATGTCGCCGGCAAAACTTTCTACTGTTCTGCAAATCGGAAGCGTGCTTTTACGCGATCCCCGTGAAAACATAGTTTTGGTACAATACCCCGACGCGAAACGCAAACAAAACGGAAATCGCGCTGGAAAATATTCGGATTTTCCTTTTCTGCGAATCGATTAAAAAGAAAATTTTCGTCAAATTCTCTATTGAAAACAACCTATTCCGTCCATGGCAATCAATTTTTTCCACTGGTCTCTAGCTAACTGGTCTGTCGTTTTTTCGTTTTCGACTACTGTCCTTACGAGATTAGCGTGTAATACCAACACCTATACGTTATTGTTTAAGGTCACTTGAGTTTGTTAAGTTTTTCCAATGTCAGCTTAGACTTTGAAATTTGTTTTCTACGTTGCCCTCAAGGTGAAATATAATACTCATATTGTTTCGAAAGAATCGATAAACGAGTTTCCGTGCACGTCCGTCGAGTTTTCAAATTTCCATAGAATCAAACACGTCGCCGCCGGTCTACAAACGTTCTTCGAATTTATGAAATTTATTATCTTTTAGTTTTGCTCGTCGATTTGAAATCATTATTTCCGTCGATATTATTACCCGTACGAGGGTATTATTGATGGCAAAAGAAAATCTACTTGTCGACGGTTAGAAAATCGGAACGAATTCATGTTACAAAATAGAAATGAATAAAATCGCTGTAAAATATCGTCTTCATCGCGTATAATCTACTTTAGATGAATGTATAGTGACCGGTTTCGTCTCCGTAGGGTCATATCGAGTCTAATCTTTTCCTATTCCGGATCAATAGAAAAAGGACGCGAAAACGCAATATTATTGTATCCGTTCACAAACACGCGGGTATGAGTCAACGATTTCAAAACGTAGTCTCTCGTTTTCTCGCAGTCTTATATTTTTGTGCACGTTCGAACGACGAAACAGTACTAATTACGTGCGTCCAATAATCACATTAATATTTTTCATATTTTTTATTGGCATTACATATTATCATGTTCGTTTTGGTTATAAATCAGATTTAAATCCAGGGGCGCATAAACGATTTTCTTATTAGTAAGGGGGAGGAGAGAGTTGGTTCATAAATTGATTAGACCAAAAATGTTTGCGAAAAGAAAAGGATGTCTACATTAATCGTATTATTCGAATGCACCGCAAAAACCACTTGGAGTTGTTATCACCAGGGTTAAATGCACTAAAAAGTGAATGATAAGCACGCACTTGCGATATAATATTGTGTGTGTCAATAGAAATAATCGATCTGCTGAAAATAATAACAATAATAATAATATTAAAAAAAAAAAAAGAGTCGAGACACGACTATGTTTACGCGTAGTTTCATTAAACAGAAAGGTTGTGTTATAGTTTACGCGCTTAAATTTAATTCAAAACTGTCGAGTTATAAAACACGCGTCATAACGATACGCGAAAACCAGAACAACAAATTGTAAATAGTATTTTATTTCATTGTTAACAACGAGGAAGCCGTAAAATATATTTTTACTATAAAACATATTATATTATGTTGTGGGAAAAAATTAATTTACATTCGTATACGGTTCAAACTTAAGGTTTTTATTTCATAAAAATCGTTTTACATTTAGTGATATAATAATAATAATAATAGCTACTTAGTACTTGGTAATTGAATGATTACGAACAAAAAAAAAAAAAAAAAAAAATAAAGAAGAAGCAGAGAAGAAGGAAGTATACTTTCTTCAAGCTCATTATAAACGAAACGAACAATCGCGTGTGTTTGTGTACGCGTACGTATTTATTATTATTATTATTATTATTTCCTTCATTGTATTCGGCGAGGAACGGGTAAAAACGTTCACCAAAGTACGAAATTTCAAACAAACTAATCAAACGTGGAATGTTTTTCTATTATTACAAATTGTTTACTCGTTTTCTATTCTTTTTTACTTGGCTGAATTTTTTGACAAGTTTACACTCGTGATTGTCTTTATTATGTTATAAGTAAGGAACTAAATAAAACGTTTTTCTTCATTCTAATTATTATTTTATTGAATTATATAATAACGTAATTATATTTTAACGAATCACAAGCTGTGAAATTAAAAACTATTAGAACAGTTTATAATCTAGGGCTTTTTTTTTTTGGCGTGGGGCAAGGGATAATAGACGGAAATCGATTTCACGAGTGCCAATACTTGTTTTATTAACATTAATTAAATTGAAATAAAACGGGAAAAAAACAAACGAACAAAAATGATCAAAGTAACCCCATGTTTCGGTACATATAATAGTTAGAAATATATTTATCGATTAAAACAATATAGTAATAAACCGAATCGAATTCGGTTGGTTTTATAATACGTCTACACAGTTTACAAGAAACCGTATCACATTTTAAATCTCGCAGACTATCGAAACGACCAAGATCTAGGGGAAAACGCAGGGCCCTTAATATCTGTCGACGCGACACTAAAAACTACCAAATAAGTTACGCGGTGTCACGTGTCGCATATATTATTACACTGGCATTATGCTCAGCGCGTGGGCGCGTTTTTTCGTTTAAGTAATAATTTTCGTTTGAGGTCATCACGTCTCGGAATCAACAATAACTTTTGATTGTCATTAGGAAAAAACCTGCGGTACGATGTCGTTCGTTTGCGATAGGTATACACAACTCGCGCGCGAGGTGACAGTAATAATTATTATGTTGTTTATTTTTTTCCGTCGTGAAAAATCGCGATTCGTCTTGATTTTTAAGTCTTAATACGCGTGTCGCGTGTGGGGGAAAAAAGGATTAATGTTTCGCGTTAAAAATGTCCATCTCGCGCGCGTAAAATAAACACGCGTTATCCGACGAAAACGCTCGCGAGACTATTATTATCGCGTACACGGTCGCCGCGCGCATAAATAATAATAAGTACGTGAGCGCGAGTGCAATATCGCGAACGTCTGCGACGACTATAACGCGCGGATTATGCAAATGATAAACGTCGTGTTTTTCGAGAACGAGTTTTGAATTATTTTTCTACGAACGTTAACTGGTACACGCGAACATCGATGGTAACAATAACGTAAGAATTCGGTCGGAACACGCGTGAAACGACGAGAAAAATCAAAAAAAAAAAATCATACCGTTCGCGTTCGATATTTCGTCGAAGTACATTTTACAAATTTTTTTTTTCGTTTGCAACCTATACCGACTATTACAATAACAGTTGACATTCGTGTTGTGAATTTCATATTGTATTTTTTATCGCACACGAATAATCGTAAATATAAGGTTTTTTAAAAGTGTTTATTATTATATTTTTGGTTTTTTTTATTTTAAAGACATTTTCGTAGGTTTTTTTTTAGAGCTCTCGTAATACACGAGGAGTGTATGATCGAACGTCGCCTGGACCGTTTAAATAATATATATTTGTGTCGATACAATAAAGTAATTTCGAACTCTTAACCGTTGGTTTGAAATGGATATTGTGATGTAGATTTTTATCCTCGGCGTTTGCGCGAGATTGTTTTTTAGTCGTGTGAAGTCGTGGATGTAATTGTCGGAGGACGATGTGAAGTGCAAGTGAAACGTTCTTTTTAACTACCGATGTAAACGCTAATGAAACTGTTGGGACTTAACCGCGAGCTCTTTTGGACATGGTGCTCTTTCACGGATCACTTGTTTAAGTGGCTCAAACGTCTTCAACGTTCTTTAAAGACAACGGGCGATTTGGTAACCCTCGATCTCCATAACGACTGAAACCGTGCACGGAATTATTCGGAACGATTAACGATTAATACTACGAGAGAAGTGGTAGAAGACATAAGACAATGTCTTACGGTTATTGTTCTCGAGGATGCCGCATCGCAATTACGTTCCGTCCGACAGCTCCGTTGCTCATTCGTCAGTTCTCGGTGAAAAATCAAATTAGATTCAAATTTCCCTCGGACAACCATCTAACTCGTGTGGCTCTGTGCGACATTTTTTCTTTGTTTTCCAAGTTAAAACCAAGGCAATTCTCGATTTCTGTTGTTTTCAAACCACGTTGATTTATCAGAAATTCTGGTGATTTTTCGATCGCATACATTTAAATATTAATATGTACGCAAATAAAAATACGTCGTACTAGTCTATCGTACTAATTCGTCGTAACTATGAAGGTGTGAAACTGTGAAGGGTGTTCTTTTTTTCTGAACGATTCGTTGCATTATAAATATTATATAATATATTTATAAAGTCGTATTTTATATGTGATATTTTCGTATTATATTAAATAATATGCATTTTTCAAAATTTGACGCGGCCCGCAGTTTGGCAACCTTTGTTTTTGATCGTACACCACCGGACGTGGAAACGCCGGTCCGAGTGATTTGTTCGTTTTCGCGTGGTTCAGACTCATAATAGACGCCACATAGAGTCGAAAATACTGTGGGGCGCTACGATTGTTATCGAACTCACATGTACACCATCTCCGAAACACATCTACGCTTTCTAATGAAATATACAACGTGAACATCGTCGCGACGTCAAACTATTTACATAATAAAATTATCTCGAACGACGAGAATAACGAAAATCTCGTTAAAGTACTAAAACAAACAGTACTATCAGTTTTAACGATTGGAATAATCACGAGGCATAGTTAAGCCCATTAACGTTATCGCGTAGGAGGTGTTTTTTTTTTTTCTAAAACATTCGTTCGGAAAACTTCAGTTTTGGAAAAACGGGGACGCGGAGGAAAACGGACGTGAAACTTTCGGCGCGTCATGCGTGTTCTGCATATTAAATACAACGCGCCTTGGTAAACAACTCGTTTCGGCTGTTATCCGAGTCGGACGATGAGTCGCGAAACGTTAAGGATTTCAGGATTATTTTTTAAACGTAACGTCTCGAAAAACACCTGCGATAACAATATGATTGTCCGGGACAGCGTAAGACGGCGGCGGCGCGGCGGCTACTGCTACGAAAACCGTGACGAATATCAAACGCTATTGTGTAATGGCGACGGCTCGGAATGTTTTGTTGCGCGCGAGGATATTCTATAGGTGTGTTTGCAGTGCGGTTAATTTTTTTTTAATCGCGCACTCTAATTCGGATCCGACGAGATGTTAACGAGAAAAAAATAATATATAAATAAATAAAAAAATTACGATTCGTTACATGCGTTGTACGAGGCGCGCGACTTGGGGGGGTTTGATTTTTGTTCTACGCGCGCGCGCAAGGTCGACTCGAACCGAAACGTGGGAATACGGTTATCGATGCACGTAGTCAGCGCACGTTTCGATTAATTACTCCAACGTTGCCCGTTTGTCCATAATATGTATACCTTAAGTTTTTTAAGATCGAATGTCACAATCAGCGACGTTTGTTGGAAATTTCTTGGTGTAATTAACTCTAATGTTTCATTGCGGTCGTAAATTTTATCACATTTGTACCTAAAATAAAACGTTTTTTTTTTTTTTTGTTTCGCGTCGCTACTTCGTTTTATAATACCTACTCGCGTCTTGTTCTAAAAAATAACATATACCGTGTGACAGTTTCGTATTTGGTTTTTTTCACAGTCGCTCGTAACGTATTTGAAAACACATGCTTATATCGTACCGATGAATAATGATCGCATAGATGTCCAAAACGAAAAATTCGGTCTAAAATTAACATCACTTTTCTTACATAATATAAATTAAATAAAAGTCGAGAGTGCAAAAAAATACGTCAGATTATTGAAAATCCGGGAATTATAAATTTCCCATATTTTTATTGTTGACGTCAAAGGTTTTCCGTCCAACGTTTATATCGAATGTGTAATAATACTAAAGTTTTTTTTTTCGAAAAAGACTACACGACACAAATGAAATGTATTGACGATTTATCTCATGTAATAAAATTCAGTTCAAATTTTATTTTTTTTTATAAAATTATTATTATTTGAGAGTAACGAATTCAAATTGATTAAAAGCCAATTCCATTCGAGGAGAAAAATATCGCATGTCTGCACCACCGGAATGAAACAATATTAAACTTTATTCGTATTAGAATTTTGAAAGAACATCAGAAACTAATGAAATCATTAAAAAAAAAGATACCAGAGAAAGTAATAAATAACAATAATTAGTGCTCGGACTTTATTGAATTTTGCAATTTTTTTTTACATCATGTCTTAGACTATGCTTTTTTATTTTAAAATGTGTTTCAATAACATACGAGTAGACGGCTGATTTTTATCAAGCATTCTAGGCATTTTATTCTTATTTTTCGGTGAAGTTTTCTATATTTTATAGTGATTTTAGTTTATTTTAAACTTTTATTATTAATTAAATATGTTTTATTGACTATGAAAATTTGACATTCACATTATATAATATATTTAATACTTTAGTTACAGGTAGTATTATTCATAATTGAAACAAATCAATAAACATAACGTACCTAATTTAAACGATTTCAAGGATATAAATTAATATTTTTGAGGACATATTTGTATTTATTAAAAAATTAAATCACGGTTGCGGTTTTATTGATTTTTTAAACCATTAACGTCCGATAAGCGAGTCTCGGCGCTTTCAAGCGCACAACAGTGCCTCGAGTATTTCGATTGTTTTTGTATCAATATAATATGCGTTCGGACTTCCGGGCTCTAAATACCTGCAGTTTCATATCGTCCTCGCGGCCAAGTTTAAAATCCGTTTCTCGCCGGGCGGCGCATTCCGCCTTTTTGCACGTACGAAATAATTAACTTTCAATACGTTTCGTATTCGTCCCCAATTTTGTAAACATCCGGAGTCATTGTTATTCTGTCGCGCGGCTCGAGGCCAATCCGATGTACAGGGTGTCACGTTCTTTATTGTTCGTTCCTAATTTATAAATCTTTTCGAATTTTCGTTCGTTTGTTTTCGATCCTCGCGTGCTCCCGAAGAAAACCCATCTTTTTCGATAATCGTTTTTCCCGAAACAGCCAGTTTGCGAGATTCCTGGAGAATTTTTGAAAATAATGTTACCGATTGAACCACCCGCGCACCACCGAGTCGCTTGATTGAGTGGCGGCAGAACTTTGCAAACGGTGTTCGGTCGGTGGTGATAATCGTTACGAATATTTAATTCGAACGTCATAAATTCTCATAGCACTCAAAGAGTACTCGACGCTAGTCAATACTGTTTTACCGTCGATTTATTTAGAAAACGCTGGCCGACGAATCGGCAAGTGTGTATATTTATTTTTTGTACGACAACGTGAAAACACGATTTTCGAGTTTGAGATCTCGCGAGCAATTGATGTAAAATGTAAAAATCGGGTTTCGAAAACCATGTTGTTCGGGAAAAAGTAGTCATTCGCGAGGACACCCCGTACACTACTCGGCTGCTTATACGCGGGGTCCTCGGGACTTTGCGGATACTCGCGATTTAAGAATTTAAGGACCCGAGGTGACGTGACGATTTAATACTAATATAATACGTTCCGAATGTTCCGATTATCTGCGGGCCGGCCTCGGTCGGGACGGAAAATAATATTACATTAAACCCGGCGGCGGCGGCGGCGGCGTTTCGAGAGAATCCGCGTCGGATTTATTATGCTCACACTCGCGCATTCGATTTCAACTCACGTAGTCTGGTAATATTATAAGCCGCGACACAGAAATGACGGCGGCGGCCGTCGTCGTTGCCAAACGTTTTACGAAAGTTCTCGGAGGCTCTTCACATACGCGGGGAGAGAGAGAGAGTCTGTGTAATCTCGTGTGTTTTTATGTCTGTTATACGAGTACAATTACGGTTAGTGTCACCGAATCCTTCCAGTCGCACTCGTTTCGTTTGGAAAAAAATAATAATAAATAAACCGTCGCCCCGCTCTTAAATTATCGACCGTTTCGATAATTTTACGAAATTCTTTGCCGCGAAAACTTAACGAACGTATTTTTTTCGAAATTAAAAACGTTTCTACGAATCGATTTGCGTATTTCGGTTTTCTCGGTAACGTAAACGCGCAATGTCGCGTCTCGAAGCGACGACCGACCGACATTTTAGACTTTTTCGAAATCGATTTTTTAAAGTATGTATTTCCTATGCGCATTCTTCTCGGAGTATAGAATATCTATTGTTTGGAAAAAAAAAAGAAGAGCTTATTTAAAAAATAATCCACGGAACGCACAGTTTTCCCTTTTTCTCCGCTGGAAGTATTTTGTTTTCTACAAACTATTTTAACGAACGACGTTGACTACTGTGGCACCGGTATTAGTATTATAGTTAGTATTATTAGTCTAACACACACAGTTGTCGAGCTACGTCGTCCCAGCAACCCGTAATGAAAATGTCCACTTTCTTTTTTCTCCTAGAAAATTAGTAACCGATTAGTAGCCAATTTGTAACCTGAAAACATTTTCTGCCTATTATTCTACGCTTTTTTACGAGAATATTTATAACCGATTCGTAATAATCATTGTAATTTTCGTCCTTTGTCTGGAACGCGACTAGAGTACGTAACTGTTTATGGCTCTAAATGCGAACAGAGTATAATAATTATGTCTGGGATTTCAAAGCACTTGACATTATTTTTAGCTATGCGATGTTCGTTTTGCTGAAAATCCGTTTCATGCGCCGGTGACCGCGAGCATAAAATTTAACGTTGCATTTCTCCCCGCATTATTCAAAACATTTTTCGAGGCGTTTTACACTAAAATTTGATTTTTTTTCCATTTTTGGAGACTATAAGACGGTCACTATAGGTTTTTTAGAAATATTTTCTTAATGGTAATCAACATTTTAAAGAAATAATTTTTTTTTTTCATATCTCACAGCCCGTTTTAGTATTTTATAAAATGTCGTAAGTAATCACTCGAGCGCTTCGAAAAATTAACTTTCAGTTTGAAAATCATAAAAAAAAAACAAAGCTTTATTCTGAATTTGAAAGATATCAGAGCATTTATTTTGTGGGAAAATTTTACGCCGATTTTTCCACGGCATTTCTAATCCTAGTGAACAATAATAATAAAAAATAGTAGTAGATAATATTATTCGTGTTTATCGGAGTATTTCACTTCGAGACCGCGCGTTGCGCGTAAATACACGTCTCCGTATTTTCCACTCGTATTTCGATATTATGATAATTATTATACGCGCGTCAATGTCGCACCGTCGTCGCCGTCGTGTCGACGATAACGTACGTGAAAAACGCGTGACGCTTCTTCAGGCGTTCATTTTCATCCCGACGTCGACCGATGATGACGATAATAATTACTAGTGCGTGTTTTCACGCTCGCGAGTTATACATAAATATAATAGTCTTTGATTACGTCTGTATATATATATATATATACAATATATTAAAAGCCATCTTAAAAAAAAAAAACGGTGTCACATAATCGTCGTTGAAAAGTGGAAGAGCTCTAGTTGACACACGTCCAAAACCTCTACAAACGCCTCGACGAAACGCGTTTAATATACACGTAGTATAACATTAGAAGACCGTCGCAGCGGTCCGGAAGTACCTATATATATATATACGTATACGTGTGTGTTTATTTTATATATTTATATGACCTACAATTTCTCAGAATTATTAACGTTCGTTGCAGCGGTAGGTATTATTATTACTGGTCTTACTTTCGTTCCCGTTCGGTTAAAAAACTGTTTACACGAAGACGTATGGACGTTTTATTTAAATTACGCGTGTATACAACACACATACGTATGTATTTATATATATATATATTATCACGTTATGAATCAAATAGGTCAGTTTTAATATTAAACGCGCATCGCCGCCTATTCCGGGTTCAGCGTTTCTATAATATTATTACAACGAGTAATATATAATATTATTGTGAAAAACCGATCTGATTTTCTATATACCTACTTACACTACTATACGCTAATCTACGTTTAAAACTGAAAATCCGAATCGATTAAACGGCGTTAATAACAACATTCGGCCGTCGAATAGCATATAATAATAATCGCCCTCGTCCCGCAGTGTTCCGTACAATAAAAATAATGCCCCCCCGAGCGATGATTTTATTTCAATCCCGACGACGGGTTATCTATCGCGCGATCGCACACGTTCGCGCTGCGACTGCTAAACATCACGATGATGTCGAAATTGGATTTTATCGATTCCGTTCGTAACGTTTGATATTTAAAAAAAAATATTGCGATAAATAATTATTAATAACTAAATGGAATACAAATCGTTTGTAACACGCGTCGTTATGACGACTGAGAAGAAAATAACTCTTTAAATCGACAAGCCGTAGGCCAGTAAATTTATTAAAAAAAAACCAACTAATTTGAGGGAGGGAGGTGAGAGAAGGCTCGAGTCTCTCGGACAGACGCGTAAACACGGAGAGTTGTACCGACGTGAGTTGAAATATTTCCGATATAATTATTTCATTTTTTTTTAATCATTTGTTTTCGTAGCTGCATTTATATTAAAAAAAAAAAAAAAATTGTCCGTTACTTTACGATTGAACCCCCGATACCACGTCGGGTACTCGGTTTGTGACTCAAAGTCGGTCGAAAATAAATTTAAAACACGTATTAAATACGGTATATTATAATGTGCTTCGAAAAAAAAACAAAATGCATCAACACACTCGACGAACAGAATCCTTGGAGTTATGATAAAATTTAACTCGACTATTCGATTTGCGTTTGAGCTAATGATCTATGGACGTGTGTGTATTATATTCAAGAAAGCAAAATCCTTGAAAACGATAATCATCTCGGAAAAAGAACTATATTATATTCTGCGTCAGTTATTACTACTAGTCACTATGCGTTTTTTTTTTTCCGTTCGATTCGTATCGAAACCGCATCGCGCGCGTATAATATGTTGTTGTAACTGTAATATTATTATATTTTTACGATTTCGGTCGACTACTACTCGACGGCCGCAATATTGTACACTGTGCTATATGTTCGTTTTTCGATTAAAAATCTGCAGCGAATTACAACGCAATATTTGATTAAAAAAAAAACCGAATTCGAACGGTTTGCGGCTCGTTGAAGTCTGACAGATCCAAAATAGCAATGCCGCCGCCAGAAAAAAAAAAAAAACTGTAACAAATCTACTGTATAGGCATAGGTGGCGATCGGAGGGGGACTTACGGCGCTAGGCTCATTCGAACTCGTCTTCACGTTTGACCGGTTCAATTATTGTGTACGGTCTTTAATATAATAATTCGAATTCATATAAATATTAATCTAGTAAAATAATAATATGCTATTCGCATCTGATAAAATGTGACGTCGGAACGATTTTTCAATGATTTTTTTACGAATTCGACTCGGTGGATTTTCGGGTTTGATCGGGTTTACGGTTTTTGCGAATTCGGGCCTATCCAAACGCGAGTTTTGGTCGGAAAAAACTCAAGCCCGTCTCTGCATCTCGGCCGCCTATGATGCTATAGTAATACAATACCGGTAAAAACGCTTTCTATCGTTTACTCGAGTCGTTTCGTCGCGGTTATGAGAACGTCGCGTCGTCGTCGTTGAATTTCAATGCGATATACGTCACAATATTGATACCGTACCGAAAACCTCGTACCTATCACCTCAATATCGACGTTAAACGACCCGTCTGGTATTTAAAAACGCCCCGTCCGTCGTATTATGTATTCGAGCTGAGGTCAAAGACAACAAAACAGTAGAGCGTGAACGCGCGTGCGATGTGTTTCGCATCGAAGTAAAAGTCGATCGGTTACCATGTCGCGCGGTATATCATACGCGATCGGATAGTTTTTTTTTCCCCCCTACTAAAAGGGAGTATTAATTTAATTTCGAACGTTCTTCTTATTATTAATAGAATAATATATATATATATATACATATAGATTCCACTGGAACGACTTCGTTAGCAACGCGTTCTAAACCTTTCCTGTCGGTTAATTAACTTCTATACGTTTACGCAACGTTTTTACATTTTTTATTATTACTATACTATTATATTTATTACGCGTGTTTGTCATTAACGTCGAATACGCTACGCTCGTGTACTCTCCACGCGTACGGCTATAGATCGGATACATCTCGGTAAATCGCGATAAATTTATATAAATTTCACTCGATACTATTGACATTTGATCGAGCTAACGTTCATTATTGATTATATTAACACTCTCTCGCGTTTCCGTCGTAAATAAATCGTTTGATTTTCATTAACAGATTGAAATGGTTATTTCATTTTTTTTATCATTTTTGTAAAATTCAACTCCTTCAAATATACGCGTTGTCGTACGAGGCAAGTTCAATACAGATTTTCTTTTTGGAATGGTACAATAATAATTGTTGTATAATATTTATCAGTGTTAAAAATGCAAAGCACGCGAAGTAATTTCACATAAAAATAATTACGTTTCGGTTTTGTTTTAAAAAGCTTTTATAGACCTGTGGTCAAACGGTGATCTCTTTACGCATTTGAGCGGATAATTTGATAGATGTGAAATACAAAGTATAAATGTATACCTAACGTGTCGATCAAATAAATATTTTACTCGATTTGTTATCGTAAAATTTATCGAAAAACATTTTAATTATTTGTCCGAAATTTTAGTAAAATACCTAGAGAGTTTGGGCGGAAATAAATTTTCTTTTGAAATTTTAAATTTTGATGAAACACCCGGTTTGACTATATATATATATATATATACGCGCCTACGACACGAATACTACGATAAAACGAACATCAATTACATCTACTCTAAATAAATAAATAGCATCGTAAGTACTAGCACGTTATCGCAATAATAATTGACCTCGATTAGAGTTATTAAATATTTTTTTTTGTCGAGGACGACGACACCGCGTCCAAAAGTAAATACGCTCTCGCGGAGGAATCGATTATTTATTCGGTTATACTGTTCATCTCTCGCCGACGAACCAATGAACGGGAAAAAATGCTTTGAATTTGATGTATTCTTCCATCGTGGAGCGTTTCACTTTTTTTTGTTTACTTTTCGCTTAATTTATTGATTTGCCGAGCGATTTTCTATTGGATTTTAATTCCGTCGCACGTCGAACCCGAGTATTTATACCTAACCGGGTACTCGGTACTACGTCTTGCGAATAACGATCGGATATCAAATGTGTCTACTCACGTTCAATTTCTTTTTCGTTGCACAATCGGAGATTGTAATAATAATGACAATAATATTGTTTCTCAGAAACGGTCTCGTCTCTCGACGATGCACTCGCGGTTTTCTCGATACGACGCGACTACGTGTATCGTGATGAGCGCGTTGGCGTCAAACAATCGTCATCATTATCTAACGCGCGTATAAATAAGAATGTGCAATTATTGTTCTACATTTTTCATTGTACAGACAAACGTCTTGTTTCAGATAATTTATTCCTAAACGCGTTGAAATTATAGCTTTCTGTAGGTCGCGCTAGATAAACCGCCCTCCTCCCGACTTCAATGCGAACGTCATCGCAAAAGGTCCGCCGAGACGACGACGCACGCCTTACACTCGATTATGAAATTATTAGTCAAACATGGAAAGTGCAGGTAACCAACTCGACTCGGTTAAGAGTAGTCGGTTACATTTTTTTCATGTCGGAAAAAAAAAACATTATTACGACAGATCGAAGGTGAAAAAAAAAACTGATAAAAAAACTATTACCATCTCGTTCGTGTAAACGCTATACGTTATTTCAATAAAGATTATTTACGTTTCAAATGTTGACACACGTTGAGGAAAAAGAATCGACAATACGAGTATTGGATCGATTAGTAAATGCACGTGATCACGAGGGAAAATGTGACCGGTTAACTTAAAAGTCGTTGAGCAACTATATTTTGAATTTTCAAACTCGTTAATGGCGCCCGGCGTTGGGTTTGACGGTGGCCGAGTCGTTGGCAGAATAATACATTAAAACGATTGTGCGCACACTGCGCGCCACGAAACCGGCGCCGTATTTTAATGATAATAATATTATAATCATATCGTATATATATAAGTAGTTGGACGCGATTAGTAATTAGCTAACCTCAAAGAGACTTAATGATTTTCGATCGGCACTGCCGCGCGCGCGTCAAAATTAGAACGGGTCACGGCGGCGGATCGCCTATTGACCCACTGGCCCAAACACCCGTTACGGGTCGCCGCGTTACGGCTCGCGTCGAATAATAATAATAATAATATATACAAAACCGTACGTATTATTATTATCATACTACGCCAATAGGAAAGTCAAATAATTATGGTAATGGTCTTTTGCAAGAATTTTCTCGAGAAAAGGGGCGTGTTTTCTTTCTTTGACGCGCCGGGCGCCGTGTGTTTTACCAAATTCTGCTGCCGTGTATCGTATAGAATTATTTTCGTCTCGAAACAACAAACTGAACGTCCTTAACGGGAGAGGTGGAAAGAAAAAAAAAACAGAAAGGTCGCGTTATTTACACGCGACCTAACGGTCGAGTAATGTAACTATTGTGATGCGGAACGGAAAACCGAACGTAGTAGACAGTAGTGTATTATTGCGGGTTGATTGGACATGCCGTTTTTGTCTATCGGAAAACCGTATTTTAAAAAAAACCTCTTCGAAAAAAGCGAATTTTCATCAGTTGAAAAATTGACGGGACATAGGAAAATCGCTTAGACTAAAAACACCACATTCGAAGCACACTTTCGCGACTTTTCACGCGATTCTTGGCGTAAACGCCGTACTCTTTTTTACATCGTTGCCGAGAAATTCTAAAAAACAACACGTCTAACGGAGAGAAAAAAGCTACTCGCAAATTTCCGAATACCTCAAATAACATAACACCTCATACATATTAAAATATTTTCATCACATAATTTGTAATAAAAAAAAGAATAACGTAACAAATCCACCTTGGCGTATGATTACAAGTCCTCGTGATATTATATATTTCAAACTGGAACTACGATCAATGTTTGACGATCGCAAACGATTTTGATTCGAAACTGTATCGCTCTGAATTCGTTGTCGAACTCGATCGTTATACTGTTTTAATTATATACGACACCGACCGTCGAGCGCGATAAATTTCCGGTCGATAGACGTTTCGAATGATTTTTAAACGCTCCGTCGCGGAAAAACAAGCTCAGGTTAATCGGAAAAAGCCGTAAACGTTGCAAAACCACCGCCAAAGTCAATATACCTCTAAGAATTCTAAGAGCGTACGTCGTGGGCGTTCTATTAAAAAGCACTCAAAAGAGGTGTTTTTTTCCCCTTCAAATGTTTACAAGAAAGCGAAAACGAAATAACGCGTTCTACTTTTGCACGGACGCGATGTCTCGAGTGTGTAGCTTTTTGTTCGATCGACGAAAAATCACACGAAACATAATCGTGAAAAGTAAAAACTAGATCGATCACTTTTCACGCGACACTCGGTGTCAAGTAATCCGGGGAGTCAGTAAAAAAAAAAAAAAGAGAAACAAAAATAAACTTTTTTTTTTCAAATTAAGTCGGGTTAACGTGTTTTTTTTTCTGAACGTCGATTTTGTGTTTTCGTGTCGACTTGACTTGACACGAGTTCTTAAATCGTTTTTATTGAATTTCTCTCGAATTCCGAGCAAGTTTATTGTTTGAGACTGGACAAGTGGAAGATATTTTGAACTCTGTCAAGTCAAGTTAATTGTATTTTTTTTTAGTCGGGTCAACAAGTTATAGATAATAGAAATATTCCAAGCAGCAATTGAGTTAGGAAAAAGTGTCAAAAAAAAAAAAAAATGTTGACTTAAACCCAATTGATTTCCTTCTAAAGTATGAAAAAAATCATTCATTTTCGTTAGTTTCCATCGCCCTTATTGTGTTACATTCTCATATCTAAAGTATTTAAATTGAAAGTTTTATAAATATTTTGAAGTACGAATTGTTTGCAGATTTTCGTGATTTTCTTCAATGTATGAAGAAGTTTGATATGTAATTTCATTTTTTTCGTTTTTGAAAATAAAAAATGAACCGAGAAAACTGACAATTTCAAACTATTTCTAAACGACTTAAAATAGTTAAAATCTTTTGACTATTAAACCATCTCTAGAGAAAAATTAAGGATCCAATGAAAATGAACACGTTTAAACGTGTATCTTTGCGAAATGTTTAATGTAGATCGTGTGGTCGTTTCGCACATGCGAATTACTACAACGGTAGTCTGAATCGGGAACCAGATTTAACAGTCGTCGGCGCGAACGAGTCGTCATTTTTCATGTTGAAATTCCGTTTCTGTGCAAACGGGTATCGCCGAAACGGGACTACGACTTTTTTTTTTCCACACGCTAGCGGTTTCCAATGTGGGCGTCGTGGTGTTGGCACGCCGGTGCCGCGTCGCCTTACATTTTTCCGGTTTTGTTTTATATTTTATTTGTTCCTTAAACGAGGAAATGTTTTGAGAGAGAGCTCGAAACATTATCACCGTCCTTCGCCACTGACCGCGCCGTAGTTTTGTTTTTTTTTTATTAATTGACACGTATCCTTGTTCCGCAGGTGCGAGGAAACGCTGGAGAAGCTGTTCGAAGGCGCCGTGGTGGGCAGGAAAATGGCGCGCATGATCAGCGGCCGGTGGACGGACTACGGGACGACGGCCGCGGAGAACCGGGCGGCACTGGACTTCTTCCTGGACAGGGCGACGCGCGCGCGGCTGCTGCTGGACGGCCGCAGGATGCAGGACGTGCACATGCAGTCGTACCGGGCCGCGCCGGTGGTGGTGGCCGCGGCCACGGGCGACGCGGCCGCCGTGACGCTGCTCCTGCGGTACGGCGTGGCCGGCCGGTCGGTGCGCGCGGCCATCGCGTACCTGCGCCAGGCGGCCGACGACGGCCGGCCGCTGGCCGCCGGCGCCCAGTCCTGCGTCGAGGTGCTGCTCAGGGCCGTGGCCAGCGAGCACGACGACGGCAGTGGCGACGAAGTCTTGCGGTCTCCGTCGCCCCTGATGCACTTGGCCAGGTGCGCGGTTCGCGGCGCGCTGCACGAGGACTTCCTCCTGCCGCACGGCATACCGCTGTTACCGTTGCCCAGGTCGTTGGTATCGTATTTGGACCTGGAGTGTTGATCCGCGGCGACCGATGTTTTTTTACGCTGTTATGCAAATATTACTCACAATAACGCGTGCGACGCCGTCGTTTGAATTTGAATTCGTTCGTCTTGTTTCCTTTTTCTTTATATCCAAACGTGTACGTTAGTCGTTTTTAGTCGTTCGAAGTTTCCGCGCTACCGACGGATCCTTCGTCCTGAGGGTGGAAATCTTTCGTTCACGCGAAAAACACCGTCTCTCAATTCATCGAATACTCAAACGGACACGTTGTCGTACGAAACACTAGAAGAATTTTCCATATGATTTTCTGGATGCAGCCAAAATTATTTCGTCGACATTTTACGAAAAAAAAAACTTATGAACAATAATTGAAAACACTCGTTAACATTCCAAATCTTATGAAAATCGTATCGTCTCTGAAAAATGACAATACACTTGAATTCGGTGAAAACGTCCGGTCCGTCAAAACAAGTATTTCGTTATTTTTTATTTGTAATTGTTCACCTCGCCGTTAAACTCGAATACAACCGCTGCCGATTCATACTTAGGACGAATATTGATTATCATCGTATTTATTCGAGGGCAATATTATTTGCCTAATCCTGTGTACTCGTATATGCGTGAGAGGCGATTTGTGAACGACATAATGTCATTTCGAGCGTGCCCGTATTGCTCGCAGTCGAATCGACCGTTGTCGAGTCGATATCGAAACGGTACTTTAGCGTACAGTATTATTAGCGATATTATTATAATGAGATTACTTTGTCACTAAGACGGTTAGACTAATAATAATGTGTAAGTCGTAGTCGTGTGCGCGGCGGGTTCGGCCTCGTCAAATATTGTTACAACGACTCGCGCGGCTAACATTAGTCCTACGGTGTTAAATATTATGTATTATCATTTTTATCTTGTATTCTCATCGCATATTAAAATATGTCGTTATTAAGGTCCGGATATTTGGGTCAAAATCAAAGTACAATGCTAATACAGGTACTTACTCAAAACGAAAAAAAAAAAACGTTAAAGACGAGAGAATCATTCATGAGTAGTCGATAAACCTCGAAATGTGCGAACATTAAACGAACAAAAAAAGTTTTTGCTAAAACAAAAAGACCGAGAACACGATCTCTTTCAGAAAAAAAAAAACACTAAAATTATTCCTAAAAAATATACTCACGATAAGAAGAAAAAAAACAGGTATCAAGTGTGATATAATTGACGTACCAAAGTGGTCAATTAAACTATAAACATGTTCGCGTGAGATTTAAATTTCCGTAAAAAAAACGATCGATGAAAACTGATTTTAGTGCGCTAACTCTAAGCTCGATTTAATAATAATTTAAGAAACCTAAAAATCCGGACCCTGATATAACTGTAACAACACGCGCTTTCGAAAATTGTAATGCGTGTTTGTCGACAACGCGCATAATATATTATTATTATGACAAGTGTGTGTCGAAATCGAATTTTTTTTAATATTTTCGACAACGATGTTCAACTGCGTCGACCGGCTACGACGACGTTAAATACGATTACAATAAATATTGTTATGACGTGTACCTATTACACAATTTTATAATAATATTATGTTATGTTAATACCCGAGTTACAATGATAATATATTCGTGTATAAAGTTTTCGTTTCAATAAAACACACAGTCGGTGTTTACGGTGTGTTTTTATTCGTAGTGGTTTGACGAAATAATAAAAATAATATTATATTACGTATTTCTTCTCTCTCCGGTCAAATTATCGATCGATAAAATCGGATTCGTATAAAACGCACGTCATAATGAAAACACAACCGCGTTCGACCGTTTATAACATTTAACGTAATTGGTCGATTATTTTTTTTCTTTCTTTTTTTTCGGGGGGGTTTTTTTATTCGAATCGGACGCGTATTACAATGTGAAAGTCTCGTGATAATTTTATCGTTGAATATTATTATCGACGGTTGTCAATACATTACCGCGTTAACGTCTAAAACGTGTGTTAAAAAACACTCTGTCCGGCCGCGCCGAAGACGAATCGTTTTATTTATTTTATTTTTTCGTTTCTCGTTTTCACTTTACGGCGCGTAGTCAATAACATTACAAGTATTATGCGGTGTACGGAATGCGCCGCCGTCGTTGTCGTCTGTAGTGTTCAAAACGACGGGATGGAATAATATTTACGGAATCGAATCGTCGCGCGCCGAGATTACCGATTTTAGAGTCGTTAATTTGCCGACCGCTCGGAGACGTACTGGCCGGTCGTTGGTCCGCAGAGGCTCGTGCGAAATCGCTGTCCTAAGGTTATTGCCAAATCGGTCGAGAGATTCAATCTGATTATGATTTTTCATTGCGAATTTCGAGAAAAACACTTTTTTGTTCAAAAACTCGACGTTTCTGATTTATAACGTAATAAAACCGGCCAGCAGCTACGACGTTATTTTCAACAAACGCGACATTTTAGTGTCTCAGAATATTACATTTTTCACCGATCGGTATTCATTTTTACGAGCGTTCTTCAAAATACGTTCAAAAGGTTTTCGGCGCATAGATTTATACCAACAGTCGTGTTTTATTTAAGATTTACGAAAAATGTATTTCCGAATAACTATGTAATGAGAGATTTAAAAAAAATGTTCCGGTATTGTTTTTCGAACGCGTCGAGGTTGTTTTCCTGCGCACACCCCTTTACAAACGGCCGTGTACAACAGGCGATTAAACATTTTTATTTTATACCACGTTTTTCGACCGATTTCGGCGTACTTGTTATCCAAAACGACTAGATTGTTCAAATTTCAACCGATTGCGTCGAGACGTTCGATTATTATATTTTGTTATCGTTTGTAACGCGAATGCGCTCGGACGAGATGACTGCAGTTTCAGCCGAACACGCGGCAGTTTCGATCCGGTCCGTACCAGACGTGAAATTCGCAGCTGCAGCGAACGCGCTGCAGTTTCGTGCATAATAATATTTAGCCGCTCGTTAACTACGTCGCCGCGCTGTTGCGGTTTTTACTACGGCACCGCAACCGCGGTAACCGTTTAACGAGCCGTAACGTTCCACGACGGGATAGAGAACGGGGTAGGGGATCCGGCGGTGCGCCCGGCGCGCGCGCGTCTATCTCGTAGTATATTGCGGTGTTATTATTACAGTCGACGGAAATTAAAAAAAAAATAACAATAATAATGAAAAAAAAATAAAAATGTTTATCGCGCGCGTTATAGGCAATAATAATGGTAATAATATACGCGCGCGCCCGAGATTAAAAAACAAAAATATTTCACTGCTCGCGATTATACCCCCCCGAGTGCATATCACATTTACCAGCTACATTATAGTAGTATTATTATTGTTTTCGGACGTATTTTTCCTGCAGACACTCGTGACCGGGCCCCGGGCCGTCGTTTATATAACGTGTGATGTGTGTGTGGTGTGTCGACAACGTAATTTTATCGTCGTCGCGTGCACACACGCCAAATCGCCGCCGCGGCGTGGCGGTGTTTACGGAACGCCGGACGGTCCGACACGAGTTCGAAACGTTTTAACACTTACCCGGAGAGACCGGGTAAGTCCGACCGATATTTTCTCACTCGTCGAGTCAGGTTTGTGTAGAAACGACGTCGTAAGTCGAGTGTAAAGTCTATTTGGTTACATTTATTTTACTTAATCCGCGCACGAGTGATGATGAGAAAAAATCAGGTCGAAATAATCAGTAATTTTTTTTTATGCTCGTGAAAGAACAGTCGAATGCGCCGGAGACGTGTAGGTATACAATTTATACGTCGTAAATTGATTTCGTCAAGTCTGTTTTGTCGAATTATCGCTCTATCCACTATTGAAGCACACGAAGACAAACGCTCATTATAAACAAATGCTTACTGAGATGGCAACGACAATGGCCGTCCCACTCCACCGAACCGAACGAAATCGAACAAAACACTCTCGTGGACAATAAATTGGACACATTTTCTACCGGAATGCCAGGAAAACGCTGTTGTAACTATGCTCAGGATCGGACAGGCGAAGATCTCTCGCGGTTTTCAAATGACCAAACAATAATTCCGCCTTCACCTGCGGAGAGTACGAATTTCGTTTTTAAATTTAAATCTTACGTCCCGAGCGAACGAGGAATGTACGTTTCGACTTTTTTTTAATTTTTTAATTTGAATAACCGGACGTGCGACCGCCACCACGTTCGTATGACGTCTTCTCGATATAAACATCGGTTACGTTGTGTGTTTGAGGAACACACGATCGATATGACGCGAGGAAAAACCAGTCGACTCGGTCAAAAGTAATTCGACTCTTTAACTCGTTAAAGCGCAGCGTTGGTTTCGACCGCACGCCATAGCGTGTAATACCCGTTGCCCAAACCGAAATCGTATTATAAAACACGACGTATAATAACGATCGTACAAACGCGAAACCAACTAGTCACGTCTCGTTCGGCAGAGGTGCCTACAAATCGTTTGCTCAACGCCGATAATCGGCCGTGGCTAATTACTTCACGTCTACGACGGCGTCACTGCAGCGATATTGTATTACGTTTATGCGATAATAACCGTTTGCGAAACGTTACGCGCGTTCTAGTCGTTAATTCTCGAATAACCGCGTAAGTCACAATGCTAATATCGTAGGTGATCGTATTTTTTTATCATTCGTTTTTACACTATCGTCGATTTGTATACCTACTACAGCTACTCGTATTTCGCGTTTATTTATTTTTTTTTCATCGTCTCGGACGCGTTAAATCGTCATTTGGGTCACGAGCGGGGGCCGCCGCAAGAGAACTGCCGATCGAAAAAAGAAGTGAAAAAGAAAAAAGAAAACACTCGTCATTACGCAATCGTTTGTAAGATAGGCGCGCGCGCGGTGTGATAATGTATACGAGTGGGTTTACGTCCCGCGGTGTTTTATTATAATCCGCCCGTTTCCCGAGACGACCGAACGGGAGACGCGACGACGACGGTGACGACCGTTTCGACACGGCGTATTTTTATTTTTTTTGCCCCGTCCTTCTCCTCCGCGCGTTCGATCGCACACGATTATTACTAAACACGCGGCGGCGTATCCGTTTGTCGTCGTTATCGAGAACGATCCTCGACCGCACCTATATGCGAGACGACTGTCGTGTTTTTTACACTGCGCGCGTGTGTCGTCGTCAAACGAGAGAAAATAAATACACCGCGCGTTCTTCGCGAGCGACCCGAAAACAGGTATCGACCAGGTGTGACACGCCCGAAAGTCGTAGACACCAGCGGCGCGGCGCCCGAACGAAAATCCGGTCGAAAACAATATAGTACGGTCGATAATAATATTATGCGCGCTATAGAGCCGACCCGTAAGTGATGTGATCCTTCAAACCGCCGCGGCGGTCAGTTTCGAGGACGATAATATTGTCGTTCAGACTTCGCGGTCCTCCCATCTGATTCGTTCGAAGTTATGTGAATTCGCGTGAGTCTACGACTTCTCAGTTGTTTCAGCGATAAAAGCACACGTGGCAAAAATTATTATCGTCGGGAATTTTAAATTATTAGTAATTATTAAAATGTAGGTTAATACAGAAATACAAAATTCTTCTCAGAGTATCAAATATAAATAAAAAAAAAACATATACGAGACGAGAGAAATATTGAGTCATTTACAGATAAATGTATAAGTTTATTATTTCAAATCAATGTTATTACGAGATGTTATATGTTCCGAGATATGTTTCCTATGTCGTCGTTGTCATATCTACGCGTCACAGACGATAATGCATTTGCAATGCGTTGTCATAATTGTCTACCGTCGTCGTCGGTACCACACCGTTAGTTGTAGACGAAAAAGCAAGAGATATCTATTTAGAAATTATAATAATTAGAAAACTAACGGGCACAGAGCCCCATTTAATTTCGTTTATTCTCGTTCCTGGGCTACGAGTCCCGAATTCAAAACGCTATTACACGAATGATCCGTCTGCACCTCGTTTTGTGCTCACGTCATCAGGCTAGTTATCTAATTGCTGCACACGCGGAACGTCAGACGACCACGTTTGCGTGTCCAATTATTATACGATTTACACGTTTTTGCTTTTTTTTTTCTCTCTCTCGCGTTCGTTACGTTGTATTTTTTGTGTGTTTTGTTGTTCTGCGTCAGAACTCGCGCGGCATACCCATCAAAACGGCGCGGGTACACACGGGGCGACGACGAGTCGCTTTTGTTTGTCCAAGTTAAACGACCATGAAGCCGACCGAACGAAATCGCATTAATACAACGCGCCGAGTAGTGATAAACAAAAATGAAAAACCAACCGAAAAATAGTATATTATAGAATAGATAGATTAGAATAGACTCGCTCGGCGAGTCGAGTCGCGGGAGAAAAATATCGTTCTGATTTCCGACGCGATAGCAAACGGGTAATTCTTCGTGTCTCGTTGTCTTTTGTGTTGGCGTTTTAAGAGGATTCTACGACCGGAATAGATGTCGCTAAAGAGCCGTGTTACGCGGTTTAAAAAGTCGGATAAGACTTGGATCCTAGTGGATTACGGACCACCATTAGGGTTCTTTTGAATACCTGCCTTTCAAAAAAAAGTGCGTTTATCTTAGACCATAATATTATGAATAACGTTGCCGTAACGCGCCGACGAATCGCAACGAAATATCTGAATCGGATTCGTCGTCGCGAGCGGATTTACACCGTTTATTCGACCCGACGACACTCGGGAAACATAATCGAAACCAGACCAGAAAACGTAATAGATTACACATAGTTTATTGGTATACGTACTTGTATGCGTTTTCCGAAACGTTAATCTTTCCCGGTATGCCCGTGGTCTCCGTCCTGCTGGTCAGGTTCACGGTGTTGCCGAACAAACAATACCGGGGCATCCGGTGACCGATCACTCCTGTCACCACCTCGCCGCTGTGTATGCCGATTGTTATACGCTAAAGAAGAAAAGCAAAAAGTCATCACCGACGCTTCTGTCTCGAAATATTATAAATTTGTTGGTCACGCACACCGATTTCAAATGAGGAAATCGACGTAATAAATCAATAAACCGACTGATACATATAATATATTTATCGGTGATTTAACCCAACTCGACTAGAAAACCGATATAAATCGCGCGTGTATTGAATCTACAGAAAAGTTTGGACAAAAACGGCCAGGTTTAATGTAAAAACATTGTTTTTTAAAAGGGTGTTTATGACATTAAAAGTAGCGATAATTTAAAAAAGACCTCTGATGACCTAATAATCGTTCGAAACTACTCAAGTTGTACGAAATATTTATTTTGTTAGTGATTTTAAAGTCCAACTGTATGTGAATGTCAAACGCTATGGTGCCCTATTGATAAAATAGTTCCTTTTACCTATCGGAATAGGTCGATTTTTATGTCAATGTCGACTCGATCGTGTTCATTTGGATTTATGCGATACAATTCGGAAGTACACGCGATCGCCTGTACGCGGTAAATCTAATCACAACATCATGTTGAAACTAAAATTAACGAAAAACGACCACTGTTGTATGGGAATCACCGAAAAATACTTTGGGCATCATATAAATATACGACGACGTTTAATAAACGAGAACAATTTATTATTTTTTACTATAAACGGCGAAAAATGCAAAACAAAACGTATAATATATCCCGAATCTGTGAAGCGTGAAATGAGTTATTATAGTTAAGTTAGCGTTGTAGAGGATTAAAAGAAATCTCTAGCGATTATACTAACGTTATTGAGTAAATAATCTGTGCCGGCTACGGTTTTGTTCGGTACTACTTCAATAATACTGAATGTGATTTATTTCCGGTTAATATCGTTATGAATATTTAAATACGCCGAGATTCGAAGGAAGCGTTATTGGGTGTAATTCAAACGAAACTTCGTATTATATCCACTTAGGTAATCGTAAAAAGAATCATCGGGTGGTATTTTTATTTTTTTGTTTTTCGTACACTCCGGCTCGTATCGGTTTTGACGATTCGAAAAAACAGACCGTCGTCGATGCGAAATGATGTGGCGAAAAAAAACATAGCTCTGAATCGGATTCGGGGCGTTCGCGGAGGGAAAAGGTCGGAAAGCTTAATAGCACATAATACTGCGATTGATAAGTTTTATACTCACGACGGGCACGCCGTCCACCACGACCGTTTGACTGAGATCCATCATGTCCAAAGCCAGTCGAGCGATGCACCGGACGTGATCTTCGCACGGTTCTGGTAGTCCGCTGACCGCCATGTACTTGTCGCCAACAGTTTCCACCTGCGCGCAAGCGAACGGACCGGATTACGTATCATAATAAATTATCTTATATATAAAAATGAATAGCAAAATGTGTTGTAAGCGCATAACTCACCAACCCCTGAACCGATTTCGTTAATTCTTTTTTTATAATATTCCTTGAAGTACGAGGATGGTTTTTACGGAGAGAAAAGGGGTAAAAATGGAAAAAATCCCGAGTCACTGGAGCTTTGTGGTATTAAATTTTGTCAATAGTTTCATTTAATATAGCAGAGGCCCCTGAAGAAAGGATTTTCCAAAATTCGACCCCTAAGGGGGTTAAAAGGGGTAAAAAAGGTGAAACTAGAAAAATTCGCCTGGCCGGAACTGCTGGAGCTTTAAGTATGAAATTTGGTCAACAGTTTCGTTTTATATAGTGGAGACCCCATGGGAAAGGATTTTTCGAAATTCGACACCTACCGGAGTTGAAAGGGGTAAAAGGGGTAAAAATGAAAAAAACTGATAAAATAAAAAGTTATACTGCACACGGGCGAAGCCGGGTTATTCAGCTAGTTATTAATAATTATTTACACTATACGATCGGAGATCGTTCGATTTTCCACGTTTGTTTTGATTTTCGTACGAATTATTTCTTTCTACGAGAAACATCGACTGATTGTTATCGCAACTCCAACTATAACGACCGTTATGACGATTCGTGCCGTCGTCGCAAACGAAGAAAAATAAAACCGCACCGCAGTACTGCTCAGGTGGAGTTTTAATCGCCTGGCGAACAACTCGAACCAGAGCGTAAGTTTAGCGAGTCGAAATCGACACGACGGCGTTTTAGCCATTATTAACTGGTCGATGTCCGACCTGGCATACAAAAATGATCGATAAATATTTAATATTACGGAACGATATGGAGCGTATACAATAATAATACCGTTGTGAAACCACACAACGCGCGCAGTCCGGTTCGATAAAATCACTATATTGACGTGAACGCGCGTAAATAATATTAATGAATAAGGCTTATTGTGTGCTGTAGAGAAAAAAAAAACTGTCAAAATATGCGTGCAATCGTGCGACAAACGCTGTTGAAATATGCGAAAAAAGAAAAATTAAATATTTATTTTACGAGAAAATTATTTATTTATTGAAATAAAAATAACGGTTATGAAAGTGTTGTTAATTAATGTCGTTTTCGATTTATGATCTCGTCATTATTCTTTTTTATTTTCATGATAGAGGCTCTAAGAATAAAATATTTGAGGTAACGCGTAGCCTTGAAAATCGCGTTAACATTTTTTTTTTTATGTTTTCGAATTTCAACAAAATAATTTCTGTCACTTTAGACTTGGCGTGTCATCGTTGTTGAATCGGATTGTCTTCTTCGCGTATTTCTCTTTATTATAAAACTAAAATCACCAAGTTATATCTTTTGGGATTACTTTTTTTTTTTAAATAGCTTTTCATAATATGTTTTAAACATACCAATCGAAATACTAGAAAATATGTATGTGCAAATAGTAACTATTTTACTAAAAAAAAACCTTTTGAAATAGACAATTTTTATTTCACTGTGTCTGAAGGGGGTTCTCTGTGGCGTAGTGCAAAATTCAACCTCGACTTGTGACTTATCTCAACGTTTAATTAATACACGCAAATTCGACGAATTACGAGTCCTTATAATAAATAATTTAACACGATAATTATATCGCCGGTCCGTTTGGCAAACATGGCAAAACAACACGTTTATAATATAATGAAATCGGCGCAGAACACACGGCTCCATAGGTAACTGATATTATTATTACAGTAGCGATTGTTTTTAATTGAATTTACACTTGACTGTGTATGCTTTCCGAGAAAGAAAAAAAAAACGGTCGAAATCGTAATTCACAGAGAATTTACTTTTTTCTTTTCCATCTAATAATAATAATAATACGGTCGGCGGCCTTGCTTTCGAACAATAGAAGTTTTCGGAAAATAATAATAAATTATAATAAAGACTACGTGTAATCCGAAAAGCGTAAGATCGATCCTTAAAGAATCGCGCAAAGTTTCTTTTGGCGTGTTTTTTTTTTCTCTTTAAGAGGAAAAAAAAAAAACTCGAAAGTTTTCAAACTCGTCCGTTTTAATAAACAGTGACCGGTATTGTTGTATTATTCTTCGCTCGGCGTAATGTATCGTCGTCCCATTTTCGAGCCGCCGAACAGATATTATTAATAAAGAATATCAAAAAGGAAAAGAAAGAAAAAAAAAAGGCATTGCTCTCGAAGAAAATAAAAAATTATTTTTATTTACTCGAATGATAAACGTGAAACGTCTGTTCCGAAAGAGTTCGAATGAGAATAATACACAATGCGCGCCTCTACTACCTATGCGCGTACGAATAAACTTGCGCCTCGCATTTCTAAAAAAATAATAATACAATTTTTTATCGGGAAAAAAGCGCGGGCCCTATAGAAAACGTATATCGACGTTACTCACGAGAACGATAAGAATTATAATATACCAAGTTTATTTAACGTTTTATGGGACGTATGTTTATGATTCGCCGCTCTAATATTGAAATTCAAATTACGCGCAGATATACAGAGATATTCGCAAACTCATGCGAACGTCAAAGGCTTTCTTCTTTCTGAAAAAAAAATATTCCGGTCCAGAGATTATTTTATCTTTGATATGTTATTCTAAACGTCGAAAAGTATACACTTCACGGTAAATCGTAAACTGTCATGTAATATTATTCCTAAAAGTTATCTGGAGGAGGGGGGGGGCTTCACGGGCACAAACACGACTGGTGAAGACTATAATATTATAGTGTTCAGGCGATGCGTTTGCTTGTATTTACAGCGGACGGTCGAAAAATCGATAAATAGGAATTAGAAACATTAGAATTAGAGTTTGGGGATTACGTCGACTTCAAAGCTCGGGAAACCTCTGCCGGACGGTGTGACGGTGTGGCACGACTGTTCGAACGAATTACCCGACACGTATAAGTAATAGTATTATCTTATCGACTCATTGTACCTTATCGTGAATTAAATAATCCGATACGATGTCGACACGGAATCGAAACTCGTCGCCACGAATGACGTTTACGGAGCGCGCAGTTCTAGTGTACGGATTTCAATAATATAGTGACTCTGAAACCGAGTGGTTTTAATCCACTAATTGCACTCGCGAAAAAAAATCAATACAAACACGTAACGCGCACACGTAACTCGTCCGCGGTCTGATACTCGATATCGAAAAAAAGAGATGATTCGATTTAATAGTTCGACCACGCGGTGGACGACATTGAAAAAAAAAAAAACACCACAGAAACGGGTCGTTTAACACGCGTCGATTAACGTTTAGATAATATTGTTATATTTCAACACTGTGAAAAAAAAAACACAGCATGAAAACGCTCGGTGAATTGAAAAGTTACAATTCTACAAGCGCAACTAAGGAGGCGATAGCACCTTTCGATGAGGTTTTGACACCCTATAAATATCAAAACGTTCAACACGGACGTCTTAATTCCGTTTTGATTTAAACATTTTAAAAATATCAGTTTGTAACGGCCGACTATCGTGTTTACTGCGAACATCATTTCCGATCATCGAAATCGATCGATTTGACTATTGGTCGTGACAAAGGGTAGATTATGTTAGGTTTGTTCGACTCAAGAGTCGAGACTGAATGATTTCTCGCGACCTTTATTTTTATTAGTTCCGGTATAATAGTATTTATAATGTTTTCATTATGTTTTATATCGTTATTGTATAAAATGAAAAAAAAAAAACGAGCAATTTCAAAGTAAAACCATCCGATGAAAAAAAAAAGGGGAAAAAACAACGGACGGGCGCAAATCACATATTTGTTGTTTTTTTTTGATTAATTTTTTGTGAAAACAAGTATTTTATTTTGTATTTTGAATATTATAAGCTCAGTAGGTAGTATATTATGTTATCATTACGATGGTTGGGACAGAGATACTTTCAAAATGAAAACATAAAAAAGAAACGGGCGCTCTGGGATAATGCGTTCGAATAAGTACACACACTTCAATACGTTTGACAGCCGATACTGTAACTATAAAAGTGTTCGTACGACTTTAATTTGGAATTTTCGCTGTATTTTCAACAATTTTTAGTCGGCTTCGTTGGTCGTTTCAACGCGTAGTGTTAAACTAATATTAAACACTCGGCGTACGTCGTTTAAAGTCATCGATAGGAGACAAAAGTCTGGAGACTTGGGGAGGTTATGAGGGGGAAGGTCGAAAACGAGATTCGGTTCCCTCCCCCCCCCCCCGGGCACTAGTGTATCGATATTGTCTATACCTTGTAGACGTTTTGGTTTTTCTTCGGATCGGTGAGCACGTCGAAAGCCGTGTAGAGCTGGTTGAGCATCCGGACGATTTTCATGGCACCTTTCGAGTCCGCGTGACCGGCGCAGTAGTCGCTGAAGCCGACTATGCCGGAAAACAGCAGCGTCACGCACTCGAACCTTTTCGGCGGCACCGGCCGCTTGTGTCTGAGCTCCGTCGCCACGCTGATCGGCAACACGGAATACAGCAGCCTGAAACGGACGTACGATTATGATTACTAAATTATATGATATTTTGTCGGACGCGATGTCGATAGGTTTCGATTTATTCGTTTATAAACAACGGCGTCGACGGCGGGCATTGGCTTCACGAGACGAGTGACGTTGAAGGAAAGAAAAAACCGATATCGAACGATGCTCTCGGATTTAGTCGAATTTCAGGGAAGAAAGTCAATATCTGACTTTTCAAACTAACGCTCGTCGAAAACTAGCAAAATCTAACCATATTTCGACGCGAAACAGGGTCTAAATTTTTAAATAATTTGAATACGAGGATTTAACATAGATAGTGAAAGAGAGAGGTAGAGAAAGATTAAGGATCGAAACAAAGAAGCTGGGAAGCAGCAAACTTTATTGTTTTTTTTTTTTTTTTACCAATTCGCATTAGAGGAAAAAAGACGTAGTCTACGATTCACGGTTCGTCGCGTGCCGCGGCGGCAGCAACGCTCGACGACAAAACAAATCGATCGTTGGCTAGCGATAAAAACGTTTCTTTCTCTTATATATTATATTTTTATTTTTCGAAAAACCGTACAAAAATACCAACGCGAAGATTCCGTCCGTACACCCCAGATCAGATCGGTCACATCGGGTGTTTGAAAGTTTTAATTTACGGTATTTTTTCAATCCATGGTTTCGATTATTTATTTATATGGTTCGCTCATAAGGATGCGGGGGGGAGAGGACTCCTGGGGAAACTTTTTTCACTCCATTTACACCTTTCTGCGACGTCGACTCGAAGATTCGTATCCTTTAAACTGTGTACTTAATATTCTGCGGGTCGCGTCATATACTATCTCACTGTCGGTGGTTTATTGCGTTGACGATATTAACCACAGTAGTGCGGATTTTTTTTTTCTTTTTTAATTTCGAGTAAATTTTAATTAAAAAAACTCACCCGGTGTACTTACAGAATAATTACCTGCCTACAATTTTAATCTTTTTTTCTTTTTTTTACCGAGCTTTTGGCATAAGTTCCGTCATCGTACGTAGTTAACCATGTTGTTTGAAGATAAATATTTAATTATTTAGAAGATTTAATTATTAAAGTTGACGATATAATTATACAGACGAATGATAATTTAAGTATTTAAACAAAAAAGAATAATTAGCTCCATTAACCTGGATGAAAAAAAAATAGTATTTTTATTGTCGTGAAAACACAGTGTTGTATACTAGTATATCTAGATACCAACGTGAAATTCATAACTATTAATTGTCTCTTGAATATTACTTAAGTTTCTAATTTATTAATTATTAAAAACCAATGATATTTTTGTTGTAAATTCACTACTTCAAAAAAAGTTACAAAAACAAATATTAAAGTGGATTTTTAATGACATATAAATCCGACGCACATTTTACTAAAACTGTGAAATTTTAGCGCTAAAATGTACTCAAATATGCACTCGAAAAAATTAAAATTTGCGAATTAATTTTCAATATCAAAATCTTGTAAATGATAATATATATCGATCATATAAAAAATGTGAGAAATGTAAAAAATTAAAATATTATATTTAAGTTAAAACCATGTGAATTGTATTAAAATTAATATTATATTAAAATGCAAGTAGACAGGTAAAATATATTTAGTGTGTTGATTTTATGAGTATTTTTCTTAAGACTTATTCAGTTGAATGGTTTTAATATTTTAAATTAAATTAAATAATTATATTACATTACATCTAATACGAGTACGTTTCATTAAATTTTTATCTAGATGACTTAATCAATCATTTGAGATAACTATTAATTTTCCATTCGTCTAGATTAGGTTAAAAAAAATTAGAAAAATGTAATCTAAATAATAAATTTATTTATATAAACCGCAGGGCTGTTTAATTATTTATTTATTTACATGTTTGTTTAATTTATCGCATTGATGCGATTTCGTAGTACGGAATAATTACATAAACTTCATCGAAAACAGTAAAAACCACATCGTTTCGATTGTATTATGTTGTCGAGGACGACGACGTTCGCAATATTTTCTACGTAATAACAACTTGGCTCCCACGAAGCACAAAATATCGTTCGAGTTCACGGCGGGACGTTTTCGTTTGTTTAAATTATTGTTATTATTATTGTTGGGTATTCCGAGCAGATATTTCATTAAAAACAAATTAGAATGTCACTCTCTTTGATAAAACTTCTGGTAGGAATTTTTAATCTTTATTCTTCGCGAACCGCCCGCGTATTATATACCGTTCGGACCGTAAGGACGTAATCATTATTATTATTATTATTATTATTATTATTAAAACTCTACGAACTGTTCGCGGAGTACGGTTAAACTATTTCGCAAAACGTATGACTGCGGCGAAACGATATTATACAGTTGTTTATATAGTTATTTTCGTTTCACGTCTCTCGTGCGACCGAGTATGTTATTATTGCGATATTATTCGAGTACGCAAAGTCGTAAATATTATAATATCAAGGGAAAAAAATCGCACGGTTTCGTCGAACTCCTCACGCGGGTCGAACGGGTAAAACGACTACGAGTCCGCGATTCGAAAACGTGCTCGTAAGTATCGAATAAATCGAGTCGAACTTATTTTGGAAAATTACAAACGTTCGGTGTTAGTTTTGCAATGGATTTCTATCGACTTACACGTGAAATACGAGTATGAGATAATATTATTACGTGTCGGCGGGTCGAAATTTTGCTTTTATTTCGCGAACAAAATCTGATTCACACGACGACGCTAAGAAATATCGTAAATTGTATTTTTCGTTTTTTTTTTTTTCTTCAATTGGCTTTGTTCGCACGCGACCTTTTAATAAAATTCAAGTCGTTTTCGGAGCGTTTTTTTTTTTTTCCACTCGCGGAGTGTTAAATAACGGTTTTAAGGAATTCCCGCAGGTTTTTTAGCTCGTCGGAAACCTAGATCAAAATATTAAGGACGATGCGTTATAAAAGAAAAAAAACTGCCGACTCGATTGGTGGGTGGCGCAAAGTGGAGAATACGCTCGATTATTAACGACGTTCGGTTTTCGTAACAATCTCGCATTTTTAATACTTTAATCGAATACAAATATTTATTAACGTTTTCATCGGGTTAAACACATTACAGTTTGTACCTTTAAACACGTATTATCCGACGAACCGTTTTTTTTTTTTTTTTTTCTCATTATTATTATTGTTATTTTTTTTTCCCGTGTTTACATTTAATTTTTGCAATTCGATTTATTGAGCAAACACGCGTCGCTGCCGCCAAACGCATCGCGCGCTCGACCGAGGTTAGTTTCCCCCCTCCCCCCCCCCACTATTTCGCGGATTAGCCGTAAAACATTATTCTGTTAGTGGTTTTAATACCTGTCGGTTTTTTGTTTTTCGCTCTCCAGCTCTCTGTACGTCTGCTGCAATTTGTCGGTCAAAAACTCCAAGTCCCGGGTCAATTTGTAGTCGGCCTCGAATTGCTCGGACATCAACACCAAATCCCTGGTGGCGTCGTGCAAGGGTATGTCGCTGATGTACAGGCCGCGTCTGCGCCAAACAACAAAACGAGCGTTATAATTTCCGACCAGGTCACACGCCTAACCAAACACACGAAGCGTGGAAATCGCGACAAAACGCACCCAAGTAGACGAGGTGTTGCATATTGATTACAGATCGAAAATAATATTAATATTGTAAAGCGCGTTGTCGTTATGAAAATACGTCACGAAAACGATATCGTTTTTTGTACCGCGCAGTGTTATTGTACAAAACGCGACGATTCGAAGGGAAACGGTAGATTCTGGTTCGGTCAGGTTATCGCGATATTTCGATAAACGTATAGACGTCGAAATTTACCGGACCCTTTTAATATTGAAATTATCGAGTTTCAACGTCACGAGAACAACGTATTCGAGGGGTGCCAATGTAAAGACATTCGAGTACAACTGAAATGATTTTGAAAATCAAAATCAGTTTTCCGCACCGTAAAGATTTGAGTTTTACAATCATTTATTTTTATTAATTAGGTTCCTATATGCCAGGCCCATGTGTCCGATATGTGATTTACGATTATAACGAACAAAAATAATATTATATTATCTACGTCCGAAAAATGACGTCAATAATAATTATAATAGTATTATACTATACTATCAAACGATATTTACATAATCTGCATGCGTTTATGCATATATTATTGTGTTAAACAAAAATCATTTCAAATAAAATAATTGAAATAAACGCGTTACGTAGAAATTGTCGTGAACTCATGACCAATACAGTAGTAAAATTAATAAAATTTCATAATACTAAGAATAGTAATAGAAAAAAAAAAATCTATGAAAAATCGTACGCGCAATAAACTCTCGTCAACAATACAGACGTCAATCCTTAATATTCGTATAATTGATCACGTATCGGACTGATGTCAAAACGTCACGGTTCGTACGCGCCTTATCGTTTCGATTGCGACTTGCAACAATACATATTCACCTATTTATTTACTTGTTACGTTTACTACATTTTACGACGTCGATTTTTTTTTTGGAAAAATGCTGGTTTTGTCGCAGTGGTTTGCGCCATTAGCGATCAGGAGGGATAACGGGGGGGAGGGGTAGCAGAAACGAGTGTATTTATTATTTATTTATTTTTTATTCACTTGGTCAAATCGTCCAGGTTCACGACGCTCGGATAGCACAGAAACAGCATGAGATCCGTTTCCGGTACGTACAGCATCTGGCCCTATTAACAGATGATCGACGACGTTATTATAATATTATTCTAATAATGATAAATTCAAACGGCAGCCAGTCGTGATATCCAGACGCGACGCGTAACGTGGCGTACGAACGACCGGGTTCTTATGTTATGTACAGTGTGTCCCGTCTTATACGCGCAGCTGAACAACTCGGCCGGACGACCTTAAATCGAAACGCGGTTTGCTGTGATAGACATGGTGATACTATTTAGCGAATATGCGTTTAAAGAAAAATTCGAATTCTCGACCGTTTCGGCGCGCGATACGAGAAGGGTTTTTTGTTGTTGTTGGTTTTTTGAAATCGAACGGTATACTCGTTATTTCGAGTTTGAAAACGATACGATTTCGCACAAAAAACTCGATTGACTTGTATCGAATTGTTTTTCGAAATCAACCCAAATTTATAGAAAAATCATCCGATACGAGTGAACGTCGAGTTTTTGAGTTTTTTAAAAAGTCGAAAATTCGAATTGTAATCGAATTCGAAATAGTTATGTGATCCGGTCAATTTTTGGTCAAGGATGGGTCAAAAATACTTGAAAAAATTGACCTAAATATATTATACGCTTTGAAAATTTTAAATTATTTTAAATCTTGCATTCGAGCACCCGTAGAGGTCTCTTGGTCTAAAGAACACGAATTTATGTGCACGCAACAGTAGATTTGAGATTTTTTTTTATTCATAGTTATATAGGTACTGGGAGAAATTTGAATCGGGAAAACGTGCCGTACTAAATTTCATATTACATCATGGGACCAATGCCCTCACAGAATTCTAAACGTTGAAAACCGAATCGCCTTTCGTACGAAAAATATTGCAAATCCGTAAACAATTTTGTGGCTAAAAATCAATATATCAATATACAATCGCAACGCCATTTATATTTCAATTTCATAGAAATCGACGAGTCGGCGGCATTTGTACACATTTCTAACGTACCGAGAAGAAATTTTAATGTTATAGTTTCGTTTTGTTATTATTGAAATAATTACGAAGTTCTGATTCCGTTATTTGACGCGATTAAAATGAAGAAAAAGCATAATTATTATTATAACGATTTGTAGAGAATTATTATATAGAGTGCCCCGGAGAAGCATTGCTTTATTTTTAAACACTCGTTGAATCGCGACCCGAATCGTCTTCAGAACCAGTGCACGGTAGTCTGATTGCACCCGGAGGCCAACGATGTCCGCGCATCTGAATACCCACAGCGGACCGCGGTACGAATGTCCGAGACGTTGTTGTTATTATCATCGCAGCGGCACACTTACGAGACGGGACACGCCGTATTATAATAAACATCGATACGATAATGCCATCGCGCGCGCGCATATTAAATTATCGCCGTTATTATTACTTTCAGACGCAGAGATATCGGACAGCCGTCGTTGGAGTCGCCGTTCATGATTCCCGGTTTGGTGTTCAGAACGTACACGGTGTTTATGTGCGCTAGAATGTTGTCGAATGTCAATTCCAAATGAGGTCTTACCTGCGCCCAAACGAGTCGGCAATATTAAAAATAATAATAATAATAATAGTAATAGTAATAATTGTATTTATCGGGCGCTCGCGTGTTTTAACACCTACGGGGTATAAGATCTGTGTTAATTTGCACGGTTCTGGCCCCTGTACCGCGGGTATTACTCTGGTGATGGTGCAACCGGTCTGAAGGACGTTCAAGTCTCTGTCGAACATCAGGTGGAATGGGAACACGTGGCAAAACGTGGCCGGACTGATTTTCGGTTCTGAAAACACATACATATATATATTATAATATAATATTATAAATATACATAAATAATAACGCGTTACGTTATAATATATATATTTATAGGTGTCTAATAATATTCGCTCTTGTGATATCGTTTCGCAACGCATCAAAACGCGTTTATTGTAACACATACGTATTATTGAATATATTATATGCGTTTAGGATTATCGCGAATAACGGCCTGTCCGTGTTCCGGTCGGCAAAACGATTATTACGACCGCGATATTATGTATTTTTTTTTTTTTTAATAACATAATGTTTAAGAAAAAAAAAAAAAATAAATATAAACCACCTTTTTATTTTATTTCATATTTTTTAATACGCTTTCGTCGTGCGTAAGTGTGTATTATTTTTTAATCGATAGAGACCAGAACATTATTATCATTATATTATTATTTTATAGCACGATTTTCTAATATTAAATTTGGTCTAATCCGTCGTATACGAATCCGCGCGCGCGCGCGGGCTAGCACTGGTCTCGGTTTCATATTATCATTGTTATTTGTTTGTTTCGGGAAAATAACGAAAAGAAGTAAAAGTATCCCATGCTCGTGGTAGTGAAATAACGGGAAAAAGTAAATATTATAATGATAAAAGAAAAAAAACCCACGAAAATCGGAAGAGTTTTTAAAGACAAATATTGACTCGGAATCGAATCGATTTCGTCGACGGCACAGCTGCGTAATATAAACACGCGGTGTTTGTTCGTTAATATTATTAAATTCGTCCCTAACGTTATGTTTCAAGAAATTTCCCACTCGATATTAAGAGAAACGAAAAAACGTCTATAATTCTATCGCGATTCGTTTAACTCGCGAGCGTTTATTCCAAAAGTATTCGAAACACGGACGACGACGAGATAAAACCATTCGCGTGTTGTGTTAGCCGACGGCCAAACTGTGAACCTATTTTTCCCCTCCCGTCCCCGTTTTATCGACTGAAAAGCGTGTGAAAAATAAAGTAAAAAAAAAAAAAAAACCATTATTGTTATTATACGCTTATGCAATGTTATTATTATCGTTATATTGTATCGCGACGACGACCTTGCGATAGAGTTTCCACTTCGGCGGTCTGATCGTTTTGACGTTGGCCCGTGGTGTTTTTCTCGGTTATCAGAAACTGCACGTGATCGCATTCCTCTTTGGTCTGCAATATCTCCACTTCCACTTCGGTGTTGTGCAGCTTGCTGGCGACGGTCTGGAAAATAAAACCGGGCGGAAAAAATCCCATCAGTGATTGTAGTTTTTCCCGAGTGAAATCTCAGTAGGCACGTAATGACACTTGGCGATGTATATATTATACGCACGAGCTCGTCGACAATACGATATAATTGGTATTCTAAAATATAATCTTATCTAATCGTTCGACGTATAAAACAGAGCGAAAAAAGAGTGAGTGGACCAGTGGGAATGGCCGAGCCAACGACGCCTAGGCCCTCGGACGTCGTCACAACGGAAAACTAACAGTATTTGATGTGAAATTTGTGATTAAAATGACGTAAAAATCTGGTTTAAACTATCGATTCATTATAAGATTACATTTTTAATTTAGAAACTTTCGTGTTCTATCGGTGTACAATATATTTTATATATTTGTCTTCTCGTATTAAAATTAAGAAAAGTTTAATTATTCGAGCTTTAACGCTAAAGGACAACTGACGTGACGTGTAGAACGAAACGCGGAAATAACATAAAACGCGCTTTTATAGTATCAATTATTATAACATCATCATCCTGTGAAGTCATCACCAAGGCTGTGAATTTGTAGGCAAGCGTATCGTTTTTAGCTTACCGTGGCGAAACAAAGCTCTCTAGCACAAAGTTTAATTTAGGCACAAACGAATTTAATTTTGAAACTGTTATTTTGTGATTTTTTTCACATTCTTGATTTTTCAGTTTTCGGATAGTCGTTATTTTGCCTTTTCAGATAAATTTACCATTTATTTATTATAAAGTTCTATGGTATTTTTAACGATTCCATCATCTACTGTACTTATATTGTTTACACACATTTTATGAAATGTTTTCTTTAAATTATCGTCTCTTAAATATATGTTTGTGTATATCAAGTTTAATTAATAACATCGTTTCATCGAAAATGTTTACTCAGGCTACGTAATTGTGTACAATCGTTTTAGTGGAGTTTGTCACACGATTCGGTCGATGGGATCAATAAACAACGTTTTTTTAGAACTTTGGCTATTAGTACGGTTTTCGGAATTTACAGTGCATAATAGTGCGGAAAAATGGTGCATTTTAAACTGCATATTACGAGATTTAAAATGCATTTTCAACGGTTTATTAGTGCGTTAAATCCACAGCCCGAGTTGTTACTGATGAAAACAGAACCATACGTTTCGCGAAATATTAATAAAAACAATACGCTTAAGAAAATGTTTCGATAACTAATCGAGTGTTGCGCATTCTGGAGGGGCTTAAACCCCGGAGTCTCCCGCGATGTTCGTCTACGCGTCGTCGGACGGTCAAACCTATCGCTATCGGCTCGGCCGGAGAATTGAGTTCGGGCATCGTTCTGCCCATACCGACCTTGACGATGCCGATGACGATGTACTCCAGCCCGGGCCTGTCGGAATAGTAGTGCAACACGAGCGCGCCGTCCTCGGTCCTCTCGGTGCACCGGAAAGAGGGCGCTCTCATGCCCGGATACAGCGTGCCCAAGTGATCGTGCAGGGCGTCCAGATTCTAGAGGAGAAGAAAAAAACAGCGGCGAACAGCGGTAGTTAGTAGGTAGATCGGGTGAGGTTAACGGGCGACGCGGAAAGTGCGCGCACGTTTTTCGAGCGAGCGAACGTATATCTTTGGACGGATAAAAATCAACAAAATAATAACATATTACGCGCGCTTTACTCGAGGACTGTTAAATGGCCGAACAAATGGCCCGCGGCGTCTTCTAGAGCGACTCAATATTCGGATGTCTTATTATGATACGAGACGGGCTAAAAATCAGAAATACTGCAGATCGGGATCGCGCGAGAAACGCTTCGTACCATTTGTTTCCGATTCGTACCTGTTGCTTTTCGTTCTAATAGTAAAAAATTTTAAGTTTATTATGAACAAATAGAAAATGAAATTTCATTCTAACTATTCCGAATGTCGGTGTCCGTGACATGTGATCGTACAAATTTGAATGTAAAACGTGGGATTTATTCGAAAATTAATGAAGTTTCGGTAATAACACGCACCTGCTTTTTCGTAAGGGGGGGGGGGGAAAAGAAAAGTTTATTCATAAAAATTAATGACTTTCGTAATAACATCATTATTAGGTAGGTAGTTAATATTATCAATTAGTAACGAAACGGATTTTAATGTTACGATAATAATTTACCGGTAAATGTAATATTATTTTAACTTTTTTTAATTGTGGCCGTTATTTTTGTTTAAAATAATAATAACATTAACGATTTGCGTACAAAAGTCGAAATTAGTTGTTTTTTTTTTTTTCATAAATGAAATATCCAACGCGAGCTATTATTTGAAAAAATATTATTTTAAATTTCGCAACGGATCGGACCGAAAACCATAATCCGTTTCGAATTCAATGTTGAACGGTTATCCAGGAAATATTATATTTTTCGAAAGATATCGTCGATTCTATCGTTATACGGTTCAAAGTTTTGGCAATTTTTTTTTTCATTTTCTCGGAGCGTTGCTTTTATTAAATGACGGTAATGATTGTGTTGTCTTTATTTCAGCGGTTAAGCAGCATTGTGTAAACGAGCCGTTTTATAATAATAATGACGAGTTTTCCCATTCGGTTTAATGTAGTCACATTTCCGCGCGCGCGTTTCAAAGGTGCTTTCTCTAGAATACAGATAAAAATAGAACGATTGAAATTTTTTTCTGCGGCACTGTTTTCATTCGCGTAATATCTATGTTTCGGGTCGGAATCGGCTCGTTTGGAATTCAACGCAAAACGAAAATTTACATTATCGCGTTCAAAGTCACAACGCGACCTACGGGTAATCATCGTTGTCAACTCGTTCGTTTTAAACTCTTGAAATTTTCGATTTTACTTTCGCATTGTCCGTCGAACACTCGCCGAGTGCATTTGGCATTGACGTGGCGCGTGAAAATAATATTATGACATTCGTTTGATATTTCGTTCTCTCACCTACTCGTTGTTTTTTTTTTTTTTCGATTACAAAACTTATACGGTCGCTCGAAAAACGCGTCGTTTTCGCGCCACACTGTATCACAAATAAATAATACGATCGTCGTATGCGCGGGCACGCGTAGCGGCCGCGGAATCATCGAACGACCGACGCGTACTTGAAGAAAGTCCCGGGGTGTGGCTCCGAGCACCTGTAGGATTTTATCGTAACCGGAATCCTGGCAAAACTCGAAAAACATCTTCCCGAACAGTTCCAGTATGCTGCTGGCCGGCAGTTCTACACACAATATTGCGATGATAATTAATGTTATGAAAAAAAAACACACGACACACGCCACCGACGCCGCCGCCGCCGCCGCGTGACGTAACGCTGGTTTTACGCGGGTCATTTGCATTTTTTAACCATAAATATAATATTCAATCTAAAAATCGAAAACCGGCTTAGACCGCGCGCGCGCGCGCTCGTTTAAAAATCAAACATTCTAAGCGCAAACGCGCACCGCGTTTTTTTCTCTCCGCCGTGGAATTTTGTTTTTTTTCACCAGTATAATTATTTATTTTATTATAATCGAAACGCAATGTCGTATACGGATTATCATAATAACGTGTTATTGTTTTGTACGGCGCATTTATCGATTTCGGAACAAATTTTCGTTTCATTTTTTTTTTTTTTTTTCAAAACCTTCGTCGGCCGACAGTAATTTATATTATAATTACTATCCAGTCGTTATTGTTTTTATAACGACCACGACACCCAGAAACCGTAATCAAACGATGCCGGAACCTCGTTCAGAACCAATGGCTAGTTCGGGGGATTCCTATCGAAATTCAAAGTGCCCTTCGATCGGTGTTTCTAAATTTAAACGATAGATTTTGTAAATACTCGTACGAAAATGAAATAATGAGACACCCGCGCGACAGAACGATCGACTATTATTTCGATTTGCATATGTTGACTTTTATGATGTATTTTTTTCAAATCCACCCTCCGAATCATTCCTCCCCAGATCGACCCCCCCCCCCCCGTTTGGAATGTTTTGAAACTTTATAGGTACACGCGCCGCCATACCGTTTATCGACGCGCAAGACGGTTTGCCGGCGGCGCCGCCGTTTATAATTTTACTGAAAACGCGATCGCGCAAACTTCATCGTCTCGCCGAAATCGAAACTTTTCCGGTTTTTTCGTCGTGGCTGCGCGGGGAAAACGTGCGTTATCGGAGAAAACAAAGTGTTTCGAAAACGATTGTTCGCTCGATCCGAACACGACGAACGCGACGAAAACACGCGTCTTGTGTTTTATCCAGAAAAGCGTTTCTCGTCGAGAGCGGACCGGCCCAGGTGTCGTCGTATTTTAACGAAAACCATATTTCGAAATCGATCGCGAAAACAAACACGCCGATCGATAACGACGATAGTAAACAATACTATTGTTAGTTATATAAATGAAACGAGCGCGCGCGCGCGAATAGCATCGCCTCTAGCCGATTAAGATAAAGAAGCAATTGAAAAATATAGGTAATAATAATATGTAAATGCTCACTGAGGATTTGCGCGGCCGACGACACCAAGTTGTACGTGATCTCGTCGTCGTAGATCTGTCTGACCAGAAACTGTCCGTCCATCGTCACTTCCGCGTCCTTTCTGCAATAGGAAATCAACGGGAAAATATTTCAATCGCGTATTATGTCAACGGATCGTTAATTACCATCATCGATGTACGTCACTATGTCAGATTATATTAATCTTAAAAGATTTCTAAGGCACTCACTTGATTTGTTCCCATGTCTCTTCGCCAAACGTTTTCAACACCAGCAGCTCCAAAGCGTAATTCACGAAACCGTACTGTAAAAAAAAATAAAAATACGTTTTATACGTTGAAATAGATAGTTAATAATATTTTATCGCCGGACATATTTTATTTCGACAAATATTTACCAATAGGCGATGTGTTTTATTATTATTATTATCGTTTTATTATCATTATTATTGTCGTTTTAAATAGAGAAAAAATAAATAAATCAAAAGCGAAATCCTTCGGTCGTCGTTGGATTTACCGGCCGACGCGTGGACCGTGGAACGGAATCACGACGCCCTGCAGACGGGGATTTTTTTCAGTGGTCGTACGCGAAAATCGGTACTTACCATTTTGATTTCGTTCGCGCACTCAAAAGTTCGTCCGCAGCTCGACGATTTCCCGACGGAACGCAGCGAAACACATGCGTGCACTTTTGTTAGTCGACCGTACACTGACGAGGGGTTCTACGGACCATCGATTCATCGGCACTCCGCGGTAGCCGTCGCTAGATGGCGTTGAACTGGGCGAAAAACAATATCAACGAAAACACACGACGACGCGACGGACGGCGGCGGCGTAGACAATCGAATAATATCAAACGAGCACGACGTCGCACGTTTCGGTCTCCTCGTTTCGACGCGATCGGAGCTGAACCGAGGTCCCCACGTCGATTTCCAATCGTTCGTACGAATAAATATGAGAAAAAAAACCGTATACCGCGATCGAATTCAAACTGAAACTTAAATAAATAGCAAACACCACTGTCCTGCTTTCAAATTTCGCATTACATTTTTTCGTTGCCGTATGTTCTTTTAAATAAAAAGTCAACAAAACAGTATATCTAATGAGAAAATAAAAAAAAACCGATAAATTTATATAAAAACGTTTCTATTTATCTCTGGAGTTTTGAATAAAACGTATTTCGATAAATATTTATCCAAGTGTTAATCTCGAAAAACGCATTAAAAATGAAAACGGTATTCGTATACCGTGATTCCCTGGGGCAGTCATGACCGAGCCCACCATCCGCACAACTCGCGATTTATTAAATTTTTATCGAATAATAAAAAAAAAAAAAAACAATTTGCGGGAATAATAGAAAATAAATTCAAAACAAATTTGTTTTTCGATTACAGCTAGCAGGACAATATTACCGCGAAGAACTTTTCACCGTGTCGTGTGTAATCTCAAATTATTCTTCTTCATTTAGAATAGTTTTTTCTACTGACGTGTGTAAAAACAGCTCAAAACGTTGATTTTCAAATGAAGATCGTTGTCGATCGTGCTTTGATTTGCTGAAAACTCGTTCACAATACAATTTAGAAACATTGAAAATTTTCGTACACAGAAAATCTAACCAGTAGTCGAAGTATTGCATTTGAACGCAAAGCGCTTGAAACTTTTTTTAAAAATCCAGTTCATTGTGCTATGCTGAACAGTAGCATAGTAGCTCAGTTCAGTATTGCGAAATATTCTTTGCGGCAAGCGATCGAGTACTGAATTCGTGACTATGGTTTGATGAAATATAATATATATCTGAAGAAAAATATTATTCATTGAGTTCGTACACCCGAGTAATATACTTTTTTTCCAAGACGAAAATTGAGAAATAAAATAAGGAGTGTGAAAATATCGATCGACGGAAACTATTAAAATACCGTGGATGCCATGAAAAATCAATAATACAAAACAAAAGACTCAAAATTGAACTCATCGGTGCCGAATTCACATTCTTCGTTGAAAAAACGACGTTTCATCATATTATAAGCTAAAAGGAAAAAAATTAAACGTTTGCTCACAAAATCTCATAGCCTCGCTAATGTAATTTAGGTTCTAACTCAAATACGAGTTTTAATTTGCTTTCTACATTTTTCTCATCGATCGCCACGTTTTAAAATGTCTGCGGAAAAAACAACAGTCAAGTTTCATTGTTCTCACCGACTTTGATAACGTTTGGAGATAATAAATAATAAGCAGACGTGTCGTTCGTGTTGACGGTAAACACGACAGTCCATTGTTATGAACGTTAGTCGACGGGTCGTAAAATAAAAATAAAAATTGAAAACCCGAGACCGATACTTACATCTCGAGGAGTTTAATTTCCGATAAGGGGGTGCCCCTCATTAGAGATGCGTCCGCGATCGTGTTATAAACTATACTAACGAAATATTAGTTTTAATAACTAATAATAAGCGCGAAACGCATTTGTTTTTTCGTCGCGAATCATTTTTCACGCCGAAAACGTACTACAATATTATATTACGATAATAAATCACGCGCGGAACAACCGTTTCGTTTTCGGTGCTCGAAAAGTAAATTAATATCGCCGCGAACGGATCGGATTTATAATAATAATTACGGCCGCAACAACGTATATTAATTCGTCGAGTTTTGTCGGTTTATCTTTCTTCTGGTTTTCGACAACAATAGTCCACCGCGCCAATTATTGTTCCGAAATCAGTTTGCGATCACAATGCGAAAGAAAACTCGCATTATTTATACACGACGCGTCATCCGCCATAATAATATTAATGTGATAATATACGAGCTAGCGGTAATATAATATATGAGTCGCGCATTATAAAAAAATATGTTATACGGTCTTTTTTACAATTTTTTTATGATCTTTCCCCCTCCCCTCCCCCCATAAAAGTCTATACAAATTACAATACGTTTTTCAAACACGAGGTTTCCCCGGTACTTCCGGTCCCGTAAGTATAAATTTCGTGGCATTTTTTTTTTCTTTTTTCAAAACCACGTGACGCGCCATTCACTTGACACATGTCACACAACGCGAAATAAGGCTTTTGTTAGCATTCGTTTTCCCATTGTTGTCATTATTATTTCCCAACAGAATTTAATTAATATTTACTAAATAATATCGTATATCGGTTTATTTTCGTACGATTGGTATTATATACCTACGTTCGGAATTTGTTTTAATTGCAAAAGTTTTCATTGTTTTCGGTTACAGACACCTATTGTTTTCGGCAACGCATTGTAGCGCAACGACGACGCGACGACGTAAGGAAAAAAGTAAACAACGTCCTTTCGGTACGGCGGCGTCTGTACGACGTTGTTTTATACTTAGTAATTGGGGCCCGAATTTCGAGGCGTAAGCGGCATTCGTGACCTATAGACCTAAAAAAAAAAACGCGCCTAAAACAAGAAGTAAACGGTACCACCGAAATTTTAGGAATTAATTTCAATTGTTTTTGAATTTTTAAATTACTAATTGTTACAATTGTTAACTTTATCACACATTTTCTGAAAAAGATGATCAAAATGAAACTTAAAAATCCTAAAAATATTGGCGAGTATAGTAATAGTAATACATTATGTGATAATTCACCTAGAATATGTAAAACATATTTAAATACGAATACATTAACCCTTTCACTACCGAATTAAAAATATTGGTCAAAAAAATTATTTTTTTGCATATTCGTAATCAGTGATCTAACAGTATAATATCCCAATTTTTTTTTTTTTTTTTGGAACATTATTAAAAAAGTTACACATATGTCCATAATAATGGACACTGGGAATTCAGGAAAAAATATTCTTATCCATTCGATTTCTTTTTTTTTAATAAATGACTTAATATTGACTTAATATTTGATTTTTAGGGACTTCGGCCACTGGCTTTTGGGTTTGCTCGATTATATTATCAGATTCGTCGTATATATCTGCATCTTCCAATACTAAATATTCATTTTCAACTATCCCCGAATAATCGTTGTTCTCAAATTCTTGTAGAAGAAACTCTAGTTCATCCTCGGATGTTATGGACGAACTACATAAATCCCTTATATCTCCCTCTCCCAAAAGGTTTAAAATTTGGTGCCATAATAAAATCAAAACACAAACAACACAACACAACAGCTCAAAATCGCTCATACATCGTCAAAATACAAATACGTTGTGATCGGAATAATGTAATAAAATAATAATCCCAATCAAAAGTACCTGAACCTCCCACTGTAAATAGGAATCATAGGGATATATTTATCATAATGACGCTTAATATACAAAAGAAACAATAAGTATATGTCTATTGTATCATTGTTTTTGATTTCTAATACCAAGAGGCAAGAAATGTTTGTGCCGTCGAAAACGGTCGTTGGGTAGCGCAGGAACTACCAGTGCCCATTACAATGGACATACGTATTATCACGTATAACTAACAAAATAATTGCTAAAGGTGAATTCTATTGGCGGCATAAGGTTCTTGATAATATTTATGATCTAGAAAAAAATACGCAGTATAGCCAACACTAATATTTTAGCCGTAAAATGAGAAAATATTTCGATATTTTTGACATGCTGTAATACACGATGTTTTTTTTTTTTAATTATTTATTGACAACAATTGATAATAGTTAACGGAATGAAAATATTTTTATAATGTTCTACAGAACTTATCGATTGCTATCAATATTAAACATTACCAAAATTGGTAAACAGTAAGTGTGGAAAAAAATTATAAAGTCATGTCCATTGTAATGAACAAGGGTAGTGAAAGGGTTAATATTTATTTTGGATACGTAATATTTCTCTATTTTACCTATAAATCTTTTTTTGTTATTAAACTTTTGAATTTATTACGTTTAATATTAAAATATAATTCTCATTCGCCTTATCGATATGTACTCGAAATCAACGCCAACAAAATGAGTCCAATAAAAAACGACGACTGTATACTATACAGTGTGGACAGAATAAGTGATTATTTTTCGTTGGTACAACTCATTTGAAATTTTTAAGGCCAGAGAGAGTAAAGTTTAAAAGAAAACTTTTTATCAATAGTGAGTTTTTATATTTAATATTTACGTATACGGAGTATGATAAACTCGACCTTAAAACGTGAGAAAATTGGTCACGAATAAAAAATTATAATAAAATAAAAATAAAAAAAAACCCGAAATTGCGAAATACGAATCATTGTCGTTCGCGCGTGGCCGAAATAAATCGCCTCAGCCTAAATTATAACGACCGTCCTCATTAGGACGCCTATCAGTCAATATTGTCGAGAACACATTATGCCGGTATTTAAAAACTCGTAGGTATATTTTCACGTGGACGAAAGTCCACATGGTTATCCGAGCGCAATATTTTATAGAAACATTTTGTTTAAAAACTTGCCGCAGTGTCTGACGTACGCGTAACTTTGTTGTGTTTTAAAAGTTTGTCCTACCGATATAAGAACAACGCGTAGGTAAAATTAATGTGTGTCCGAAGTTATGACAAACGAGGGGTAATTTCGGACACGTATTATATGATGTGAAAAGAAGTTTACGAAATCGGAAGTTTTTCTATTTTGTGTGTCTTACCGCCGTCGCCCATAATTTGACGGGCGAAAAACTTAGATTAAGCTAAAATCGATAGTGTGTTTTTATTTTATTTTTTTCTACGACGGAAACGGCGTCCGGGCTCCGCGGCGTGTGACGGTGTTTTAATCGCGTCGTCGCGACGGATTGATAACAGCAGTGCGCGCGTTTCGTTTTGCTTGACGCGATCGCTTTTGCGTGCAATTATTATGGAAAACTTGCGACTTGGGTACTCTTGCAGTCGCCGCGGCACACGCCGATCTCTCCGCGCCGAGACAGAGTTTCCTAACGAGTGTGCGGCGACGACGAACGTTCGAAACTTCAGCTTTCTCCGTTTCTAGACGTATATTTCCCGAGCGTTTTGGGAACTAATCGAGTGTGTGCCACGTTCGAATTCGGTAATTATAACTCGTACGATGTCGGTCGCAGTACGATCACCGCGGGCCTTCGAATACAATACGTACGCCCGACGGGAAAACGTAACAAAATGATAATATTCCGGTTACGCGTCATCGCGGCCCGCGTGTCATATTATTGTAATCGCATAATGTACCTTAAAATTCAGCCGCGACGAGATGATATTTTTATCCCTTCGCGTCATCATTTGTTAGACACCACTCTCGTTCAATCGCATTTAATGAAAAACACCCGAATGATCCATGAATCTTCACGCGAGTCTTTAGTCTATAAGTGACTTGCATAGTGTTATGTAACTTTTGTGTGCTGTAAGTGACACTAATTAAAACAGCACGTTCAAAATGTATCGGTATTAAATCCAAATTCGCGATTTTGATATTAAATTCGATATTCCGAGAGACGACTATACAATGTGGAATACGCAAAGTCGACTAGTAGTCCTTTGATAACTTTTGTTTTGTGCGGAAGCGGTCTCGCGGATTTCGCAGAAGGACTCGCGAATTTGCGAAAACATTTCGCAAAATATTCGCTAAGGTTTGAAGTGTGGTTCTTATATGTTACGAAGAAGTTATCTCAAAGCGACGGGGCGACCGATGTTCATTATCGCCGTACGTCAAACTAAACCGACGACGTTTTCGATTCTAGCGGACACAAAAAGCCAATGCGACTTAAGTATAACGCTGGGCGAGACAGAGAGATAGATAGCGCGAGAAAGGTATTATTATTGAATAATCGACTTTTAACTGGTAGTAAAAAGTTTCGGGGACGTTCGCGACACGCTCGGAAAGTCGAGCCCGATCGTTTTTACCGAGCCATTGTGTTTCGAAAACAATAATAATTATCATTATTATTGTAATTAGAGCGATTAATAGCGTACACTAGAGATTGAACACGCGCGACGGGTCGAAAATAACGAACGCTGCGTATCGACACGCTATTTTCGCCACGGTGAATGTTTACAGCGATATTTACATAACGCGCACGATTATTTATGATTTATAACTTTCGACGATGAATTATTATACTGTACAACGAGTTACGAGTGAGCGCGCAGATTGATTTGATATTTACTGTGTTTGCGATTTGTTGAGATTTCAAACATCCCCGCGGTCGTGCTTGAAAAACGTATAGACGCGACTGTTTCGGACCTTTTTTTTATTGTGCAACGCTATCAATCTATTTCCAGATATTGTCGGGATCAATAGGAAACAAAACCAATAGAGCAGTTACGGCGAAAAAACGTTGATCTGCGGTGCAGAATAATAATTGTAAATCTGCACGCGAAAGTGTGATTATTGAAAAAAGATTTTGATCGATTTTCCCCGAAAAATTACGACCCCCGGGGGATTTATTTTCTCAAAAGTAACTTTGAAATTAAAAAAAAAAATTGCCCGTTTCGTTCTATTTAGGTTTTTATTTCACTACGCGACACGGGAAAACGTATCTGGATACCTTAAATTATTCGAACGAAATGATGCATTTTGTACCGCTCATAATAATAACTCTGAGCATTTTTTACGAGCGCGAAAAGCGTAGGTCCGCCGCGACGGGGAAAAAAACTTGTACCGACTGGGACCTGCAAGTACCAATGTAAAATCAATAGTTTTATCGCTTAGCTCGGAATACGAAAAAGGATTTTTTATAACTCGTATATTATATATTATACCCTGACCGCGTCGTAATATGATTTAGTGTAAATTGTTATTAAATGTTTTACAATAGTCCATAAATGAATTGTTTGAAAAAGAAAAAATAATCAATAAAAATCAATTCTAATGTAAATATTATTACTTATTATACTTTTGTTATCAATAGTATCGTTAGAATCTTATAACGTCTTAAAGACGTATTGTCTTTGAAAATTATCCCGAAAATGCGATAGAAAAAATCAACAAAAGTCGTCTAGAAAAAAAGGTAATCGCTGTCGAAATTCGGTGCCCAAGATAAAAGGCCGGAGAGGTCATAATATTATTGCAATTTACAACGTAATCCGATTAGAGTGGTAAATCATGTGTCGTTAAACTATTATTGATGTGATATGTGTGTGACCAAGAGTTACGAAATAAGGCCTATAAAAGTCGAAAATGTCGCCGAAAAATGCGAAATAAAAATGTTGGTCTCTGATGTTATTGAAATAAATTGTCGACTTCCGAGTTAAAAAAAAAATTGCGATATTCGTTGGAGCTCGAGAACTTTTTTTTTCACATGTTCACTATATAATACTACGAGTTTTTCTATCGTCAACTACAACTAAAGTTCATATGTAAGATAATAAAAAAGTACTTAAAATTAAGCAAAAAAAAGGCACTAAAAAGACCGAAAATTCTAAAAAAAAAAAAAAAAAGGGACCGAAAGAAAAGTTGTAAACCATATTAGTGTATAATACCTTATATAACTGTGACGAGTAAAAAAAAATGTCATAAAAATTATTTAATGAATCGTAACTCATACGTTAATGAAATATTTGTTTTTTCAGAAAAGAGCAATAAGTAGGTACTTAAACTTGTATACATCGCGACGAACTGAATTAGTAATAAAACATTAGAGTTGTTATATTTTTGTACTTAATAATATCATAAAGTATTTCATTACCTCAACATTTCGTTTGACTCCGTTCATATTTCGATTCGACGACCGGGTGGTTTTTCATCGTTGAATCATTTGTACCGGAAAAATAGATTTTTTTTCCTATTTTCAGGATAAAATTGTCAGGACGAGTTTTGAATTGACGCGTGAACTTTTCCGCAATTCTGCGTGTCCGATTGAAATAATGAAATAAACATCGAGTGAAACGTTACACGTCCTGAAAATCGTATTTTTGTATTTTCAAAAATATTAATAACGAACGTTTTATGAACATTTAATGACCACTTAAGTGGTTTGAATGAAATATTTGATGATCAAAAAATCAATATTATTAGTTCTGTTTTTTTTTTTTTAATAAATATTGTTGTTTCAAGTAGTAATAAAAATAAAACAATTTTAAAAGAGTGGTCGAATTTATTTTGATTTAAGAACTTTTTTTTTTCATTAGTTTAAATTGGTAGAAATTTATTTTTTGTTTTTTTTTTGTCGGACAGTTATTTGGACAGCACGCTTGTCGATAAATAACGCGTTATTGGGACGTAGAATTTTTCGAAACGATATATTACGATTTTCGGTCATAACAATATTCATAATTTAGTGTAGTAAAAAATCGAATCGAGTCTCAACATTTGTAATACACACCTTTGAATCCCGAAAAATGAACGAAAATCGATCAAAACGTTACTTTTTTTAACCGCGACGAGAAAAGAGTTTAATAATAGTTTTAATCACAGTGTTTTAGCGATATCACAACCAATGTCGGTGTTCAAAATCGCGCTGTGGAGACGGTGCAGAAGAAAAAAAAGAAAACTAAAAACAACTCGTAAACCAAAACGTCGATCTAGACGAAAACGGTAAAAGACGCGCCCGCGAAATTCAGTACGGATGGAAAAATTGACTCGAAAATCGGAAAACAAAAAACAAAAAAACGCAAAATAAAAGTTTCAAAACTACCGAATTTATCGGTACCTAATTCAAACTTTGTGTCGGGAGAGCAGCGCGTTTCGACGACGAAAAAAAATAAATACGAAAACACAAACACGCAAACGGTTTTTCAACGAATTCACTGTCACATTAATCATTTTTTTACCCCCCCCCCCGCCCAGCATCGCGCCAACGTGTTTTCGAATTATTCAAAGCACTCGTTGCGCGCGCGTTCCTAGTCGGACGTGTAATATTAGATTATATCACGCGTGTCCGTGCGCCGCCGGCGATTAGCAAACCGTAGGGATCGCCATTAATCACTTACGTAGTCCGTTTCGGCTAATTCGGTTACGGGCGCTGCGGCGACGGTGCGGCACGCGTTGCGAACGACGGACAAAACGACGTCTCCCGGGGACGGCGGCGGACGTTTTCTTTTTCCGATTGTTTTGCAATTGCGACGGTTTCGCGTGTAATATCGATTGGCCCGCGGCAATAACGGGCGCGCGCCGGGATTTCCTCGTTAAATTAGAAAAAAAAAAATTATATTTTATGTTTGGGAGCTACGCGTTTTTTTTTTTTTTTTTTTTTGGAGGGCATTGTAAACCGCGCCCGAGTACAGGTAAAGGGGCAATCACGCGCGTACCAGAGCGGCGGCGATCAGTTTTTTTTTTCGACGCGAGATCATTTTTTTTTACATTTCCCGACAGTGTTTTCCAATAATAATCGCGAAAACGTGACGAAAAAGTACGAAATTGAAAACTACTTGCCGCACAGTGTAGGTTATACACTTGGGTAATATCGATTTTTTTTTTCGTCGTAAAATCAATGGGAACTTGAAATCGTCACCGAATAGTTGAATTATTATTTTCTAGAAATTGTTTTGTTTTAAAAAAAAAAAATCCGACTTTTTTGTGTAATAGATAGTAAACACTTATGAGTTTTTCTTTCTTCCTAATAATGGGCGTAAAATGCCGATAAAAATAATTTTTGTTTGTTGAGAAAATCTTAAAATTCGGTTCAAAAGTCCCTCGTAAGTTTATAGAACTTAATTATAAACATTTTGGAAATACAGACGAGCATTTTTTTCTCAAGTGTTTGAACGTTCAAATGTTGATAAAATTCTATGCGAATTCGAAAAGTTATAAACTCTATTGTAGTTAAAAAGGAATTAAATTAATTTTTATTAATCACTGAGATCTGAAAATCGTTTTCAAGATTGCTCAAAAAAAAAAAAACAACTTCAACTTTTATAACTGCCACACGCAGTGGAAAATTAACTATACGTTTTAATAATTAGTAAGAAAAGAAAATTATTTGATCAAACGATAATAGTTATTTTGATAAAAAAAATGCATTCACCAATCGTCCGTCGTCGCCTGTATTTCATCCGAGTCTAAGTGTCGCTTTCTTTTCTCTTTTTTCTTCTAGTCTCGTTCTTTTTCAAATTGATATTCAATCGATCGCGTTCGTTTGTGGCGCATTCGTTTGCAGCGATATCGCCGACGACGTTCGACATATTATTATATCGATACGAAGGTGCAGATAATGATGAAAAACGATTCGCGGTAAACTTTCGACATCGGTTCGGCCAATTTCGCGGCGCCCGAAGAACGGTCGTGCGTAAACGAATCGACGGCCAAGTCGTCGCGAGCTGTAAATGTTATTCTGAAAGGATTTCTATGTAATTTTCAGAAGTCGCGGCTTTAATCCTAATGCCGACGCGCAGAAGGATTTTGGTTTTTCCGAGTGATCGATTCGGCGGGGGCGGGGAAACTGGGTGGAGTTTTCGGGTTAACCGAGCTCCCCAATTCGCGCCGATCCCGAGCAAACCCGTCGGCGATTCCGTCATTATATTACTGTGTTGTAACATCGCGCGTTCGCGATAAAATAATACTAATATGTGCGTGGATAAAACGTAAACGTAATTTGTAATACGATCGTTTAAATTCATTAGTTTTGAAATCGTTTATGAGACGTACGTTATGGCGAGAATTAAAAATCAATACTTTCAAACGATTTACGAGGATATAGGTGCTTGCGTTATTATTATTATTGTTTTTTTATTTTTTTTTATTTTTATTTATACGGTCGATCGCTACAACCGAATGTATTAAAAGGATTAATCCGGACGATGAAAAACAATACGAAAACATAATATATTATTATTATTGTTTAATTAAAACTATTATGAAAAAAAGTACAGATTGTTACCGTGTACGCTTTCGACTTCCGAAACCATTGTTTTATAACGTTATATATTATATTTTATTTTATCGCATTACCCGTTCTCGACGAAGCTATTTCGAAAATTAATGAAAAGAAAACAACGGACAACAGTTTTACCTCGGCAATAATAATAATAATAATAATAATATAGGTAAACTATAATTATACAAAAACATTTAAATCGTTTATAGTAATAATAGTAATTTAAATTAATCGCATGCACACGATCTATGCATAAATAAAGGACGGACTTAATGTTATGCGACAAAGGACGGCGTAGGCGTTAGACCTTGAAGGTGTTTGCGAATTTCCGCAGGTTTATATCACTTCGAGTGAAAATATTCGGATAGCCATTTTGCGCATCGGAAAACAAAATGTCATGCGGGCAGTTATTTAGCACTGCGCATAAATAACAACGTTTTAATTATGTCGATTTTATCGTTACGAGTGAAAGCTGGGAATATCCTAAAAAATTTCTATAAAACGTCGGAAAAAAAATGCCACTATAAATTGTAAATAATGCACCGTATTAAGTGCATTACGTTTGTTCTTAATTTGACAGTTTCCAAACGAAACAACAAAAAAAGTGTTTCGATAGGAATATCACTCGAGCGGTCAGGGACGTAGACTTAATATTTTTATATGACATACACATGATTGGGTTTTTCTTTTGATGAAGAAAAAAACTATTATTTTCTTATAACTTCACGTGTATTATAATTGAGTAACGTTTACGAGAAACTATAATAAAAATGAAACTTCGAAACAAAATGGAAAATAATCGAATTTTAGTATGAACTAGTCGAGGATTTTCATTCGAAACTACTAGGATTTAATTTTTCCAACCTAAAAGCCTTTAAAAATACCGTAAAAAAAAAAACTAATGTCCCTTGAAATTTAATATTTAGAAAAAAACGAAAAATGCTAAAAATCAAATTTGTGTATATTACTTTTTTGGAAAAAAAATGAGAAGTGCGACGAGGTCTCAGCCAAAGTCTTTGCGTTTCGTATTTCGAGTAAATAATTATTTATTTTATGCGTGAAATCCATTGCACAATAATATGGTACAGTACAAGGTTTGCAATAGTTTGACACCAAATGATTTGTCAATAATTGTTATTAACGATCTGGAACTCAGACTTTGAAGAAACGGGAAAAAATTCACTGTCGGATTCTGCGCACTTGGCGTAAATTTCTGAAGCGTAAATTCGACATCGATGACAGAAAAGACAATAACTATTTCGAATCAGACGACTTCAGAAATTAACGAATCCTAGAGACCGATTGAAAAATTAAATCCGAATAGTTTCGAATGAAAATTCTCGACTAGTGTGCATTACGAATATAATATATTATTATGCATACCTGTAGGAAATTTAATATAAATTTAACACTTACAAATACTATAATATAATCTAATGTGTTTTGATTACGATTTTGTGTTTTGTTTTTAAGTTCTAAAGAAAACGTTATTTAAACAGGTACTTTACATATTATGCAAATTATATTTTGTTTAATTTTCGAAAAGGCGGTTTCCCGGAAAAGAAGTTTTTCCAAAGGAATATTCGAAACGACAAATTACTACGGAGCAGTATAAATTATAACGAAAATAGTAAGGTGGAAAAAAATAAAATGGAAAATACCCGTTTCGCATAGTCGCGCGTTTACCAGCAGCAGCAGCATAATATTTTCATTTGATTTCGTCATTAGTATTTGTTATCTCCGACAGAACGATGTAGACTTAATTATAATATCGTACAAAGTCGAGATTAAAATATTTGAACGCGGGTTCGTTCCTTTTTCGTAGAGCTCAAAAAAAAAGAGACAGAGAGAGCGAATATACTCCGCGACGGTTTTTTCGTGTTGTTTTTATTATTTTTCTTATTAAAAGCGTAATGTTTTAAAAAATATATATATTCTTATATATCTTTTTCATTTTAAACATAAAACGCCGAAAATTCGACAGACATAATACATATATATATAATATATATATAATGTTGTTACGTTCACCACTAAGTAAAAATGTTATTTTTATTGTGAAATTAACGGAAGCAAAATTTCGTAGGAACGGAAAAAACTGGCAGACCGATTAAAATGTGCGTGTGTGTGTTTTTTTTATCCGGAAGACCGGCTCTTCGGAATGTTTGCGGGGCGGTGAGTTGCATAATCTGAAATTAGGTTGGCGATCGCTAGCAGATTATATTATAATACGCGGTTTCAAAGTTGTGAGACAGTGCATGTCAGTGGGCGTCATCGCGAGGACGTTTTAAAACCATATCGTTTGCAAATCGTAGCGAATCGTTCGATTTTCGAGTTGGACGCGGAGCCGCCGACCAACCATTTTAGTTTGACCCGTTTAACTGTGGCGGAAGACGCGACTCGCGCATATTTTTTTAGACGTGTTGCGCTCGCGAGGAGTTCTTCTTACGAATTACTCGTGAAATTCCGCGGTCGGTTCGAAGAATTTCGGTCGAATTCGGCGAGCCGACCTCGGGCGCGTTAGAAATACGCGGCGAAAAGTTATTTTGGGCGGCGGACAATTGCCGTTTCGGATGGAACTTCCGGGGGGCCATGAGTTTTTACCACCATGTCTTCTTTATTTATTTTTTTTTTTTTCTTTTTGTATGACGCATTGTTCTGGTATTCGATTTGTAAAGCTCACAGTTCCATTTGAATCATATTCTATATTATATATAATATTTATCAAATACAGCGACGATTACGCAGTGACTAGCATTTATATGGTGCGTTAAATGTTTTCTTATACAATAAAAAATGCACAGGACACTTCTTTACAATAGATGGGGGGGGAGGGGGTGTTTTCGAAGAGACAGAGAGTATCGAAATTCTCAATATGGGTTTGCCAACAGGTGAATTCCACGAATCGGAAAGATCGATAGAACGTGGGGCAAGACAAAACACAATGCGCTATAAACAAAGCGATATTATTGCGTAAACCTACTAGAATTTTAACGTTTGCGAGTCTCGCGGGACGTCGAGAGATATTTAATATTTTAAAACAGATTTAGAAATCGGCAAAGCGCACGTTTTCAGCAACGCTTATGCTCGTAAAGTAAGGGATATTATACAACGAAAGAAAGTGTTTTTTCTCTTTTTTTTTTTTTATAAACCATTATTATTAACATCTTAATATTCTGTATCACTGACTTTGAAACAGTTACGGTTCCGTAGGTGTTCTTTTTTTCGATAGTGTGTTATCATAGTCGGGTTCGTTACAGATAAATCATGATCGTCTAAACGCGGGTTTATTGGCGGGTTGGATGAGCAATTCGTGCTTTTACTTCGGTCTAGCATTATAACTTAAGTCACAGAACATTTCAAAAACATATAAAATACGTTTGAGTTTTTACGATTCATTATTCAAAACGATACATCAACGACTGCACGTCACGAAAAGAAAAAAATTTTCACTTTCTTTCGAACGTTTGTCGAAACTGTCTAGATCACACAATACGCTTGAAAAACAGGCGTGTTTGTTGACGTTCGCTCTTTAAATTTGCATACACACCTAAAGCCGTCCATTATTATGCGCACGCGATCGAGTCGCAGTAAGTGCGGGTCACCCTGGTCTAGAGAACGCACCGAAACGTTTTGAAAATGTATAAGTAAGTTTACGGATCGTCAATATAAAATATCAACCGTAGCGATTCGAAACGTCGTCGTAAGGAACAGGACGAGATTTAAGGTAGGGTGGAATGTAGCTCGGAGATCCTCGCGGTTTTGTTGCTATTTTAAGAAAACTTTATTCCAAAATGCGATTGTTGGTTTTGTGAAAATAAATTCCGATCGAATTTTAAGAATTTAATTATTATTTAACGTCGTCGTCGTTTTTGTTACGTATTGTGTTAGTCACTATACGTATTATTTAGCCGATTTGATTGTTTTTACAATTTATAATCAAACAAATTTAAATGAGTAGAAATGAGTTATTAAATGTTTTTAATCGAGCGAAAATTTATCGTCCGGTGTATTTTTTCGCGGTTTCCGACAATACGTATATATTGCATCCAAACTTACTTAAATCTGTTCCCGGTAAGGACGACACCGTTATAATAAATAAAGTCATAATGGCAATAATAATAATAATAATTCGCGTGGTTTTTTTTTACTATACTGCGCGTCACATAATATCATCATCCGGACGGATCGCGCGAAAAGGACGAGGCGCGGGCGAGGGAAAATATTTGAAATATTTACGGATATAAAAGCAAAACACGTAAAATCACTACGCGTTTAAGACGCGCATTACACTTATAATAACAGTACGCTAAATCCTTACGCGTAGAACGCATACGTTATGTTGTTGGCGCGTGTTCCACAGGTACGAAAGTCGTTTTATGTCGCGAGAATAGCGAGTTTCGCGAACTCGGCCGAAACGAAAGAAGATGAATAAAAGGAACGCGCGCGCGTATAACGAATAATAATGCGCGAAAAAATAAAAATAAAACCCCGATATCGCGCAGCAAGACTCCGGCTTATAATAATACGATTTGTATAATATATTATAAATAGCACGTGACGATCGTCGCGAATGTGCCGCGTTTTTTCTGAGCGGAGGAGGCCGCGGAGAGACGACGATTTGGGAGGCGGTCTCTACAGAAAAATAAAGCGGTCAAAAGCGAAAATTATAGGATTTTTTCAATAAAAATACTAGATTATTTTTATTTAATCTTTAAAATTACGAGTCGACCGACGACGGCTGACTCGTGGCCGCCAGTCACGTTATCGGTTATAATTTTATGAAAAATAAGTATATAAAAAAATTAAACGGATTCTAAAAAATAAAAAAAATGTTTGAAACCCTATAATATTATAGTTTTTAAACCGGAACCATATTATATTATAATCTAAACCATTCATTTATATTTTTTTGGAAATCAGAACCGAAACAACAATCGTCTAATATAGTTTTTTAACTCAATTTAAACCAGAACCAAAACTAAAAAAAAAAACAACAAAAGGCGATTGGTGTTTTCGGCAATCGAGTATTTCGATTTGTAACCGTGTAAGCGTATTGTAAAATATTATAATAAAATTAGAAATATACGACCTGTTAACGTGTTCGGAACACTGCGGTTATGTTAATCATGGCCAACGCTTTGAGGCGAATGTTTCTTTATTTTTTCACCAGGACACTATGCAAAATTGATTAAAAAGAAAGTGCCCGTATGGAAAGAAAAAAAAAATGAATACAATCCGATTATGTTTTTTCAAAACATTTATACTTATAAAGGATAAAGTTATAATGTTAAAATAAACTTATGCATAATAAAACGCGGGAAAATCTATTACGGTTTCGGCCGAGTACCTGCCCGCCGCGACAGAAATGTGTTGGCCGAGGCGAGAAATATTAAAAGAAAATAAATCTTTACCGAGACGAAATTCTCTAGATTCGCGTCATCTCTGCGCGCGGCCGCGGCCCTCTCGATAATTATTGCGGATTGAACGCGCGTATTTATTTTTCGACGTAGTAGTACCCGACTGAAAATATTTCGATTATGAATAATTCAGCGTCCCGCTCGAATAAAAAATATATCCGGGGTACTCTGATGAGCTGGGGCTCTGAGCCCGACGCACTAAGAAACGTTACAAAATGCATTTTAAATTTTATATGTTCGGTGTGTAAAAAGGTGCCGGAAAAACCGTGCACTCCGAGTGCCGAAAAAATCGCGAAAACATCGAAACCGTACTTTATTCATGCTGTTTGTTCATTCCGACTCTGCAGAACGCGCTGTTCCGTCATCAAAGACGAGACGGAGATTGAGTCACGCGATTATCACTTTCTCAAATTGAATATTGCTTGATTCCGCGACATGCTTTACGGTCGAATTAAGAAGAAAAATATACGAATAGGGAAACATTTGTGCCATCAGTGAGCTGAAAAGAGTTCACTACTATTATTAGTAACTTGAAACGTCGCGGCATCGAATAATATCGAAACCACAGCTAATAAATCGCGTACACGACGATAAATACGAATCTCGAAAAAACCAAAAAGAAAGAACCACTCGGAATAATACACTCGGTTTCCGGACGACCGAGAGTGCTCGCGCGCGTTCGGTCCGAAATAATATCGTTTGGCCGTAAACGTCGCGTGCCGCGCGCGTATTATTGTCGACGTCCGAGAGCGTTTCCGAGACGGAACTTATTGGAATCGGTCAGCGGTTTAATTGAAATTTAACCCGCTTAATCCTGAACGGAAAATGAAAAACGAGAAAAAAATAAAAATAAAAATATCGCTCGGACGGTAAGACGACGACGATGAGCTCTACGAGTTTATTTTACGCGCGCGCGTCTTTGGGGATTTCGCGAACGTCGCGGAAGAAAGCAATCGAACCGTCCGACGACAATAATTCGGATCGAAAGAAGAAGAAAAAAAGCGAAAGCGTACGAAGAAGCCACGCGACGGTTATGGATAACCGTACCATTATGTCGAATGTAACGAACCAATTCATATTTAGTTAGTACCTATGGGGTTAAGGATAGGTTTCCTGCGATAAAGCGGACACGCCGCGCCGATTGTCTCGTGGAGATTGACGAGAGTGCGTTTCTGTTTTTTTTTTTTTATCTAAAAATGTGTTTTAATCGCGTACGAATCTACGAAAAACGTTTTTCGGGAAGAAGATTTTAATGCTTTGCGTAGTTTTTTTTTTGTTATTTCGGATCGTTCCCCAATCGAGAGAATCTTTTCAAGATTTTACTATTTGTTTATTATCAGAAATAAATATGATTTTAAATTTGATTTGATAATATTTGAATAGGTAATATTAAATAATATTAAAATAATATTAAACGTATTGATTTAAAAAAAAAAAAATAATAGTAATTTAAACCGTTTTAAAAGTATTTTTCTATGCTTTTTTGAATATTGATTCATTTTTTACGTTTTTAGTTACGTTTTTTTGTACTTTTTTGGGTGTTACAGTCTTGATTATATAAAACAAAGTCAGAACTAATAGGTAATTTTTCATTTTGTTTTCAAATATAGTAACTATTTTTCCCCATCTCCATTTTCATTCTTAAAATGTTAAATTAAGCATAATAATTTGAGAAAGACAAATGATAAAAACAATTTTAATCGTTATAAATGTGTTAGATTTTAAACCACGTATACTATAAAATAGTTTGGAAATATAAAAAACATGACGAAATTCATAACGAAACTTTGTTACTTTTAACTGCAATTTTAAATTTTTTAAGTGCATTTTTTTGGTTTTTTTTTCAGTGAGACATTTCAGTCAATTTTATTAGCTTTTTTACTGCAACAACATCAGTGCTCTAGTACAATACATTTTTTAGTTGTGTAGTTTTGTTCAATAGTTTTATAGGTTTATGTGTGTGTGTCTGAGAGTATAGCAGTTATTATACTTTTATTGTTTTCAAATAAAAGTTTAATTTTAATTTAATTTTACATTTTTCCACTCTAAAAAACCGAAACAATTATTATTTTCTAAATTATTATCTAATTGCGATAGCAATGTTTTAATTAAAAATAATATTCGTTAATTTTCTTAAGTTTGCGAAAAATTAAATTTTATTAGATTATGGCATCCACAGCTGATGGCATGCCCTCCACGTCCGTTTTTCTACTACATTTCAATCGTTTAATGTCATTACTATTATCATACTGTTTATTTATGACGTCATGCCGTCGCGTTGTTCGCTTTCGAGACGCGAGGTTTGTCTCGAAAATCGAATTCCGAAAATAAACCGAACTAAATAAATAACGGTAAAAAATCGAAGAAACGCGATCCAGACGGATGCGACCGGTTTCGAATGACGTGCATATTACTACGGTGATGTATAACGCGACGTCGCCGTCGTAACGTACGAGTATCTCTCCTCGGCGGCCGGATCAATTTTTCCAATCGAATTAAGACGCGCTTTTCGTCCTTTTCCCCCGTCCTCCTCTGCCTCCGTTCTCGGCGTTCGATTGTTATTTATACGGCGTCTCGCGAGCAACGTAATTTGTATATTATCGCGCCCAATAATTCGACTTGACGGGTCGAACTAGACTTACGACGTACTTTGTTTACGCGTGCCGTCGCGCGCGTATGATAATATAATAATAACGCGCGTACTCTCGTACTTTGTTTTTGAATATTTATCGCCGTCGCGTTGTTGCGCCGCGTAATCGGACACGATAACAATCCGACGACACGACGACGGCGGAATCTCGTTGTCGGGGAAACGCGCGAACGAACGTTATTAATAACTAGCCGACCCGTTGTCCCGTCTTAAGGATATTGAATTCGACTAGGTTAAGTTAAAAAAAAAAATTATTATTCCAAAAACATAAGTTTTTTTATTTTAAAATTACTGATACATTTTTTCGCGAATAACGGAGTCGAGTATTCGGGTCTATCAGCTAATCGGCGCGTTACCCGCAGGGAGAGTAAGCTTCTCACAAAGTCGTATCCCATACGCGTTTTTTTTTGTAAATTAAATTGAAAATTTTTTAAATTACTGTTTAATAATTTGCTTATTTCTATAATTTCGGAGACGATCGATTTTGTTTTTTTAATTTTGACTTATGAGTAAAGACCGAATTTACAAAAAAACGCTATGCATACATACGATTGACGTGTAAATTATATGATCAGTGTTTTTATTTTTGTGAATCATTTAGCGTGATCCAGAGGACACCACGAGGAGGCGATTCACATTATCCTCCACAAATTTAGATCTATTATAAGCACACAAAATAATTACAACCCCTTGAATTTCTTTTTTCTACATTATGTAATCATTGAAAACTAACAGATATTTTGCATTTTACTATATTATGATTGGAAAAATAATTGAAAATAACGATTCATATTGACCAAACGCAGTAGAATATTATAAATTTACGACAATCATATATTGAAGAGGCTAAAATTCTGAGATCACACTCAAAATATAGCCTCAATCAAATGTATAAATTATACAATGTATCAAAATTTAATTGTAATTTTAAATTTATTATTATTTTCAAATCAATATGTAGTAAAATAAAATATAACTTAGTTTTTATAAAATATTGCAATAAAGAAAAAAAATTAGGAGATTGTAATCATTTCGTGTGCTTATAATAGACCATTTGTTGCATTGTTTTTATTTAATTTAATATTTACATTGGAGGAAAATTTTATATTCTTTGGTCTATGCATGAACAAAACAACAACCTATTTTCGAATAGTACTCTCCACTTTTCTCCTAGATTCGGTCGGTAGTAAATGTTTTTTTAAAACTTTGACTTATTTATTTAAGTACTTACGAATCGACACAAACTATTGAACCAAGCAAATTCAAGTTTCATTTGATAACTTTTCGACGACAATTTTCGGTTTCATTTGTTCGCATGATTGTCCACGCCATTACGAAACACGATATGTTTGTATAATACGATGAGTATAATTTGTAGTTTGGATTACGACCACGTCTATCGATTTCTTCCATCGTTCTCAATCGTTTCAGTCTTAGATCCTGAAAACGGCGCGGATAATATAAATATTTTCGTCATTTTGCGACGTGAACAATTTCAAAACAATGTGAAATAATTATGAAAACGTAAAACTAGAATGACAAATTTACGACGTCTAACGACAGACGGGGCATAAATTCATCTGGAATCGATGATAAAATGTCAATTGGAGAGCTATACGACGCGTCCCCCTGTCGTGCCGCGCAAACACGCCACAGTATTTCTACAGCGAACATCCAGAAGTTTCGTTGTTTTGTTATTTTAAATTAGTATTTTAATTTTTTAATTTTTTTTTTTGTAATCGATATGATTTTCGTTCCGCTGTTGATTTATTAATTTTGGGAATAATAATATTGTCCTCGAAAGACTTGATGCGATCAACTCGCGACGGTCGTCGCATAAAATTAAAACTTTTATCGGCGCCGTTTAAAACACTTTTGCGATCTAACAATAATTATTATTACGTATTATTGAAAATAACTTGGTTATCGTTTCGATGAAATATTTTAATAAAGACGAAATAATAAACGTGAAACGAACAACGCCGTCGCGAAATGATATCGCGGCCGATAGATGCGAATTTTCAACGGAATACTACCGCGTTTAATCAATTATTGTGTTTTATTATTATCGACGGCGGCGACGTTATTACAATAATAATAATCAATCGTTCGGCGCGGTCGGAAAAACAATGATATTAAGAGCACACGCCGCCGCCGCCGCCGCCGCCACGAAGAATTATCGTTATGTTTTCTTGTTTTCGAGTATAAAACGTGGCAATGAGTGTAACGTGTAAATATTCCTTTGGAATATTTTTGCCTTTTAAATTACTTGCGAAATTATAACAGCTATAACAATAATATATCGTACGCGGAAACAAAAGATGTAGTAACGACGGTTTTAATTTCGGGGCCGTCGTCGAAAGTCTCGACAGTGATTCTTCTGTTAAAGGTTCGCCAATCGTTCGTATGGACTCGTTTATTTTAGATTCCGAGTGAAGTGGAAAACGCGTTCGATTCACTGCGATGTGTGGTTAACTAGATTTAGGTAGTGAAACGAGGAAGCTATCGGTTTTACAGTGATGTTTTTTATTCCATTAGTCTTAAAAAAAACTCGGTCCAGTCGTTCGCGGGTGGTTTCTGATTGAAAATTCGTCCGGTCTGTGCATTTAGAAGTGTGTTTTTTGAATTTTCCTACAGTTTTCTTAATAATTACGACAAAGCGATGAATATTAAAACATTCATACTGAAAAAAAAAACCACTTTGACTTAAAAAATGTATGTGGGACCGGACGTTTTCTAGCGATTGTGTAATTTCCAAAACTTTTTTTGTTTTATTGGTATTTAAATGTTTGAGTTTTCATAGTTTTGTTTTCGCTAAACGTAGATGAAGTATTATTCTCCGAGCCAAATAGCTTGAAAATTTAATACAAAGTACCTCGTATATCAGATCTTCCTGGTTAGGTTAGCAAAAAACGTCGAGCGTATTTTAACAAAAAGTTTTATAAGCATTTGAAGTTTAAATTTTGACAAAACTCGGGGAAATCGTGAAAATCTACAAACTTTTTTTAGTTAAAAATGCACAAAAACTTTCGATTTCAATACTTAAGGCATGGAAATATAGTACAAGATTCTAAATAAGTTGCTCCTCGAGTTGCATAAAAGAAAATTACTGGAAGTTCACAAAAAATATTTATAAGCGCAAAACGATTACATTTTGATGAAATCGAGTGTTTCGACGGATTTCGATTAAACGTATCGTATTAGTTATTAACGAAATTTGCCATAATTTTTTTCTATTTAGTAATTTTTAGATTATATTTCGAATGCGCAATATAAAATTTAAAAATATCGTCTTAATTTGTATATATTTATATTTTAAATTATAAACTCTTAAGCTATTGAGAAAAAAATAATTATCAAGTCAATTGTTTTCAAAAAAACTTTTTATTTATTTAGATGGAACATGTAGAATTTCTTTCTAGATGATCTTATTTGGGGACACCTTAGAATCTAAAGCTTAGATGATAAACCACTGTAAATTTTTGAAAAATAAATAGAGAAAAAACCATAAGTTTCAAATTTGAAAAAATTATTTATTCGAAAAAAAAAAAAACAACAAAACGTTCATTCCGGAACCGTAGAAAAACGGAGACAATGAAAATCAATGACGGTCGCGGGGAGGCAACCCCCCCCCCCCCGTTAGCTGTGACGAATAAAAGATAAAAGCGACGTAGCCTTAACACTTAATTCTGAACTGAAATAACGTTTTGTGAGTCTATCAAGAAGTAAAAATAATTAATTATTATTATATGAGTTATTCCGGAAAAGAACTTTTGAGAAAATTATATTTTGTATATTATACAAAAGTAATGATAATAAATTAAAGGAAAATAATGAAGTTAATTGATTATAAAAAATCATGATTCACATCGGTTTGGTGTATCACCTACCTTCCCCCCTCTCTCCTTATCGCTCGCCTATCGATTGTAAGAAATTTAGATGACATTTTGCGCTAACGATATTTAATGTTTAATTTAACGATTCCCTAAGAATTTTCCTAACATATCATCGGTTTATGAGATTTTTATCGTTCGCGAGTCGACAGAAAAGCTTACTATTTTATTTGATGTTATTATGTTATTTAATAATGTTATTTAATTATATTATTAAATTATTTTAACTATTGCAGAATTATCATTCGAGATTTATTTATTTGAAAATTTATCTTAATTAATTAATAATATATGCCAGCTGACCTGGCGCAAACGTTGTTTTGCATATATTTCTAGTGAATTTTGTAGTGTAAAAAATAACTAACTTGTTTTAAGTATACGAAGAGTATATTATGAAACACGTATATATTTTCTAATTGAAAACGACGGTGTCTATGATTTACTATAATCACTAAAAAATTGAAGTACTTAAATCATGAAAAACAAGATACTGATATACAGTATATACTGATTATCAGTATCCTGTTTTTCATGATAAGAACATCGATTTTTTTATGAATATAGTTAATCATAGACACCATCGTTTTCAATTAAAAAATGCACGTGTTTCGTATACTATTCGTATACTTACAGTAAGTTAGTTATTTTTTATACTATACAAAATTCACTAGAAATATATGGTAAAACAACGTTGGCCAGGTCAGCTAGTAAAGATATTATATATTTGTAATGTACGCGAAGTGATAAAGTCGAAAAAATTCAATGAAAAAATCCGTTTTTCTCGAGGAGTGGGCGAGTCGATAATACCAAACGAATAAATTGTAAACGCGTCGATTTCGAGTCGTTCGCTCGTTCTAGAAACTCGACATTACGTCATTCGGGCGTTTAAACGTTTCTAGTGAAGTTTAGATTTTAAACACCGTTGAACCGAAATTCGTTCGTCTATAATACGAACGTGGTGCCGAATTAAAATGTTTGTCAACTGATCGGAAACTTTTGACGGATAAAATATGAAAATATTTTTACGGACATTTGAATACGTCAGCTGATAAACGATTAATTGTTCGAACTACGACACCGGTTTGTACGAGACGATAGAAGAAAAGCCCATTGGCGATGTTTAAAATTTTAAACGCCGTTCTAAAAATGTTAAAACGCCCAAACTTTTTAAAAGAAAAGTTTCTAGGAAAAGCGATCAGCACGAATTCGATACGTTTAGGCAGTTCGTTTGGCATTGTCGAATCACCCACTCCCGGACCCCGAGGAAAATTTTTCTTTTCGTCGAATCGAAAATAAATAAATATTTTTAAGAAACAAAATAAATGGAATTTCATTTGTGAATGTTTAAGAGTAATAATTAAAAATGACCGAATACATACGGAACGGAATTTTATTTTGATTCAGTTTTATCGCGTAAAATAGCCAAAATTTTGAAAAATTCCCCAACGTATGATTTTGATATTTTTAAGCTATGAGGTAATTTTTTACCTAATAATGATAAAATATGAAAAGCATTCTTAAGCGACAACTTCAGTATTTTGTTTATTATTTAACGACACCGAAGAAAATCATTTTAGAACGCTTTAGACATTAATTGTTGCTAATGAAAATTTAATTTAGTTTTTAAAGTTATAAAAGAAAAAAATAAATCGACTAAACGAGCAATGTTTGGGAATACAAGGCTATTATCAGTGCGCTAATATTTTAATTTTGTATTACTTTTGAATAGATAATAAGCTTTTAAATCGACCCAACGAGACACGACATGTTTGTTTTTTAAAAATGATTTGGATGAATATTATAAATTGAAATTGCCGCAATTAAAAAAGAATGTGAAAAATTTCGAAAACGTCGATGAAAATAAAAAACGAATTTCGACGATTTTGTCCTACCAACGTACCCCACGACGGTCAAAATGAATTTCATTGTTTCAATTTTTCTCCGTCGACGGTTTGAAGTTATGTTTGGAAAAAAAAAAACGAATATCCATCGCGTCCGCCGGTTCGTCCGCGAGACTTTTCCTCACTGAAACACACACACACCGTTCGCCTATATTTTAATAGTCGCGTGCGTGCCTGGCTTAAATTTCAGAAAGTTGCGGATCAGCTCCGCTTTTTCCGGTTGACAATTGTAGATCGGATACATGTCACGAGGGTCGTGGCATTTATTCGCGGCAAAACCATGAACCCTATCGCCTTCACGATTGTCGACTTGCTCGTCGTCATAGTAGTCTTTGTGACTCCGCCGCGTGGATCGTGACTGAAAACAAATCGTAAAATTACAAAATTCGTATTGGCGATATTCGTTCGATCGATCATAAAATATAATTATATATCGTTCCACTGACCTTCTTGTCGGAGTCGACTCGACTCTTGTCTCCTCCACGTGGATCGTAACTGAAAACAAATCGTAAAATTACAAAAGTCGTATTGACGACATTCGCTCGATCGATCGTAAAATAATATCCGTTCCACTGACCTTCTCGTCGGATTCGATTTGACGAAACGTTCGTCGGCCGTTGGAGACGAACGTCTATCGTCGTAACGAGGACGACTTCGACTCGTCTCGGCGTGATAGCATCTCGGCCGGTCGTCATCGCTGTAGACATCGACATCGTATTCTTCGTAATCGTCGAAAGCTTCGTCGTCCACGGTTTTCTCGCGCTTTGCACCGACACCGAGTTGTAAATTAACATTTACATCGTACAATTGGTCTTCCGAATCCGTTAATGACCCGTCCTGGCTCCTCCTCTCGAGGTGATTCAAACTATCGTCATCGAAAACGCTGAAATCATAACGACGCGCGAACGTTATTATTTATTTTTTTTTTTTTAATTTCATATCGAAACCTTGGATTTTTCTAATACATTTACAGTCACCGTAACCGAAGTGCGTGTAGAAAAAAACAAAAAAAAACCACTCGCAAAGATGGAATCGAAGTTAAAACATCGGTTTTAACCGGTTGTACGAATTATAAAAAAAAAAGGGGGTTTTAAGAAAGTAACGCGTTTAAATTCGTCGACTATTAGAGAAGTGTGTTTTAAACTGAACGTTTTCGAATACTGTTAAACTATTACATCGAACGCGCGTCACGACGACGTTTTTTGGTATAACTTACTCATACGTCGACTCTCGCAGTCCGCGCCTGTCTTGTCCCGCGAAATTTCGTTCCGCTGACGTTTCTCGTGCCGGACCCGCGTAGGTGTTGACGTATCTTTCGCGATCGTTTCGAGCGTAGCGCTGTTGGCTCGCCCGTGCCGCGGAATATTGATGACGACAATCCGCTTGCGGCGTGCTGTGACACTGGTGCTGTGACGAACAGCGACATTGTTGAGTTCTGCCCGAATTCAACGAGTCCCCGTTGTCGGCGACGTACGCATGTCGATTTCCTTTGTCGAATCGGCTATTCTCGTAGCAATTCGAACATTGACAATCGTTTTTGTAACCGCGGTGGTCGTTGTAACTGAAATCACAGAGAATCACGTTTTAGAACGCGAAAATTCGGAAAATCCTTAAAACGCTGACAAAACTAGCAAACAGTCGCGCCGACGCTTTATCGGTGATTCTAATGGGAAATTTATATTTAGAAAATTTTTTTTTTTTAGCGGCACTGAAAATAATAGCAATAAACTTTCGAATTAAAAGACGATTTTAAATTGTTATTTGCCCGTTGTACGCGTTAAGTTGTGTGCGATTTTAAATTACGGACGGTTTTTCTCAGAAACGACTCGTCAAGTCACTGAAGTTTTAATCAGAAAGAATCGACCTAAGGGCAATCAACCATCTAAGCTACTTACTCGTGTGTCGACCGCGTCCGATTGAATGCGTCCGTTTGCGTGTGGCTGTCTCGCACGGCAATCTTTATTGGCGCATGGTCCGTCGGCGAGATATTGTCGGCGACGTGATTTTCGCCGCAGTTTCCATTTCTGTGGTGCGCGCAATGCTGCTGATGGCTGTGTGTCGTCTCTGGAACGACGACGTCATCGGCAATTTTTTTCTGCTGTGTTGGCCGCTCAAAATCTTGGCGAGGAACCGTCGCGGCGTTCGCGTTCTGCTCTGCGCCGTGTTTTCCGTTCACGCATTGCGCATAACCTGATTGCGCAGGACAGTGTTGATGTTGTTGTGGTCTGGCGTTCGCGTTCGACGCGGCGAACCGTGCAAAGAGCTGAGGAAGTAATTTCGAAATCGGCGTATCCATTCCCACCGCGGTTGACGTCGAATCGCCATTTTGTTTTAAGCTGATTTTCATAGTCGGCAACGCTTCCAGGATTTTCGGGAGCATCTTTGACATCATCGAATTGACTACGGTCGTTTTATTCCCGCTGAAAATTTAAAGCGTAGTGGACGATTATTATAATGCGCGCGCGCATGTCGTCCGATGACTCGAAGAAAAAAAATATTTTTCCAACTGACCCTTTCATCGTAGGCGTTCTCTGCTGCTGCTGTTGTTGCTGCTGTTGCTGATGCTGCTGGTAATGTTGTTGGTACTGTTGCTGCTGCTGTTGTTGCTGCTGTTGATGGTACTGCTGTTGATGGTGGTGTTGATGGTGGTGTTGATGGTGCTGTTGTTGGTACTGCTGTTGTTTCTGCTGTTGATAGTACTGTTGTTGCTGCTGCTGTTGCTGCTGCTGTTGCTGCTGCTGTTGCTGCTGCTGTTGCTGCTGCTGTTGCTGCTGCTGTTGCTGCTGCTGTTGCTGCTGCTGTTGCTGCTGCTGTTGCTGCTGCTGCTGTTGCTGCTGTGCGGCGAATTGATTTTGCGCGGTCGACCTCGCGTCAGCCGCTCCACGTTCACACCCGGTCGTATTCGGCTTCGCAGGACCGGGGTTTGTGTTCGTGTAATGCCCCTCCGCCATTGGTTTTCCAACGTGTTTCCGCGGGGAATCGTCGACGTTGGTCCGCGGTCTTCCTTCGAGCAGTTCCTTTTGCTCCGTGATATTGTACGCTTCGATTTTCGTCGCGCAATACTCCTTGTACTTTTCTCGTTTTACCGGCTTAGGGTAAATGGTGAACATCGGAGGTTTGAAATTAAAAAGAACCAAGTTTTTCTTGGAATATATTTTATCGCAACTGTTCGTCGGGTCGTCTAGGAAGTATTCGCAACAGTTGACGTCCAGACCCCATCGGATGTTGGGACGGCGGCTGACCGCGGCGGCGGGCGGCGTTTTTTCCTTTTCTTCGGTCTGCGGTTTTTTCCTGGTAAACAACGGTCGCGAGAACACGTTACATTCGGTCAAAACTGTTGCGCGAGGACGATTTGTACTTACTCTGTATGTCCGCAATCGGCGTCGCTCGACGAAACTTTCGCGGCATCGCACGTATTCTCGATGTCTTTGTCCGCGTATGTCGACGACGCCCGCTCCATGATGACCCTTAGTTCCGGCGACCAGTTGAATTTCACGTTCGCGTCTGTTATGACGTCCCGTCCGGTGTCCTCGGGCAGCGGCGACGATGTCGATGTCTCTTCACTAGAAGTCTCGGTGTCGGTTTTCTGTGTCCAGTATTTCTGTTCGTACGTGTGCGGAGGTGTTTCGAGCATCCACGACACGTCCACTTTGTTCGGGAAACCTACGAACGGCATGTATTCTAGCAGTTTGACTCCATTTGGTGCGTACATTGTGCTGTTGAAAACTAGAATAATACAATTAATTAAAATAAGATAAAATAGATTAGGGCTGATAAAAAAAATGATTGTATTTTGATTTAAATGATAATTTAATTTAATTCTTATCGAATTTCGGGAGACAATGTATAAAAAATGAAAATATATTTAGTAAATTATGAATGTTGATTTTGTTTGTATGTCATTGGCGGCGATAGCAATTTGCTCCCTTCTCCTAGCAACGGATAAATATTATTTGAATAATACAAATATATTAAATACGTTTAATATTTATGAAATTGAACAATTAAGTGTAAACAACGGGGTTTTCGTTGTACAACATGAAAAGCGATTTTTTCAAATTTTTTTCTACCGTCACGCAGAGACGAATAAAATTTAGCAGCTAAAAATGAATCAATTTTGAATTTTTGATAAATGACATGTTAGTAGTATATGTGCTTACGTACATTATAAAATAAATCGTCAATAACAATAATTATTATGTATTCTTAGTCATGCGATAAAAATGTAACTCGTTGTGTGCAAAGTAACCAAAATAAATAGAAAGTAACTTTAACTCTTTCCTCGTAATTGGCAAACCGTAAAGAATATATTTTATATAACTTTAAGGTCTCGGAAATTGTTGCGATAAAATTCGAATAAAATCGATGGCAGTATTGTACTTAAAAACAAAAAAACATTGCTCTAAAAGTAAGTACTACCAAAGATTCGTTGTCAATGATGTTTTTATTTTACTCAGTGCAGTCATACTTAGTATTAAGACATTTATTAGACTTATAAAATTATGAAGTGTATATATCAAATTAATTTCGCCACTATTTTGAAAACTATGGTGGAAATATTAAGAAGGATTTCTATAACCCGAGACGAAATTTGTTACCAGTCACTAAGTTGATGATTAGACTAAGGTTATTTTTGGTCGATACCGTGTCCACAAACAGAAAAAAACCACACCACGTCAATTTTTCGCCCACAATATAAAATATCGAGTTTGAAAGATGGACATCGATCCTGCAAGTTCTGAATATTGAAACTACAAAGGAGTTTGCGGCGAGTTCCTCGAGTGTGTCCTCGACCACGAAACGCAGCCTAATACACAAATAATGCAACCTATTACAGAAATATCATATAAGACGACACGCGTGATAGATCAATATACGTGTAACCCTTAGACGGTTTATCATAATAATAATATTAATATTCCCTTCTCGGAACCGAGTACACGCCCATTCCTTCTGACAACGCGTGAACAGGTATATCGACCAACGCCAAAGTCATTTAAAATTAAAATACATTCCGTTTTCTCGTCCGACGACGCAAAGCAAATAATAATATAGTCGCGTTAATCGCGCTCGAACGCTCAAGGTTTAATAATAATAATAATAATAATAATAATAACAACAATCGCGATTTCAACGGTCACGCAAACTCGGTTCCCGGAAAGCCGAAACACTATCGAGATAGTTTGGTTATTGTACCCAGGCTTGCGGTTTAATAACATTTTACGACGACGACGTGAGCTCGAAAAAATGCGCCCGGTAATCCTGAAAAAACGCAGTTTAAATGGCGTCGAACACCAAAACCGCATGTTTACTCTATACCGAACAAACGACTTGAAGTCTGCGAATTCGGTGATGGCTTAAAAGAAGGTCCTGGTCGCGTCCTTTAATCGTAAGACATTTCAAAGTATAAGCAAATAGTCTGTGCACAATAGTTTTTTCATAATTACGCAATCCGGGCGGTAAATGATTTGAAAGACGGAAACTCGTAAAATGCATCTAAAACATACTATGGGTCGTAATGGTAAAGTGGACTTCATTAATAAAATTTAAAAAAACAAAACATTTAAAAATTTTAATGAAAAAAGAGTCGAAAAGTATCGTCGATAACTAAATTAAACTCTGTGTTGGAAAAGCTTAGTTTTACGATAAGCTAAATATGATATGATTTTCCGAACAAACTCACTTAACACTCTTCACGAGAAAACGGCGTGTATTATTGTTGTATAATTCATAAGAGATTTATTTTAAAAATGTAAGTCTTTTTCGGTGTTTCAAACGTTTTCGAGTAAAAACTTCGAAACTATAAAGTTTTTTTCTAAAGGAGCAGTAAGCGGGACGCGTACTCGGAAAAAGCATTTTTTTTTTTGGGGAGATGCGGGAGGATGGGTCGAGACCATACATTATAACGAAATGATTATACTGCGTAAGTGATTTCATTAATTTATTCTCAGCCGAAAACAAAAAAAACCTTCGAAACACATTTTTCTCGTATTTTTCGTGCCGAAATTGTCGAGTAACTCAAAATTTCGTAGAGAGAGAGAGAGAGAGAGAGAGAGAGAGAGAGAGGTTAAGTCCTTAAACATCCTCGCTCTAGTGTACGGGCCCGGGTGATCTTTTTCAAAGCGATTACATGCCGCCGCGTGTGCGTTTCAAGCCGGCGGCGGCGCTCACCCGACTATAAAATCGAACAACAAACAGCGAAAACGATTCGGTATAATATTTTTCTCTCGCGTTATTATTTGCACGATACGCCGGAACGACGGGTTTTTTTTTATTATTTATTTATTCATTCGCGTCGATAATATCTGTATAATGTCGCATTGTTTTTACTTCGTCGTCTCGCCGGCGGAGCTGCGATGAGTTGTGTTTCTCGAATGTCAGAAAAACCAACCGAAAACCGGTGGTAAAACTCACGAAATACCGACGGTTCCGGCAAAATCATTCGTTTTCATCGTTTCTTACTGGAAAACGAACGATTCCCGACACATTTTCACAGATCACTAATTTTGATTATTTATGGCGACCGGACGTACTAATTTTATAGGGACAGTGCTTGTAGTAAATGGCCGAAGTATACATGGAAATGTACTCATTTAAAATTTTACAATAATTACAAATCGACTAATGTTTAAACATTTCGTCAATTCGACGACAATTTAGTAGGTATCAAGAAAAAAAAGTCGTAAAAGAAAAATGAGCGATCAAGTACGAATAACCTATACCACCGAAAACGTCGAGTCATTTCGTATTTACACGGGTCAAAGAGGACGAGGAAGATAGATCTACCCGCTCCCCCTCCCCCCCATTATATCGCAGGACCGCCACTGCTCGGATGCATTTCTGTCGGTCCGACTGCAGTCGTTGTGTTGTAGTTGCGTTTTTTATAATGACGTTTCTCGTTCGGACGAGCGGCGTATAATACGAGTCGTTATTCTGTTTGCCGAACGACGAATGGGCGACGGCGGTTTCGGTATTTCCACATAAGCTGGCCGACGGTAAATATTTTACGCAGTAAAACAGCAGCATAATGATAATAATTTACCGCCGCAGTAACGGCAAGATAAATAATTTCAGTACTCGCGCGGTGTGTTTTACGACGATCGGCGTTTTGTTTGTCGTTCGCGTTGCGATCGCGGGGACGATGATTTTGTACGTCGGTCGAACACGCTTCCCGGACAACATACTTGTTATCATTATTACGCTATCGTCGGACCTATTAAAAAAAAAAGGAACGCGTTCTCCGAACGTTTCTGCGGAAACCCGCCGTGGCGAATTCCACTGCGTCAACAAAATTGTTTTACGCGCTCCTTCGTTTTTTTTTTCAAACGTTTTACGTGTTTTACGGCCCTCTTCCACTGTAAACACGTGTACACGAACGTTATTAATTTTATCGTCACGGCGACGCCGCCACCGCGAAGGTGACCTCAAGACTAATTAAATGCGTTTAATTGCAATGCGATATTTGTATGCGTTTCGCGGCGCGTTTAGTTTTTTTTTTACATAAACGTACATAATAGTATGTACGTATATAACTCGAGTGCAATCGTACGCGCTCGCAGTCGGTACACCTAGGCCGGAGGGGAGGAACGCGTTCGCGGGGCATATTTATTCCACGCCGGTGTGGCGTTCAGGATTTTCTCGATCGATTTTCAGGAGGGGGGGGGGGTTAGGTATATGCAAATTGTGCCGTATAGAGAGCGTTGAAAAAATAAAAATACTACTTCGTCTTTTTTTTTATATATATAATTTATAGTAAAAATATTACCGTGCTAATTTTCCGTTTCTCTTTGCAAGCTCGTCGATTGGTTATGATTTCAATCGGTCGTGGGTGTAGTGTTTCGAATTAGCGGGAAAAAATTCAATACGTCCTCGAAGTGAAAAACTAAAATCGAAATCTCAAACAATTATTTGAGCAATGATAATTATCGGCATAAACTACATAAACTTACGGGTCTGACTCGGTTTCACGGTCGTTCCGAGACAAGTGGGGGTTGATGAATTTGTCGACTGAAAATAAAACGTGCATAATCGTATAAACTATAAATTATGTGGGAAATAAATAAAGAGTAAAAAATACGACGGAAACGTAGTCCGGAACACTTTCACCGAAAAAAAAAAAGTCCAGACGACGACGACGGTGGTTAAATTTTGTACGTTTTCGCACGTTTCTGCGTTTTTGTCGCTACACGTTTTCCAAGCGTTTTTGCCGCACCAAAGTCCGGTCTTAGTACATTATTATGTACCGTACGACACCGTAATAATTTCCGTCACGATAAACGTGATAATAATAATTTTTATTAAGGCAAAGACTTGCGTGCACATTAGCATATTGTTATTATTTTTATCGTACGGTTTATTCTAGTAATTATAACGAAAAATCAATTCACAACGCTCGTGGTGATCAAATACTCGAAACATAACGAATTTTCAGGGGTTTAAAGAGGGTGTTTTTTAATTTTATTTTTCGAAATTTTATTTTCGAAACTCTTCAATAAAAACGCACTACGCGAATCAACGTTTACGAACGGTATTCAATTGGAACGCGTGAATTTGTCACGAGAACAATAAAAGACTAGTAAGTTTTTTCTCGTCGGCGAGAGGATTGTTGTTCGGATTCAAAATCAAACGCGATACGTTATTATGATTATAACGATGTATTGTTTTTGTAATTAGTTAAGAATCGAATTTCGTAATAAAAGTATTTTACTCGATTTACGTTAGGTACGACTTGTGATTGTGTATAGGATGGTATAGGAGTTCGCAACACGTTTAAGTACAATTTTACGAAAATGTTACCGATAATTGTAATAATTTTAGTGTACATTATAATATGTATTATAAATACATAATTTTAGACGAATATTTATAATCACATATTTTAAATCGTTTGAAGAGTGCAAAATTTCAATCGCATAATATTTGATAAGATTTAAATGAATTATAGTCCTTGCTTTAATCATTATTACTATCGTTATTATAACATATTATTATATACTCTGATTCATAAACTATCGAAGCCACTGGTAACGAGTTTCGTTGTCTTGCGATTTATGTCCGTAAAAGTCATCGTAGACGATTAGCGTGTTGTGCGAAAATAATATTTTAAAATCATCTAGGATAAAATTATTAAACTCACTGGTGTTTTTTTTTAAAAAACAAGATAATAAACGAGAATAAAAAATAATCATCAAACTAATTGTTTTCAAAAAACTTTTTATTCATTAAGATGGATCTTTAGAAATTCTAGATTAGATTTTTATTTAGCGACGCCGTAGATGATAAACCACTGTAAATTTTAAATCTGATAAAATCGATGGCAGTATTGCACTTAAAAAAATTAAGTTGCTCTAAAAGTAAGTACTACCAAAGATTCGTTGACAATGATGTTTTTAATTTACTTAGCAGTGCACATAATTAGTATGAAGACGTTTACAATTATTAGACGTATAAAATTATAAAAAATGAAGTGCATAATATATCAAACTATCGTGTTATTTATCATTTATTAATTTAATCGAAAATATCACATGTACGCCATACACCTTAAAGCACACCACACCATTGCATTGGACAATAAGGGTTCTTTTAAAATGATCGAAATCAAAGTATTTTCGAGCCGATAAGTTATATCATACTTTGAAAAACATCGTTCCACGTCGATAGAAGCGCAATCGGAGCGTTTTTAAAATAAGCAAAACAGTCTAACGATTTTCTTTCTCCCGCAGTCGTTTATTTTGTTTGTATTTGTTTATTTTTTTTTTTTTTTTGATTTATTTTTGTGTACGGTTTTAAATCCAAAAGTTTTTTCCGTTACACTTTCGAAAGTGAATTTAAACAGCACTATGAAATGTGCATTACCGACGGAATCCCATATGAAATTGGAAATGTTTTGAAAACCGTGAAAATTCGCACTGGATATTATATCTCAGGTTTAAACTCGAGCGGTAGGAGAAAAGTAACTCACAAACGCCACAACATCCGAGTGTTGTGTTAATAACAATATTATAATAAATTTATGTATTGTTATTATATTCGCGCGCGGGAAAACGCAATAATATGTAATATCTGTAGTTGTTGTTGTTGTTGTTGCCTGTCGCCGTTATAATTATTTCACCGGGGCGTTTATATAATTTTGACCGCGATTTTTCATACATATTTTAACACCGCCGCGCGCGCGCATAGTTTACGACCCACGTGTTTACCCGAATATTTTGTAATGAATATCTCATCATGAAGTTTGCCCGCGGTTTCCGATTCATCAAATACCCATGAGTTTCAAGAGGCCGCACATCCGATATACGCGAGTACACGCGGTTTGTGGCCCTACGGCCCCCCCGGCTCGCAGTCTCGCGGTTAAATATGTAATCGCATCGAACAGCCGGCGATACTGGTTCGGCAATATTATTCGAGCCGTCGTCGTCGTCGTCGGAACGAGGCATCGTATTTTGTTCGTTTATGATTTATGTATTTGTTCGATTGTATTAATAATAATTATTAACATTACTTTTATTTATTTCAATGAAATTCGACACGAGAGGAATCGACCGTTCGTCGATCCGACAAGACTGAACGAGTCGTACGATTGTTTTTTTCGACTCGTTTAGTTAAAATCAATCGGGGAAAAGAAAGTCGAAACTAAATGTCAGCTAATATACGTTTTACGATTCCGTCGTGTTGAACGCGTTACGAATGACATTTGCTAATATCAACACCGTCGAAAATGAATAAATCCAAGATAAGACGCGACGCTTTCTAATCAAAAAGTTAAATAATATCCGATTGCATGTTTTTAGAATTTTAGCATATCATAATAAAGTCTTGAAAATTGTCATGGCGTTTCGAAAAAAAAATAAAAATTTAATTAAAATTAACTGTTTAGTCATGTCGACGTTTAACTTGGTTTTAATAACACTCGTGTATACAAGTAATTTGAAGTTAAAATGTTATGTAATATGTTAAAAGAATGACTTGTAAAATTAAAATTCGGTCCTCCAAAAAAAGTTACTACTAGTTAGACACTATTAACTGAATCAAAACTAACTGAACTTTATAATTTAATTTTAGTTTTTAACTCATTTATACCCAGCCTTGAATCCGTATAATATACGTCTTTACTATTTCATTATGTTTTCGGTTGATGATTTTATTATTATTACAGCTCGGATGTCGATTATTTAAAAAAAAAATGCATTTATTATCAAAAAATCTAAAATATACTATGACGTTGTTAATATTAATTAAGTTTTAATTTAATGTTTGTTAATGGGTTTTAAAAACTTTACATTTAATTTTATGCATACAAATGCTTAGCTATATCTTTCGATATCAATTAATTGTAAATCAAAAAAAAAATATTCAAGTTCATGAATAGATATAATAAACGATTATTGTTAGTAAAAAATAATAAACTCGTTTCCTGCCTTTTCCCCGGTCAGTTTAAAATAGTAAAAGTAAGCTAAAGAAAGTGACCTCAGAATTGTTAAAAATAAAAAAAGGTAAGAAAAATGCAAAATAATATTTTGTCATTTTAAATAATAATTTTGTACTAGTGTGATACAGATTTTTAGAAAATAAATTAAGGCGTTTCAAAAATGAAAACTAAATTTATAAAATTAATTTCTAAAGGAAAGCCGAATAATAGAGAAGAATGGATGATGGCTGCAAACCAATCCACTGATCGAAACCATAGAGAGAGAGAGAGATTAATTTCATTAGTAAATTATCAATGTTTTTAGAGCAAAAATGCACTGACATTTCGAAAAATATTTTTCTACGACGCGAATCGGATCTCGGCACAATGCTTTCGGCTCTAACTCGTCGAGAAATTTCGTTTTGCTCGTTTATTTACAACAATACGAACACGATTATGCGACGCGCACGCGCGCGTTTTTTTTAACTGTTAAGACGACAGTAAAAACATCATTAAAATAGATTTTTCGCGAGACCGACGCAGATTTTTCATCTCAAACGTTCGCGCACGACACACCGCGTGCCGTAGGCACCCGTTTTTATTTACACCCGGTCGTGGAAACGCGTGTTTCGCGCGTTTGAATTATTCAAAAATTACGTTTTCGACGTGCCCGCTGGTAATTTAATGCGAAATAAATGAGTTTTGTTTTTCAAAAAAGTTATTACTCTTATATACGTATCATATACATACAGGTATATAAATCCTGATGATTCAATTTCAAGCCTAGCTGATTATAAACACATCGAGTTTAATCTAAAACTTAAAGCAAACTTTATCGCGCGCAATGCGACATCGCTTTTAAATTTGTTTTACATAAAACATTTTAAAGCCGTAACGAGCGATTTTGACGTAATATTTCTTAAGAAGAATTAAAACAAAAAAAAAAATCTATTCCGGCGGCGGTGGCGACGACGACGACGACGACGGTAGTTTCCGCTCGTTTTAGAAATTCGAAAGCGTTTATTAGTCGAGAAACGCCTACCACAATAATATAATAACGCAATGTTTTTAAACGAATTGGTCGCGACGACGACGACGACGACGACGACGATCGCGTAATCCTCTCCCGAACGTATTTCCATTAAAACGTAACATCGCGCACATAATATCGCGTCTATTATTGTTATTAAAGTCACTCGGATTTTCGTTATCCGGTCGTCGTGTGTTCATGTCACTCGCGATGTTTTATTAACCTAATTTTTCTTCTCGCGCGCACACACACACACCGACTGATGGTATTAATAACAATAACAATATCATCCGTCCAAACCGTACGAGTGTAATAATCGCGTCTTTGATAAAACGCCAATGCCACTGACAATCCATAATGTATTGGCTGTATTAGTCGAGAGATTTTATCACGCGTTTTATACAATTTTTCTATAACATTATTTTTTTTCTTACAAACCGAAAAAAACGCAGACTAAAAACGTACGATTGAAAAAAAACACGATTTTTTCTAAAGTGGGGGGGGGCTGGGGAAATAGACCTAAAGAAACGATCGTAAACACTCGAAAACGATAGTAATAAATTATCGTATTATAATACGAATTATAATATTACAGTGGAACCTCGATAAGTCGAACCTCGATAAGTCGAAAACCTTGATAAGTCGAAAAAAATTCTGTTCCCTTGCGAAAACCTCGATTACTCGAAAAAAAAACTATAGATAACTCGAACATATTGTGATATTGTGCTCCGAATATAGACGGATAATGACGGGTATTTTTCATTTGTATCGGTATTGCCAGTTGCGATCGATCGATTACGCGTGTGCGGTAATTTTATCTAATCGCGTTTATTGTGTTTATTATCTAACTAACAATTGAGTAATGTGGACAATAAAGTGTACGCTGCTTTAAATGTAGTGGAAAATACTATTGATAATAGCAAATCTCAAATTTTTAGTCAAAGTAAAATAATAAATTATCTATTGTAAAGTTGCAACACATGTTTTATTATATTTTTTTTGTGATGATTTTTTTAAATTTAAATAACCTACATAATCACATTTGTTTACATTGTATTAAATACTACTTAAAAACTTTAATAAATAAAACTTTAATACATACATACATTTTAAAAACTCTTTAAGTCGAATTTTTTTTCTAAAACCTTGATAGCTCGAAAACCTTAGTAAGTCGAAACCTCGATAAGTCGAAAAAAATTGCATTTCCCTTGAATTTCGACTTATCGAGGTTCCACTGTATATAATTAAACTATATAAGACTATACACGAGTATAGTATATGTATGTGTATAAAAGTTATAGATATAGACAGATTTTTGGAATATTTGGTCCGCGGTCGTTTGCGAGTGAAAGTCGAACGCCGCCGCACGCACACGACGATTTGCAAAATCGATTGCGAATATTTAATCAGAATGCGTGGCAGTGAGTGGTACATAAAAATGAAATCTTTGACGCGCTTAATGAAAACGATATTTTCAAAATTAAATTTTAATTTAAAGATTTTAATCTGACACGCGGCCCACACGTTTACGCGCGCACACACGAAGACACGATTATTACACGCGGTCCGGCGCGGCGGCGGCGGCGGCGGCGGCCGTGGTTATCAAAACTGTCCGCCGGCGACCGTGTCCGTTTGCGCTCCGTGTCATTTTAATTTATAAAGGTATGAATAATAATAACGAACTTTTTTTTATTATTCAAACATTTTTCACTCTACGGTCTAACCTATCGTCCGAACGAGCGGCTCCGTGTCAGCGACGTCACAAACGCGTATGAAGTTGATGAATTCGTAAATATCCAACGTTATAGAAAGTTCGCAAAAGATAGGAGTAAAAAACGGCGCGTGGTCAATGGGACAAAAAAGTTCCAAAACCCAACCACAGATGTCGACGAATCCATTAATAATATTAATAATAACTCGAGCGCGATAAGATTAGATGTAGTGAACGTGTTATGTAAATCGTTTACATTTCGAATACGATTTCACTTACACCCTTTGCTTCGGATTAGGTGTAAATCGCATATAATATGAGTTTGGCCGTATCGCTTTTCTCCGTCGTTAGTCGTTCCCGAGGTCATCGAAAAACCGGAACAGCGACTGGGCAGGTCATCGTGTCGCGCCGTGAATTAATTTCTTCTCTCTACTACATCAACAGTTTGAACATTTTCACGTCAATATTTTACATTTTAATACGAATACGAAAAAATTCTACGCCCTATCACATACGTATATATTTAGACCGAAAAGAGACAAAATATTGTTATTTACCGGATTCATACCGAATGCGCCGACGACGACGTCCGATCGATTTTTTGATTCGACGAACGTATCGACAACATTAAAAAAAAACGCCCGACTCAATCGCGCTTTTGCGTCAAAGCGAAAATCGAAGTCGAAAAAATAAACGACAACTGTTGTCGTTTGATAAGTCGATGGGAAATATCGCGTTTGTGAAAAAATATTTTTCTGTGATTTCCTACGACGTGTCGAGGCACGTCGGCGAAAGTGTATCGAACGAGCAAACGCCCGTGTAAAAGTTTCGATATCGGGAGCGTCGAATTATCTCTCGAATAGCGACTCGGATCGAGATTTCAAAGTTTGAAGAAAGTTATTATTGGCAACTTAAATTCTCTCCTTCTAAGGCGTTTCAATTATTCGTATAATCCCGTTTCGAAGCCTTTAACGATTTCGTTTAGTTACACATTCGGCCGAAATCGTGAACGGAAAAAAAAAGCGAAACAAAAATAACGACGCGTGTACGATTGGTATACGAGGATAGCAGTGGCTAAGATAGATAGAATTTCGGGTTTTTTTTAATTTTTATATGATCCACTGGATTTTGAGCACACAATTTGACATGATCATCGACGAGTTCATATAATGTTTATTATATTCTTATTTTATACTTGTATTTTTTTTTTTGTGTTTAGTTTAAGACTAGTTTTCAAACTTTAAGAGAATTTTTGAACACATTGATAAACTATGAGTATATTTTATGTTTTTAAAAGGTGGTTGTAAAAATGTAAACTTCTGAATTTATATAAAAGTAATACCATAGCACAATTTTGTAATACTAGTCGATGACATAATATTATTGAATAGAAATAATTTATGAACGGTCGTTGGATCGATAGCGAAACCACTTCCAATAATATTTATACATTTTCCCTAATGTTGTATACTTATATTTTCAATAATTTATAATATAAAGAGAAATTTATCAATTTATTTTTAGTTATTTGTGAGGTCATTTTTTGTATTTTAAGTTACGAGTTACTTTAGTTTTTTTCTGCTTATTTTTTAATTATTAAAAAATATTAAAACAGTTAAATTTAAAAGAAACTTTTAGACCTGTTAAAAAAATCTATTATATTTATATCAATTTATATATTATAAAACGATACAAAATGATACAAAAAAAAAAGTTGGAAAATCTCGGAGAAACATATTTATTAAATCATCGAATCAAGCTAAAACGTGTAGGCAATTTCAAATTTGATTTTTAAAATTATTGTAATGTGACATATTTTATATTTCTGTAACAGTTGGTTACATTTCATGTAAAACAAAAGAAAAGACGCCGCTCGAAGCTACCGATTACAATAATATATTATATAGCTTTGTAATGCTGTTTCAACTGAGAAATATTTATTGAAATTAGTTTCAAAAATCGACCGGGTCTCTCGATTGTCGTGCTAAATCGACTTTCTAATTACATTTATTGATTTATAGTTTGAAAAAAAAAAAAAATCGACAAATCGGATGTAGACGGAATTGTTTTCGACGACTCTGAGAAAATACAAACGATGCGTTTATTTTTCAACGCGATTTACTTTTTACACACTAATTATAAGATTATGATTCATCGATCGACTTTAAAGAACCTATATAGGCTTATCGTTTATTACTTTGTTTTGTTATGTTATTAAATAAATATAATTAGTATCGGAATTTTTTTCGTTCCGCGGCGTAACGTTCCAAGATATTTTAATAATAATTATAGAGATTTTTCGTTTAAATTTTTTTTTACAGAACGAAAACGAGGTCAAAACATAATTTGTATTCGCCTCTCGGTAAATTTTCACATGGGTTCTCAATCGTTTAGTTACGCCGCTGTGAATAAATTATATGATTTATAACGAAATCGTTGTTTTCGGAATATAAACAATATACGACGACGAATATACACACAACCGTTTGAATATAAATGATGAAAAAAAAAAACTAACTGTATTGCGCCGAAAAAAAAGAAGAAAAAAATTCAGTTATAAATAAAAGAAGAAAAAAAAACGCAGCGGGATGATTTTAACATTATAAAACTTAGACAAGTGAACTTCCTACTTTTTAAAAACTTTTCGCTTTACTTTAAACTGCAGGACTAATAAATAATAAATACGGTTTTCGAATTATTTATAAACCGAAATGAAAAAAAAAATAAAAATAAAAACTCTCGTTTCATCCAGTGAGAAAATAAATATTATAATATTACGACCGAGAAGAAAATTAGATTAAAATCAACGTTTTTTAATAGCCTTTTTTTCGATAAATCATGATAATATATTATACAATAATAATATACGTTTTAGTGATAAACGTTTTTATCGCGTTTAAATTTTATGCGCACGAAAGTGTTACATTTTTTATGGCTCTGTTGCACAACGGTAACGCGTTGAAACAAATAAAATATTTGTCTCGTCGTGATAATCGTTACATATCGTTATTGGGTTTGTTTTTATAACGTTTTTGTGTTTCGGGCGTTTATTAAATACTTAATTGCGTGTAGGGCGACGCATACAGTCGACATTCGGAGAAAACCGACCGAATAGTATCGCTTCGATTTCACCCATCCACTGTCGACCGAATAAAATAAAAGACACTTCTGTGTTCGACGGTTATTCGGTTATGATTACGGTTTTTTAGTTTAAAATATAGTTTTCGCAATGAAATCATTTTCGGCTCGGCGCGATAGACAAATATTTAAAACGCGTAGTTTTATTCGCGTGAAAAACGTATTGAACTTCCTACGATTACTACATTTGAAGAACTGTCGGTCGGAACGGCGGATATTAGTTTTAACGGTTAGGGTAGTTTTTGTAAGCGGCTCTATTCTCGAGTTTGTGCGGTCACGATGTTACGAAACTCCCAGGGTCGTGACCGGTTTTCAAATAAAAAAAAACCAATTTCTAGTCCCGAGAGAGTCGGCTTTTTAAGTTTGCGCGCTGTTAATTTAACACTAATATTCTGTTTTTCAATCAGTTCGAACATTTGACGGCATCTTGTATAGGCAAGTGTGGTATATGTTTTAGATTTTTTATTCAAACGCGCGTCTCGCACGCTAAACGAATCGCTCTGTACACCGTTCGTAACACGGATTATATTTTTTAAATTTTAGTTATTGTAATTATTGTTTTGTTTAGCACTTTTATGCACGTTATAATGTTTGTCAAATAAATAAAATTGTTTTTTTCTGTTCAACTGTAAACTTGATTTAACAATTTAGTTACGCGTATATTCCCGAAAAATTTTAATTTTATATTGTGGTCTCTATATTATCATAATGAGCTACACCGTACGTCTGGTGTGTAATTTTTTACCCCTGGCGCGTTTTCAATGGTTAAAAAAATATTATTAAAAAAAATATATCTCTCGGAAATTTGACATGCATTTTAACACGATATTATAATAGCCAGTGACTATTAAAATCGAAGTTTTCGTGAACAAAAATAAGACGAAAAATTCGCAAAACACTGACGAATCGACTCTAATGTCGAATGAAACGCTAAAATGTTGTTCAAAAATATTAAAAAAAAAAACCATAAATCGGCCGTTTTGGATTTAAAAAAAAAGGTTTAATAGTTTCAGGTTTTTAATAGTTTCAAAATGGCGTTAAAAATATGTATATAAATAATATAATATAACGTCTGTTTTGTTGTTGGTGACTATTTCGAAAAAAAAAATAAACGGTAAAGAAAACTCGGAAATATCGAACAAACAAAAGCTGTTAGATGCATTTGTCGGATCTCCGCGGGACAGCTATATCGCGCCGCGCGGATTACGGCCAAACTAAATATTAACACAATAACAATTTGTTTCGACGTGTAAACATTATACGCTCCGCGACTATATGAACTCGTTTGATTACCATCCATCATCGTCTCGACAAACATCGTCGAGAAGTGTTGTACACATAACATCGCGCGATGTACCGATAGTAACAATAATAACGATAGTAATATGCACTCGCGCACTCGATCACGCGTTAAGAAAAAATAATGACGAACCACCGTCGTCGATACAGTCCCACTCCCCCGTCCCCCCTCGCATCACTCGGGGTCTTCGTCGTAGATTTCGGTTAGGACGCGCGGATCAATAACCCGGTATTCGGTATACTCGTATTATTATTGTTATTGTATAGGTAGAATTAGGGTTTCGAAATTTTATGAGATATTACATTTTTTAATAAAACTAAAATTTAAAAAAAATCAAAAATTGTTTCAACATCTGTTATAATTTACTATTTGGATAGGTTAAATAGCTCTAATTTAAATGAGTCATCAGAGACGTATTACTATAATATTAGTGACCATTGTCGGGTGTTGAGAACAAGAACAGAAACCGAAAAGAACTAGATTTCAAAAGAGAAGTTCTTTGAAAACAGGAACCTCGCTGGTCAATACATTGTTTAAAAAACCGAAAGTATTGACTAAATAATTTCAAAACTTAAGTCGTGACTCTAGTATACTTTGTAGTAAACAAAGTAAAATCATTTACTACGACGAAAGTAATTAATTTAGATAAATTCTTTCTTACTATTTCCATGAAAAATAGTGTCATTGATAATAATAAATAATTAAAAAAATACGTATATCTAATTTATTCCGATTATTTCAAAATAATAGTGAAGCCACACTTTCAATTCTCGGTAATCCCCAAAAAAAGAAGACACAAAAAAAACTGGCACACAGATCTATTTAACGTATAAGACAAAAGGTTATATAATATTAAATTATGTATATTATAAATATTATTGAATATTTTCCCGTGAAAATAGATATGTGATATGTATATCGTTTGAAATTAAAAACCAATAATAACAAAAATAGTAAATGTCAATCGACGAGTTTAGAACGTAAAGGGCTGTTTTTGCAGAGAATACGAAATTATTAGACGAAAAGTAAGTCAGACTCCTACTGCAGAAACGCGTATTGCTCCGAACAAAAATGGTCAAAAAAAAAAAAGAAAAAGAGAAACCACACAAAGCTTTCCGGTGGAAATCTACAAATCCGTGGTGGTCGAGACAGTTTCGGGTAAGAAAAAAGGTTTCCGGTGCGCACCCGTCACCGGCTTTCCCTGATCTGCTGCGACGTAGACGACGCGACGCGTGCACTTTCCTTTTCCTGCGCCAGCGTCCGAAATAGAGCCGACTCGAAGGCGAGGCGGTGCGAGCCGTGCCGTAGTACAGATCCGCGCGTATCGAAAGACGAATCCGCGAAATCAATCATCGGAAATAAAGAAGTGTCGTGCTTAAAATGTTAAGCCTACTTTTCTAATGATTATTGCGATACAACGGCTATATGATTTTATTTTATTCAAACCCATAGCGACCACAAACCTCAGTGTTTTCGGCTAGAACAAAGTGTGTTTGGGGAGTTTACAAAGTCCAGTGATTTCTATAGGATTAAAATCGGATCGTTTCCGAGGGCCCCAAAAGTAATACCTTAACACTCAATGAATAGGGTGAAAACGTTTCGCACGTAGCGCCGATATTTACTAGGCCGCGGCTTACCGTTTAACACGACTAGGTGCGAAAAAACAACACAAATCCGATGTATATACGAGTACACACGCATTCTCTCAACGATAAAATTCGATTGGCTACAGGGAGGCGTTAGCCGAAAAATATTACGATAAGTAAAGTCAGTGGGCGTCGGGTTCCACTTCAAGATCTACGAATCCGTGTTTACGTTATTAAGATGCGAAACATTAATTTTATTATCTTCTAAGTTTATCGGACCAAAATTACGTCGAAATACAATTTACTATGCGCGTAACATAATATTTGAATATTATATTTATTATATTATATAATGATGTTATGGTACGCGCATAATAAATATTGTATTTCGACGTAATTTTTATAAGTTTACCTATCGATCGTATAAATGTGTACTCCGGCCGAAGCACTGTCGATTCGAGTATTATCCAAACAAATATTAGTATCATTTATAGAGGTGAGAACAATTTTTAAACGTTTATGACTAATTGTTACCGATGCTATTATATATGTTTTTTATCACTTATGATTATCGTACGCGTACGGGAAATTGTTTGATTTTCGATATTAAAAAAAAAAAAAAAAACAATATATATAAATTTTAACCGATCTGAACTTGCAGTGTATTCCTCCCGCTGCGGCGAAGTCGGTCCTGGTCCGAAATATAATTATTATCCTAATCGGAGCGCACCGAATTCTTCAGCCGAACAACACGATAATATGTCGTAGCGCGCGCACCGCATTATAATTATTGTAATTGTTATTATTATTATGTTATTACGGTCTCGGTCCCGCGTGTGCCGTCGGATGTCCATCGATCCGTGAAATCGCCCAGAGTACGCGGTAGACCCTCGAGGTAGGGGAGGGGGCGATGCGGCTGCCGTTCGCGGTTTTCGCGTGGGCATTCTTCTCGTCGAAAGCTTTGTACGCGCGCACTCGGCTCCGGGCTAAATAACATGCGACGACGCGATCGCGCGGCTCTCGGGTTCCGGGCGGCGAGAGACCGGAACCGAACCGTAGGCGACGGCCGAGGGGAAACCGAATTCGGCGAACATTTCCGGTACACCGCCGTTTCGACGAGATTTCCGAAGAAACCGCGAGCAGAGTGCGATAAGGAAAAAACGAGAAAACCGCGAAACGAATAAAGAAATCGAGAGAGGGTCGGCGTCCGAGGCTGTTTAAATCGGCGAGGGAGGGCCGACCGCGACTCGAGACGGTGAAATTCGGCAAATGGGTAAAAAAAAAACTGCTATTAAGAATCGATTTTTACTACGCCGTTCGAGTCGATTTACCGAGATACGTTTTTAGAACCCGTGGTCTATGTTTAAATTCAATTGTTGCTTTCCGTTTTTACTACAGTTACCCAACATCGTTCGTCGATTAATTAATGAATTCAATAGTATTTAAGACATTCGTCGTACCAGAAGAAACGTTTAAAAGACGTTACTGGATTTTAACAACTAGAAATGAAGAATAAAAATTACCCGGTAAAAAGGCATTTGTAAAATCTATGTTAATTTACTTTCACCCGTAAAATGTACAGGATAAATTTACCTAGCACACATGTCTGATTACAACACGACGAGTCAATCAGAACACGCGTTCTCGTCTTTTCTCGAATTTTAAAAAAAAAAAAAAAAACAGATATAAAGATATTTTTTATCGGATCAAACACTTATCGAAGGTAATCGAATATTTATCAAAATGTTTTCTCCTTAAACGCGTACAACAGAACGTTATTTAAACTTTAAAATAAAACGAGTGTAACACGCAAATGCATTGTTTAAGGCCGCCCTCTCGGTCTAAATAACGCGTAGACTCGTTGGAAATAATTTTCGTTTAAAGTGGGCCGTTTACCGGGCACTACACGGTCGGGATTCTTTTTATCCAGTTTTTTTTTTTTTTTTTTTAATCGCGCGCCTAAAACTTTTAGGATGCGCACATTGTTTTAACCTACTTTGAGAGAGAACTCAATGAAATATTCACGAGAATAATAAAAAAAGAAAAGAGTCACTTAAAGAATATTGTTTCGTTTTCAAAGACTCCCGAAACGATGGGTAACGTTATGAGCAGGACGATCACTCGCAAAGATGGGGCGCGCGAAAAAAAATAAATAAAGTTTCCAACGCCAATAGTTCCTTTAACGTTTTGAGAAATATACGCGGGTGTGTCCCAGCACCAGTCTACTCAATTAGTGTATACCCCTCAATACAAATACTAGAGATACACCGTGAAGTAAATGATCGAAAATCAAAATGTTTAAAAAATATTAATAATTACCTATCGTTCTTTACCATCGGAAAACATTTTCCGAGAGTTTTATGGAAAAAAATGAATTTCAAATAGCCTTTTATAATCTACAATAACCTATTTTAACGTACTATACACTTATGTTATATAAGCTATTGTAGAATTTTTTTTCTTTATAATTCATAATATAATATATATCATGAATATTTTGAAAAAATTTTAAATTAAAATTGAATAAAAAAAACATTATTATATAATTTATTTTATAATTGTATTCTTTTTACGTGTTGGAAAAAATTAAAAATCTGATGAAACATTTAAATTTTTTGTTGGAAAACGTAAAAAAAAAAAATCTATCAAAGTTGTATTTTGTATTATTATTATTAATTTTTTTTAAGGAAACGGCCGTCAGAAATAAATATTTCACGTTTTATCGAGTCGTCTATATATACGTGACTTAATAAAAAATATATTCAACTAACCTTTCTCGAAACGGCGCGATGTCCACATCTGTTTTTTCTTTTCCTCGTGTACTAGATGAATTTGGGCGACTAATACTACTGTCTTAGTACTGTTGGTTTTGGAACTTTTAGTGGAAAAAGTACGAGGTTCGTGATTTCGTCGCTAAGATCCATCCGGGGCTACGTCAGACGGTGTTCAACCACTAAACCACTAAACACTTCAATGTGCAAATTACGAACTAAAATATCAGGTACGAGAAACGCTCTTAACCGTACGGACGACAGCGAAATACTGGTTGCTCGTCACTGCGCTAACGAGACGGACAATGACGACGGTAAAAAAAAAAAACCAGTCGTCGCTCATTGGCTGATTGTGAGAGCCAATGAGAAAAGAGAAAGCCTTATCCTTCTTTATTATTGTTTATTGCTTCTTCTGTATGCGCTATTCTGTCGCAATAGGCGATTACCGAATACCACTCGGAAACGGAAATACCATCGGTTATATAACATTTGCATAAATAATTAATTAGCATAGACAATGGATATTACGTAAACGGGTGTTTCGCCTGACAAATTCAATAGCTTTTTATCTTATATATAAAAATGGATCGCAAAATGTGTTGTAAGCGCATAACTCAACAACCCCTGAACCGATTTCGTGAATTCTTTTTTTATAATATTCCTTGAAGTACGAGGATGGTTTTTACGGAGAGAATTATTAAGAAAATTAACCCTAAGGGGGTTAAAAGGGGTGAAAATGGAAAAAATCCTGAGTCACTGGAGCTTTGTGGTATTAAATTTTGTCAATAGTTTCATTTAATATAGCAGAGGCCCCTAAAGAAAGGAGTTTCCAAAATTCGACCCCTAAGGGGGTTAAAAGGGGTAAAAAAGGTGAAACTTTAAAAATTCGCCTGGCCGGAACTGCTGGAGCTTTGAGTATGAAATTTGGTCAACAGTTTCGTTTTATATAGTGGAGACCCCATGGGAAAGGATTTTTCGAAATTCGACCCCTACCGGGGTTCAAAGGGGTAAAAAGGGTGAAACTAGAAAAATTCGCCTGGCTGGAACTGCTGGAGCTTTGAGTATGAAATTTGGTCAACAGTTTCGTTTTATATAGTGGAGACCCCATGGGAAAGGATTTCTCCTAAATTCGACACCTACCGGAGTCAAAAGGGGTAAAAGGGGTAAAAATGAAAAAAAATGATAAAATAAAAAGTTATACTGCACACGGGCGAAGCCGGGTTATTCAGCTAGTTATTTATAAAATTTCAAACTTTTAAAGTTTAACTGCGGTATTTAAGAAAGAAATTGGTATTTGAGATTTTTAGTTACGACTAATTATTATAGTCAATAATTTTTAAAGTTTAAATTTTTTCCGATCAAAAAATTTTATTATTACGTAATAAACAGACTGTTGATGCTAATGAATAAAATCGAAATTTTCGTACACTTGACTGATATTTTTACTTATAGTTTCGTACACATATGGGAGATTGGTGAAATGATGACTTATCGTAAATTAATATTTTTAACGTTATTATTTATCAAAAAAAAATAATATATATTTAACAAATATTATTAAGATAAATTATACTTTAAAAATTTAAAATGAATAAATATATACTACTGAATAACTGTTATGTAAAGTTACGAAATAAGCGTCACGAAGAACGTCACGCAGGTATCGTTTGTGCGCTTGCGTAAACAGTAAACGCGACACCGGTGTTCGCGTTTAAAAACATTCGAAAATCTTTTTACGGGTTGAATTTGGGGAAAGCATTTTCGCTGAGCCCGAGTTCACTGCGACCGTAAAAAGTGCGGCGCACGAGGAAAAAAATTCTCAGGAGAGCCACTCGAATATTTATTCAAATACATTCCCGTACTTAAACACACATTGTGCATATATTATTATAATTTATACTTTACGCGTATTTTCGCTAAATCTTGAAACATTTTACTGTTGAAATAAATTACGGTGGAAAAAAATAATTATAACGTTATTAAGATTATTATGATATATTATAACAATATTATTGCGTATATATTTTAATTATTGTTCGTACCTTCGGTACTATTACTTCCGTTTCTTTTTTACAGTGTTCAAAACTGGCCAAACGAATATTTCTCCATTGTTGACACTATTTTATGATATTATCACGTTCCATATTTTAAAGCACTCGAACTCACTCGCACCCATCTCGATCCGAACGAGCACGAATCCGCGGTTTTAATTAATTTAACCGTAAACCGCCATCGCTCTCGCGGGTTGCTGAACTTTCCGGAAGAATAACATGGCAACTCGAGACATCTCACGAATAAAAAATTTCTTTTTTTCTCTTCCAATTCTTTGTCGCGAGTTAAACGTATTTTAATAATTAACCCTTCTGAGATGGTCACAATTTCGGGAATATCCCTCCTGGGCTATATTCGTGCCGTATAACCGCGATAGCCGTTTTACGACCTAAAACAAAATTATAACTTAACAATTGTTATCATAATATTATATTATGATGTATTAATTATCATTGTTTTTACAATATTCCCATAAAAGTATGATATTTTACGATTAGACCCAAATCGACATTTTTACGAGTATAAGCATACGTACACAAACACGAATAGGACTTTGATGTGTTTATATATTTTTTTTAGTGATTCGATATTATTATAAATCACCACGTCTCTGTTCGTAGACGTCAAAAACACGGTAATTTGTATAACCTTTGCACTTGTATTAGGTTATATACAAGAGTTTTTATGACAAAAGTATATGACTTACCTCCTCCAACTAGTGGTGTGTAAAAATAAAATAATCTTTTCGTCTGAGCAAAAAAAAAAAAATAAATAAATAAATAATAAAGTTGTGTAATATATTATATTGCGTCGGTGGAAAGTTTGAAACCCTCTACGCCCAGCGAAATCGCGATATCGACGTGGTTTCCAATCGGTTAAAAAGTCGTTTCGACGATTTTACCGATTCGAAATGCAAAAAGTTACGATTAGATTTCCCGTTGGTTTTCGATAGAAAACATGTTCGCAAAACACACGTTCTTTTCGGAATCCAATATTGTAGGAAAAACAAGGCGACTTTTATCACGACCGGCTGAAAACAATCTTTGACATTTTTTTCGAAAAAAAAAAAAAACGAAAACCGAATAAACGGTTCAAATTTTACCCAACGACTATATTATAATCATTATCGAATTAAAACTTGGGAAATAATTTGAATAGTGCGTGAAAACGTATTTTATATCAAATATTATTCCAAGAGTTGTGGAGATTTCGGATTTTATTTCGGCTGGTTTTGTTATCAAATTTATTTGATGGCTGTTTTAGACACGGAGGTTTTTTTTATTAAACATTTGATGGCTGTTTTTGAGATTCGATTTACCGTTCAGACGGTTATGAAATAATAAATTACAACTGACCGACCGATTGATAAATAACCGTTTTAATGTTTAAGATAAAAATTTATAAAATAATTGTATCCGTTCGGAAACGAGACGTGATGGTATTATAATCAGAGCGCACTATGGTTGCAATATATATTTTTTTGCCGTAAAAATAAAGGGGGAAAAAAATGTTAATTCATTGCTGGTTTTGGAACAAACAACGATTTTCCAAATACAATTATTGAAATTTTATAATGTGTTTGATATTTTTGTACCGTGGTCGGTTAGGAAAAAAAAAAAACGTTTTAAAAACTCTTGCTTATTGATGGTTTTAAAAATAAACGCCACTAATATTACGGTACACGATTATAATAATGACATAGTTTACTCACAAATAAACGTTGTGTGTTTTCCGTCGCTACGATGGCATATTTTTGTGCGCGCGGGCTACTGTATATCATTACTGTGAATAATACGCGGCTTTGCGCCGAGGACGAACGACTCTGAAAACAAAACGGTCAGCCATTGTGATATTTAAGAGCCCGAAGACTTTAGCACACAGTTTGTTATTACTTTAATAGCAATGATTACGGTTTCGGCGACCCGCCGCCGAGCGTATTTCTTTATGAATAATAATAATTGCGTTTTTTCCCTAACCCAGTTATCGTACTTTGACAAAATTCAAACTCGAACGTTCGCAATCGTTTGCCGACGTAACTCTTTCTACTCGACGACGACGCGTCCTCTCCGGCGGCGATTCATTTCGACTTGGTGGGGTAATCGAATTGATTTCCCCCCCTACGAGAACGGTTTCAAAGTTATCACGTCCGTCGGGTGTCCGCGGGACGCGTTGCAGTACGTACACCAATTATTTACCTCGATGAGTTGCGGACCGAAATTCCCGGCGAACGCGGAAACCGATTCTATTGCTGCCGTACGTAGCAATAATATGTTTAGAGGCGCGGCGGGACTTTACTCGGCGAAAATCACGCGAAATTTGTTTTCAAACGTTCATTCGAGCGAATGTTTCTGTACTCGTCGATTGTTTAAAGTTGAATTTTCCTCGTTTTTCTCATCTCTGAAGATATTCAATGGAAAAAAAAAAACAAAAACCATTGTAAATAATATTATAAAGTAATCGATTTCTTTAGCCGTTTAATGCGTTCAAAACGGAAAATCGTTAATACCATTTATTGTACCATAAACAAATTGTTTGTTTTTCCAATAAACAACGTGCGAATACGATACAGTTTAAGTGTAGTCGTGTAAACCAAATATTACTCAAATAAACGTCGTTACGCACGGGGCAGGGTTTTACAACTAAAGGTCGTTCGCGTTTAACGATCGTAAAAAAAAAAAAAAAAATTCCGCGTAAAAAAGACATCGGTCGACAGACTTTGACCCGAAAGAAATTCACCCGGCTCACATTTCTAAATCAACGACACGGCGTAATGTCAATGCGCCGTCGAGATAACTATAACATTTATATATTATAATAAATTTAATAACATAAATTGTATATAATATAAACTATTTGAATCGCTTATTGCAGAAACCTCATAAGTGACAGAAATTGTAAAACAAACTTTTTTTTATTTTCTTATATTCTATACCCCTTCCCTTCAACCTTGGTGTGTATATGAGTAAATGAAATAAAAAAGAAAAGCTTTTAGGAAAATGATGAGTTTTCATTAATTTCTCGAAAGTTTAAACTTATTTGTCACTTATGGGGTTTCTGCAATAAGCGATTCATTTATTCTTCGCGATTCGAGCGAATCGAGCGCGGTTTCCGTTCTCCGAAGCTCTGCGAAACGGCGGCGTTCGAAGTAGCGCTTCGCCGACGCCCGTTTCTCGACGAATTACAATATTACTATTGCTAGTCAGCCGTAACAACAGATTTACGGCGCGCGCGTTTATAAATCATAGTCGTTTCGGGCGCGGACGACCGACGACGATGCGGTATTATATACGTATCCCGAGCGAAACGAAACTCGAAAACATCGATCTGTACCTGGCTAATAATTTCGGATGACCATAAATTATTAATATACCGCCGACGCATTACGTCCGGTGCACCACCGACGCGGCGCGGCGTAATATATCAGCGACACGTACGCGAACGGTTAGTACGATGGTACATTTTTAAAACGCATAAATTAATCGGCCGCGCGCCGTCGAAACGCCGGATTCGACGTTGGATTTCGTTTCCGCGAAAAAAAAAAACGAAATTTCCAAAAACGAGTGGCGCCGCGCGAGAATCCAAGTCACGCGCGCGCGTGACGGTCAATCGTTTTTCGCACGGGATTTCAGTCCGAATTGCATTTCGAATGATAACTCCGACCGTCCGCCAATCCGTACGTTCTACGGGACGCGCGAGTAGTCGTGGCCGTGCGCGTTTAACATACTGTCTCGAACGAAACGCAAGAGCACGGAATTTCTATTGACTTTGAAAACCATACGTCAAGGCATATGGGCCGGACATTGACGAGTTAATCAAGTAACTTTCAGCTCGATTACTCGTCGAGTTACTTTTTTCTCGCGACGGACAGGTACACATTTATTAGGTAATTGATTTTATTGTCTCGTCCAGTTACCTCATACCATATTTAATCGCACTCCTTAAACATCGATTTTAAACAAAACAAATCGTTATTAAACTCTAATAATATATATTAAACACGATTGTTATAATTTACAAATGTAAAATAATGTCCAAAAATACAGTGTTCGCGTCACTCGGACACTGAAATTAAAATAGGTTTACTAATGTCCATCACTTTGGATCAGGTCGTGGGTAAAGAAGAATATTGTTAAGAGTTCGATTAAATTATACAATCGATTTCTTTGGGTTCCGTCATTGGTTAAATTGAAATAATATGTGAATTGACAAAATAATAATTGTTATTTTCATTGTGCATGACATTGGATATAATCTACTCGTGTATTAATAAAATCGCACTAAAAAAATGTAATTGATTTTCAACCGAGTTATTTATTTTTCTTATTTTAATCGTGACAATTGTTGTAAAAATAAAATAAAATACATGTAGACGAAATGTAGTTTGAATTATTTATCTCTTTCATCGGTGGCAGAACGAGGTGAAAATCTATGAGGGGAGTGAAATAGAGTACTCGCCAAAATCGAATCTCTATTGAGGAAATAAATAATAAATAAAACCATTATATTTTCTTCGTGTTCGTTGTCCAGTCACATCTTTGTATCGTATAGCAATTATATTATAATGTAATCAAAGCTATTTTTTATTCAAATTACGTATAATGGATAATGTTTTGGAATGACCAAGGCAATTAACAAATCAAAATGATATAATAATAAATTATATGATCAATTTAGGACGTAGTAGCATTTTAAACTTTTATTCTGCTAAATGTATTCGCCAGTTAAGTTACAAATTCGTTTCGTGTAAGTACGATTTTAGATCTGAAAAATTTAATAACAGATTTTCGCAATATTACCGGCACTGATATTTTCAATTTTATTGCAACGTGGTTCATGTTTTTAATTTACGTATCTATCGAACTATTTTTACGATATTTTTTTTGCATTCAAACTGTACGTGAGATGGCTAATCGAATAAAATTACAAACAAGTGAAATAAATTACGCCGACAACTATAATTAAAATTTAGGAACGAAAATTATTATTTTCCGAATTGATTTCCCAATACGATTCGATTCATTGTTATAAATCAAACAAATAACGTGCGCGGCGCGGCGGTGTAAAACGTAAAGCCGTAACATAACAATATTAAACACAACTGAAGAATCTGTTTTAGGTTTTCGATTGATGATTAAAAAAAAAAAAAAACCCTTTTTAAACGCTTCGAATAGATTATATTCCCGTGAATAATTCATTTAATCAAATAAATCGAATAATACACAACAACATTATATTATATTTATTATTATAATGTGCGCTCGGAATGTATTTTTATTTTATTAAATCTCGTAAACGTTTATATGAATTTCTAAACGCGTCGTTTGATGGACGTCGATGGAATACAACAATAGTAAATGTAAGTATTATGTAAACACGGCAGACGACAGATCAATTATTTTCATTTCCATAACAATTATTGTTTATAGTGGATTTACCGCGCACAACAGTGGTACAAAAACGTATGGCTTTGGCAGTATTATTTCCGACATAGGTATACGTCCGGACGGGGGAATAAAAAAAAAATCTATAATCAAATAAAAAAAAAATAATAAAAAATGAATAACGATAAGTTTGTGAATTCATACGCGGCTTAACTATGATATTTTATTTATACGGCGATTTCTATTTTATTTTTTCAATTACTAAATATGCTCGAAAAATATTATTACCTAATAACATTATACACTACAGATCAGGCGTTTATTTTTTAATATATAACGCATTGATACGGTTAAAAAAATACTCGATAATGTGAAAATTAATTTAAGATTTATGATACAGATTTAATCGTTGTCTCTTCGCTTTATCAACATTATCATTGAATAATAACGACTAATTATACTTGTATTCGTTAAGGACTGTCAATTAAACACTAGGGAGTTGTTAATCATTATTTTTATTCTCGAAAGTAATTATAAGTAAATAAATAATATATATATATTAGCTAAAAAGAATACGCATTCTAAAATGTAATAAAAACGAGCATTTAGACGTGTAAAGCAAAGTTGAAAAAAATTAAACATTTTCCAAACGTTTTGAAATTATTGATGTTATTTCAAGAAGAACGTCATATTCGCGATAAAAGTACACTCTTTTCTCATCGAATTTCAACCGACTTATTCTTGTAAATTTAAGTATAAATTAGTGCCTTCGTCGAAACCTTCGGTCGAACTCAATACCTGTCAAATATCAGTTTCAAAACCTCCTGACCTTTAATTATTTCGATAGAAAATTCTGAAAGCGGAAAGAGACGATTGTTTTGCTAAAAATATTGTGATGCGTGCGTTAATTACGAGTATATAATATCGTTTAATAGAAGGGTTATTAGTTTTAATTATTTAAAGTTTTGACCAGATGATCGGAAGAGCAGAGAGGAAATTTCTAATTTATTATTAAATAACCCTTCTCTGCTGGTGTTATACAAACTTTAAATAATTACGACTAATTGTTATCGAGCGGAGGAACAATATAGAGAACAATATTACGCGCGTTAAAAAAAAAATTTCATTTTGCGTAGGTATAACTATGATTTGGGCAGTAAGTCGGTAGGAAAATGTATTATTTTTTTGATTCTCGCGATATATTATGTATCGCGATCACTATAGCTACGGCTTTCTCAACACGAGTACGTTCCAAAATAATTCAATTTTTAATACTGTTGTTTTGAAACTTTTTAAAGCGTTCTTCTTGTTTCTTTTTACGTTATTTTCAATCGTTTAAACCCAATAACATTGTATACACGCGCGTTATTAATTATTTTTTAATTTAAGTGTTTTCAATGATATATATTGTACACGAGATATAATATTTAATGTGTGCGATCTTTTCGACGAAATTATTCGATTAGGGCGGCCGCCGTACACTCAAAGAGAAAAACCGTATACACGTACTTATAGAAAGTGTTTGTTGACCATCATCACTGCAGTCTTGCTAAAACTATACATTACATTTCATACGTTCATCGATGACACAGAGACGAAATGCATTTTTTTTTTTTTGCCAAATCATCATCAGTTACGACTGTTCGTGACCGATACTGTCCGAAGAGTCTACGTTTTTCTTTAGTCGTAATTAGACAACGGATATCGATAATTTTAATGTGGTCTGGTTCCGTTTTATTTGATCGGCTGCAGAGATAAAAAATGCTTTAACCTGTCAAAAACGATATAACTAATGGTGTCCAACACAGTTTCGCTCTTTTAGCGAGCGTCACAACTCACAGCAATTAGATTCGATAAACCGCGACAGTCGTGAACTCCGTGTTATTGACGGAAATTCTAGATGTTTACGATTTATTTAGTCCGTTTTGAATGTTTTCGAGAGCGTTCGGTTATTCTTAAGAAACCGACGAAATATAAGCGAATAAAACGCGCTTTAACGTTTCGCGTGATATTATTATCGTCGACTGTATATAGCAATACGTTGCATAATACAAATAAAAGTTGAATAAATCTTTGAAATTTATAAAGCTGTCGGATGAAGTCGTTTTTTTTTTTTTTTTTTTTCTGAGGTAACAAGGCGAGGCGAACGTGGTGGCATATAGTGGCTCCGTTTAAATGTAAAGTACTGCTGAATTTGTGAATAGCTACGGCGGTGGTGGAGAGATCGTATTGTGTATGTAATGTAACTTTTTATTTAGGATACACCGTTTTTTACTTAACACCGGAAACGTTCGCGTATATTGTGTGCAGGAAATGTGGTTTTTGTGACCGCGACCGCACACGGAACGCCGCGTAAACCGTTTCCCTCGTTATTTTTATGACGTTTACATAATATTATAATAATATGCGATTAATATCTCTCGTCGAATGTGAAATAATAAGGAAAACTTCGCTTTCAGACGAGATAATGTGGTCATAACGATTACGGCCGGGAGTCGTATAACGTTTTAAAAACGCGTACAAAGTGTCCGTGCGTAAACACGCACACTGATTATCGTTGAAAAATTACCGTCCGCGTTAAAAACCGTGCAAAATTAAACGTGTAACAAATTGAATCGAAACGAGTTGAAAAATGAGTAGGCTACATTACGCGGTTTATTAAACGACTGGAGTTCAATTTTTTACAATCAAACGCGCCCAATAAATAAAACAGATTAATTAGTTGCATTTATGGGTACCTACATTCGTGTATTGCGCTGCGCGTCGTGTGCTGTATGTTCAGTATTCAGAGCCCGAATCGTATTCAAGAAAATTCAATAAATCTAATGATATTCGTAATATTCATTCTGAAAACAAATTTAAAATACGAGAAAAAATCATTTTAAACATTACTAATATGGAAAAATCAAATGCGATCACCTAATTGATTATAATTTACGATGAGGGAAAGAGTAAACATTATTATTATCGAGTATCTATTTTTAAAATATATTTTTTACGACAAACGTCTATTGAAACGAAGAATTCAATCAATGAGTGGAGAGAGTGCCCTTTTCGGCACCGTGAAATCTGCCACTGTGAGTATAATTCATACATTTTAACGGTTTTTTTTTTTTTTTTTTGCAGACAAATCGGATTTAATTCTAAACTGTTATACATAGGGTAATTAAAATTCTACATAATATCGATAATTTATAATTATTATACTGACGAATATTGTATTTTATTTTAATTTACGCGTTGTCACGTCACGTTAATTTATCAGTATAGTCGACGACTCCGCGACTACCTACGCGTAAAATCGAAAACTCTTTAATCACAGAGTAAAAAAAACAATAACGAACAACAATGTTTTTGCAACGTTCTACTACAGATCGATCGTATCTGATTTTCTGAAAACAATAATTGTCACGGCCGAGTTTACGAACGGAAACACGGTAGGACACGGAAAATATTTAGTAGCGTAAAAACGCGGCGCCGTTCTTCGCGGAAATAATACGTTTCAGTTTTTGTTCGGCGGTGTATTTCGCATCCGCGCGGCATCAAACCGACACCGAATAATATTGTTTTTACCGACGCGCACGACGACTTCCATCATGTTCTATTGACAAAAATTGTCTTTTGTTTCGGTGAAATAAGTTTTCCGATAAGACAAACAATATTTATTGGTGAACTCTATATTCAGTATCGAACCGTTCCGAGGCAATGGTTTTTTGAAATATACGCGCGGTAAGACTTTAAATTCAATTACGCGTGGCATTATTTTATAGGACCCAGTCAAAAATGTACTACACGAATGATGTACACGTCTTACCAATAATAATCATAATATAAATAATATGCACTTCAATTTAAACTGTTATTTTAATTTAAGATTTTTATAACCCTTTTGAAGTCGAAGTTTTTGCTTTTTAATAATAATTATAATTGGGATTTTTTATAATACACTTTGAAATATTTTTTAAATTCCGAGTGAGACGATTTTACCATAATGTGTTTTTTTTTTTTGTGTGTGTGTGTGTACACGATAAGTACTCGAAAAAATGGTCCGATTTTCAACTTCAGCATTGGTTTCCGGTAGCAAATCGTATTTAGTTGTCATTATTCTAATTTCCCCAAAAATCAAAAAAGTTTTACGGGAAACAATGACGAAAAACGGCAATATCTTTACTATTATATAAAATTGTAAGGGGTTTTCTACGACCGCGCTAACCGAGAAAACTACTGAACCGATTTGGCTGAAATTTTTTTTGGCTGAAACCCGACACTCTGCTGAAGGTTTTAGTACCACTTTTGTCAGTAAAAAAAGTTCATAAAAGTTAATAAAAAATTAAAAACAATCGTACCTATATTGTGCGGCACGGCGGGATAGAGTTTAATAAAACTAACGTTGGTTACCATGAGTATCACCGGTGTTATTTTAATTATTACGAGCATAATTTGTGCTTAGTTTTTTACCTACTTTTTGATTATTCTTAAGGTTTATTGGGCATGCTAATAGAGTTAAATTTCGGGTAAGTGGCCAATTCATCATCATGCCGTGAACCAATCACGGGCGAAGCTGTGACGGGTCGGCTAGTATATACTCGTATATAAAATAAAAGAAACTGGTCGAAGATCGAAATCTTTTTTATTTTTTTTTGCCCGAGGAAATAATTTTCAATGCGAGGAAATGAACATTACTGAATTATCAAAATTAAGAAACGCCGCGCCGTTGAGGCTACTCGGCCGCGGCGGATCGGTCAGCGTTCGACTGACGTCGTCGTCTTCGCCGGCGCGCCTGCCTCGACCGCGTCGCATTACCGAACAACCCGCGGCTTTCGTACATTCTGAAAAATTTGGCAACATTCTGCAGTACGACGCCGTCCGCTGTCGCCATTTCCGCTGCCACCTTGGCTTCCGGCATCTCACAGATGAGCATCGGCACGTGCGGCTTGATCGTGAAGGACGTCACGACCGGAGCAAATGTTACGCGGCGTTTTACCGCCGCCGCGTGTCCATTCCACTTCTTCTTGAGGATAGACCTCGGACCATCCTCTACGTGCTGCTGCTGTTGTCTGGCACTACTGGCCATCACCGTTTTCCCGGGCCAGACATTTCCGCCGGAAGTCGCCCGTCGATCCGCGACGAACGAGACCTGCTCCTTTATGCCCGCCAGTTGAAGGCATTTATCGTGTGCGAAAACATGGCAGTCTGCAAAACGATAAAAGCAAACGATTATAATATTATCGCGCCGGTTAAGGGAGCACCACCTGTGGAGCGAATGATTTATATTTAACTATGTTTTCTATCGATTATATTATGTTACATTGCCTCAAAATGTACACACGTTTTCAATAATAGTTGGAGAATTTTTCCAAAATTGCAAAAATTGCTAGCGGTAAAGAGAGAATTCGTTATAATATGATCTCAATATGCGAATCAACAAGTATGACGCCGCGATGACATATTTATATATCCGTAATTTTTTATCATAAAATTATATTTTTAACTTTTGTCTGGAAAAAAAAAGGAATATCTTATCGACTAAATGCATAATATGTACAGGTGTCAGTAAAATCGGAAGTAATTCAAGTATTTTGAAAGTCATTTTGATATCTGCCCGGCATAGTCTCTAAAACCTCCGGATTCCACATAGAAATTAAAATATAGACAATCTTATTGTAATAATTACTTTGACATTCTGCCATGTTTTTTGAGTAATTGTATTTGTGTTGACAAAGCTGGCACTTTTGCCACCACTTATTCACGTATCGTTCGACAGCGAACACGTGCTTGCATCTATTGGAGACATTGAAATTGTATTATTATTATGTATATTACATTATATATTTATGTAATCATTAGTAATTAAAGTTACATTAATTAATGTTTAATTAATAAAGTTAAAGCACACGACGTTTGAATTTATCGTAAGAGAATAGAGAAAGAACACAATAGATAATACAATAATAGAGAATAGAGAATAGGAAGACAATCATATTTACCTAAGAGCCATTTTTAATTTAATCAGGTATAATACAAAAGCTAGAAAAATAGAACCACTCTATTGAACGTCAGAACATGAAGTGAGTAGTTTAAAAGATTTGTTTATTTACCAACCGTCTTCCTATCAACGAGGTTGTTAAGCCCGAGCAGTTTTAACAACGGTCAGTGTTTTGTGCCTGTAACTAAATAATTTGAAATCTCTTTCATAATCAACTGCTAAAACCATCATTTAATTTTTGGAATACTTAAATGATTCTTCATCCCTAAAATGACTTAATAATCTATGTGAAGTAAATATTTAAGAATCTGTTTAAAACAACGTCTTGGCCCTAATGGGCGTTAATATTAATAATAAATAACGTCGTACATTTTTTTTGTGAACTCCCTCGGGAGATGCACGTTGTAACCAATTAATAATTTTGTTTTAATAAATTAAATATTACATTATAATAATATAAAGCTATGCGTGCAATTATGTTAAATTGTTTATTTAAAGATTTCAATTCAATTTTGTTTGTTTGAGAAATTTCACATTTCATTATAACTGTCTAAAACTATACACGAGAATCCTACAATTGTTAAACGTATAATAAATTAATAGCAATAATGCAATGAGAACAGCAGTATTAGAATTATGTGGACACTAACGAGTGGTATTTATATTTTTTCATCCGAGTCAAATTATAACGAGGATTACGCGTAATTCTAAAATGTGTCTAGTGCGAGCTTAGCCGCGTCGCGGAATACGAGAAACTCTTCCTTTTTTTCGTTCAAAAATATCACACACCATTATGTGTAGGTATGTATTATTATGTATTATTATAGGCCCGTAGTTTGCCACTGTATTATTATATTTATTTATGATGTGTGCACTGTGCGTGTGCGAAGTTTTCGTCGAGAAAAACGATATCAGAAAATAAAATGTGTTTACCGTGTGCAGTGTGCATCGATGCCGAAGACGGTGAAAACCCTTATCGAAGGGCGCTCGGGGTAGAAAGTGACGAACACGAGAGAAAAAAAAAAGAAAAAAACGGCGCAAAATATCGTAATAATAATAATAATTCGGAGGTAAGAGAATATAATACGAGATCACTCGGCGACGGCAGTCGTGGGCTCGGGAAAAGAGGCCACGTTCTTCGTCGACACTGTGTATTATCGATACAATGTGTGGATGAGTGTTGTCGGTGCGTTTTTCTCATGCGAAAAGCGTTTTTAAGTCCGCGTTTAAAAAGCCAAAAAGCACACTCTGCGGGTAAACACCGATTTCGTTTTCATTACTACGTCGAAAAGCATCGTCGTCGGAAAATCTTCATTCTTATTGCTGATCGAATGCATTATTGAAAAACAACTTAACTTAAAGCCAATAAGAATTTCCAAATTCGCGCCGCTACGGATCACTGCTGAACGCGTCCGGCAACGACTAATTATTGAAAATATTATCAATTTCAGAGACTGAGAAATACATAATTATGTACGAAAAATCGAGGGAGTTCTTTTAGGGCGCGTGTCGTCTATGTTTTTGAAATTTTCTAGGAATTGTTTTTGTTTTTTTTTTTATTCATTCAAATACAAAAATCGTAAATAAAACAATTATTATTCCCGTGGTATTTTTATTGTTCCGGAGTTATTTTGAAATCGTGTCTCGACTCTCACGGTTTCTAAAGGCTATTTATTGTTTCAGTCGAGTTACAAGTGTTTTTTTTTTTTTCATGTTTTTCAGACCATCCACGAATAATATTATAATATGTATTATGTAAAATAGAAAATGTCCATTTGTCAACATTTTACGGCTATTTGTTTTTGTTCCTTAAAACCTAATCGTAAGAATGACAATATTATTATAATATTAAATCAATTTCACTGCAGTAATCTACTCGATGTTATATATTTTTCGAAAAAACACAATTACTATATTTTTAGAAGGCGGCCGAAAACAGTTATTAAAATATCGTACTGCGTAACTTTCCCAACTTTTAAATATTTATTGGACATTTTTAAATTGTCCACTAAAAATTCGTACATTAAAAAATTACGATGTTTTGGAAAATGTTCAAGATAAAATTCAAACATTGGTTCGATGTACCATATGTTATGTTTATTATACACATATAAATCTAACGTCGTGCATAATAATGCATGACGTAACGTTCAAAGTACTGTTTAACTGTGTCTGTATATTGTTATAATTTTATCGAAACCCGATATTTCATAAACGTGGCCCATATTTGTATTTTTTCGTCGGTTTTTCTAAATCGTCGGAAAAATTCTTCGATTTTTACTTTCGGTTTTATCTACATCGTCCACAGATCATATAAAATGATTCATTTTTTATCCCGCGTCTTCTCCATTGATAACAGACGTCTAAGACGTCTTCTTTATAAATCCTCGTTGTTTCCCATGTGCGAGTCCGAAGCTAATACAGTCTCTAAAATGTCCTTAGGAGAGCGAGCACGGCTCCCTCGCAAGCCTCCCTTCTAAACCGTGTCCCTCTCCTAGCGTTAAACGCGACACTGTTGTGTGATCGATATCCTGCAAATGCCGTACGGATTCACGAGTAGTGATGTACTATGAGCAAATGCATCCACCCGATGAGTAGGCAAACATTTTGGGTATATAACCGGTACGTACCCGCGAGTTAGAGTAAATATATTTATTTAATTCTTGCGTTTAGACTGTAACATTTTAAGTTTTTCTAACATTTCGTATCTTCCGACGGATAGAATAATCATATTGTTCAAAGTCGATCAACTACAAAAGGAATTATTTGTTTTTTTAGACGGAAAAATGAAATTATACTGTTAAACTCGTATATAATTATTTACTTTTAATAGTCGTACTGGATTGACAAATGAAATTTCTTATAATACGTGCAGTATGACGAATCAAAATATTTTCACGAGTTTCAAACATATTATGTTCATCTGTATGTATCATCTGTTTGAATATTTTACACTCGAGTTCAAAGTATTTATGGTCGATTGACGGTCATCAATAATTGTTGTTATCTCATTTACTCATTGTAAATATTCGATATTCCGTTAGATGGTAAATTACTATAATAAGAATTCAAAATACCAAATATCTAATGATACGAGTGTATATAATTTATAATGTCGACTGTATTGTAAAGCGCGAATATTACACTCGATAGTGTAACGTAAAAATCAAAATTCAAAACATCAAATTTACCCGGATAATTTATCGTCGTTTTTTTTTTTTTATTCGCCCATCACTATTCGCGAGCCGTATTATTATTAATTTTCCGACGCGCAATGCGTTTACAATGATTTTCGGTCACTTTTTTTTCATCTGGTTTTTCGACCGCCGCGTGCGGCGGCGGCGGCGGCGGACGGCTTCATACGCGTGGTGGCGGTACCCCGGCACCTACGCCGCCGTCACCGGAGCGGTGGCGCGCCGTCACAGGGTGGCGCAGGGGACCGGCGCAACGCGGGCGACCGGTGTCGTGCCGTCGCCGCCGCCACCGCCCGCGGTCCTTGCCGTCGACTCGAAAAACAGTGTGCTGCGGAACGGTTCATGTACGGTCGTACGTCCGCTGGTCTCCGTTCGATTCGCTATCGTGATTCAGCCGCATGGCCGCTCGTATCGCCGCCGCCGCCGCCGCCGCAGCCGCTGCCGTCGCCCCCGCAAAGGTAACGTATTAACATAGGCATAGCGCGATGTATTATCCTTGGGGATCGGCTCGAATTTTCAGGGGGGGGGGGCACGATGGACGACTGCCCGGGGGAGAAGTTTTTAGGAATTTTTTTCTTTTTCGTACGATTTACCGTTTTATCGTTTTGTAGTTGAAAACTAAAAATAAATAAATAAATCTTTGCTAACCGAAGTAGCTCTTGTTGGTATAGGTAACTCGCAAGGCTCCGATTTGAATCACATTCTAGCTATGAAATAAAATACAGTGACGATTTCTTAGCGACCGCCCCTTTTACAAGACTTTGCGGAGTAAAATTATAAATTATGTACATTATGACAAAATACGTATAATGTTATCTCGGCTGTACACCTTTACCGATATTTAAATTTTCCATTTTTCGCGTACTAAATAAATAAGACACTTCCTTAAAAAGAGGGACGGTATTTTCTAAGCGAACACATGTGCTTAAATCCTCAATTGACGGCTCTGAACCTTGGGTTCGAACGTCAGTTCCTCCAGGAGACAAGACGGGTACGATAATCGGTTGTGTTATAGTTCCTACGCGAAACGGAAAACTCATGTGCGAGTTCTTACATGAATGTAAAATACGGTAGGTATAAAAAGATAAAGTGCTCGAATCGAAAAAATAAAAGTGTGGGACGCGATTAATGGGGAAAAAAAAATGTTTATTTATCCTAAAAAAAATTGAACTTGATTATTTTTCAAAACTTAAATGTAGCGTATTTTAACACTAATATAGGTTTGAGATATTTGTCGTACGCTTAGACTTTGTGTTAGAAAGAGATGGAATATCACCACATTGTTAATTTTTAACGTATTAAAATATCCACGAAGGAATTAAAGGAATTAATAAATACGTCTAAAAAAAAGCTATACATTACATCAAATTCGTAACTATTTTTATTGAGTAATTGGAAAGTAAAAAGAGAGTTTTGAAACGAAAACAATGTCCCATGCGTTCACTAGTAAAAATTAGCAAAGGTAAGGTACAATTTCTGGGAAAATAGCCGTCCTCCCTCACAATTCGTGCGCCACACGTGTCGGCTTCTACATTGTAATAAAATTGAAAAATTTAGTTGGTTATTGCAATGCGATTATTTCATATTGACGTAATTGTAACGAAAATTTGACACGAATAAATTTAATGTATGAAATTTAAGATGAAAATATACAAACGTGTCAAAAGAAAATTCTCCAACCACTGTATTGAGAAGTAGGATTAATTTGTGGACTTAAGTTGGTGTGATTACTTAATACGCGATCCATTTTAAATAATTAAATTCGAATAATTGACGAAGACTACTGAATTTCAAATAAAATGTAATAGAATATAAATAATATTTATTAAATATATTTGTAAAAATCAATTAATATATATTTGCTTACGTGTATAGGCGCAGTTAAGTTTATGGGCTAGAATCTATATTATTTATGACGTTGATTATATTATTATATAGTCAATATTACTTTTTTATAATTAATATACCCACGTTAGTATACGTTATTTTACTCGAGAAGGAACTAACATATTATGTACCTTTTTTACGTGCCATGTCTCGTGTAGGAGCTCACCATTTCCCATTAATGCCAAGGGTCAGTATCGGCACTAAGAGGAGTATTTTAAGCAATAAATTGCCCAGAGCTGCTTTTATTACGTAATTAATCAATTTTTTTTTATATTACAGTTCATATTGAATATTAATTAAAAACAATAATTAATTCCAATTTAATGGTTTTCTTATAAAATTCAATTGTTACGAATATGTTAAAAAAGGTCGGGGTATTTCTCAAATACTCATTGTAGATTTTGGTTTATTTTATGATTATTACAACTTACTCGTTCACGACGAAGATAGTTTATAATATACGTATTATGTGGAAACGTTTGAAACCAATAAAAGCGATCTACAACATGTCGGTATTGAGTATTTTTCAGGGAAAATGTTGAGCCCTCCCTGAAAAAAAAAAGAAAATAAACCCAGGGTTTATGATTATTATCTTTATAAACACGCATTATAAATTGTATCAAACATTTATAAAAGAAAATACATATTAGTGATTATCGCTGTTAATTATTTACGTTAAAATTTTAGACTCTTTAATATAAATTATGGTTACTAATTGTTGTACTTGTCAGACATTAGAAATTATAATGATAAACAACTTTCGCGGAATGACAATATATATATAAGGTCGAATTATGAGGTCTAAATTAGGCAACATTAAGGAGTCAAAAATACACAACTTTGTTATTTTAAGACGAGTTATTATCTACTTTTTGTCAACAAATATTAGTTTTAAATAATATTATACGTCTAGAATCGACAGAACAATAATACATTATTACAAATGCGCGTAATTATTATTGAGTTCAACTCTTATGAAAACGTTGAAAAAATTACATTCATTCGTAATTTTATTTAAACATGATGAAAACTAAAAACCAATTTCGCGATCGTTATCAAACTTTAAATCTATACATCGATTTTATAACGATCGGAGAGTTGGTTTCTATGATAATATTTACGAGCAAATGCTATTTCTATTTGATAAATAAATATGTTAAAGTGTGCTATCAATCACTTTTAATCATACACCTGTAGCTTTCTTTTTAACACATAACCATTACTACTGCGCGGGTTAGGTCGGATTGAAAAAAAACTCCTATGCATTTTTAATTTTTAAACTATAAACATTATTTGAAAATGATAAACGAAAAAAAATCTTATCATATTATGAATGGTATTAGATGTTTTTGTCGATAAATAAACGCTGCTGTGCATATCTTTATTTGCATTTTAACTAGGTACAACAATTAATTACTAACTTTAGGAACGGAAAATCCCAAATCTTTGCAAATTGTGTCTGTAAAACCTTTTTGTTTTAAACGTTTTTTTGGTAAATATTAAATATCAATTAACTCGAGTCCTAGAACTGTTTGATAATACAAATATTATTAATAAATTCTGTCAGAAATTGCAAAGAAAATACACTTAACTCGTCATAATAGTACAATGCAACATAACGAAAAAGTTATGAAAGGAAATTCATAACGGAACAATATAATAGACACGATTTATTGTTTTTGTTTATTTGAATTATTATCGATTCTGGAATTCTTTGACAAATGCATAATATTATTCTTAAATCATAATATGATAATATTATACAATGACGTTTGGGAAAAAATTGGATTATCGAAATCTATATATAGACATAATTTATAAGATTTATCCCTATAGATTTACTTTGTGATCAGAACACGAATGTTGACGTTAATTTGTTTATTTTTTTTTATAGTAAAATTTGAATCAAACACAAATATTATCCTACCGTGGAAAAATTATAAACATAGATATTAAAGTTGTGTCAAACGGTTAATTTCACTTAAAATGGAAAGAAATAGTGTTGTTATAAACTAAATCAGAACTCGTGAACAACACTTAAAACGTCTGATGACAAAATGAATGAAGATGCACAAATAAGTACGTGGAATATGTAAAACCCACCTCAAAGTAGAACAAATATTAATGAGTTACCAAAAATACGAGTAAAATAGAAAATACCTCTAAATAAGAACTTATTATATACACAAAGTGTCACGATACGGAGAAAACAGAGAGCGATAAAAAAATAAATAACGGGTACCTACAAAAAAATATAAAATTAAGATAGTACAATGCTGTAATCTCTGAATTTAAAAAAAACAAGGTGAAAAATGTAAATAATTAAAAGACTCGATTTAGTTAGGTTAGAAAAGTATTCGAGACGTAATGATAAAAAAAAGTTAAAAACGTACAACTGTAAAATACCTTCTTTGCACAATAATAGGGTTTGTAAAGCATAACATTGTCGCCCATTAATAACACAGTTGTTGTTAATTGCTATTTCAATATACAATTATTTAATTTAGGACACTATCAAGCGCCATTGTCTGCTACACTGTTTGTGAATTTTGAATAATTTACAATGTTATAATGCACAAAAGTATGATTCAAGTGTTTTTCCTATTTTAACGCGATTGTGTTTTATAAGTTTTATACGTAACCAATTAAAAACTTAAGTTATAAATTTGCTTTGCCATAGTTTAATCATAGCACATAAGTTTAGACTTAATTGAACAAATCCATATAGAAACAGAGAGAAGGGAGAATAAGATGGGCAGGGAGAGGGCGAAAGGTTAGGGTGGTCGGTAAGTGTGTGAAATATGAGCTGTTGTATAAATAGCTTGTATAGGAGAGGGCTGTAGAGTTTTCGTTAAATCAGCCCAAATAGCTGGTCTAGGCTATTTATTTTATTGTTGGTATTCATAAGTCTTTGTCAAATACATTTTGTTATGAAGAAACAAGAGGAGTTTGTATTATGAAAATTGTCTGGCAAATTGTATGTGATTATGCGTGTAGAATATAACGATTATATAATAACTTCATGTTCGTCCATCGGAAATAACGATATTAGGTTCATAAAATATAAAGTAAATTGCTGTATAAGTACAGTTCAAAGTGAATAATGCATAAATGGCATAGTAGTGACGTGCGTGAATATAAATTTTCTACTAAATTATTTTAATTGTAAAAATAACGTCGATTTAAAATTAGTAATGTGAGTGTAATAATCAAACAAAATGTTGACGACCGCGATGGGAATAAACTATTTATGTATGTCTATTCGATAGGGTAGTGAACTGTCATTTAAATGTTAACCGAAATAAAATGTAATTATTTGTCATAAATTATTACTCCTAATATTATAAATAATCTGAATAAAAATTAATATTAATATTATATTGTAAAACGAAAAAAGTGTTAAAATATATTAGAACAACGGGTTACTTAAAAAAATATAATTCAAATAAGCGGTAAGTCGATAATCATCAGATATTAATCGTAGGTGCCCTAACATTCTAACTTTTTTAATGTTTTTCTTTTTAGCTATAATAGTAGGATATTACTCGTTAAATATATTCATGCATTTCGTTTCCCCTTTTGCAAAAATAAAATCTATCAAGTACATCAAAAATGTAATTTGTACCGTCGAATACAAAGTTTACAAAATTCATTAAATTCTATCGCCGCCGGCTCGTATTATTTATATCACGCACAGTGTTCTGATAACACGTGTCCGTATTTTTATTTTTTTTTGTTTCGTACAGACCGTTTTCAAAGGAAAAAAACCATTGAAAACTCCCACGCGAACGCAGTCTTCCCTAATCGACGGTTTGTTTTCAACACCACTATAGACCATAGTTAACGCGCATTTCTCGTCGTCGGTACCGCACTTTCAATAAGACAAACCGATTCTCTACGAGTATATAAACACGTGGACATTCGAACGACTCCGAGACGACTGACCCGGCTATAAATAATGCGCACTACACCTATCATTATGGAAATAGATAACGCCTTTGCGAACGCCGTCGATCATAATAATAGTACCTCCATTAAAGTATCCGCGACGTCAAACCCCGTGTACCAGCATCCCCGTATAGCCCCACGCCGTGTACAATAATGACGTATCCTGGCCGAGTCATTTCACACAAACAATCAGAACTCGTTTTCGTCGGACCGCAATTTTCGACGTACACTAGAACGTTGGTTTTAACGGCCCCAGCCGACCACCGCGATAATAAATTATCGTCGAATCTGTCATCGATGATAAAAACGTCGGCAAGCTTCACTCCGCGAAAATAGAGAAAACCGCTCCGCGGCGAATTCAATAGCGCTCCCAATATTAATCCTACCGCGAGTCCTACGGACAAAATCACATTTAACTCCAACGACTTTTCAAACTTTCGCAATTTGGACGACTACTTTACCGTCGGTGAATCGCGCATAGATATTTCCTCGTAGAGGTGACTCGTACGTAGGTGTACACCGTGTCGAAACGAAAGGTTAGGTTTTTAAATTTAGATTCTTATTATTACCATATCAGCGAGTTATAATCGACAACTATTGTTGTTCTCGGTACCGATTATAGGTTTATTATTATAATTATTATTTTACGTTTACAACGACGCTAATCGATTTGAAAAACGCAATCCTTATCTGAGATACGAAATGAGAAACGGTCGAGAACCGACGACGGCCGTGCGCGAACGTACCTCAGACTCCCCGTAAATATGAGAATTTATCCACGAAATCGCGTCCATATACTACGACGAATCCACCCGCGCCGATTTCGAGGAGATGCGCGGTGCTCACACAAATAGGATTTCGAGCGTTATTCGTACAAATATTATCGAATTAATCTGATTGTATAAATACCTTCAAACAACATGTCTATATAAATATTTACAAAAATAAATGATTGCGCTATTTGTCATTTCCCATCAGTTATTATTAGACAAAGTCGAGAGTATCGACTATCGATTAAGTGAGCGTCGCGCTAACCGCGCAATAGTTTTTTCACCGCCGCCGCCGCAGTTGATTACGTACACGTATTTTTATTTTTTTATCATGACTAATCAAATCAATAATTCGTGGTTAGAGGAGACCGAAGAAGCTTTTTTAGACGACTCAGATGATACTGATAATTAATTTGTACAACTTTATGTGAAAAAAATAATTTTTTTGGAATAAAATTGTAGTTTTTTATTTTTATTTTATAAATTATGTTGCCGCCCGACAGCGACAACAGGGGGCAACGGTCACTTAAATTTAGGCACACACGCACAAACACATGCACAATCTGAAATTATTATATTATCTACGTTTAATTACTGACGACAAGGGCAACAAATTATTAATTGTACATAAAAAGTATTTACAACTTTTTAGTAAAGGATAAAAATATACAATATACATATTTCTATGTATGGTTTGATTTTTTAAGTCGATCGAGTAGTTAATAATACTATAAAAAGTAATGATCATGTTACGAACTATATGTGTACCGACGTACTATGAATTTATTTCAATGTACTCATTCGCCCACGTGCGCGTTGCTCGGCGTCCACCGCAGTCTGTGGTGCGTCACGTTTATAACGCCCCGGACTGCGGATTAAGATTTACAAAAACCAATAGTTGGTACTCACCGAAATTCCCAATTTTTTCCCGCTCGACCGGAGCGTATTTAATTCCGTCTTCGCCGCCGCGGACGCGTGTGTTCGTCATTTATATTATTCCCTTAGCAATAATCGAATCACCGACCGCAGCCTTCATTGCGCACCGAGATGGTATATTGGCCGGCATCACACGTGACCATACGTCCCGCTTTTGAGCTCTGTGTCCGGCTGTCCTCAAAGAACCTAAAATTAATACCTATAAATGAAGTGGTTTTGTTGTCATTTTTATATTAAAAATTTACGTTTTTTTTTTCCCCAATAAAAACGCACCGTGTTTTACTCATAATATTATATTACTATAAAAAAAAAAAACCCTATTCCAAATAGGAACAGGCTTCGGCGGCGACCAGTTTTCGTCGGGCGGCGGTCAGGCTCCACCCGTTTTACTCCCCAGTAATGTTAGTCGCCGACGGCGGCCGATGTTTGACACCGGCGGTATGTGTGTGTAACGTGGGCTGAATCAAATACAATGCAATTTAAGTTATTTGTTCAGATCAACCGTCTACGATAGACTAATTGCGTCGCTCTCGTCGTCGCGCCGCGGCGGCATTGTTCGAGGTCCGCGCTCGCGGTAAGCCACTCCCATGCGCAGAAATCGTGTGTCATAGCCCATAGTGTTGTAATTTTACGCAAAATCATATGGTTTTCCTATTGTACAGGTGTCCCCATGGGCGCCCATAGGCCATAGGCAGGGTTGCCAACCGTCCCGATTTTCGCGGGACATTCACGATTTTTAGATTTTTTTCCCGCGTCCCGATCAAAATTTATGCGGGACATATTTTTCCCGGGACATAAGGAAACTACCAATTTATCTCTTTCTTCAATTGTATAAATAAATTGTATAATAAACTAAAATGGACAGATGTTAGAAATCGTTGTTCAGTGGACTTAATAAAAAACGAATTAATGATAACACTAAATATATTACCTTCCACAAATAGTTCCTGTACTGATTTCGTGAACTTAGTGAAAGATGATACAGCTTTTTTGAATGCCGTGAAGAGCCAGAAAAAATACAATTGGAAAAATGAATAATTTTACAATGTATAATACTTTTTTTTTTTATTAAAAATTCCATCTAAAATATTATATTATTATTATTTTATTAAACATTATTTTTGTTATACAATTTATAATAATAAAGTATTTACATATAGAAAGCAAATATATCCGTATTATGTACTTATATCTTATATTATAATATGTTATGCCTGAAATGATTGCCTTTATAATATATTAAAACCTGAAAAAAATGTTCTCATATTGGAAAAAAGTCCCGATTTTTTTAACTGGATAGTTGGCAACCCTGGCCATAGGTGTCCCGCTTCGAGGAGAGAAAAATTATGATCACGTTATATTATATACAGGCGAGTGTCGTGCGGTAAAAATAAAGCGCCGTATTTACAACATTACCGCGTGCACACCTCGACAGCGCGTTCAAAATAACTCGCGATAAATATTTCCAGCGAATATGCAATGAAATATGAGGGGCCTCGCACGGGTTGTAATTATCGCGCGACAGTTGGTTATTTTCTGTATTTGTATATCGTCGGACGACGATTCCGAGAACGGCCGGTAGGTAGTTCGCAGAACGTGATCGACGGCTCAAGTCGTTACGTGCCGGGCCACACGGCAATCATTACACCGATAATATAATAACGAGCGCTCGGGATTTCATGGAGCAAAGACATTTTCCGTTAATTTTTTTTTTCTTCCACGATGTTTTTGCAGTTCAATGCACCGAGAACGAACATATTGTCGCTCAGTCTCGAACAAGTGCGCGTTCCGTTTTTTTCCGCTCCATAAGAGTCGTTTTTGTTGTCGAATCGAAATCGTATAAACACTATAATATGTCATCTATTTCAACGCTAATGCAAAGAATTTATTTCGAACATTTCGTGCGAAACGCGATTGACCCCGGGGTCGTAGCTAATATAATAGCTTCCGAGTTCTTTTTAGCGATGCGAAATATTCGATACGCGAGACTCGTGCGGTGGGTCTACTTTAGTATCGAGTGAATACACAATATGGTAATATTATACACTTTATGTTATGAAACGTTGTTACCTGCCAGATAAAAACCGAAAAAACTGTCAACAACGTTAAATCAACTGAAAATAATACGGATAGCCCACGGTGAGTAATTATTGATAGTATAAGGTGTACCGATTGACCCCTGCAAACATTTTGCACCACTGTTTGCTACCGGTGCGTGTTGATATATATATTTTTGTGCGTCGTATATGGATATAAAAGCGAAAACCCGTCGCGGCTGCTAATTGCAGTTTTCGGTCGCTGTCGTCCGACTGGTGTGCATTGCGCTACCGGTCGTCGCTACTCAGTTCCAAATTTCGTCAGTTGTACGCCGATTTCTATTCAAGTGTGACGTACAACATGTCTGATAAGGAGTTGCTGTGCGTTTTAAATAATAATAAATTAATTCTTAATTTACTTAAAGATGAATCGGAAGATGATGAACTATTATTTTCGTATTTGATGCCTAAAAAAAGAAAACCAATTATTTTTCCACAATTTATCTATTGCATGTTGGCAATGTCGTACAATTCGGGTTATTTATGTACATATTCGATGAAAACGTCATCTTGTTGTGGTGAAAACACTATGGATACCGTATTGCCGCCGCGACCGGTCGCGCTACTCTGCTCTGGGAGCGGTGCTGTCGCGAGCCGCGTCGACCAAATATCTGCCGCGTATCGCGGTCGCGGGTAGGACACCAGTCAATAGGAAACGCGAATAAACAGTAGGGCGCGACGGGTCGCGCATTGGACACCTTACCTTTACTCAACCGCCACTTTAACACGACAGACATACACAAAAAGGGACCCGGCGCCACTGTAGCTTTATATATATTAAAAGAACAGGCCTTTTTTATGTTCCCGTTTTGTGACGACGCTATTTAACTTTTTTCCAATTATTTTTCCCAGAGTTGTTCCAAATACCTTCCTGAGTGTCACTACGTTGTCTGATTTTCAAAATTTTCCTTTTAAAAGGTCGAAATCGGTAAAAAATAATATCATATAAAAATGAATCCCTATTTACCAGGCATCCTCATCACGCGTGAACGGCTGGACCGATTTAGCCAATTCTTTTTTCTGTTGTGTTTGTTGTATAATAGTTTCGTTTTATATAGCAGAGGCATGAATCAGTATTCAGACCTGGCGATTCAGGTAGGCGCATTAGGGGCGATGATTTCGGGGTGAGATTGTTTAATTCGAAAACCTATTACGGTAAAAACGCCGATAACGACGAGTTATCACTGCGGGCGTCGCGAATCACGCGAACCACTCGAGTTTTTCCGTTTCCGATTAAAATATAAAACGCGACGCGCGGCACGCGTTGCAGTGTGAATGTTCCGCCGCCGTGGCCGTGTGGCCGCGTGGCCGCGGCGATGAACGACGACGACGTGGTCGCGCGCTGCGGACAGAACTCTGGGACACCGCTGTCGCGGTCGTCCGTCCGGAGGTCGTTTAAAAAAACGACCGTTAAAAAAAAGAAATCACTTTCCATGAATTCGTAAATTATCAGCCAATGGGCTGTTAGTTTTTTTAACCGTTTCGCTTGACGCGGGGGCGAATGGTTTTCCCTTTCGTCGTTTCAGTCTTCGTCGGTTCGCGCTTATGTCCGTACGGGTCCGTGTTTCGAGAATTGTATGCCGACCGCCATTGTCTCGTTTCTCGGTTTCAAAATTTCGTTTCGCGACGATGGTAATAGTAATTATCGACGGATAATCGCACGTCTCACGGCGGTCGCGTGGGTGGAACCAAATTATTTGTCGCTTAAATACTACCGTACCGTCGATATTCGGTGTTTAACGTATTTTTCCTATCGTATCGCCGCCGGTCGCGTCCGGTGCGCGCGATCCATTACGCGAGTGTAATGGCCGCCGCCTTCGGAGTTTCAACGATTCCGTCGAGGCTCGGACGACGTCTAATCCAAGCCGGTATAGGCTTCGAGTGTGCGTTTTTTGACGTCGTCGTTTCGTATCGTATTCGCCGCCGTTTGTACTATCGATATTCGGCGTTTGGCGTATTTTTCGTCTCGGTCGTTCGCCTTTCGCCAAAACGGTTTGTGAATTTCGCCGTCCGCCATTTTGTTTTTGGTGTTTCGCGAGTCACGGCCACGGCTCGGATGGTAAAAATATAACACTTTTTTTCTCGTTTCATTTCGATTTGTGCGTGTAAAGAATTCGCGATCACTTAAAGTGGGCCAGCCACGATAGGTGCATCACATTCGTTCATTATTGTATTGCGATGACGCCTCAAACAACCCAATATTTGAGGTAAAGTTTATTATTATAATAATAATATGATTCATTTGTATATATTCAAACAGCCAACTTATTTATGTTTCGGTTGTGCCAACGAGGCAACATATTATTATTATTATTATAAGTATATGATTATTGAAGTTATTAGTATATTACACTGAATAATTACTATTCTTTTCTCCTATTATTGAAACATTATTATCATGATATTTACCCTATTATATTATCGGTGTGTAACTTATACATCGTAGAAGGCCAAATATATGGCAAAATAACGTTTGCCGGGTCAGCTAGTATATAAGTATATATATATATATATATACCTATATAATAGGTGTAATTATTATGTAAATATTTTATGTAATAATAATATTATATAATATTAAAACATTAATACAAAAAATTATAAATGAAGCTAAGTATAATAGGTGTAATATTATGTACAAAAATAAGGAAGCTTTTGGAAAATGTTATTTATGTAACCCGCAATTTTTTTCCGTACTTATTTTAATACATTTTTATTAGAAAAACTTGTAGTTTTCCCATCATGATATTTTCTTTTTTAATTTAAGTATACTTGCATTACCATCTCAATTGCAAAAAAAAAAATGGTTATTATTAAAATATCTATAATATTATTATTTTCGATATTTTTTTGTTTTCTAACGAATAACAAAATAATGATTTCGCAGAAAACTATGAATTTTTATTTCAAATTGGTTAGGTTAGCTTACCTAAAGAACGGTGAACGATTCATTTCAGTCGTCTTAACGCTACAGTTACAAAATGACCAATCTACTTAGAGCTATTACTGGTACTTGTTTAGGTAAACGATAGACTTAATACCTTAACATTGTATTGTACGTAAGAACCCCTTCATTTGTACAATAATAATTGGGCAAGTATATTCAACACCTGAGCCATGTTTTGAAGTACCTACTTACAGTGTTTGTAGCTATCTGTAGAAATCTGAGCTCATACAATCGCCGGAAAGTGTTTATCAAAATAATATTTTTTGTTTCATTTCGTTTTTAATTCTACTCTACTTTGGGCCAATATCAACACGTTCATTCTCTTAGTTTTGATGAAACACAACCTGTTACTGTTTGTAAGGCTTACAATACTTTTTCAGCACCACAAAATTAATCACTTACTATTTATCCATTTTTTTTTCTAAATTTTTAAAAATTTTACCAGGGAAAATTAAAGAATTAACACTTACAGCTTTTTATCCTACAATCTCTTTTATTGAATTTAATTATTGCACATAACTCAGTTTTATCGGCACAAATCTAGACATAACATTTTACCAGTTCATTGATAATTTGCTTTTGAAATTTCTTTTACCTCATTTTTTTAAAATTTAAACATAAAGCCACAATAATTTTTGTAAATGTTACAATAACGATATTAAATTTGGCTTGAAATTTAATTTTATTATTCTTAGGAGTTGTCTTTGACTGACTTATCTAACGTATATTTTAATTCTTATTAACAGCAATGTATCCCACAATTGGACCAATTAATCTACTTCATTTATCCACACAATTCATTTATTTTATTGATCTTATTATATTCCATTTATATCTCTACTAGTTAATGAAATAATTAAATTACTGATGCCTAATTAAAGAAAACAATTTCATCAAAAACGAATTGTCTTTAATAATATTGGTTCATACAATTGTTTGTTGTGAGCTCATTGGTAGGTAGAGGTCTGAGATTCAAAACCTATTGTAAGTCTAGCACATGATTTATTACACTTAAAAATTGGAATTTTACAACGTTGAATAGATTAGGTACCTACTTTGGATTAATTAAAAAGGTAGGCATGAACTGCTTTAAATGGTAATCAATGGTTTATTTCACCCCGATTTCACATAAAACTTTAATAAGTGATATTATTTTTTTTACTCATATTATATAAGTAGCTGATATACTTTTTCTCCGTAAACTTTTTATTTTTTTTTATATGTAATAAAGTCCACGAATACATAACAAATGCGTTAAACTAATTTATAATTTAATATAAAATAATATAATATTAATTTTTAGAGATTAAAAATAATGAAATGTTAATGCCCATGAGATTTATTATCAATATACAATTTACAATTATTTCATAATAGTATTTTAAAGACGTTCAGTTTCGAGGGAGGTTTATTTGTTAAACTAAACAAATATTCTCCCATAATTTTATAAACGTTCATGTTTCAAACTATGGAGAAGTTTGAACATTTTACTACGCATTTTTACTATGGAAGAATTTAAATATGATTTATAGTTTTGGTTTTAAATATTCTTAAAGTATTAAATGTATAATAGGTATAAACCTGTTTATTTTTTTTGTTATCGATTTGAGTTTATTGAAATACTAAATCGAGTTTTACTTAGAATTGAAAAATTAAATAATTTTGATATTCATCAACAAATTAAGTTTCTCATGTATTATTTACATTATATATTTTAATTATATATATATATATATATATTAAAACCCTTTAATCTCTTTACTCGCCGTCCTTTTATATTTAAATAAACTTTTTATAACAAAGTACAATTCAAAAACTGTAGTGAAGATCACAAAAACAATTCAAAGATACTTATAAACATATTTTTTGTAAAACCATTTTTTATTTTTCTACATATCATCTAACGCATTTATGACTTAAAATAGAATTATCTTTTGATTTTCAAATGTGTTTGTCGGAAAACTTTCGTCAGTGATCTCGAAAGGTTTGATCCGAAATAATAGTCTTGAACAGTTTATCGTGTGAGTCGTAACTTTTTAAGTAGATGTGAAAACCGATCTGTCAAATCGCGGTCTCTCTCCGACTCAAAAGAGAAACATCGCAGACTCCCGGTGAAATCGTATTAAAACTTTTTGATTTGAAATTTAAAAAATGGCCAATTTACCACGTATCCGTACAACGTGTACAATAATAATAATAATAATAATAATAATAATAATAATAATAATAATAATATGATGTTATTATATTGCGTCTTGCGTTTCGTTGTTCGCGATCCTCCGCGAGCGGTATAGTTATTATTAGGTATATGTACCCCCCCCCCCCCCCCCCCTACACACTTACCTAACCTTATCTATAGGTTATACGGTGTACAGGTAATAAGACGTGTGTGTTGCGGCCCGTGTGTCAAACTCGTTGTAATTTTCTGCTCTCCGAGCATTACAATTTAATTTGGAATAATTATCGTTAGCCAGTTTCCACCGGCACGCGCGCGCATGTGTTACGTCCGCCCATCCGCCGCCCGCGCGTTATTCCATCGGCCCGGAACGCGATATTCACCAGACACATAAATCATGCAAATTACACCGCCGAGCCCGCCGACGGCGCTGTACAGTTCAAATAGCGATTAAGCAAAACGACACACACACACATACACACATACTAGCGTGTATAATATAATATGGATACACACATCTTCTCATATTTGTGTATGTGTGTGCGTGTAATATGCCCAATACGCATGCATGTGTACGTGTATTATACGAAGGCGACGGGAGAATATTATTAATTTCATTTCAATTTTTCGTGAAAATCGTGTCGCCGTGACGAGCAAAATCACAACCGTATACTGTATATATGCGTTATCTCGCCCCGTTTGACTGGCGGCAGATTGAACGAGTCTTATCATCCACCGAAAGGGACTTTTAGACAATGCGCATGTCGTAACATTTTGTGTAGATATTACCCTGTACTACATTATTACTGCATTGGTATTTGACCATATTATTGTGAACCACACGTTGACCCACTATTACATATTTGCCGTGTTTGGTTATTAATTGTTATTATTAAATTGTTATCATAATTATGTTTGACTATCGATCAACGTGGTTTTACGCGTATCTATCCAATACGTGCATATACCTAGGTAGTTGTTACCTTGGGGATATGAACGTTACATTCCATTGTAAACCTAAAAGCGTGAGTCTCGCTATAAACTATTCGGATTATGTTTCGCAGTTACTAGAGCAAGTGTGTGTTTTTTTCGTTTTTTTTTCTTCTTCGTTTCGTTATTATTTTGCGTGAACCATATGCGTAGAAGTAGCGAAAGGGTTGCACTTGCACTTACCTAGCTTAAAAATTTAAATTGGAGAAGAAAAAAAAAAATAAAAGTTATATTTAGGAACAAATTAAAATTATATTTTTTATAATTTAAAATTACTATATTATTGTTACCTAATTATCTGTACTTTTTAACTTATCGATAGTTTGATCACATAATTATAATACAAACAACAGACAATATTTGAACCGAGATTCAAACTGTGTTATTTATGTTTTTGAGCTAACTTCTTGAATACATCATTATTGTCAACAAAATATATTATCATCGTGTAACATTGTGTACGGCATAATATTAATTAATTAAAACATAATATACAGCCCAAGCCAAATTTTCCTTCACACCCCTTCCCCCTCCGGCCCTCTAATAAAAATTATAGTGGAACCTATAGTGTGACTGTTAGATAATTTTTTTTATTGTGAAACGTGTACCGCATTCGCTGTAATGGTTTTTTAAACCACGAGGGGTTAGAAAAAATAACAAAAATACACGTTAATCATTTGATACATTTTACGGTCTTGAAAGAGAATGAAATTTATATTACAGAGGTGTGATATGAGGTTTATCAACATGTGTGACGCACTGACGCTGCGCAGTACATTTCAGGTTAGTTCCGAGTAATTGTAATACTGTAGTCTGTAATGCGTTCCCCCATTATCGTACACGATGCAATAGTATCGCGAGGGTCGATGTGTGATTTAATTGTTACATCAGCATATATGCATATTGCATATATATATGTGTGTGTGTATAATATTATTATAAGCTAATATCAGGAAACCTAATGCAAATTTCATTGTGACGTTAATCGACAATGTCGACGAATACCACTTTAATAATGTCTGCTGAGGGTCTATTCAAAAGACAATAATAATTACGGTGAGAGACATAATATATTATAGAGAGAAAAAGAATCTTATTTAATTAAATAATGTCAAACTCAATAGTATAGATATGTTATAAATTGATTTATAACACTGCGTACAAACTGTTTTCTTTTAGACGAAGTTGTTTAAATGTTAATATAATAAAATATTCTAATTCAATTACCCGGAAGAATCTATATATACGAATGGATTGAATTGAGTATAAAGTTTTTGCCCTCATTTTTTAAACATATATAATGTTCGACAATTTTGAAACTGTGAGTTTTGATATCTAAAGTAAATATCGACAAATTTTCTTGATTTTTTTAATAATTTGTTTTTTACGATCAACGAATTCTTGAAAACTGAAAGCTTTTATTTTTATTCTTCTGTTTTTTGCTATTATAATTATATCATTCACGACCACGGACGACTTCATAATATATTATCATATATGATTTAATAGATATCTAGCCATATAAATTTCACTAGGACTTTGCAGCTGAAGCGGCAACGAGTTCAGCGTATTTGTTTTTATATTTTTATTTAATTTTATTACATATATATAATATCAAGTAACATTAATTAATTTTATAAATAGTCATGTCAAACATTATTTTACTTACACATAGAAAAGTTTCCATTATACATAACAACTAAATATTAAAAACAAATTGTTCCAGAATACATGTTTGTTTTTAGTAATAACTACTAAGTTTCATTAACTTAATGAATTTAATGAATACATATTATTTAATTATCTGTTATGTACTATTTTACAGTAACAGAACAATTTATTTTAGTGTCAAATTTCCTTTAATTTTTAAAACTGAATTTAGATTATACATATTCTAACAAAATATTTCGATAAAATGTTTAACCAAACATATAGGAATAAATTACTTTTACTGATTATTACATTTTAATGTACAAAACTTAATAAAAAAAAATTTATATTGACATGAGAATTGTTTTTAATGAAACATGACAATTCTAAATGTAACTAAAACTAATTTAAAGTTCTTAATTAATTTGGAATAAAGCCATTAAATATTTTTATTCAGACTTATAAAGGTTTGATAATTTAAGTTAGATTTAGTTTGTCTGAACAATATAATAATATGTTGGTTTATTAGCATGTACATTATTTGCACTCGAGCTTTTGAATTCATCCAATGATCCCATGATTTTATTTTTAGTAGCGTGGATGTTTAGGTTTGATAAAAATTAAAGTACACTTAATATTGCACCATTAAAGGTGACTCAAAATTATTGTCATTGTTGTTGCTGTCGTATGCGTTATAATATGGTTGTTTTTTGTGATGAACGAACCCGTTCTCTGATCGTGTAGGAACTTTTCCCACCAACACTTGTTTAAAGGTAGTTACTGTTATTGACCTTTCGTACTAAAGTCATATTACTTGAGACATATATAATGCAGCGTAATTGTTTATTATAATAAAACGCATGCGAATTATAGCTGTACAAAGTTTTGTTAAGAAAGTATAATAAAAATTTTGTTTGTAAAATATGAATATAATGCGAGCGCATTCGGTCTTAACGACGCGACGTTTGGGAAGTAAAACGTACGTTTTAAAACAAATAATTTTATACAGGTTGATTTTTTAATCTAAAAACTCGTTGTTTCGAAAAACTAAATACATTTTTTCTTTTTTTTATGAAATTAAGAATACGCGCTGAAGTCATTTGAATATTTTAAACCATCCTAATTTTCTACTACTAATATTATACGTTAATTTACCGAAGAGATTTGATTTTCATATAGTTAACTATTAATAAGTAAAACCAAACTAGCAAAACCTTAATATTTTTTCCGAATTTTAGAGTTAATATTTATATTGGCCAATAATCATCTTGTTAGCAAGTTGTTGTAAATCAAAGTTAAGTTTATTTTTAAAGTTTCATTTTCAAATACCAGAACAATTCATACGTATTATTTGTCAGTTTAATCAAAATATCGAACGACAATGAAGCTGTATTATTAAATTAAATTATCAATTATTCAAATAATGTTATATTTCAATTAATAAGGCAGCGGTGTAATCGTATCGGAAAGTGTAAAGATAAATCGATGAAAACATATTTTTTAATCAAATTTCCAAATGATTCATTTTTTCCCGTGCACTAGAATGAAAATCAAAAATTAAAATTAATGAAAAAATAAATCGTAGTGATTAAAAATCGGAATTGCTATAAAAAAAAATCATTATATATAAGCGTATAATAAAAATTGAGAACTATAAGAATATTAATTTTTTTTTTGTATAGCACTATAGCGTGTAATGAATTTTAAAATTTTATACCGAAAAATCGAATGTTTTTCAATAAAACAATCACTCTATGATATATTGCTTGGTATGTATTCACAAATAAGGACACTGCTAGCGAGCGATTTTCGTTTTGTTTTCCATATCACACCGTCCATGATAGCGTGTCTCGCGTGAAATCGTACCTTTATTGTCTCACCTCCGACACTTTGTATTATCCATCGATACGTTGTATTACATTATCCTATTGTAAGGACCTATCGCGGCGGAGACAAAACAAAATAATAATTTTTTCATCAACTCTGTTGTTGTTCTCTGGAAAGTTCAAGAGACGAGAATATTATATTTTATTTAAAACATACACCGGTGTACGGCACAAATCTATCGTGGGCGGAGGAGAAAGTTTGCGCTCCCCGGGTAAAATAATGTTTTATACCTGCTCGCAGCTGCGGACGTCCTTTTTATAACAATGCGCGTAGGTATATATTCTTCGTATACAATACGTCATACCTACATTATGCTATTAGCGAATCGAGTTTTTCTTTGTAAATTGACATTTTTTTTTTTGAATAGCCTATGTTATAATATTACCAATAGTACACAATTAAAACGTATAATATTTTGTTGGTACAGGTTTAATCGATAAATTCGGAGAGATGTTTTGTCCATTCAGCTCGGGCGCTCCGCCCAAAGCGAACGTCACGCAGACCGAACAACAGAAACCTTTGAATTTGAAGCATCTCAGCGAAGCTGTCAGAACTCTTACTTCACCGCCGGTGAGTACAACGATGATACTAATATTACGTAATAATGTACTACAAAATGTGTATACGCTACCGGGACGTAAATGGTTTATCCGTTTTATATAATACACTTTGCGTGAACCGTGTGTACCTACATATATTATTATCACTTATTCGTATTACCCTTACATTGTGAAAATTGCATATAGATACGTAGAAAGTTTGAAAAAAATCCGTAAATTTACTATGACATAAAAATATAGTTAAGGCTCACGACATAGTGACAAAAGAAATTTTGAGTTGAATACTAAAATATGCATGGTATTCTGTTATACTCGTACTTCGCTGTTAATTAATTTTTAAAATGATTTTAATATCATAAAAATTTGGATTAAAAAATGTAAGATTTTATTTTAATTCATAAAAAAATTTAAGATGGCCGTTTAATTAATACAGTTTTAAAAACAATGTTGATGTTTTAATTTAAGGATAGGTTAGTCATCCACGATGATAATATCATTTGTATCACGCGCGTCTCGTCAATTATCCGTAAAACCGATTGAACATTAATTCATTCTGTTATGATTAACAAATCAAAATTATTATTTGTTTAAAATTAATTATAGTAATAAAGTACGTAGATTTAGAGGTTTGTAAGTGTGGTGACAATTTCGATTTTAGAGTCAACCGAGATATTTAACATTTAAGGCAACAGTTTGAGAATTCCCGGGTCGTAATGTAAACTCGTGCACGAATAGATGGATTTGTATTTTTTATTTCAAAGTCCTGTTCTAAAAATATAATTAATTTCGATCGGATTTCGCTGATATTTAATCTGTCAAGTTCAAACAGTGAACTTTAAATGTGTATCTAATTTGGTCCTTTTAATCATTGCGAATTGTGTTAATACGACAACGTCGTTTAGACTGCTTTGGAGTTTAAAATGTATAAGTTTAACGATTAACCGTCAACGTAACACGGCAAGCGAGAGCTTGGATTTTAATATTAAATTTCACACGCGATGACATTGCGAATGGATATTTCCATAGTTCACGCGCCACTTACTATATCGTTATCGTCGATAACCCAAAACATTCATCCTGTAAATATATATATATAAATAATATAAATAATAATATAATAATAATATAATAATATAAATATATATATAATATATGATGGATATTTGTATAGGTAGAATTGTATGCGAACTATAAATACCTACACTATACTTTGTCTGTATAATTATTACTTTCAATTAAAATGTATTAACATTTTATATTTACTTGCTGTTTACTTAAATTTCTTTTATTTTACGTCAGAAATTCTTATAGTTAAATATTCAAGCGATTATATAACATGCAGTTTTTTTTCGGTTCGAATTTTAAATTACGGCACCTGCTATCTTCATAATTTTCCTATATTAATATAAACGATATCAATTACAAACAAATCGATCGATAAAAATATACAAGTGATATACTTTAATTTAAACCGAAGTATGCAGGAAAAAGTCAGTTAGTTATAGAACATTTTAAATTTAAAAATTTGGTAGTTATATCAGCAAGTCTCATCTCACATAATATGTACATTGTACAGTGTACACATTCAGTAAATGATATCGAACGAGATGTATAGGTACGAGTTGAAACAAGAAAATTATGATAAAAATCGAAACATGTAGGAGTGTAGATCTCACATACTGATAGTTTACCCGAAACGCGTTGGCAGATTGTTTTACCGTCTACTAAATAATAATGTTTTAAACTTTATACGACGTGCGACAGACACTCTGAATATTATTATACGATATTATTTCGCGCGTTGGATACGTAGGGAATGCACCGGAAAACCAAATAATGCGGCGATATCAATCTCACGTCAAACTATTCGTAGGAATTAGTTAAAATATGACACTATAAAACAACAATATTATGTATCGTATGCGTTTACTCGTACACACGCGGTTAATTGACACGGCGTGCGGCGGCGCGACGGAGAAAACATTTAATTAATTCACCGCCGCCACCCTAAAGAGTATAAATGATATTTTGCAAAGGCGCGGTCTCCACCACCATTCGTATACTCATCGCACGAGACTATAATATTATAACAGCTGTATGCATATAATATTATATATACAATATACAGGGCGGTTCTGGTTTTGTCTATGCAAATATGAGCGATCTGTGTTTTATTCTTATTTCTTAACAAGAATTTTTCCATAATAAACATTAGTGAAGGGATTTTAAGATTGATCGTTATTGCTAATAGGTTTACAATAAACCACTCGATTCGCGTTAAAACATTCGCCTCGTATTCTACGTACCTAGGTATCAATTTCAAAATTTTCTCACGCCCCGCACAGCAGCGGGACGACACTAAATGCTTTCACGTTATTACATTATGACGTCACGGATGCGCGCGTGGCTAAAGCCACGTCGTCATGACGGACGTAGGGCGTGGAGGGACCGATGTGTGTAGAGAGTTTTTGTTCTATGTATAATGTGCGTGTATAACTAACAAAATAAATAATTGTGTTGGATACACAGCGTAATATTTTCGTGGCAAAAAAGTCGCGTATAAATACGTCCGAAATAGAAGAAAATATTCGCAAAAAGGTTGTTTTCCATTCGCGGTTGTGGCTGCGAAATAATTACTCGCGGCCACCGCAATATAAATAATACGAATATAATATTGAATAAATATAACGAGAGTTTGACGTTGCCGTGTTTCTAATTGAAGTTTATAACTTTTTTCGGCCACTAGCACCACTTATGGTTTTGAAAAAATATGTTCTTTTAAATCATTGATGGCGTGCGGCCAAATAGAATCATGATAGTTGTCCGGTATTACTACTCGCATTCCATATGACGTCTATAAAAAGTTATTTGAAATTGATAAAAAAAAGAAAAGAAAAGGCCGATCAAATAATCATAAATTAGAACGTTCGAAAATGAAACGTTGAAGAAATCGAGTTTTCAACGAATTTTTATTGAATCGTATTAGTTTATTGTTATTTTCAAAATCGGTAATAATTGTTTCGAATATCCAAATAGATCTTGAGGTTGATTCGCATTTTATCTTTCACAATTCAAATTTCAATCTTTCAAGCAATGTTACATTGGTTTCAAATTTAGGGAGACCAATTCACTTGTATCTCGCCTTTTCATTTCTTTTTATAGGTATGTTAACTTTCAAAATGTCACTACAACTATATAGACTAAAATTTCAACGAAAAAATCGAAATCCTTTTCGTCACTAGACCGTAAAGTAGGCCCCACAGCTTCAAAACATTTTTACCTTTCCTCCGTCGTTGGAAAGTTTGTCGTAGTACCGTTCATAACGCGCTCACACGTACGCACGCACGCACGGACACATCACTGCACGCTTTTTGCGACGGAAATCGATTTACACCGAAGCCTTATTATACCTACCGCTCACGCGAATAAATATTGTACGCGTGGTATAACTATATCGTAACGGTTTTTGAGCTAAATAATTGTTTTCACTCAGAGTGGGTCATTCGCGGTGATGTCATATCGTTAAACGCTGCCCGCGTTGTCATTATCGTCGGCCGTAATGTATTGCGTACCTTTCGTCGACGACAATAATCTGATACATTTTTGACTGTATATTATATATAAAATATAAAGCGCCTACGAGCGTTTGAGGATTTCAACATTAATATCCGGACGGGTGAGACGGGTGTACCGATCGAGATCCTTTACGACATAATAATAAATAGCAACGGTCGGGGAGGGGGGGAGGGTGGCCCGCGTATCCTTCGAAAAACGTGTGCGCTACCGTTGCCGGGTCGTTAAGAATATTAATCGCGCCCGCGTATTCTTCTGTATCGCTGTTGTTCCGTCTAGGTTTTTGCGAAAAGAGAGAAAAAAACATACAGAAATCTTTCATACGATGTAACACGATAGTAGGATGTAGTAATTTTTAAAAGTTTAGAGCACTACAATTGTATTAGACAATATAGCGGATATATATACGTATGTTTAGAGATAGTGGTGTTTCGGAGAAACTATACGACTACCCTACCCACCCAACCATCTAGGCGCGTAGCGTAGGTTTTATTTCGGAGAAAATTTAAGAAATATTAATTCTCCTTCGCTTTCTTTTAAATTAGAACCTTTTCGTTGTAGTGAATAATTTTTAATAACTTTTAATTTTATACTTAACCTTTTATTTTCAATTAAAAGACAAATATTAATAACGTTAAAATACGAATAAATTCTTATATAATAAATACTATTTATAATCAATGTTAACTTGCTGATATTGGAAAAATCTATCGGTTTTTAAAGTTATTAATAAATTAGATAAATTTGACTATATTATGTGATCTCTTTTTGCAAGAGTCGATTTGGGTTGTGGTAATGCCAAGTCGAATCTTCTCCGATCAAATCTGTATTAATGTTCTAAATTCTGTCTCGTACGGTTTATTCGATTTTTTTTATGTGCCGTTTTTACGGTAAGCAAACTCGCGTTTTTGGGTTTCTTTTTTTTTTTTTTTTATGTTACCGAATTTAATCTAAACGTCTCATTTTCTTCTTATTTGACTTACGAAAAACATTTATCTATTCATATGAAATGTTTCTCTTTTGGGTCGTCCAAACGTTTCTACGGTCCGTGGATTAATTATATATATATATGTTATATATTTATCACAGTATGGTACACAACACACACACACACACACACACATACGCGCACACGTATAATCTTGATTAAAATCTAAATAAAAAATTCGTTTGTAAAAAATGTACCGAATTTTTTTACTGCATTACATTACATATAAGAGCGTTGAAGAATAATATAGGTAACACGCGCGTACCATACAAAACGTGACCTGTTGGGAGCTATGTCGTCGTTCGGTGATTTTCCACAGGTTTCGCTTTATTGATAAATCGCGCGGAACACTAATTTGACTAGATATATTATATTAAAGGTTAAGGATTCGGCGGTAGACTAATCTGAAACGTATGTCATTGTGGTTTGGTTAACAAAGAGCAACCAATATCGAATAAAGGAATAATAGCGGTAAAAAAAGGTCGTCGTCGTATTTTACGCTTTGCTCTCGTAGTGAGTAGAGATGATTACAAAAAAAAAAGATAAACAAATACGATTAGAATTATTATTATGAGGAGAAATGTTTTTAATGTTTGCTTTTACAGTTTATATATTTATATAGTATATATTGTATTCTATGAATTTCCTTGTTTTTTTTTATTACGTCTGATAGCATCATAGGTGCAAATTGCATAATTCTTTTTGAGGGTGGGTCGAAAGTTTCTCATAATGTCGATTTAAAAAAAAAAAGAGGAAATTGTCGGGGACTTTGCTTCCCCATCCCCTACAATAGTGATTGACCTACAAGTATAAATTATTTTCGTTTTACGTTTTTGCTCTCGTTTTTAATTTAAAGCTTTTCTAAACACAAATTATGATTCGTTAAGATGGTAATATCAGTGTTACCGATGGGCGGTACACGTCTGATCAAAGGAAACCCCGTTAATGGTGAATTTCGGAAAATAAATAATGAATGTTATGAAATACTACGTCTAAGAGAATATAATGTATTTTGCGCGCTCTAGCTATATATAGTAGCGTTATGTATAACAAAACACGTTAAACCGATGAACAAAAGACTCATAAAGAATGTAGTACTATAATAATTGTCATCGTCATTTCTTTAACAATGCTAAAATATAAATTGACTATTTAAAAAAAAAAGAAGAAATTTGGTTTTTTTTATCAATATTAGGTACATACTGTTATTACCTAATATTAGACGAAACATGAATATAAATATTCAAAGACATTAAAACATTATATAAGATAATATAATGATAAGAATTAAAAATGATTTTTTAAAAGTGTAAAATAATAAGAATATTTTATTTGTTATCATTCCAATAAGTGTATATTGGTCGTGTTATATTTGCGTAATCTTGAAGCGATAATGATAAAAGGAATAATCAATACACAAATTATTTTATGCACAATTTATATACCTATATTACGTATAGCTTTTTCAATATAATCAGATTATAAATAAATTTATATAATTTAAGAATAAAAAGAGATCGTCGTGTTTAAACAATCGCTCTCTAGATCGTGGTTTCGTTTTTTGCCCAGGGATTGATTTCGCGTCCGTGAAAAATTCTTTTGAACAATATTCTCCTTTCTTGTGTCAAGCGTAATATTATAATGGGACATTATGGTGGCGAGCGACGAACACAAAGATCGCTTACCGTCTTTTACCGATGGAGTAAGTTTTCGGTCAAAATCAATTGTCGCCAACAGAAACCTAGGTCGTACATTAATGACGACGAGACATAATACCCACTTGACTAACTTAATCAATACTTCGAGCCGTTACGTGACTGTAATATGGGAAGAAGCGAAAAAAAAAAAACACACGTATTTTGTTACTTCTTCTTTGCTATAAATGTATATATATTTTTACACACGCGTGAATTACACAACATACAAGCGTATTATAAGCACACCTGGGCAAGCGAATTATTATATTGTTCGTAAGTAGTCAGTCAAAAATATGTCTGAAATGTGTTGCGAATGTTACCCGAATATCTTACAAAATATAATATTCGAAATAGGTATCCAAATACTTATTTAAAAAGTTTGTACCGATTAAATAGGTAGTCATTTTATCCCCAGTAAAAGAATGGTGTTTCGACAAAAAAAAAAAAAAAATCGACGAAAGCAAAGTTATATTTAATACAATCAATTGTAATCGGTGTCCAAAAATTATATTTCAAAAATTCTGTTGATACGTTCGAGAAATGTGGTAGGTAGTGAATTCGACATCATGAAACGTATTAAAATGTCAGTCGGAAATACACTTTAACACAGAATTCGCTGTTCAGAGGAGTTGAATTTTAAGAAAACCTGAGGGTACAAATAATAAACCTGAAACTAATAAAATACGATCTATTTCGATTTAGACGCACACCATCACTCACCTCCAGTGATGAAGTGTCGTAGTGATTATGCGGTTTAGACAATTCGAAAACGTAACGCAAAGAGGCAAGCCCCCACCCTCCTTTGGATCAAAATTATTTCGTTTTACATTTTATCTTAACAATAACAAGTCTTTTTTTTGCTTCGTAAGCTACAGACTTCATAATATTAATAATTTTAAATATGAATGAAAAAATAATCGATTCGTATTAATTATAAATCGAAAAAAAAAATAACGATACTTTTAGTATGTTTATTGTGTATTTGTATGGTCCCTCGTATAAAATATAAATGTTTGACTATACACACCGACGTTAGAGGACCAAAAAGTGGGTTTAACTCCCGTATATAGTCGTACGGATACGCTCTCCGACAATACTGCGACCCTCCAATTTTTGGCTTAATCTGTGTTTCGAAACCCCTCTCTTGAACGTAGTTCGTTTGCGCTGCCGGCGGCGGCGGCTTTTACAAGCGGTTAATACGTCGTCAAACAATAACGATTACAAACTGTACATTGTTATTATTAATATTATTACGATTGGCAGTATATAAATTATAGTTTAGCGTTTTAATTACGAATTTCCATAAACCTAAATAAAACGACGTTACACCGGGAAATGTATTACATATAAAATGTCGGTGAGAAAATTACGCCGGGGCAATCTCGCGCTGTTTGAGCTGAATTATTTACTGTAATAAACTTAAGCGAGTATAATATAACTGCGGCACGAGCACGCGTGGCTCTAGTTTAAATTATTTACGAGTAAAATAATAATCGTGCAAGGAAATAGATAATAGTCTTACTGTGTTTACACTTACGCGAACGTCGGTGACGCGAATTCTAAGTTTGCCAGAACAAAAAAATACCATTATATGGTTTCGATATTTCAAAAAATTCCATAAATCGAATCAAACGATTGCTCCCCGTTCTCCGTCGAGAGAAAACCTTTTAAATTTAAAGACAATTTTAATGCATTTCGGTCTTTTCTCCACAAATCAAAGTGTGCGTTGGCAGGAGACACTGTCTATAGTTCGAATTGTTTTCGTCCAAAACCTTTGAAATTCAAATGTACGTATGAAACCAAATATTATTCGACAGGGTTGCATCAATTCATCATTTCAGCGGCATGAATTTGATGAGAAAAATAATTGTGATTCGATTTTAAGGTCATATTGGGTAACGTGTTTGCACCGAGTATGGCCAACAATTTATTTCAAAAGAATATACATAAAATGTATTTTTCAATAGAGTTATTTTTTTCTATATACATTTAGAATTTTTCTATACACATATTTCTCTACATTTTTTCACTAATTTTCATTTTTCTCTTTCGATAATTTGAATTCTCACTAAATTAAGTGAATTGTGCACGGTAACCTGAACTTCAAATAATCGAAAATCTACTTTCTAACGTTATTATTATTATTATTATTATTATTATTATTATTATTATTATCTTTTAATTGGGACAGGGTTCGTGTTAAGTATTTTACCCACACACACACGCGCGTGATTTACATTAAAGTTTCCCGAATATCCATTGTCGGCGTCATTGTATGTCGTGCACGAAAAATGCAACACCGCCGTCACTCCGTTCGCGTTATAACTAAGAGAACGTCACGTACAGTAGATCAATTATTGTTTGTATTAATCTATATATTATATTTATTATAAATAAGTAACAATCGATTATTTTGCATACGTACTGAACAAACGATTTTTGAATTTATTTATTATGTGATCATAACATTTATTCCCTTAAAATCAGGTTTAGATAATATAATATGTAATGTGGGTAGATCGAATGCTTTATCATGATTAACACGTACCCGTAGAGCACGTATTTAATAAGCACCGATAGTGTTGTACAAAAATCTGATTGATTATCGATCAGTTTTTATCCTGTTTTGTTTCTCGATGTTCTCGTACATCCAATATCAAAACAAAAACCCTCCATCTAACTCCGTGTAAAAATTAGCTAAGTAAAAAAAAGAAGAAAAAAATCAAAAAAAAAATCATTGTATAACCAAAACATTTTTCGCTTCATATAGAATTTATAAAACCAGTAATTTCAAAGCACTATAAAGATGTGATATCATAAATAAATGCTAAGTAAACTGAATTTAATTATATTTAGTCTGTTTCGATAATTTATTTACTTGGCGAGGAAATTTTTTACTTCATACGATACAATATAATAATTAAAAATATTACAGTGAACATTTCTATATTAATACTAAAATTTCCTCGCCAAGTAAATAAATTATCGAAACAGACTAAATATGTCTAAATATGACTAAATATGACTAAAGAAACGTTAGTTTCTCAGTTCAATATGATACATTAAAATCACAAAATAGCAATTTTCCAAGACATAATATGTCTTTGTATATTATACAAATGTAATACGACTTCAAAATTTTAACTAACAATAATTAACTATACGATTTTATTATTATATATTTATATAGTTTATTGAAGTGATAATAATTGTTGATCAATATTTAATTTATATTGTTCGTTTTGAAAATTTGATAAACGATGGAATTTTCGATATTTTTACGATGATAATCGACTGTAATTATTACCCTCGGCAACGTGGTTTAATTAAAAAAACTACGATCGACATTTTATCTATTTAAATTTCACAGCAATTAGGAGGCTTAAGTAAATAGTTCAGCAGCATGCTTTTCTCACACACGTTTTACACCGTCACGTATTCTCTTATAGTTTGACGTTAAATACAATACGTGACTTACATGTCTAACAGTTTAATGCCTTTTTCCAGTAGCGTCTTTGCCATTCATATAATATTTCAGTTTCCACTGTTATTATGATAAATTATTATCTTCGGCGTCTTCGACAACGTGTTATTCTCGAACCGTATAATAACAACACGACGCGTTTTATGATTAATTTTAATTTTCATATCTCACGGTAAACATTTCATCGGAATTTCTTTCGACACGAAAAATCGACCTATAATGTTTGATTTCTGATCTCATAATACGTAGATACCCCGTACGTATATTATATCAAGTCGTTTTCAAGTATAATATAATATCGAACGTAATTTATTTTTCAAATTAAATCTCAAATCAAAACAATAATGACTATACAGTATACTAGTGTTATAATAGTTATGAAATAAAACATAATTTTAGAAACCGTTCATTTTTTTTTGTGCGTCATAATAACGGCGGGTCCCTCCCCCCCCCCAACTATTTTGATCTAAAACAAATACACAAATATATTAAACGGAACAATAGTCTATTTTTTAAATCACATGCCTCGAGCCACAATAATACAGCGAACTTATTATGTATTGGAAAATAAAAATAATATTTGACAGTCCCATATTGTTTCAGCCATATTAAGTTTGAATGGGGAATGTAGAATAATTAGGCGATTGATTCCAATCAAGTTTTTTCTTTTTTCGTAAGTCACTCTACACTCGCATATACATCAGATCTATCTCCAGACATATTTCGATGAAAATCCGAGGAAATATTTGTTTCTAAATCATCATGTATTTTTTATCAACGGATGTACCTGACCTTAGAGCGATACACGTTTATTACCCGAGTATTAAATCACTTTAATAGTGCAGTAATCATCATTATTTTTTGATTTTGTTTTTTAATTTTTTAACGAGAAGGCCTCGATTTCCAAGTCCATTGTTGTTGAATCTACATACGCAATATACCTCTGTGAAAACGATCTTAAACAACGTTTTATTATTTTACAGTAGTATACTTTCGCCGGTAAGCGCGGTTAAGCCGTATGCGAATTAACGACGATTATTAATCGAACGGTTTATTTTCCGAAAGGAAAGCGATTAAACTTCATCAAAACGCTCGCGACGCGATTAAAAGTTTTGCCGCGCGCGCTTATCGGAGTACAGTCGTCGTCGTCGTCGTCGTCGTCGTCGTCGCGGCGAGCTTATATATACACCGCGGGGCTATCAACGACGAGAATTTAATACGCGTACAAAATATTGTATTATACACAGCCGTTCGTGGCTCGCGAATTTCTCCTGGCATAATGGATTTCATCGCAAACCACACAGTGCAGCGGATTAACTTTTATGTGCACCGGAGCACACGCGTATTATAGAGTGCTCGATAGCGGCAGGCTTTGTGCGCGCATGTTCACGGGAATGCGATGATATCGAGTGCGAGAGGGAGAAGCAGTGACGGCGACGACGACGACGAGGATATTAATAGCGTTGATAATAATAATATTTGGAGTCTGATAACCCGAAGCAAATCGTGGACCGCGGTGAATAGAACGATTGTTGTACTCGCGGCTTCCCCGTTATTAGGCCGTGATGTGTACGAGGTCCTCGGTGTATTTACAAGATTTCAAAAGCACCTATACTTACCCGATAACGTAGTGAAATTAAAACGATAATATTTATGTTAGACTATTAGAAGAAGAAAAAAAAAAACAACAATATAATAGTCTATTCGTTCGCGATAACGCTCGCGTAACACACGCTCGCACTATATTCATTTATATACGTTATATTGTGATGTTAACATCGGAAATTGAATTTTTGAGAAAGAAAATTTTTAAAATTCAATTTTTCTTTTATGATCGCGTAAAAATTGGAAATATTCTTGAAATTTGGAATTATATTTCGTTTTGCTTGACTTATTTCTTTCAATAATCTCTATATCTTAATCTCTTGACCTATCTTTTAATATTTATTTTTTTAAATTAAATGTATTTATCTATCACCAATAATAAGTTATAGACAATTTACAGTTACATTTTTTTTTATACTGTTTTAGATGTGACGTTATTATTTACAATTAAACAGTGTCATATTATACTTTTATAAATTTTCAGCGGTCTGAAACATCACTGTAATGTTTTTATTTTATAGTTTTAAATTCAGTATATCTTAAGTGTGAAATAAAAATAAAAAGATAGCACGTGATTTTAAAACTAATATGCCTTATTCAGAAACAAAAATTATCGATCAAATACTATCACTCGGTTTAAATTAAACTTTAAGTAAACTCGGAATATTTTAATGAAAAGAAAAAAGAAAAGTAAAACATCTTAAAAAGTCTAAAAGTAATAATCGTTTTTTTTGCGTAATAAACAAATAATTAAAACTACGGAAATCGTCTAGAGACTCTTTTTTACAAATTCAACGATAATTGCTTTTAAATTGAATGCGATATGACAACGCTTTTTTCTGTCTTTTGTCTACGCTACGAAGAAAATATATAAAAGTTTTTCTCTTTTCGCACATTTTCTATTCGTTTTCGACGCAAAACCATTCGTTGAGTTATTTAAAAACACTCTTGTATTCGCATTAAAAGCGCGTCTCTTAGGGAAACTCTCGTGAAAAAAATATGAATTGCGAAATACAAAAAATAATATTTCACGTTTTCAAACTAAACACATAATGCAGAAATTGCAGGCCGATTTGACGTACTCAAACAATTTGATTCATTACCCAAAAAATAATATTTTGACAAATTTACAGATTTCTGTTTAACAATATTTATTTGTTTAATTTCCAACGCTCACGGGACAGGGGTTAAAGTTTGTTATTAGAATATTATTAGAGCTGAAAATTGTGTGCACTAAAAAGCCATCAAAATGCCCAAAATCCTCAATTATAACGTAAAAAAAAAACAAAATTTACTAGTTAAAAAAAATAAATAAATTTACATCTATATTGTATTTTATATAACTCAATGTTAAATATTATATTTTATGTTTTAAAAATTGGCATATCTTTTGTAATATGTACAAAACTACTTTGATGAAATCGGGTGGTTAATTTCTGGTGCTAAAAATAGTTGTAGTTATTTATGAAAAATACCAAATAAATTGCCCGACAAATGAGTTAAGAATTTGAAAATATAATGAAACTACCTATGTGTATTTCAGTGTTCATCGAATACCATTTCATTATAGATATAAATAATAATCTGACCGAAACATTTAATTTTATCTGAAATCGTTAATATACAACGTGATCTGATATCATTCGTTCGCAATATTATTAAAACTGGAACAACTTAATTTGTTTAAAGCATAAATATTGAATTTTGGCAATTTAAATAACGTATTCGGCGATAAATAACGATATTATACGCCTAATAATAAGAAAAACATACCAAAAATATTAATATTAACGATTCGGCGGCGATAAATCAATAATAATAAAAATAAAATTCTAAAACTTTCAGTACGAATGGACGGGTTTTTTTTCGCCACGAATTTATTAGAATTTAAAGCAAAAGTCTGGAACGGAAATAGATTTTTTTTTTTCCCTTTCCGTATTAGAAACAGCCAATTTATAATCAAAAGAATAAAATGTAAATAATAATAATACGCGCGTTGTCAGTGTATTAGTTACGGTTTCCGATCGCGTTTTTTTACCACCCTTCTTCCCGTGCAAACTTTTTCGATGCTATTTTTTTTTTATGTTCCTCTTTGATGTCGGTAAATTGCTCAAGACCTTCTCCTGGCTGCGTTGCCGCCGACTTATTTCGGAATAAGGAAAACACGTTTATCGCATTCGTTTTCGCTTTTCTTTCCTTTCGCCTAACAATAGACGATAAAAATTCTATTTGAATTAACTGCGACGAGTCAAATTCCGAATCAAACGAAAAAGCAATAATCATTAATTACGATCAGCAATTGCACGCTTTAAAACCGTAAAAGAACATGTTTCCGTTTATGCAGTTATTTTGAAAATATGTGAAATCAAATAAATGTCTATAAAATATAATCGTGACATAAGTTATTATGTTATGTGTTTAAAGTCTAAATTTAGAGTCATATTATAGATGAAACGATTCATTCACGCGGTACAACTATATTGTTATCTTTTATTGTCGTTATTTTTTTTGTCAACGTTCTCCGAAATCAAATGAATTTTGAAAAAATGTTTTTTAAATTCTTACCACTTATAAAACAAACCAATACCATACCTCAATTTTCGTACGAATCGATGAATCATTATTATAAATTCACAGTGACTTTGGGACAATCGGAACCTATCCAATATGAGAATGGACGTTTCGTTTTTAAAGCATACCTATTTGTTTACCTTTTTTTGAATTTTTTTTTCTAATTTCGAGGGCGTTTCTCGTCTACACGTTTGGCCGTTTACGACCATCGTCGTCGCGCGCGTTACCCGCTGCGCGAGATCGCCCGACGCGGGATCGCCGTCGCCGTCGCGTCGAAATAACAATCACGCGCCTCGGGGTCGATGACGCTAATACACTTTGCCGCGACCTCTCCCATCTCGCGCCGCAGATTTCGAAGAGCACTGGACTGACTAATGGCCGTTATTACCGTAGTAAAAGCACTAAACAAATCTCAAAGTGCTTTTCGCCGTGATGATAATAATAATAATAATAATAATAATATTATGACGTGCCGTGACAGCGTTATATTGCCAGCGATCGTTCAAAAAGCGGCGACTACGCAGCAGCAGCTGACGCCGTTCTTAATGCAACCGTAATAAAACATTCGGCCGCGGTGGCAGGAACAGCAGAGACGCGATGGCGATAACGATGGCTGCCGCAGTGGTTGATAGTGTGGTGGTGTGGTGTGAATAGAGTATGATTAGTCGGGCCGTGGCAGGAGCGTATAGTACGATTAGTCGTCGTCTAATATACGAGTGCAGCAGTGGCGTGTTATTAGTAAAGGCCCCGCCGCGGGGTTGTGCGCAATAGTGACGGCGGATACGTTTCACCGTAGACCGTGATGATCGAACGTTACGAAGCGGAGTCGATTGATATCTTCATAACGCGAAGCGATCAGAACCGCCATTTGAGTTGTAAAAAAAAAAAAAGGCTGAGCATGTCGTGATCGGTGGTAATTTTTTCACTTCAGGACCTCGGTGATGACGGTACCGACGTCGTCGTTTCAGATTTTTACATAGGACGCGAAAAGCCTGCCGTATAGTTTTCCAAGTCTTTTTATTGAATATACACGCACACGCGAATTTATTTGGTATATCGTTGATCATTTCGTTTCGAGTTGTACCGAAGCCAGAGTGTAAAATCCAGATGACAGGTCAATCCCCCGTTGGTCGGAGAAAAGTATAGCACTGCCAAAAAATCACATTTTCACTCGAATTGCCCTTACAGTTTTGAATGTTATTATTGTACGTGCACAAGTTTACCAAACTTCATTGTTATAGGTATGTATACAGAAAACAATGAAATCATAAGGATTTAAATATTATTTTACTACAGTATGTTAATTATAAAAGTTAAAACTAAATTAAATCAATAATAACATATACATTTATCATTGTTAAATTTAAACATATTCGAGACGTACTGCATTAATTAATTAATACGATTTCATTATCCTTTATCCTTTATATATATAAAAGAACAGGCCATTTTCATGTTCCCATTTTGTGACGACGCTATTTCACTTTTTTCCAATTTTTTTTTCACAGAGTTGTTCCAAATACCTTCCCGAGTGTCACCACGTCACCCGATTTTCAAAATTTTGCTTTTAATGGATTGAAATCGGTAAAAATAATATTATATAAAAATGAATCCCTATTTACCAGGTAGCCTCATCACGCTTGAACGGTTTAGCTAATCCTTTTTTTTTTGTTGTATTACGGAAAAAAAATTAAGAAAATTAACCCTAAGGGGGTTAGAAAGGGTACAATGTGTTATAAATGAAAAACGTTATTTCTCGATCGGATTTTTTTGAAACTTAGCATACATAGTAATGAAAAAAAATCTATTAACTTATTTTTCAAAATTCAACCTCTAAGGGAGTTAAAGGGGTTGAAAATTATGAACGTTATTTGTCCCTCATACCGGGATAAACTTTTCACGGGCTAGATTTTGAGATGCAACGATCAGCGAGTGCGTGGTAATTTGCATTTTATATGAATAGATTATTATGTTATCAAAAAACCCGACGATCTTTGCCAAAACGTATTGATTTTGCAATAACATATTATTACATAACTTTTACCGAAATCGCGTGCGTGCGATGAACAATAGAACGAATACAATAGAACTTTTTTCATTGGACGGTCGAATACGATCGCAGGCAAATCTATTGTCATTGGTCGATAAGCTCGATAGGCGTATACAATTAAAGCGAAAACCCGACGATCTTTACGCAAAAGGTATGGATTTTGCAACGTCATATATTATTACATAACTTTTACCGGAATTCCTCTGTCAATCGTAAACGCCGCGCCGTCTCCACATACTCTCAATAAGTCAGTTATTTTTTATACTACACAATTCACTAGAAATATAATATGGCAAAACAACGTTTGCCGGGTCAGCTAGTATAATATAAATTGATAGTTTTGATCGAACTCAGTGTAACCGTTGTCCCTGGCAGCCGACGACGGAAGAACATAACTGTCACGCGGCTATAGGATTTAATTGAAAACATTCAACGATCGTTTCGGAACGGTTCAAATAAATCGCACCTCAATATAATAATTCAAACTACTCTTTTCTAATTTCTCGGTATTTCAAAGAACGGTTTCCGAAGTTTTCGTCGAAACCGGTCGACTGTTTTTTGTCAACGGACCACAAGCATACTCGTACACGTAATTTCGCCCTATATATAAATATAGAGTATTCCATTTTGGCCAATAAGCAACAGCGATGCATTGTTGCCTGTGAATATATTCATAATCACCCCTTCTACCAGACAAATAAAACCGTGATGATGGCGCGTGTGCTATTCGTAATCATATTGTTCAGCTCGCGTATTAGTGGTAACAGACAGCCGAGGAGTAAAAGCAAGAAAAAAAAAAAGGGAAATAAAACTGAGAAAAATCCTTCTTGGCAGCGGTTGTCCTTCGCAGCTTAATGCGCGAATATACGGTCCCCAAACGTATGCCCCTTATTATTATCACGTCCCAACGCCACTGATCCGCGCGCACCTACTTATGTACTTATACGCGCTCGTAGTGTCTCCCCAGAGAGATATTATCCCGAATATATTTGTTGCATAATACACGGATAGAATATATTATTATTATTATTATTATTATTATATCTAGTTTTCAGCCGTCGTCGTGAAAATCATCTGTTTTACCATAATCTATTTGTCTATATTACACTATCACATGATATTATGCGGTGCAGTGCTTCTCAAACTCTTGTGCCAAGAGCCCTCTCTCCCCAGGGACGAATTCAGGTGGTTTTCAAAAGGAGGCAGATACGTTTAGTTGAAAACAAATAACACTCTATAGGTGTATACAAATATTAGTAAAAATAAAAGAATAACTAATATTGAAAGACACTGTTAAACGTTTATGATTATTATGTTTTATTGTAATAATCAAAGGGATCGTTTTGCCTCTTTTTGCGATCGTGCTGTAAATTATTCAACGCGGAGGATTTCGAGCTTTTTTAACATAATATCCACTAATAATTTTTTGAACATTTCCAAGTAGTGACTTGTAAACGAACCTCTTTAAACCGCAGTCATGCGGGAAGCAAAATATTCGATTGTAGGGACAATCGGAATAACTATTAAAACTCGGCATCAAATTATGAAAGGAATTCATTTTTTATTCCATCAAAGTGATTATCGTACACACGTGTTTATAAACTTTGTACAAATCTACACGACATTTAACATTTAAATATTTAAGCATCACAGAATAAAAAGATGCCATTTCACTACCCACAAAGTCAGATGTGTAAATTTACTAACAAAATAGTCGATAAATATATTTCGACAACATTGACTGTATAATTGTCTATTAATACCCACGAATCGTCAATTAACGTTAGATATGAACATCACTAGCTCGTCGTTTATTCCATTGCCGAAAACCCACGAAACTGGAAACGATAAAAAAAATACAAACAAAACGGTGAAATTTATTTTAATCGCAACAATATAATATCATGTTCTTCGTATATAAAATCGATTTATGGTTTTTCGTTTCGTCCCGGCAGTTAAGAAAACATGATTAAATACGTGACGTTTTAAATAATATCGAATAATTCGTTGGCTTTTCTTTTTCTTTTTTTTTTTTATTATTATTATTATCATCTATAAAGTTTTAAAGTCGAAAAGTTTTCCCTACGTCGGCCGACCGCAATAATTACGACAACGTTAATATTACTTTTTTAATTTTGTTTATAAAAGCTAATAAAATATGTGGTTTCGCGATAAAGATTTGAAATTTTAATTCGAGTTGTTAATTAAATCAAGGCAATATTAATAATAACACAACTATAACGTTGACTATACATCTTACTCAGTGGCGCGTTTAGTGTTTTAAAGCATCTGGGCTGCGTGCATTTTTATCGTCTTTTTCAACAACAAACTCGTTAGACTTGGCCCAAAAATCTTTTTCTATCTATTCGATTTCGAATGAAGCCTTAAAAATTTAGATCTTGTCGAAAACCGGTATTTTTCCGTTATTTTTGTTTTTTTTTAGAAAAATTTACGATAGAATTTTTTCTTGAAACTCGGCCCCAAAGCATGATAGATAGGACAAAACGTTCCGATCAAAAACGTGACGATGACCGACAAAATTAAAATAATAAATGAATAAAAAGCACTGCACGTCGGAATAAAATCAATACGTTCGTCGCTTCACTCAGAATTTAAAAATTAAATTCTAAGAAACTCGAAACAAAAAAACCTTTACAAACTAAATATAGGTAGTTTAATAAATCGACGCTATTGAAAATCGTCGGCGTTGCCATTAAGGTTGCTGGAGGAGCGTTATTAATTTTCGGTCGAAAATACGGCTCACGTGTTCGATCACTGCGCGCGGTAAAGTGTGCCAATATTAATTTCGAAAACCGATTTGGATTCACGAAAACTACCGCGGAAGCTTTTAGCGTCGTAAACGTACAATGAGAATTTTCGAAAATCGTAAGAATATCGAACGATCGTGATATATGTAGCTGTTGGTGGAAAAAAACTTTCCGCGAAAACGAGCGTTGGTCGACAAAAGCCTCACTCGGTATAGTTTCGTTTACAGCTCGTCGTATCTATCCGTCTGCAGTTCGTTATTACAACATTTGACAACAAGTACTTGGTATCGGCCCAAGTGTTGATTATTGTTGTACTTTGTATATTTTCGCGTGTAAAACGATAGCGTTTCGTCGTTGTACCGCGCGTGTATTCTTCACTGTTATTATAATGGACGTGTCATGTACTTTTCGAGAGGTTTTAGTGGAAACGCGCGTAGTACTTACTACCTATAAACCGCAGTTGCTGTTTTCAACACGTCGTTCGTGTTAATTACGGCCATCATATCGTCGTTACAGTCGCGTAAAAACGAGACGAAATATCGCCGAATACAAACAATTAATTGTTGACGAGTGACTGTGGTTTTGTGAGGGTTTTCATCGTTTAAGTCGACGTTCTCGAATCTCCGTGTCGATGTTATTCGAGATTTTCCTGCAAGAAATCATTTCAAATCGACCTTTTCAGGTTTGCACGCAAACCTAGGTGAAAACGTATTTTTATGAGTGAAGACCCGTCGGGTTAGATATCCATCAGGCGGTACGTAGCCTACACGTTTTGTCTCTATTTACGGCGAGTAAAATATCGGGAATCATCACGCGGGTTTGTAACGAATCTAGGTGGTTTTCGGACAGACGTTTCGTTGTTGGATCGTCATCGTCGCGCGTGACGAGACGAAAGAATTGTGTCGGAATATATACTCATATAGTGGAATCGACGACGACGTGTCCGCATTTTAGAAACGTTCGCAAACGATATTTTGCTTATCGCTGATAAACGCGATGACGAACTCGGTTCGGTATATTATTGTTTACGTTTTATACCTATTATTATCGTGACCGCGTGGCGCGGCGGAAAAGTTTCAGACCAGGATTAAATCACAAAACTTACGACAGTTCGGAACACTATAATGGTCACGCGCGTCGTCTACCTTCGCGGGTTCGGTCGTAAAAGAAAACGTTACGGCCAACGACGGTTTGCGCAATCACACCGTTAGTAAATCAGTTATTCGTATTATTATTGTTATTATTATTGTCGTGGTTATTATTTCGTCGTTGTGTTTTTCGCGAGTCGGAGCATATTTCAATTAAATAACAATGTTATTATAGCTTTTCGTTTGAGTAAGTCGCTCGTAAGCGTATTTTTACGATCGTTTAATCGTTTTCAAAAACAATATAATAGAGGTTTTCGTTTTTGAACCGGCGCGGTGACTATAACTTTACTGAGAAGAACCGATTTTTCGACCGAAACCTTTTGGAAACATTAGAACCGGAACTTAACGGGGAAACAGCTGTTGAAATGTTTTAGGAATCAGAACCTGACCGGAACCGAATAATTTAAAAACTGAAACTGATGCTCTAACGCAGAGCCGAGGTTTTAAATTATCATACCAATATTTATAGTTTTAAGTTATATTTTTAAAATATCCGAAACCTATCAAAATTTTTTCTTTTAATGAAATTTCAAAACAACTGGAGTAAAATATTAAAGGTACAGTAAACGCCTGTTCTGAACGATATCATAAAAATAATCAAACCATCGAAATGGCAGCCCGATATGCCATTGTCGAAGTGGATTTCTTAGCGATTTAAAAATAATCTTTCGGAAACTAATCCAAGTCCGTATTTTATGGGAATACAATGTTTTATTTTGTTTCGCATTTTAGCTAAATGTATCGGGACAGGTATATGTGTTTTTTTTCTTTCTGACCTCTACTATTCGCCCAAAACCTATTTTATTTATGCGTATTGTTCGAAAACATTCGTTATTTCTCTCCGTGTTTTATTATACCTCGGAGAATGCTCATATATCCTTAGAGCACTATTCATCCTCCAAATATTTCGCATTCCACCGACGGCGCGGCGGTTCGTGTTTGGTTTTATCGATCTCTATTCCTTATTTTTATTTTTTGAAATTACCCGAAAGACGCTTAGAAAATAGCATTTTTTCAATTTTCCAAAACTCATCGCCCGCGCGGTGCCGTCATTAATTATTTTTACTCGTTTACGTTTTAACAACCCCCTTTTGTTCTCGTAGAATTATCACTCGTACTTTTTATTTTAGACTTTAAAACTCTTGATCTATTGATATGTAATTATCGTAAGACCGGAATTATTTACTCATATTAAGTGATCGTGGAAATGTAGACAAAAATAATTTCCCTGCGGTGCCACGAGTTTCGATTTCGCGTCTCGAGGCCCCTTGAAATAAAATATACGGTTGAAAATCAATATTATTTACTATTATTAAAATCTGTTTAAAAAATATAATAAAGGGCAATTATTATCTTTAGTAAAAATCGAAAAACTGCAGACGGGCGACAAATTAGGATTTTTTTCGTTTTAATATTATCTCTCGGTAGTATAGGTGTATGATACTGCTCTATTCGTCATACTCGTAAACACGTGTTTTAAAATGAAATATCGTCGCGTTTATGCGATTTATAGTACCTACCTACTGTATTTTAATGTCAAAGCTTCCGTAGCGCGCGAAAGGTGCGCTTTATACGTATATGTCGTCGCGCCACTTTAAAATAAAAGGTGAAAAGATGTGTGCGCTGAAGGACGCGCGCGATAAATACCGATAAAAAACGTTTTGAGCGTTGAAAACAAGGGAACGCGTTGTACAGTAGTATATTACGCAGTGCGCGTAAGTTTATTATTATAATATATCGGCACACTCGAAGGAAACTCGCTCGCAAAGATATAAGTATAGAAGGCGGTGAGTGGTTTACTTTCTTTTTTTTTTTTGATCTTTACGTCGAACCTTCGAGACTCCGAAGAAAGCGCGAACGCGTGCTATAATATAACAGTCGACGATAACATATTGTAACGTTATATAATATCATACCGAAAAATTCAAAATCGCCGTTGCTGCGCAAAAATTGTTCACTAAACTTTGGATATATTTATAATATTTTTCCTCATTTCATTGGAATATTTTTCAATTAGAACGCTAATTACGAGGAGCAAAAAATAATAATCGCCTGCTGACGACATAATAATTCGAATAGTATATCATCTTAGAAATATCGAACGAAACGTCTTTGGAAAACGAAATCAATCTACTAGCGAGATGGTACTCGATGACGAGCTTTAAATTACTGCAGTAGTAGTAATACCTACAATACTTTTGTGGACAAATACTTTTTTCACCGGTAGAATGTTTTTTCTTCTTAAAGTACAAACGCCTGATTTTTTCTTGTCCTTGTTCGTGGTAGATTATCTTTCTCTCGATGCAAATCTTCTCAACTCTCGCCCTTTTAACGTTTATTTGCTATTCTTTATCAGCCGTATATTAAATCCGCTTTTTAATAAAAACGATTTTTTTTTCTTTCATGGAATTCCTTTATTCATTGTAGTCTCGCTATAATCACGTCTTAAAATTAAGCACCATTTTAATATATTTATAATAATAATCATAAATAGGTGTAATAATGAGTGTAGTAGTTTTTTCGATTTTAAGGAACACGCAGAAAAAAAGCAAATGAATTCTGTGAATATATTTCGGAACATAATAGTTATCTCTGGTTTTTTTTTTTTTTTTTAGAATTAAAATATATCGGGCAACTATATGAAAGTTCGAATTAAAATTAAAAAAAAAAATTCAAATCACCGACTCGACTGAAAACATTAATTGATACGAATGAAATATTTTTTACAGTCCCGAAACCCAATGCTGGACATAAACGATTTTTAACGAGTTAAAATTAGGGTCTTAATGAGAGACAACATAAACGAGTCATAAAGTTTGCGTTAAATTAAAAGTTAATTTAAACTTTTCGACTCTGCGTCGTCGTCGGAGTATTTAATTGCGATTGATTCGATTTCGGTTCGGCGAAAAATTCGTAACGAGTTTTTTTTTTCCCCTGACCCGGCGCGATTAGAAAGTTTTTAGAAATCGACGGGGGAGCTGGGGACCCCCTCGGAGACGACGCCCCGGACGTGTACGTTGTTTGCGGAAACGCGGTACGCTCGTCGCGAAACGGGCCGCCGGGTAAGAGATGTAATTGATTCGACGCGAACGACGAAACAACGATTGCGATTTGCGCTCTCGACGACACGCGACGCGCGTATCGGGACGGGAGGAGCGTGTATAGTCGTCGTAATAGTTGTTCAAAATATCGTCGCACAAAACTGTTGTAAAATCGACTGCGGGTGTACGGTATCGGTAACCGTGGCAACGGACCGTCGTTGTCGTCTCTGCGAACGGCGGGCGAACGAGGATGAGACGACGCGAGTAAACTCGCGAGTTTATGACGGCCTCGCGAGTGACACGTCGCGCGTCGCACTCGTCTCGGAGCCGTGTAATAATTTTCATTTCGCTCGTGGCGAGAGAAAGGGGAGAAAAAACCGAGCGAAAAATATACGACAGTGATAATTATTGTTGCGCATTGAAAGATGTCTGCTCGTCGACCGAGCGCGGTCTGATTAACCGTTCACAATGCGAAAAAGTATCGTTATTCGGCGTCCTCTCGATAATGTAGAATAAATCCTATGGAAAGATCTGTTGGGTTAGGTTATAGTCAACTTGCACGCCAACGGCACGCGTATCATGTTATATATAAAGAGTCTACGCGTTTTAGAAAAAACAATAAATACGCTGTGATATCGTCGCTCAAATATTCCCGAGAAACGTCCGCCAGTAACGAAATTTAATGGTTAAAAAAATAACGCGCCGGTCGACTTCCGATCAGAGTCGCTTAAGCCGTATAATATTCGTCGCGATAATATTTGCGTGAATAAAATTCAGTCATCGTGTTTGCAACGATTTCGAGAAATCAATTTTACAATTTTCAATACGACTCGCGTAATTTCAACGGACTCTTACGAAATTAATATACTCTCACTGTATATGTTTTCTCTCGACTCGACACTTGGTTTTTCTCAAACTAATCTAACCAAACGAGTTGGGAAAAAATATTCCACTCTCCCGGCTTCGTTTATTATTATTTTATAATACCCTCGAAGTGACTTGAATTGACAAAGTTCAAGTTTCTATCAGAAATTTGAAAATATCTAAATACATTATGCCGATGTCTGTGCTGCCATTGTTCGTGGAGTTGCGTGTCTTTTGGTGCATCACGATTCATCGAGGAGGGGGAGGCGAGAGTAATTAACACTATGTCTATACGACGGGCTTACAACTACGGCTAAAAACTTAACTAATTAATAAAAAAAAAACACTCGTAGTTTGCAGATGTAAATAATCTGTGATATATTAAAATCGATATCAGAATATATAACCGGGGGTACTGATATTAATAATTATATACCTAGTCAAACACAAAATTGTTCGGGAGATCTTTGGAAGCTTCTCTCCCTTTGCCGGAACTCCGCCGAAACCCTTATTCAAATATTTTAGAAACCGGAACTTCAACGCCGGAACCATTCTCGTCTAAGTTATTCTAAAGCCGGAACCAAAATTTCGGACTTGACCTAACCGAAACTGAAAAAAAAACCATATGTTTGTACGCTATATCGTCCCGTATATATTATCTTCGCGTAAACCGAATTTCGCGGTTTGGGATGCAATGCCGGGCCGTAACGTCTTTAAAGATAACCTTGTCATTTCTTCGGACGTACAATTTAAAAAAAAAATCCCAAAACACACCTGATTTCGTTTTTTTTTATTTCTAATTGCTCTCGTTTCGAATCAATTCACAACTCTTAATATTCGATCGATCAATGTACGGAATTCGTCCATAATCAACCGGAACCCCGATTTTTACAAAATTCAACCCACCGAAAAATTCCTAGAGCCTAAGATAGGTTTCAAATGAGATACACTAGTGACGATAGTGATTAATTTTCGTGAATGTTCTTTCAAACCAACTCTCGAGAAAAACGATTCTGAAGGACAGGATTATCAGCCTTTAAAAAAATTCGAATTTTATGAAAATCACACCATCTCTAAAAAATAGTAATATGTAAGTAGTCTATGCGAATTTCAAGTTTCTACTGTAATTCATATTTCAGTAATAATGAAAGAATAACTAGATTTCGTCAAAAACAGGTGTTCCGTAAATTTTACGAGTTTTTCGCAATGTTATCGTCGGTTTTTTTCAATTTTTGAAAAACCCATCATAGAGAGAGAATTTTGAAATCAACGCCTCTCAAAGCATATCGACTAGACAACATTTTCTAATAGAAACCACTCCTGAAGTTGAAAACGAGACCAATTTAGAGTCGAAAATGTGATGATAGATAAAAAAAACTAATTTATATATATTATATAGGTATCGGTCGTCTCGAGTTCCTCTTCTGTTCGCTATTAAATTATGACGCAAAACCGGCGCTTCGTCGCGGGCACCTTTGAACGCGGAACGAGGACGGTGGCTTTTCTGCCGAAAAGGGTTACCACTTGTAAAAAGGGTTATTAGACAACCGTCGAGTATCGCGCGTCTAATAACGACAACGAACAAGCGTCCCGTATTGACCTCGACGAGTCGTCCGGCAAAATCTACCCAAAGTCCCAACAACAATATAATATCCGTACAGCAATCGTTATAAATTCACGTTTTATCCTGCGCGCGCGAAAACTGAAGCGTCCTTGTAATTATTATTATACCCGGGCCGACTTTCCGGCTAAAACGATAACCGTAAGGACGATATCGCGACGCGACCGGCGGCGTATAGGTGACCGTGTTTTTAAGTGCGACGGCGTCGCGAGTGCGTCTGATGGTCAGCGTAACGGTTAAGAGCACGCCGGTCACGGTAATAATAACGATTATATTATAACGAGTTTAGCAACAGTGGTAATAAACGGCGAGAACTCGGGTTAAACCGCGGTCGACACTGACGCGACGACGCGGATCGTTTACTTATCGGAGTATTTATTAATTTTCGAACGCCTCAAATTATGCAAAATTACAAAGTAACACTACGTGTTTTCTCGAGATAAAACGAACAAACGCGACGCGCTGGAACGTACAATAGACGCATGGAAAACGTATTATAATTTTCGTGTAAAAATCCCATTATGAAACGTGTTCGGAAAATAGGAAAACCTCGGAAACCAAATATAAATAACGTGTTTATTCGAGAGAAGTAGATTTTAAATTCTCTCTGTATTTTTGCCTAAAAAATTGACGATAAAAAACCGATTATTACGGTCATCGGTTTTCGACGAATCTGGATACCCGAAACGTCGTTCGTCCCGTAGAGACAAAAGTCTCAAAAAAAGGGTCGCAAAAGATTTTGTAACCTTTTTCGCGGGCGTTTTACGTTTTCAAAAAAAAAAAAACGCGGATAAAGTCGTTCCCTCTCCCCCGGTCGCTCGCGTGGGAAAACATCGAAAACGCTCGCGCGACACACACGCCGCGGAGACGACACACGCCGCTTTCGCGGACGGTATAAACGGATTTAACGATCGGCCGACGGGGTCGTAAAAAGCGACACGCGCGCGAGGAGCCGCCGCCGTTACGTATACAACAAAAACCTAACCGGGCCTGCGTATACGATTTTATAGTATTGACAAATTGATAGCCGTCCACCTAAGACCTTTTAGCGGCAGCGGTATTGGCACCGCGCGCGCCCTTTCAGTCAACTAAACTCGTATCGTTCGATCGACGACGACGACGTGTGCGGCGCGCTGTCCGAGTGTATATAATACGTACACACATATACGTGGTCCCGCGGTGGTGGCAGAAACAAATCGTTCGTTTGCGAGAGTAATGCGGTTTTTGTTTTCTCTCTCTCCCCGTTCCCGCTTTCTTCTTTCTTTCTACTTTTTTTTCTTCTTCTTCTTCTCTCGGCCCGCACCGACAAATCGTCTCGAACACGCGTCCCGCGCGCCCGCAACGACGCGAAACCGTTCGGAATCGTTTACGTCCGACGCAAAACAGTATGTTATCACGTCGTATCGTGCGCGTTATCTGTTTCGCGGATCGCCTCGCGAGAGTCCGATCGCACCCGCGATGTCCTGACCGTGCCGATCTATAAAACGTCGTCACGCGATCTTTGCAACGGTAAAGGTATTTTATTTCTAGTGTCGTCGGTGGGAAGTTTCCGTGATAGAAATGGAATCACGGGTGGCTTCCTCGGGGGCCAGAAAGGTTTAGTATAAAAGGAAAAACCGTTACGATCACCGAATTCAAAAAAAAAAAAAACATCCAATATCGTTTTGTGCAATAAAGTTTATTAAAAGCATCAAATGTAATTCCTAACGAATACTTCTAACTTTTATACTTGCAACGTAGGTAGTATCAAAAGAGATGCTACGTTCGCTACTTGCTACGTTCGAGGGATTGATATTAGTGATAATTGGTATTTTCAATTTGAAACCGATCAACAACAAATGAAACCATCACCGTTGCTCATCCGTTCCTTTTTAAAAACAACGACGAAACAAGTGATGTCGTTTTATCTTGGTTACCGAGAAAAACGCACGCGGCTGTTGTGCAGCGCAAGGACGCCCGCAGTGCGCCATAATCAGAGTGACTGCAGCAGCACGTTGAAATCAAGGACGCGTCCGGCTTTCAGACGTTCTGAAAATTGTCGAAATCGCGCAGTGTTTCGATATTTTATTCGTTCGGTCGTCGGCGAACAACAATCATTCTTGACGAGCGTTTTTCGCGGGCAGTTCGCCGACGGACGTCCGAATATCATTGGGTTCGACAATGTATCGCTCAGTCACTCGAAATCCATCGCGGCGACGGCCACTAGGTAGTACGACCTACTCGTCCGAATAGGTAATAAAACACGGTCCGACCGTTCGGGTTTAATCAAACTCTAAATAATTAATTCGCGTTGTTATCGCGCGCGCGGTCTCGTCTAATACATAAACATGCGGACAAGTCCTCGTCCGAGATTAAAAGTGTACGCTCAAATAAAACCGTCGGAAAGTGAAAAACGGTACCGACAAGTTAATACTATTATTATTGCAAGCGTCGCGTAGTTTATATATATTTTCGTTTTACTACTATACTTCTGTCGCTGCGTCTGTTGCCGGCACCGCCGGGAGACGTTAAGTCGAATTTATGTATTTATTTTCTTTTTTCTTTTTTTATGATTTTTTCGAGGCTATAAAATTTCACATAATATTATCAATTTCCACGGTCGGAAATATCGGTTTAAAACGCCATCGCGTCCTCTCGGAACGACGCCACGGCCGCGGCACTAAACCGTTTCCATGATAAATATATCGTATCATTTGTTCTTTCGGTTTCTCGGAGCGTCGGATACTCGCGGAAGCTCGTACGACTATTGTAAATTCGCGCACGTCTGTGAATTCGTTATCGTTACGATTTACAACGGGCGACCGTCTGAAAACCGAAATGGTCACGATAAAGACGCCAGACTACGGCGAAACCGGTGATTTTTTTCTATTTCGGAACGCGATTGTTATAGCCGAAGACGTTACCGAATCGTCGCTAACGGTATTTTATCGTCTTAATCGTCGGACGTTTCCAATAACCGCCGACGATGTAAAACTACTCGTATTATTATGCTCTCTCGTATCCGTCCGCGGTGAAAATCGTGTAAATTATTTTATTACCGCAACGGGCTAGGTTTCCGGCGACCCGAGCGACCTAGAAATAATAATAATAATAAAACAAAAACCATAAATATTAAAAATTCCCTCGTAAAACGCTCCGAATTAAATAAAATACTCGCTACCGAAAGCGATTATTTGTGTTAGAGTAGTTCATAACGGTACGGTCGGTAATTTACGAAAATTAATTACAGTAGGAATTTCAGGTAAATATGTCGAGTTTAAACGCGTTTGAGTTTTTTTTCGGTAATTACCTTCGAGTCGTGCGTGCGTGATTTGTGATCGGCCGAGGAAAAATATTTTTAAAAATAAACCGCGTTTTCGTGTGTAAATACATGAAAAAAATAAACAAATAAAAGAAATTACTACGACAAATATTATCGAAATTTAACAAAAGTGCCAAAAGAACAATTCGAAAAAGTTTGAAATCAATCTTACATTTAGAAAAAAAAAAAAGAAAACCGAATGAATTTTCAAATGCATGTTACAACAATATTTCAAAATCGAATTGTGTACTCGAAACGTTATATGAAAACTACTAACTTCATTCGATTTTTTAATTCGAAACGAGATAAAATATCGAAATGTATATCCAATGGTTTCCAAAAAAAAAAATGTAAATTATCTTTCTTTTTAAAGTCTGGTTGGTATTATTTTATCTTATCGAAAGGCTTCTAAACAATTCGAGTTGGAAAACAATTAATAACACTCACGTTCCAGTGTGTATTTTAATATAACACCGGTTTTTGTCGTTCGATTGAAAACACAAAAAAATATGAAAACTCGTACGGGGTACGTGAAAAAGTGATCGTTAGCGCTGCCCGCGGGCAGGACCGCGAGTCGGCACGTATCCACGTAACAATACATTGTCGTTTTGCATTGTTGCGGTGACCCGCCGGGAGGCGAAATTTTTCGAAAGCGGGTCGCCGACGAAAAAAAGCTCGGACGTCACTGGTACGCATACTAATATTACTGCACTCGCTTTTACCGGACGTTTATCAACATCGATCTGAAACGTAAAGCTCGCGCGCCGTATCGGAGGCCGAAACACTACGGCCAGTCGGAATGCTAAAACTCCCAGGTGATGTCGCCTTCCTTTTTTCTTTCTTTTTCATTTCGTTTTTCACTGCGGCAGTCGACTGCACTGCGAGCTTATACTCGACGACCCACATCAGACGACAATTTTTTCCCCTCCATATTATTATATTCAATCGCTCGACTAGAAACTTTTTTTTCTTTTTTTTTTTTTTAATACGTTTTGTTCTCCGACTCCGAAAGGTGAATAGGATAACGGGGAGCAGTGTACGGGGAGCTCTCTCTCGTTTTCAGTTTTTCATCATCGGACGCATTTCCAACCGCCACCTTTTTCAGTCCAGAGGTTTTTTTTATTATTATTATTATTATTACAAAATAATCAACGTCAAACACGCGCGATTTTTATTTTTTTCTCGTATTGTTAATTGTTTTTGACACAACGGTTATGACTATACAAGACTGCAGAGCACTGATTCAAATGCGAATTTAATTCATTTGTACAGGTGCTTCTAAAACGACGTTGTTTTTCAAGTACAAAATTCGTTTCATCGTACAGCCGAAAAATATTTATTTTTTTTAAATATTATTTGGTATTTTTGTTCGGCAACATATTTTTTTTGTTAATGTAATTTTTTAACTCGTAAAAACCCACGCCCTATTTATGACATTATATTTCGCCGGACGGAATCGAATTTTCGCAATAATATTGCAAACAATCGCCTCGTCGTCTGTTCAACAATATGTAAATAATATGTTTCTTAATTTACAAAAACATCGTGGGAATATTGCCCTTTCAAATTCATAGTGTCTCGTTCCACGTTTATAAGCGGAGAAAAACGCCTTATTTCTGCTTGTAAAAATGGAGCGCGCTGTCCCCGATTATATATCATAATATCGAACTCATTAAACGCGTTCAAACCGTTCGGAATCGAGATCGTGATTTCCGTCGAGTTCCGATCGACGCGACGAACTCTAGTAGCAATTTAACGACGACAGTTTTTTCTCTACCGGATCGAGTTATATGATTAAAAAAAAAAAAAACGTGCCGAGCTGCATCTCTTCGGGTCGGGAACCGAACGCCGAGCACGACACTTTTGTTGAGCCGGTGGTAATTTGATTATTCCTTTCTATCTCTCTCTCAAAGAAAAAACAAAAATGAAAAAAAAAACTAGAAAAAGAAACGGAAAAGTGTACACGATCGACGTATTATCAATACGTTCGAAGTAAATAGTAATCGATATTTTTCCCGCACGACAAGACGATTCGATTAACCAAACCATTGGCGTGCGTACGAAGGATGTCGATCATTCCCTGCGAAGCTAGTCTCGTTTAATTGGTCGTATTGAATAAAAACGTGGTTTAATGTTTTTCTATAAAATGGTATGTTTAGCGACCTCGGGATTAAGGACGATCGTTGTGTTTTGTTTATGTACAGCAAAAATGAACATTACGGTCAGGGGCCGTGTTAAAGTATGTGTAAAAAGGGTTGTGTTGTTCCTACAAGGCTACAATTTTTTCAATTGTTAAACAAAAGCTTTGTACATTTTTGATAACAATAATCCTTATCATAATATTATGTATTGTAGGAACAGTTTTAAAGTTACTAAGACGCATAGGTAGTAATAAACTAACTTATATAAATGACAGTTTATATTATATAATAGCGATAACTTATAAGTGATGTACATATAATATTCAATGGTGTGGAGCGATTCGCTGTTACTTATATAATTTTTTGGATGAATCAAGTTCTATTTCGGTTTGTTTTTTGGGCCGATAGTTATCACGCGAATACGAGTCATTTTAAACGTTTAAGCTTTAATAGAAAAAAAAAGCAAGTGCATCGCCACCAGATATTTGACTAAATCTGCGCTCACAGAAAGGTAGTAAAGGACGATATTCAATAAAACCTGCTCCCAGGCAACGACGGCACCGATGACAGTGCAGCAGTTAGTCCAAAGACGCATGTAATAATTCAAGAATCCATACCGACCGAATATCATAACTCTTAAAAAAATTTAATTTCTACTCAAATTTCGATTGTCAACGGTAGAATTGAAAGTCGTATTCTCACGCGCGCGTCGACGTTTCTTTTAAATTATAACAAATAGAAAATACCATTCGTTGGCCCTTTTGAAATTAATTAATTCGCTTCGAGATACGCAGCGAGTTTTCATAATCGTACGCATCGATCGAGTTGTTTTCAGAAATACATCTGCGAAAAACGTCTGCTCACGCGCCTACGTCGCAAATCCGGGGCTCGTTTTCGAAAAATTTCTCCTCCGGCGATAGAACTCCGCGGGAGTAGGCATCTCCCGGCGGACACCGTTTATAGTACGCGGCCGAATTCGAATGTTAAAACAGCGCGCGCGTCGTCGCACCGCCATCATACGGACGGCACCGCGTACATATATAGTTTGCGTTTTATGTGTTGTATACTCGTTTAGAGAGTAAATATTTTTCGATCGTAAAAGCAAACGGTGTATGGTCGTCGTCGTCGTCGTCATCACTATTGTTGTTGTTGTTGTTGTTGTTGTTTGACGACTACTACCAGCCGAAAATCGATAACGCGAAACTATAAATCAAACACATCGACTATGGCGCAGGGGCGGCGTGCAGACGATTTTCTCGTAGGAGGAGGGGGATCACGAAATTACTCGACAAAACTTTACGCAAAATGAGCTGTATACGGCGGCGTGTATATAAACGGTTATTAATTCGACGGATCCGAATCGTTTTAGAACACGAATAAACTTTGAACGGCCGAGACGTCATCGTACAATGATGTTCAGCGTCGTCGCGTCGTCGGTCTGTCGCATAATCGGCACCCAGAGCGATTTTTATTATTTTTTTTTTCACGAGGCCCATTCGTAAAGCACAAAAGTGCTCCAATACGTTTCGTCACGCGGCCGTTTTGACGTGTCGTCAATAAATTATGCTCCACACCTACTCGGATTTATATTATTTTATATGAAAGTCCGTGATCGATAAAACAGTCAATATCAGCGTGACAAGACGTTTTGTGATATATATACGTATCGTTACGGTGTATACTAGGGGGAAAAGTCATTGATTTCTTTATATGAAGTTTCAATATTTTTTGCACGTCGTATTTTCACACCGACATTGAAATGTAACGTTGATTTCTCGTAAACTATACTCATTTGGTACATCACACGGTTTTTAAATTTAACCGTATTTACAATGTATTTCAACGTATTTGAACAAAATGTGATTATTAGATAAAAAAAGAATTCAGTGGTAAATGGGAAAAGTTTAGTTTATAAATATTTATTCGATCAGATCTCGTGAGATAATTATAAATATATTGTTTATTTCATTTTTCTTTTTTGATAACTTAGTAATGTTAATTTAATTTAATTATTATTATTACAATTGTTATATTATTATTATTATCATTTTATTTTAGGTCATAATAATATATACTGTATTTTAACTCTCTACTCCAACACAAACTTGGGCTAAAGGGACTAGGTATACTTCAATATTTCTATTTTTATTTTAATCATATAATTATGTGTAATCGTAAGAAATAAAGAAAAAACTATATCTAAAAAAAAAAAATGTCTCAACCATACGGCATGTGTTTATCGTTCGCGGCTATTGTGTAAGTTTCTAGAGATTTCACGGAAACCCGGTCGCCGGCTGGGTAAACAAACAACCCGCCGCCGCCGAACCGGTCTCGCGGCGTGGTATTGTTTCCTTAGCCGCCGCCGCCGACCGGCTCGCGAAACTTCCTACTCCCTTTAGTAGTTGCCTTAGTGCGGTGCGTCAACGAGCTCCTTCGTGTGTCGGAAGATAAAGGTCGTATTATTTTTATTATTATTATTTAATTGGCGCGTGTTCTTGCATATTTTTATTACCGTTGTACTGAACACGCCGTCGTCGGAGCGTTGGTATTTTTTTGATTTTAGATTGATATTTTTTCGTATTACATTCTCATTAAATACATAATATAACTAATTTTTACCTTTTACACATCGTTCATATAACTAAAGAAATCCTAAAAACTAAACGGTACAACACGGTTGGTTGGTAGATTCTGTATGCTTCGTGGACGTTTATTTTCTTCTCGGCACACTATTATCGTACTCGTTTTCGGGCGACACTGGTGTATACCAATATCGTTGTAAAAATCAGTAACGTCGCCGATGGTAATAATGTTATCATCACCGCGAATCGTCGTACACCGGCACGAACGCGTCTGTCGAACAAACGCCTAAACGGTAATCGAATCGTTCGTTATAAAAAAAATAAACAACAACATTTACGGTGTACTCGTTTAATAACGTCGCGACTTTAGGTCGTCGAAATCGTTAGTGTTTGGGGTACACGCGTCGCAGTTCGCGTCACATACAATATCTACTTATCGTTTATCGACTACTTTTGTTCGAAAAGATTATTTTTCAAACGGAAACGACCTTTCTCGGCAGTATGCATTTCGCACGCGAATTCGCGAAACGGCTGAAGTATAACTTTTAGTCCGTACGAAAACATTCGCTACGCTGTTCCACGTCCGAATGGAATCGAAAGAACATAACACTAGCTCGTAAACGGCGTCTGAGACGCATTCTCACACCGTATGACACTTACACGACGTCGTAATGCTATCAGTCGATGGGTTCTTTACGCCGTTCGTTTTCATGTGCCAATCTCGAAAAAAAAAAATGCGTTTCGAACGTGTCTGTCGGCTGGCGTGCGAAAAAATTGGAACTCGCGGAAACGTAACTTTTCACTCGAAACCGCGACCGGTTCGCGTCGTATAGTATACGAAAAATATCGGTTACGCGAGCCGCGGTATCCGGTTACCACCGACCTCGCGCCCGACGACACGACGACGCGATTACATTAAATTTTATCATACCGTGCGCGCGTACGCCAATCGAATATCGTAATAATAATAACAACGTGGCCGCAGGAAAATTCCCGGAAACTGCCGCCGTTTTCAGGACGACACGGTTGATGTTAAATATTATTTTATTTTTAATATTCTGCGAGTTCGGCGGCCCGGGCGGGGGTGGGGGATGATGCTGAAGAGAGGTGGGGGGGGCGGGTAGGGGCTGTCAGTCGCGGTAAATTTGTTTTGAAGTTTAAATCTTTGAGCGACGTGCGCGGGCGGTAGAAGGACGGGCAGGGGGAAAAAACACGGAGCGCCGCGGACGAGAAGGGACGAGCCCCGATGTTGACGTTAATTAATTCCAACTCACTTTGCGCGCATACAATATTATTTCGTAACTTTACACAGCACCTACCTGTGTTAGTGTTTATTCGTATTTCCTTTTATCGCCAAACTATAATACATCGAATTGAAAACTAATTAAAATTTAATATACAATGTTTGTATTAAACTATCGACTGTATAATATTATATTGTGTATTATACATTGTGAGCGCGCCCATCTCCTGTAATATCTCTTTTGTACGACACACTGTCAGCAGTGTTCGATCTGTTTATAAAAAAAAAAAAAAAACACTGCGATAATAACGACGGCACGACGCGATGTATTGTCGGCGGCGTGTTTGACGTACACCGCGCCACGATGTAGGTTGTTTTTAATAATCCGATCGAAACACGCCGCTCTGTCGTCGTCGAAGTCTCTCGAATGCGACTCGAAACACAATATATTGGAAAAATCTAAAAAAAAAAATACGTATATAAATATTTCGGAACGGAGTGAATCCAACAACTGGCATCTCGGTGGACTGCGATTTATAGTTTTAAAGCGCGATACTCTTCAAACGAGAATCGAATAAAAATCCGTAACCCAGATATTAGCGTTTATTTATTCCGAGCGGTATTTTCCGATTTAACGCCGTCGTCAAAACGAAATAACCATCGTGTTTAATGTATTCAAAAGGTTTGTTGTCCTATTTTCTAAACGTATTATTGTCGAACCTTTTCAGATTATTTCCGCGAAATTAAATGAAAATTAGCGTATGAGATTTTTATAATATTCATATATTTTACGGAAAGTATTTTGAAAAATAGACGAGTGTTTATATTTCGAGCAAACTGCGAGCCGAATCGATTTTATGAGATAGACGTGATTTGTGAACACAGAGTGGTTTGTGATCTTAATGCCGCGTATTGTAGATATTGTAGAGCAAATAATATTCGGGGCGATAATAAATTATGATCGAAACGACGAGATACCGCTCGAGTCGGGTGAAATACTGTCCGGGGTGGGGGTGGGGAGAGAGGAGAAACTCGGAAACTGTTGTCAGATTTTCTTCTTCCCAGAAGAGTTGGGGATTTCGAAAAAAAAAAAAACGTCCTCTCAAAAGTAACGAGAAGATAATTTTTGCTACAGCGATATAAGTAGTACACGTGTACACACGTGATCGAATAGCGCGTTCTGTTCGAAATTCGCTCACTTAGAAACGAAAAATAAAATAAAAAATAAACTTCACCTAAAAACCAGCGAATCTCCCGATCTGCTCGGAAAATATTAGGGTAACCTCGAAAGCGCCGCCCTCGGAGATCAACAGTCGCATCAGTCCCCCCCCGAACACGGCGCCGTCTCTTGGAAATAAATGTGTCACGCTGGTAAACGAAAAGGTCACGTTGTTATTGCTATTGGTTTTCGTGACAATTATATTAATGCGTCGTCTGTCGATAATATCGATAGTAAACGACGCGCGTCACCGCCGCCGCGGCCTCGGAGCGTTCTTTAGACACGTTATTATCGTTTCTCATACGGAAGACTAATGTGGTGTTTTTTCTTTTTTTTTCTTTTTATCTTCGACTCGAAAATACCGACGGGAAATCCCGGGCGCCCAGGATCAGGATCGTTTTTCCATCAGAAATAAATTACAAAAATACGGCACGGATACGACGGCGCGGCGGCGTTACACTCGAACGGTGACACACGGCTGCAATTTTAACCGAACGACCTTAGATCGGGACGGGATTTTTTTCCTTCAAGCACGATGGGGTTACGAATATACCTACCCGTCCGGATATATTACAAAAGTCAATCCTTTTCGGCGTGCGCGTGTGCAAGTGAAATTACATTTTTCCGAAAAGTCAACACGTATTATTACGGCCCCTGCGGATTCGGGTAAACGGTGTTTTGCATTTTATTTCGCCTTCACGGGGACGAGAAAAACGCGTGGATTTCTGTTCGGTTTAAATTACCTCGTCTCCCCTTACGCGTTCCCTCGTGACAGTCGGAACTCTTTATGTCGACGAATCGAACTAGTTTCGTGGAAATCCAATACTCTTGTAACCGAAGATATTATATCGACGAAATAATACAAATTTCCGAAAATTTGTTCGAAAACTCGAGACGTATAAACGAATCGGTAAAAAAACAACATTCCTCTTCGAATACTAGTGCTCGAAATAGGTTTCCTCTTTATTAACGAATAAAAAACCGAAAGTCTTATATCCACGCGCGCGTGCACGTCGAAACGATTAAGATGGTCAAAATTCGAGCTCGACTCGTCTATTTCAACGCACCTCGGGGTCGTATGCCATAAAACATGTCCCGTTTCGGTCTGTGGCACGTGTTACTGTTCAAACGAAACACCCTGTGCTGCGCGCGCGCGCGTCTATAAGTAGTTTTATTTTATTTATTATAAATGAAAAACGCGCTGCGTAAAATAATAATAATCGATAACAAACGTATTGTTATTTCGCGATAGTTTATTATTACATATATATATATATAATATTGTAACGTGAACCTCCTAAAGACTGTAGGATTTCTGCCGTATGTAAAGGGAGTGCACGTGACGTGTGATTTACCGTCGAGACGGACTCGGATGGCGAGAGAGAGAGAGAGAGAGAGTAAAAATAAAAACGATAAACACCGACGAAATTCTGTGCGACTTAACTCCGAGCCGGCACGTCAAAACTACAGTTTATATATACGGATTTCCCCTCTCCCGTCATAATACCGTCGATACAAAAGCCCGTGTGCGCCGGGGGCTCTATCTGGTATTCTGGTTCTGATAATATTACGTCGACGAAGGAATAGTCGCGTCGAACGCATTATTATTATTTTACTATCGATCTGTATACGGTTTTGGCAACAGCGGCTCTATCGTAAATTTAATATTTTTCATTCTTTTATTCGCGTTCAATTATATCGAGTACAATATACATATTTTAATTGATGATTTATCTATTGGCATCCTTGACTGATACGTAGAGGTCGACCAGACTCGTCCTTGTGGCTGGGGAGGGGGAGTGCTATAATAGGGCCGCCTCCGTGAAATCACCGATCGTTATGATATTACGAGAGAGTGCACGGTTTTAGGCTAGGTTCACACGGACGCGCATACACAATTTTCTATTTTTATAAATTTTAATAAAAACATTAATATAGTAAAATATACATAGATTAATTAATCAAGTACCTAAATTGTTTTTCTTTTCTTCCAAATTCTCTGTGCCACGAAAAATAAGCACCAATTCATCTTTTACGTTTCAAAGTTCGGCAACTATAACTCGACATATCCCATATCGCAAGCTTTTTTTCGACTTGGTTCATTAACGCGTCAATTTCCATATTTTATTGATAAAAAAGCACGTTTTTTTCAAAAAAATAAAACGATATCGAGCAAACCGATCGCAGTGAAACGCGCGCGTGTCAACTGAACGGTCCGATAACAATCAACGGTATTTCTTTTCGCGGTGTAACGCGCGTGTCGTCTACGCGCGGAATTAAAGCATTAACATTATTTGTCTTCGTTACCGTGATGAGATCGATACTGCCCTCGATTATTCCGATTCTTACCCGAAAACGTTCGATCCTGGCTGTGATATTCGAAATGCGAAACCCTAGACGGATATAGGGCAGTGTACCGTATCGCGACGATATTTCTGTCACGTCTCGGTTTGCTTTTTTGTTTTTGGGAGTCGCCGCGGCCCCGCGGTACACCCGAATGATTTTTTATTTCGCGTACTCGTGTATTTCGATTGCTTTCCGTCCGTACGTCATAAAACGTTATAGTTATTGTTTGTTTTTCATACTCTAGTAAATGTTTCTTTTCGTCTGCAACGGACCGCGTGACCCCTCGCGCTTGCTAGCGTATTGGGCGTACGATTAGAGAATCGACAGCGCGTGTATCGGACGCAACGGCGAGCGTTGGGAAAAGTTTCCGATAAAACATATTATCATTGTTAATATAATTGAACCGCGAGCGCAGCTATTGAAAACGAGGGGAGCAAAAAATTAATTAATCTAAGTGGCACCTACGCGTGAAACGAGTTTTGCGAAATTTAACGAAATCCCCGCGGTGTTCGAAATCCTCAGAAAGTTTGATGTTTCGCCGTAAGTAGCGAAACGAATCGATACGTCTTTCTCTAACGGTCTCGTGTTAAACATTTTACTCCTCCGAACGCACGCGAGACCGGCTGCAACGGCGTACAATGTGGATCAGTGGCGGCTCGTGTCCATGAGCACAAGTGCACGTGCACTACCTACCCAGACTCAAGAAAAATTGAAGACATAAATCATTTTAAAACAACTATTAACTAAAATGTGAAATGTATAATAACAATGTTTCACAGACGGGATAGTCAACTGATTATATTCATAAGATCTCTCTTCTCTCGTTGGCTAGCAACGTTAATATAATATATAAGTATAATGTATGTAGCCAAGTATACACTCGGATGGGCTGTAAAGAATTACTATTAAAAAAATATTTAGTTGCAAATTTATAATTTGACTAGGAACGATTATCAGCTGATAATGTTCGTCGATCGTTATGGTAAATTCAAAACAACTATCGTGTTTCTGCTTTCTATCGACAACCGACGTAAACGTATTATAATTTAATATAATTTATAATATATATATATTGGTTATATTTTTTAATACTTAATACTGCGCCACTGATGTGGATAGAATCATTTGCGAATATCTGTGAATACGTTAAACTCAAAAGTATCTGGATAATATTTCAAAAATCGTTGTTGTCCGATAAAAAAAGTATGTCATATCTCTGTTGGCGCAGAACGCGTCTAGTCCAAAAATTGATACTTTAGGATCCATTATCGTGTAGTCAGAGCACATTCATTTCCACCGTGTCAACTGGTCAACCGAGTCCGATAAAGTTCATCATTAGCGTTCAAAAGATAATTTTTAGTTTCGAATAAGTCCGTTATTAAATTTAAAAAGTACTCAAAATATGCTAATTCGTGGTTTGGACTTAATGCATTTTGCAAACATCGATGGTATAACTATATAGTTTGACAACTGTGCAAAATGCATTAAATCCCACTCGTATTCAATAAACAATAATAATTTATAACATTTCACTCTGACTATCATCACAAAATTATACTATTATAATTATAAGATTATTTTTCATTGTCATATTTTCATCTGAATTTGATAATAATAAGAGTAGATAACTATAATATTATTTTGTAATATGTTTTTTGTTTGCATCAATGTTTATTTTTTCAACGAAAGCCGTACTATATACTCGTTAGACGATCAAAGTTTTAACAACAACCTCACGAAAAACTCTACTTACTAGTCATGGTCTCCGCCAAACGGTTTTTCACCAAAAGCGCCGCGCGCGTCTTCTCTCACTTAATACGCTATTGCCCCCCCGCGCCGTTGGAAAAATTAAAACGCGCGAAATTGCTGCTCAACGAGTGAGTAGAGTTTTTCGTGAGGTTGTTATTAAAACGTTGATCGTCTAACGAGTATATAGTACGGCCACACCGAGAGACTAAACAACGAGAGCTCCGCGTTCAACGACCTACTCGCCGTCGTAAATTCCCAAACTCGCTACGCGACGATCGTTGATCAATTTACACGTGACGGCGACCTTTCGGACTGTTTTAGCGTAAAACTCTATTTACTCGCGTTACTCGTCTCCGCCAAACGGTTTTTTTCACCAAAAGCGCCGCGCCCGTCTTCTTTGACCGCCAAATATCTACCGCTGGTTTATTATTCCGCCGCCTCTAATACGCTACTAATTGCCTCTAAAAATTAGTCACTAGCTATCTCAGCAGTTTAAAGGATATCCTCAGTTAACGTGTCTTTTTCTTTTTGACATTTTTATAGTCATTTTTTATTTACGCAACGATTACGACTACAGCCGCGTGTATAATATAGATTAAAAACCCAATAATTCAACAAAAAAAAAAAAAAAAAAACTACAGTTTTCGTATGAAGTACTATATTATAACTACTTAGGTTTTTTTTTTTTTATAATACGCTAAAAACTTTTGAATATAATGCGCGAAAGGCAAAAGTTTGTTTCGAAAAAATCGCGGACATTATACACTTCCCCCGACCCGCCGCCTTACGTTCGTTGATTCGTTTTTTGGAAAAAAAAAAAAAAAAACAATTTTTCTTCTCGTACTTTTTTTTTTTTTTTTGCTCAACGCGATCGCGAGACGACATAAAAATAAAAAGAAAAAAAAATTCCCCGACTTCATGGATATAGTAGGTATAACTTAAAGTAATTTTATATGCATTACGATATTTTATTTATATATTTTGTTGTTGTTGTTATTAATGTGTCCTTTCCCTGGACATAAATTATATTTTCGTATTGTGCGGAGGGAGAGAGAGTGAGAGTTCATTATTGTTCCGCTCCTATTGTCTCGAAAATATTATTCGACTCGAACAAAATAAACAAGTCGCGTAACACGCGAGTATCCCATAAGAAACGTAAGACGACAGTATATATTATTTTCGTACATTATACGATTTGAAAATCGAAAGTCGCCTTTTCGGTCGTAATCACCTATTATTTTTTTCGAAAAACACACACAAAAAAAAAATAAAAAATATAGCCGTTTTGAATTATGAAAAAAAAAACTCTAAAATATCGAACCGCGGACGACGACGACGACGGCATTCGTGACGTTCTCGTCCGCAGGAGACGTTGCCGTCGTTATTGTATCGCGGCGCGGCGACCGACTATCGGTTTATCCTTTTCGGATTAAATCGTTGAGACTCGGCCGCGGCGTTCCGGCCGTCTCGGAAAAGCGCGTCTCTCGTGAATTATAAAGGATCGGGTCGGCGCGGCGCGACTTATCCGGAATTATTGCGAAAAACTTTAACGATTTTCTTTTACGGCTTTCCGATATTAAACAATATTTCGTCGTACGGACGTTTGCGTCTCGGCACGGATAGTTATTATATAACTGTGTTGCGCTTATACTCTGAGAATCTGGCGCGACCGACCGCGGATTACAATAATAATAATAATAATAATATTGAATTTCGCTCCACGATTATTATTATCATTATTATTATTGGTTTTTATATTTTTATCGTCGTCGGCGAGAATCGATCGGAAAACTAGGACGCGCGCGCTCGTCGGTCGCAGTCACGGCGGCGCGGCGCACCAATCGGCCACGTCTAATATCGGGGCACCGAAATTCAACGGGGGTGCGCTCAAAATTAAAATGAGAATTATTACGACGTAGTAGTGTTTGTTGCTCGAGCAAAGTTTCACTTTGGCCCATCAGATGGTGGATACTGTGGAATATGATGTGGAGATGAGTGAATTAAAAGCCAAAAGAGACAGAATGGAAAATCAGTTTTCGATAATAATTATTCTCGTCTGCGATATTTATGATCTCATGTCTTAAGTGTCGATGAAGTGAACGCGTTATGACTATGAAAAAATATGTAATTTCAATGAACTGATCTCAATAGGCAGTATAAATTTTAACAAAATGTAGTTGACAATAGTTTTACTTAAATCGTGTAGATTAGACGAAAACCGTAAAAAATTACTAGTTACGAACATTTAATGAGAAGCGGTACTCGCGATCGTAAAATCGTTCAAGTATAATTTCTAACAAACCGAAAATTGTATATCGTTCGTTTTCCAAACGTTTGTTGCACAAAAATCCGGTCTTTAAAATTGTAATACTTACGTTTTAAACATGCGCGTGAAAAAAAAAAACCACTATTATGACGGCCGGATGAGCGTTGTCCTGCGATTAGAAATGAGTCAATATTAATTGGTTTGCTCTACGGACGTTTTAAGATGAACTTTTTTGAGAATAAATGATTTTTTTTTTTTATGACGTAGTGATTGTTGTTACACTTACGTACGTATAAACTCGCTCGACGGGCCGTGCATTATTTTATTTCCACGAGATCGTTTTAATATGTAATACGAAGGTTTTATAGATCCTACACGTGGCGTAACGAGCAAAAGCACTTTTTACATTTCGACTCCGAAAGCGATAACATTCCACCGTCGGCTTCAAATCGTAAATAAAAAATAGAAATTCTTTTGGTGATATAAATAATAGAACGCACTGTCGGTACGCACGTAAACATTGCAGGTGTAATAGCTTTCGCGGAAATGTGGACGAATCGCGCGGTATTTCCTTGACTCTACAACGCTCGTATTTTATTTTTTACCCATTAATTATTATTGTGTTGTGATCGTTCAGTATCAAAATTATTATTAAGATTTAACCGCGCAACCGTAAACACGTATTATCCTCCGGATAAATGTTGAAAATCGTTTAGCGACGAGTCTGCTGATCCTTAGCATAAATTGTTACTATTGTTATCAATTACGGGGCCCCGGACTCGCCACCTGGGGATTCTAACTTGGCCAGAGGCGTTGTTTCAACTTTTTGTCAGACATGTTGAAAACTAGGCATACCGATATATCGTACCGCAACGAAAAAAATCACATTCATATTATATTTCATAATATACGACGCTTAGAAAAATAAATAATACCGAATAAATATAAAGACCGAAATGCTTTATAAATTTTAAGTACGCAGGACACTGCGGCACTGCCGTCGTCGTCCTTCGTCGGCCGTCTTCGTATCGAACACGAGTCGTTCGTGCGACAATCGCTGCAAGATAATTATTATTACTTTGTTTATTCGCTCGCGCGACCGTCGTTTTCGGCTTCGTTTGTTCGACACGCGGTACTGAGTTTTATGACGACAAACGTGTACCGAATGCGTTTCGATAGTTTTCGACATGAAAATAAACTCACCGAGTAAAACCGTGGAAGCCGTCGTGTTTTTAAATGCGCTTCAACGGTCGAGAATCGTTTTTTATAGTTATTTTTTTACTTCTTTACTTTTTTACGAACACATATATCACATTCACACACACACGCGCGCGCGCTCGCGGTGAGTCCTTTTTTTATTTATTTTTTCGTTCGTAGAATTTAATGGCGTACGTGACCGCGAGTAGCCGGGCCGGGCGTAGCGTCAGCGTTTTACCCTACTTAGGGGACACTCGGGTGATCCGCGGTCACCTTTGGTGTGGTCTTCGATTGCGCGTGTATACCGTTCGGAGAAGGTTTTTTTTTCTACTACTAAAAGCCGACACACAATACCGGGTGGCTGGTTTCAAAACGAGAGTATTATAATTTATAATAAAGTTATATTCTTGGATAAAATAATCAAATTTATGATTTTTTTTTTTTTTAATTTCATTTCGCGGACGAAACGCTGAACTCAGAGAGTATGTGAAAGCGGAAAAATCGGTTCTTTTGAAGATATTAATGCATTTTAGACGTTTTATGAAACGCGTAACGTAGACCGTTGTTCTATCGATTTTCAATAGTATTTCGTTTACCATTTGCTCTTATAGTCGACGAGTTCAGACGACAAACGTTTATTTAGGTAAGATGAAAATAATAACGTTTTTGTTAAATATCGAAACGGATTAGTCAAATTTTTCATTTTAAAAATTCGCCCGTGAAACTCAATTTCAGTCGAAAATATTATATTTCATAAGCGACATATTACATAATAGAAAAATTTAACGAAAAGAAAATAATTAAAATCATAATTTTTAAGTTGGGACGAGAAGACTTTTAAAATTCCGTTAAGTACTTTATTATAGTTTTTTTTTTTTTTAATATACTTTAAAATTAAATTCAACTTGTTTTCTATAAAGCTCTCAGACATGAAATATTATAGGTGGAAGAGGTTAGGTATGCTAATACGAATGATTCAAATAGCTTTTGATTTTAAATCGAATTAATTAAATAATTTATAGTAATTAAATTAATTTTTTTCTCTATATTTTGTATTAGATTTATTGTGACAATATTTTTTTTATCATCTAAAATAAACATCAGACTACTTCTAGGGGTTCTCAACACCGGAATCGAGATACTCGTAATTCAATTCTCGATCGAATCGAATCTAATATGTTCGAAAAGAGAACTTGGCAACGTCGCCGTTAAAAAACTATGTCGGCGATCGCGTTGTTTTTTTTCTTTTTCTAGTACGAACAATTTCGTTTAACAATATCGTGTCGATTAAATCGCGTAAATATTTTGTGCTAAAACTCCAGAATATTTATCGTTTGATGTCCAGTTGAAAAACGCAAGTTTACTCCGTTTCAAATCGAAACGGACAATATAATATTGTAAATCGCATAATAAGTTTCCAACCTCGTTTGATTTTTTCAATTTATCGTACAAATTGTACGGTAAAATACCTATTTCACATCAGCGATAGCATTGTGCAATATCAATTGTTACGTAATATTAATAATCGCGTAGGAGTCGCATTACGTGGAGGCCGAAAAAATTCGCGAAACAGGCAAACCGTCCGCCGCCTACCCGAAAACGCCCACGCAATACGCTCTTCCGCGACGAACCGGTAGAACACGCGCGTCCGCGGCTCAGTCGGGCGGAAGACGTCGGCGGACGAACTAGTCTCCTGCACGCGACAAATACGATTTCGAACAGTCCGAAGCAAACTCTGAAGATCGATTCGAACGAACATTTTAATATGTTTCCGAATGGTAATATAGTGAAAATAAAAATAAACAAGCCGTCGCATTCGAAGACCCACAGTGAGGAACTCTGTCGTTTTTGTGAAATTATTTTCGTGTCATGTGACGTGGGGCGACACGAACAGCGTGACCGTGTCGCTCACAGCACTTGTGGTCGTCAACAAATTATTGGTTCACTTATTATTGGTACTTTCGAAATCAACGAACAACATTTTTTCGGTATTATCGAATCAGATTCGTCGACCGAGTTCTCTAACGTTGTAAAACTGTTGATGACTAATAGTGCATTTTTTTTTTATTAATTATAAAAATTCTGCCGTTAATGTGTTCGTGTGTAATTTTTACTCGGCGAGAAACAAAAAATTGCGATTAGCTCTCGCACCACCTCGGGGCCATAGGCGTGCGTAGACTTCAAGGTCAGGATGAATTTAATTTCACCTCTCGTCCACACTACACTGTCTCATATTATCACAAATAGGCGGAGGAGTTGAGCTTCGAATCCCACATCAGTAATTCTTTGAGTTCACAACCGACTCGAGCTTTTCAGGGGAAGCTCGACTAAACGAATAAATATTTAAGTGTAAATATCATCGACTAAATAGTCTACCGACGGCTATATACGCGAGGTGACGGCGATCTCTCCCAAACACGCGCGACTGAGTGAAAACAATATTATTTGTTATTAATTCGTTTTTACGACATCGGCGATGGTAACTATAGGTTCTTATAAAATCGCTTTACATTTGGTCCTCAACTCGGGCCGAACTCGTTACAACCACGTGCGTATATTTTGGCGTTTTCGGGAAATTATATATTATATAAAAGCTTCAGGTGTGGCCCGAATAAGTCATCCGCCTCTAACAACTATGACTATACATCACGCCACATCACTGTATAATGTTACATCTGATAAATATGAAATACAATATTATGTTTTCGCGTGATTTCGAAACCGAACGAAAAAAACCACTCTACCGGTAGGTAAATAATAACGGACGACGCCCAAAACGTTGGCGTTTTTTTCACCCTTTTTTTTTTTTATTTATTTTCATCTCGGTAATAATAATTTAATGTATAATTTTAATAATCGAATCATAATGTCACGTTGTTTTCGAGGAAGATAGTTCAGACGAAAATTGGCGCTGAGCAGTATTTTCGGATTTACGATGTTTCGGAACGTTCGCAACACGTGTTTGTGATTAAACAACAACAACAACAACACTTCCGACGAATTGAAAATATTAATCGCGGTCCGGTTAAGTCTAATAAACACCGCTTAAAAGTAAGATATTTTTATACGCGAACATTTTACTTTTTTTCTTTTCTCGTAATTCCTCCAGACAAGGAGTACTTGGACGATTTTCCGCGTTGTTTTTAAACGATATTAAAGTTTGCGCGATAATTCGAATATTAATTATTTGTAGGTGGTTTCTTAACAACAAATACAGCAGATTCATAAAATAATTCGTAACCGCAAGTTTGGAACTCGTAACCCCCCGGACAAGTATAATCGCCCGAAATCGTCTCGGTTATTAATTAACAATAATAAATCTGTTTCGAAATTAAAGTGAAAAAACTTTTAATTATTACAACTCTTTGACTGCTATTATTTTCGTCTTGAAATCGCTTTCGTGCGATCGAGTTACACCTCACTTTTTCAGGCCAACCCAGGCCAGGAACCACTTCGTTAGATGCACAATGCCAACAATTCATTTCGTATTCTAAAAATTTGGAAAAATTGTACAAAAAAAAAAAAAAATGTATTGTATTCTTTGATAATAATATTGATGAATTGTAACATTGAACATAAAGTCGAAAAAACGATCGGTAAGAATAATAAGTGATAACGTAGTTGACTAGACGAAAATTATTAGAAAATTAGGTCATTCGTTAAAATAAGAAATATCGATCAAAATGTCGGTCGTCTTCGTGTCGATTGATCCAACGACGATGATAATAATAAACTAGTAAGACACGTTGTGCCGCGCGTTTTAAATGAATAATTATTACGACGAACCCGATCGCGTTGTGTTTTCCCGCGCGCGTACGTGCGGATCTTTGTTCTTTATTCCGTTTGTGTGCGATACCGATTATTTATTAATTTATTCTCCAAAGTCGTTTTCGCACGATAAACGGTGGCTCCGACAACGACGAGCTAATTGTATTTGCGTAGCCGACAACAATAATGAGTAAACGAGTACAATTTCCATAACGCTATCATTATAATATAATATTGTTATCGAATACGATTTTAATTTCGCCGATTAATAATTATGTACTTATTAATGTTTCGACGATGTTTCCGCGTGTCGACCGACCGAGGAATTTTCTTTTTCAATTTCAAGCGTGAGACAGACTAAATATAATAGCTTCGTTCGAGTGATTTTAGGTTTAATAAGGCTTATAAACGCGCGTACGCACTCGGGCCGGTCAGATCGTCACGACGATAGTTCGTGTTTCCGACAGCAAACGAACGCAAAATAGTTATTTCGGTTTGAATTCAATTATAATATTTCAAGGTGTACACATTGACTGTTTTCAAAACGTTCGACTACACTGCCGGAGTTTATCAATCGAAATGGAAACCACAATAATAGTGTTGCAGGTCATCGGTAGACGAGGAATACCGAACGGCTTGTCGCTCGAGTTCAGCGGCGATGCTACGCGATTCGTTTCGTCGTTGTAAGCTCGTTATCGTTTGCCGTCATCTAACGGCGTGTTTTCGAATGTATCAAAGCGGGTACTCTGATTTACGCTCTTAGTTTAGGGATGTATTTAATAGTGGAGACAATATGACGAGTTGATTACCACTGTGCGCTGAGCCCCGACGTGTTTTGTAGTTACTGTGGTATTATGCAAAGCTGCGGTGTTATTTATCCAATCATTCACGACCGTCGCTTAAACCGTTTAAATGAGTGAAAATTGAAAAACAAGACGGTCTTAAAAACGAATACGCCGTAATGAAATAAAAAAAAACAAAAATCTTCTCGAAAACTTTCAAGTTTTCCTCTTTCGACAATACAATATTATTATTATTATTATTATTATAATATGTGTTTTTTCGCTTAAAGTTTTCGATCCGAACGGGTTTTCAACGAATAAATTAAGTGAAAAAAATACCGCAAAACCACTCCTGAAATTCACTTACGGGTTTTTCAGAAAAATATTATCAAATGTACGAGGGAGAGAGAAAAAAACAGTTAAATAGAATCGTCGTTTCCGTTTTGTTTTTCCACCCGTTTTAAATGACCGGAAATACAAACACTTTCGCATCTCAAACCGTCGTTCCTCGCACGACATAAATATGTCCGTAACACTGTGTTCGATGCCGAGCCAAAAAGTGACTCTACAAAACGTATACGTTATAATCCGCCGTAAGTCCCGAACCCCGTTTAATACCGTCGTGTATTTATCACTGCCGCCAACGTCCGTTAAATAACATTGGTCACGCGACGATTTAATATTATAAAAGTCACACGCGCGCGTCCTGTAGATTTGATTCGAACAACACTATCGTATTATTATTTCCGTTCGCGTTGCGATGGAATTCGCGCGTACATTCGAAAAACATTTCTTTCCGGTCGATATCCTGTGTTTACCGCCGCCGCCGTATAATACTCGTCGCCGCGCCGCCGCCGAGATGTAAATACTATTATGACACGCGGTTTTTTTTTTGTTTTTCATTTTACCAAATTTAAATATTTTAAATTATATTGCAACGATTAGAGGAACAGCCGGATCGTGCTCGACGGGGACACGAGTCCTTCTTTCTTTTTTTTTTCACGATGAACTTATTAAAAATACTGTCTACGCGTCACTGCAACGATGTATTTTTCGAAAGAAAAGTCAAAGGATACGATCGTATCGTAGTTCATAAATATCAAAGGATGGGACAATAGTCGACGATCGTTTTTAATTCGATTAAGAACACGATTGGTTTCTCAATCGAGTTTTGACAGTTGTAACAAATAGACGTTTTTCAAAGCTCAAATTAAATTTAAAATTAAATATTAAGTAACACGTTAATTCTATTGAAATAAATTGAGTTTGTTAACACCCGATCGATTTATTTTTCGAATTTTTCCGCAAACAATAATAGAGTTATCGCAAAATATTTTTTCATTTTTACCACCGGCTCCATAATAACCGTTTGAAAATTATAACGTTTCGACCTTTTAAAACATGTGAATAAGATATTATATTTCGGCGCCGCGCCGGGAGAAAACTCGAAATTAAATAATCGAATCGGTTGAAAAAAAAAAATGGTATGTTACTTTTAAAGTTAACAATGTGTCGGCAAACAAGTTAAGCTTAAACTTGGTTAATTTATTTGCCCTATTTGTTGACTTTAAAGTAAAGTGACCATTTTTCTACTGTCCCAATTATTTGCATTTTGAAATAGTTTTCGATAATTATAAACCGATAAAACAGTTATCCATAAACGTTTTTACGACGAGATTTAATTCCTCCGTGTGCTTTTGTGTTTTTAAAAACGTCAATAATTTTCTTCGTTAAATCTCTAAATGAATGTGTTTTTTTTTTAAGTACTGTATTGAAACTCAATTACGTTATAGACGTATTACGGGCGTTTTTAATAATATACACAGTTTTTTATTTTTTTGAAAGATTTTCTTTGAAAGAAAGAAAAAACTAACCAAAAGCCACTTTTACTTAGGCCATAACGTAAAATAAAATAAGAAAAAAACATCGTTTTACTTTATTAAATCGCGATAAATACACTTTCTTAGAACAACAACACGTCAACTTTCTCGTTAGAGTTATATTATATAGTAGGTATCTTTTTATTTTTTACGACGTACATTTTTTTTTTTTCAAATCATATTTACATTATAATATTTTCAGCGATCGTAATTTTACGGAACGCGTAATAATAATAATAATAAAAAAGAGAAATTGTCACTTTATATTATTATATTGCTAGTATATATTATTATTATTATGATTAGAGAAGGAATTGATTATTATCGTCCGAAAGAACATTATAACGTTTCACTACAAAGGTGTTCGATAAAGTTGTGCCTCTCGGTCGCACGTAGAGTTTCTTTTTCGTTTTACACCGGGAAAACTTCCGGGGGTTGAGAACATCGTCCGGCGAGTTTGCCATCACGTCGTCGAAAAAATATTTATACCTAATGGGTCAATCGAAATTCAGTCATCAGTTAATAAATCGAAACGAACAATATTATTTTTTCAGAAATTCCCGATGGATATAGTGTATGATGGAATCACGCGGAACGCACGCAATAAGTTTACAATTTTATAAGCGTATGATTTTATTATTCTCGAACGACCGATGGAAATTGGATTTTATTTCATTTGTCGTCAAACGATTAGATATTCAATAGAAAAAGTCATTACATTCGAAAAAAAATAGTCCTGTAAATAGTATGATAATCAATAGTAATAATAATATGAGTAATTTAACGTGGACATTTAGAATTTTAATATATCAAGTAGATACTGTTTAATTTAATAATATAATCGTTATCGTGTTTTAAAAACAATGAAATGATCAAACTTAATTTCCAAAACTCCGCGTATTCGATCGAGTAATATTATTTATGTGATTAAGCTGCAGCAGTAGGCACGAATAACGTATTACGCCGTTTTAAAATCATTATGTTGTAATAAAAAAAACTTGAAATTTTCCGCCCGAGACAATTGCCCCCCTTTCGCCTTCCTCTAAACACGCCCCTGGACGGACGCTAAGGAAACCCGACACGCGCGTGGCGCAGTTACGTTTTGCTTCGCTGTTTGCTCAACACACTATATTATGATTAAAATATCATTAGAGTCGAGCGTTCGTAGCGATTTATTGATATATTATTTTATTCATTGTCGAGTAACGTGACGATTTTCGAACGCGATTCGTATCGTTTTTAAATTTATCGCTCTAAATGTACATTACTACGGAGTAATACGTTAGCAGTGTCTAGTGACGGCAGTGTCGGTTTTGCGCATTATTTTCACTCGTTCCCGGCGAGAATATTATCATAATAGTAGGCGACCACCTGGCTAATTTAATAAACCGCATTGCAACACAATAGGCAACTGATCACGACATCGATAACGGTACAATAACGGTATTACGCGAAACGTTAACATCGCGTTAACAATATAGTTTAAACGGTTTAGTCCACGCGAGACGGACAATTACAGCGCTCCCGTGACGCGTCGGGCGACGCAGTAGGGGCATTTTCATCGAATATTGAAAATTTATCAGCCCCCCCTCCCCCGACAGGTATCCGTTTAAGATTTAATGAAAATAATTCGTGCGGGGCAGTCTGCAGTGATTACGTTTTGTTTTTTTCGTTTCGATTAAAATACAATAATTTAATTTTGGTTTTGGTTTTGTTTTGTTTTCAAGTCGTTTTCCCGTACCTAATTTGGAGTTTCTATTAAACCTCGAGTTATATAAATACTTTGTTATTTTTGTTTGTTTTACTTCAAAATTCGATCCCGAATGACGTAAATTATTATCGCGACTGCAATAAATAATAAAATCACGTGAATTCGTCAACGAGATTAATATGTAAGTTTAACGGAGTCAAAAGTAAATAAATAAATACATACGTATGGACAAGTTAATTGTATATAATTTATTATGAATTAAAACCTCGACATAGGAGTGCCGCCGCCCACCGAGGAGCGGGCGGTTATTTCCGCTCGGGTCGATAATAGTTGATTTTTTCTTCCCTCAAATCCATATCGTACACATCGAGTTTGTTCTCTTGAGTAAATAAAATCGGTGTACAAATTATTATGAAACGACGCGCGACGGCGCTATTACTTATACGAAAGCGGAATAAAACAAATCAAATAAATATTTATTTTATAAATAGTAATAATAATAGCTCTGCTCGTGCGTATTGTAAATCCGAACACGCGTCTACGGACTGTCCCCGCACGAGGACTTGAAAAATGTCCGCACGAAAAACTTTCCACTCTACGCGATTCTCTGCGTAGGCCTTTGAACACTTTTTATGTCCTTATAATGGGTTTTCCAGAGCGATTTTTCGCGATTTCGTGCAAGTTTTGTTTATAAGTAGTTGAGTCGAAAAATAAAACTCATTTCTATGTGATACACTTCAGACCGGCGGCGCGGCGGTCTTCAAAAGACGTTCTACAGGCCCCCAAGGATTCGCTGGTCGACGTTAGGTGTTTCGAAATGTGAGCAAAAAAAAACCTCCCCAGGCCTCCAAAAACCTCGGACGAGTTTTTTTTAATGAATAGAAAATAACGCTTTCTCGGACTGTTCGAAATTCTGCGCACTGACCACGGGCGTGTACAATGTGTTGACGGGTTGAAACGTAAATATTGCAAGTTTGAGAAATGTGAGTATACCGCTAGTAATTAACATTATTTTACGACTTTTTTGCGTTTATAAAATGAAATTAAATACGCTGTGATGGCAAAGTTAATAAATAAAACGATGAATTTAAAACGAGTGCAGCGCTCGGTCGCGAGCTAAACGCGCGTACACACTAAATTCGGGCACGACGTCTCTAAAAATGATAAAAAGTTAACGGTAAAGATTAAAACTTAACTTTTTGAGAAACGTGGGGAAAAACAGCAGATTCGAAAATATATTCAAAACACGTGTAATTTGTCGCGGAACAAACGTCCTCGATATACGTGTTTTGGATTTGCGCCTAAGGACCTCAGCGTATAATATGATTTGCGACTTTAAACGCTACAAATAAAAATAGAAATTTTTCATATCACTTCGTTGTTCAGGCGAACAAGTTCAGGATGATAAGTCCGTCAAAATTGGCGCCCGATATCGATAACGCATTATCGAGGACGTATTTTATTTGAAATGTCGATTACGTTCGCGTAGACCGTAATGAAATCGATGCGATACCGCGGTTTCACGGGACGTTTGATTGGTTTGAGAATGAAAAAAAACTGCGGAAACAAAAGGTCAACGAAGCCATGATTTATTTTATAAATACACCATTGTTTGCGCGGAATAAACGTTTCGAAATAACGATCGTACATAATGTTTAAAAAAACGATGACTCCAACACTAGTGCGGCGTTCGGTCGTAGAGTGAAAGATTCCACGCTTACGCAGTCCCTGTAAAACATAAAAAAAAAACGAAATTAATAATATCGTAGACCACAGCGATTCTCGACTATTTTAACGTGGCGACGACGTCCGAAAGGACATCTTTCACGAAAGAACTTTTAACCGTATCTTTTATTTATACTCGCATAATCGTATTGAATGGATTCGGAAACGTATCGAACGCGTATGTTTCCATAACTAGATTTAGTTTTTGTTTTTAACGCCTTAATTTTGTTACAAGAAATAAAAAACTTAATTTGCGGGATCATTTGAATACGATAATTTAGATCATTTAGAATAATTGAAAATACATGAAAAAGATTTGCGAGTTTTGCAGCCGATCTTAAAATACTTTCATCATATATATATATATATATATATATATATATATATATATATATAAATTTGATTTTAAAACATATTTTAGCGACCCTAAATAATTAGTTTGGTGAGTAGAGAATCACTGTCGTAGACAATTGTTTTCAAACGATATCGAACCCGATATTTTGTTCCGCGTTCGTGCTGGCCACTCGCACTGTCATCTTGAAAGGCAAAAATCGTTCGACTTTCCTGAGGTTGACGCGTTCCATCTCACTGCCCAGATTGATCACGACAAAATACGATTTCAACGGGCCTTTCCTCCTGTTATAACACGAACGCACGCGTAAATATTATATTTAAAAAAAGTCTATCATTTTTCGGAACATTTGTAGGTTTCTCCTATAAAAATATCGGTACCTACCGGTTTCGGTTGTGGTTCTCGAAACCATATTTAACAATTTAACCGTTTTGGATTCAGTGTTCTTCCGGTTTTTTTTTTCAAATAGGGTATTATAGTGACCTTTTGAAATACGTTTTTTTCCCGAGGGTTTCCACCCAGATTCAAAATTTGGAAGTATGTTTTCACGTTACGATCTCAAAATCGGTTACAAATGAGATTTGTTACCAAGGAGTTATTTTTTTTATTTTTCAAGTGGTTCCCATTTACCATTTGAAAACAACAAAACTAGTATATTGTGATTTATCTAGTTCAATATTGTCGATAATAGTGGTGACTGTATTTTCAAAATAATTTGGGTATTTCGGATTTTGAAAAAAAAAAAAAAAACGTACGGTCGAAACCGGCATTACCTGGAAAACGCGAACACGTATTCGGACACTTCGTACAGTCGCACGTCTCCAGTGTGGAAAACTTCGTCTCGTCTGAGTTTGACCAGTTGTTTGAACGTTTTCAAGTGGCTGCGGGCGGCGGCCTGTTGGTCCTTGGCGTTCAGCGTCACGTAGTTCGGATTGACCGGAAGCCACGTTTTCGTCCTCTTGGAGAACCCGGCCTGGGCCGTCGAGTCCCACTGGAACGGCCTGCGGGCCAATTCGCGAGCTCTGAAGGGAACTTGTTTCGACCACTCGTAGATGAACTGGTCGTCCCTCAGATAGCCTTCGGTCGTGCCCAGCTCGTCGGCCATGTAGACGACGGGCGTGCCCGGCAACAGCATCTGCACCATGTGAATGCCGTCCAACAGCTCCTCGCCGTACCTCGAGGCCACGCGAGAGGTGAAGTCGTGGTTTCCGATCTGAAACGCGGATCGTCAGCGTCTTTTTTCAATATTATTTGAACACTTTTTTGGTACGGTCGCGACTAGTTAGAATCGATCAGAATCCGATTTCAGAGCAGCTGAAACTGCTCGGTTGATGTTTTCATCACAATTCGACACAATTATTTGTGTCCGGAGTATACGCATCGGTTTGAGTTGAACTTACTATTTTTGTCAAATATTTTATCCGTTTTATCTGCCATCACGAAGGACGAAAAAAGCGTGCTATTCGAATTTCAACCGCGCGGTCGTTTTTTTTTTCTTTAATCAAACACAGATACCTACGTACGCGTCTTTAGACGCGCGGCTGATATTACGATTAGAACTGAATAGAAATTGTTGATCATGTGATTGATTTTATAAACGCGCGTACAATAACTTGACCGCGCGACTCGAGACGCGTTCAGCGCCGCGATCGTAGGAATTTTCCATCCAGTAATTAGAATGAAACAAAAAATAGTTTAAATAATATTTTTAACAATTTATGTTTTACTGTACTTAAAAAAAATTATTAAAAACCCATATAAATACATTTTTTTCGTTGTGAAAATTGCGATTAGATTAACTAAACGTCGTCGGTAAAAAACATAAGTATTTTATTACATTGCTTATCTCTATTTATTTTTATTTTGCGTACGCCAATGAATCATTGGTTATACGCTCAATCAGTAAACTAGTCCTAGGGTATAAATCATTTTATAAAACCTTTCTTGGCATGCTTTTTATCTACCGAAAGCCGATTCGTGTTACGTATTTTACCGACTTGTTTAATTACAATATTAATACCTACTTAACTGTGTATAGCAATTAATCGTTTTCGAGTATTTCGACGAGTTAGTTTTTTAAAAAGTTATCGCGATGGATATATTATATTGTACTGTAATTTGAGTCGTGGATAATGAAATTAAATACAAATGACACGATACTGAAAATAAAGTGAAAATAAAAACGCAAACTAAACGTTGCGGATTATTTATAATGACGAAATCGATTGATTTGTCGAGTGTGCCGGACCGGCGTGATATCGTTATTATACTCACGTTCCAACCGGACCAATTTTCAGCAGGGAATTCGGACAGCAACTTGGAAATAAAGTCCACGTAAAATCTCGCTGGTTTTCGACTCAGTAAATAGAGGTACGTGTTGAGCGGAAAGTGAGCGCCCGGGTGCGTCGAATTTCCGTAACACTTCTTCAGGTATTCGATAGTATCGTAAATTTCGACCATCAAGATCCTGTTGATTAGGTATATACGTATTATGCATTCGGTCGTGTTACGGACACCGCGAGTTTTTCGATCGAACCGAATAGTGTTTACAGTCGGGTTTCGTTAATCCGAAAGAATACTAGTCCGAAAATTCGACTAATCCAAACGTAATATCGCACATGTACGGACTTACCATGCACACAATATAATATCATATAATATTTTTGAAATACGATACGAATATTAGTAGTTGCAAAATAATTACCATAACTTTCAATAAATTCAAAAAAAAATCAAGTGTAAAATATTGTGAAAAGTGAGTTTCAATAGAAAACCAATGGTAATGCGAATGATTCACTTCTCCAATTTCGTTTTGATTGACGAAACTAACCCGACTGTATATTGAACCTGTACGTAAAACCTAAAAGTGTACGCCCTTAACGTGTTCAGCGTATTTCGGCTTGACGTCAAATCGATTTGACTTCAAATTTGAATTGTAGACTCGAGAATATTATTTTAACGAAGCGGTATAGTGAATAATTCTATAATACATTAAACGGTCAGACAGGGTAAATGAGATAAAAATAAAGAAAGTCAGAACATGGACAGGTCACTTTATGTGGAGGAAACGAGAATCCATGGTCAATAAAGTTCTCCAAAGGCGAAATACCTATTGCATTGGAGATATTGCGTTTTGGAATATTTCGATAAAAGAACAAGAGGCTTTTAGATCAGAAGGAAGTAGTGAAAAATAGATTCAGCCGGCTCGTACGCAGGATTATCGATTGTTTTCCAATGTTCAGTTCGAGCGTATTTCGAGCTCGATAATCTAACGGTTCGCAACTATGGTATGGAGTACTGAAATAACAACCGTTTAAAAAAAATCGCGCCAATCAGGATATCGTGTCGAAAAATAAATATGAAACATTTCGACATTCGGACGTTTATTATGACGTCGTAACGCGCGATGTCGGAGCGGTACGCCTACCTCGGTCTGCCGTCCTTTTTCTCGTATTCGTCCGTTACGGTCCTCCAGGACTTGAGCTCCTCGTAAGTTTCGTCGAAGCTGTACAAGAATTTGCGTTTCTCATTAATGTCTTTGGGGCACTCCATGTCCATCAAATCCCGCCTTTCGTACAGCCATTGAAAGGCGTCCACCCGGAACCCGTCCACGCCTCTGTCCAACCAGAACCGCAATAAATCCTGTGTGGCGAGGTTAACGAATCGTACGGCCATTGTTTTTTTTACATAGTTTTTTTTGTTGTTGTCATACTCACTTTTATCTCCTCGCGAACCAGCGGATTCCAATAGTTTAAATCCGGTTGCTCCTTGTAGAACTGATGTAAATAATATTGTTTCCTCTGTTCGTTCCATGTCCAGACCGTTTCTTTTCCATCCACGACACTCAACTAAATCATTTAAAACGATATACCGTTTTTTTTTTAGAACTCGTATTCGTGTAAACAGAACCGTTTTGAAAAAAGCGCGTGCGATTAGAAATCATACTTTTATCATAGTTTTTGACTTTAATCATACTCGGCGGAAACATTCTTTTTATGGGTAGAAAAACGTAATATCGAGATTAGAATATTTCATGACGGTATGATTTTTTTTCTATCAGTCGAGATTGTTGTCAGGAATGTTACGTTTTCCTTTTCTTTTTTTTTGTCATTGGAATGTCTTTGACGTTGCTTTCGTAACTAAACATCGTTTGTACACGCGAATTCGAATAACTAATTTATATCAAATATTTATGCTTCTTTTTTTTAATTTTTAGGACATTAATTGACACTTTGAGTTCAGTCTTTGTCATTTCGGGTGAATCGTTTTTCACCGACATATAAAGTAATACCGCGCACATCGTCGGTCGCTTACCCAATTGTTCGGAACCTGTTTCGTTCCGTTGACGTACTTCGCGTCGGCCCACACGTAATAATCGGTGTACGGTTCAACTCTCTGCACGGATTTGACGAACCATTCGTGTTCGTCGCTCGTGTGATTCGGTACGAAATCCAGGACGATCTTTATACCTGTTCATTTGAAATTCGTTATCACCACGTCTTTTGCGAATAGAATAACAATCGCGTGCGGCAAAACGAACCGTTTTCGTGTAGTTTATCCTTCAACTCGTTGAAATCGTCCTCGGAGCCCATCAGCCGGTCTATGCTCCGAAAGTCCGATATGTCGTATCCCATGTCGGCACCAGGTGACGGATAAATCGGGGACAGCCAAACCGCGCCTATTCCTAGATCCTTGAGGTACGGTATTTTCTCGATTACGCCTGAAATGGAAAACGAAAAATACGCCATAATGTTGTATTTGAGGTTCGACCGGGACAAATCGATGTCATTTCAAATCGATAGTACCTAGTGAAGCTCGAAAACCGTACACGTCCGAGTTCTTTGAAAAAAACAATCGAGTTTAATAATTGATTTATCGACATTAATCGAACAAGTCATTTCGATTTTTAATACTTCGGGAATAGAAATCAGATACGCGAACACACTTCGTAATCAATCGTCTCGATTAATTAAAAATATTAAACGAAACAAAAGATGAAAAATATAATTAATATATAAAGAAACGAGCGTCGTTCGGTAAATACGAAAATCTCTTTCAGATAGATTAAAATGTACAATCGTCTGCGTTGTAAATAAAGGCGTCTGAATTCGTCGACGTCGGAGATCAATAGATATTCGTATGGTTATTACCTCGCAAGTCTCCCACGCCGTCGCCGTTTGTGTCCTTGAAAGATCGCGGATAAATCTCATAGAAGGTGCTTTTTTGCCACCACTCTAATTTCTTCGTCTTCTTTTTCTGCCCGCCGAAAACATCGAAACTCTTCGGCGACTTTGAGCCGTCTGCCGACAAAATACAACGTTTTAAATTCTGCACGAAATGAGGAACGTATTTATTTTACTATTAAAATGCGAGTGTGTGGTTTTTCGTCAGTCATCACTAGAGAAATATGATTTATATCATACAATAGAAAATGTTAATTTGATTTATTTAAAATAAGAAAAGTTTCGTCCGTTTTACATTTGATAAAAATTTTTATCAATACTTACCCTTCATTAAGTGATTCGTGTTTTCAACGTACGAATAATCGTTGAGAACACCATGGCTATCCGGTTGATTCACCGTCAAGATGTTATCGACGCGGCCATCGCGCCACTCCAGAGCGTTATTACCGGTTCCGAAATAGGAAACTATCACGAAAATCGTAGGAAACAAGAACATTTTGCCACTCGAACTCCGATCGACTCGAGCTCACGTCAGACTCTTGTTACGACTTACGAGTGTTATTGCGATTTTGACAATTTCGACAGTTCTTACAGCGATTAATGCTCGTGTTTTATCAGATAATATCGTATCCTTACATACATATTGTAAAGTTATAACACTCGATACTCCGTAGATAAACTTTTACGACGATCTGAACGATAATCCGCAATACTTAGAATATTTACAATTTCATCGAAAATTGTCGACGATAACGCATTATCGAGGACGTATTTTATTTGAAATGTCGATTATGTTCGCGTAGACCGTAATGAAATCGATGCGATACCGCGGTTTCACGGGACGTTTGATTGGTTCGAGAATGAAAAAAAACTGCGGAAACAAAAGGTCAACGAAGCCATGATTTATTTTATAAATACACCATTGTTTGCGCGGAATAAACGTTTCGAAATAACGATCGTACATAATGTTTAAAAAAACGATGACTCCAACACTAGTGCGGCGTTCGGTCGTAGAGTGAAAGATTCCACACTTACGCAGTCCCTGTAAAACATAAAAAAAAAACGAAATTAATAATATCGTAGACCACAGCGATTCTCGACTATTTTAACGTGGCGACGACGTCCGAAAGGACATCTTTCACGAAAGAACTTTTAACCGTATCTTTTATTTATACTCGCATAATCGTATTGAATGGATTCGGAAACGTATCGAACGCGTATGTTTGCATAACTAGATTTAGTTTTTGTTTTTAACGTCTTAATTTTGTTACAAGAAATAAAAAACTTAATTTGCGGGATCATTTGAATACGATAATTTAGATCATTTAGAATAATTGAAAATACATGAAAAAGATTTGCGAGTTTTGCAGCCGATCTTAAAATACTTTCATCATATATATAAATTTGATTTTAAAACATATTTTAGCGACCCTAAATAATTAGTTATTTAGTTATTTTGGTATATGGTTAATTAGTTATTTACCCGATATTTTGTTCCGCGTTCGTGCTGGCCACTCGCACTGTCATCTTGAAAGGCAAAAATCGTTCGACTTTCCTGAGGTTGACGCGTTCCATCTCACTGCCCAGATTGATCACGACAAAATACGATTTCAACGGGCCTTTCCTCCTGTTATAACACGAACGCACGCGTAAATATTATATTTAAAAAAAGTCTATCATTTTTCGGAACATTTGTAGGTTTCTCCTATAAAAATATCGGTACCGGTTTCGGTTGTGGTTCTCGAAACCATATTTAACAATTTAACCGTTTTGGATTCAGTGTTCTTCCGGTTTTTTTTTCAAATAGGGTATTGTAGTGACCTTTTGAAATACGTTTTTTTCCCGAGGGTTTCCACCCAGATTCAAAATTTGGAAGTATGTTTTCACGTTACAATATCAAAATCGGTTACAAATGAGATTTGTTACCAAGGAGTTATTTTTTTTTATTTTTCAAGTGGTTCCCATTTACCATTTGAAAACAACAAAACTAGTATATTGTGATTTATCTAGTTCAATATTGTCGATAATAGTGGTGACTGTATTTTCGAAAACAATTTGGGTATTTCGGATTTTGAAAAAAAAAAACCGAATCGTCCGAATCCGGCCGAAACCGGCCTTACCTGGAAAACGCGAACACGTATTCGGACACTTCGTACAGTCGCACGTCTCCAGTGTGGAAAACTTCGTCTCGTCTGAGTTTGACCAGTTGTTTGAACGTTTTCAAGTGGCTGCGGGCGGCGGCCTGTTGGTCCTTGGCGTTCAGCGTCACGTAGTTCGGATTGACCGGAAGCCACGTTTTCGTCCTTTTGGAGAACCCGGCCTGGGCCGTCGAGTCCCACTGGAACGGCCTGCGGGCCAGTTCGCGAGCTAGGGAGGGAACTTGTTTCGACCACTCGTAGATGAACTGGTCGTCCCTCAGATAGCCTTCGGTCGTGCCCAGCTCGTCGGCCATGTAGACGACGGGCGTGCCCGGCAACAGCATCTGCACCATGTGAATGCCGTCCAACAGCTCTCCGTTCCTCGAGGCCACGCGAGAGGGGGTGTCGTGGTTTCCGATCTGAAACGCGGTGCGTCATCGTCTTTTTTTAATATTATTTGAACACTTTTTCGGTACGGCCGCGAATAGTTAGAGTCGATCAGAATTCGATTTCAAGAGTGGCTCAGAATCGTTAGGACCTTAATGCATGTATGCTTGGTTGATGTTTTCATAATTATTTGTGTCCGGGGTATGAGTTTAGTCCGGAGGTATCGGTTTGAGTGGAACTTACTATTTTTGTCAAATAATTTATCCGTTTTATCTGCCATCACGAAGGACGAAAAAAGCGTGCTATACGAATTTCAACCGCGCGGTCGTTTTTTTTTGTTTAAACAAACACGTATACCTACGTACGTGTTTTTAGACGCGCGGCTGATATTACGATTAGAACTGAATAGAAATTGTTGATCATGTGATTGATTTTATAAACGCGCGTACAATAACTTGACCGCGCGACTCGAGACGCGTTCAGCGCCGCGATCGTAGGAATTTTCCATCCAGTAATTAGAAGGAAACAAAAAATAGTTTAAATAATATTTTTAATAATTTATGTTTTACTGTACTTAAAAAAAAAAATATTAAAAACCCACACATTTTTTTCGTTGTGAAAATTGCGATTAGATTAACTAGACGTCGTCGGTAAAAACATAAGTATTTTATTACATTGCTTATCTCTAATTATTTATTTGATTTTGCGTACGCCAGTGTATCATTGGTTATACGCTCAACCAGTAAACTAGTCCTAGGGTATAAATCATTTTATAAAACCTTTCTTGCCATGCTTTTTATCTACCGAAAGCCGATTCGTGTTACGTATTTCACCGACTGTTTAATTACAACTAATACCTACTTAACTATGTATAGCAAATAATCGTGTTCGAGTATTTCGATGAGTTAGTTTTTTTAAAAAGTTATCGCGATGGATATATTATATTGTACTGTTATTTGTGTCGTGGATAATGAAATTAAATACAAATGACACGATACTGAAAATAAAGTGAAAATAAAATCGCTAACGAAACGTTGCGGATAATTTTATAACGAAATCGATTGATTTGTCGAGTGTGCCGGATCGACGTGATATCGTTATTATACTCACGTTCCAACCGGACCAATTTTCAGCAGGGAATTCGGACAGCAACTTGGAAATAGTGTCCACATAAAATCTCGCCGGTTTTCGACTCAGTCCATAGAGGTGCGCGTTGAGCGGAAAGTGAGCGCCCGGGTGCGTCGAATTTCCGTAACACTTCTTCAGGTATTCGATAGTATCGTAAATTTCGACCATCAAGATCCTGTTGATTAGGTATATAGGACGTTTATTATGACGTCGTAACGCGCGATATCAGAGCGGTACACCTACCTCGGTCTGCCGTCCTTTTTCTCGTATTCGTCCGTTACGGTCCGCCAGGCCTTGAGCTCCTCGTAAGTTTCGTCGAGGCTGTATATGAATTTGTGTTTCTCATTTTTGTCTTTGGGGCACTCCATGTCCATCAAATCCTGCCTTTCGTACAGACATTGCAAGGCGTCCAACCGGAACCCGTCCACGCCTCTGTCCAACCAGAACCGCAATAAATCCTGTGTGGCGAGGTTAACGAATCGTACGGCCATTGTTTTTTTTACATAGTTTTTTTTGTTGTTGTCATACTCACTTTTATCTCCTCGCGAACCAGCGGATTCCAATAGTTTAAATCCGGTTGCTCCTTGTAGAACTGATGTAAATAATATTGTTTCCTCTGTTCGTTCCATGTCCAGAGCGTTTCTTTTGCTGCCACGGCACTCACCTAAATCATTTAAAACGATAAACCGTTTTTTTTTTAGAACTCGTATTCGTGTAAACAGAACCGTTTTGGAAAAAGCGCGCGCGATTAGAAATCATACTTTAAAATGCCGCAGGTGTGAGTTGAAAAATTCGAGGTGCCTTTCTTTTTTGGGGTGAATTACAGGCCCGAAGAGAGCTTGGGGATAGAAAACGATTTCGTATGGCGCTTATCAGCGAACGGAATCGCGTACATGGCATGCGATTCCATTCGTTTCACGGTTTTCGTGCAATGTCACCGGATTTCCATAAGGTTACGTATTTGACTTAATCATAACGTTTTACGTTGTATACATAATTAGATTTCTTTAAGTTGACAAAACTCGTCATAGGACTTTCGTTGAACGTATAACGCCCAGTTAGGAAACACAACGGAGAGACTCGCACTACCCAATGAACTTTTTCAAAGGACCTCAACTGACAGACGACGTTTAGATCCAACAATATTAACGAATATAATATAATATTTATATGAATGGTCAAAGTAGAATGAAACATTTTGTAACAAGTTCCTAGGTACGAATCTATATTATTTAATATTCTTTTGATATTATTTTGTCAATAATAAAAAGCATTAATTATACAGTGCATACAATTCGCGTACTTTTAGTTTTCGTCTGGAACGAATCGACAAATTATATAGTGAAATATGAATAGACGGCAAAATCGAACAGTAAATCGTTGAAAATTAAACAGAACCGGACACCGAAAGGTAAAACATACGGAGTCGTGCTTTTCCTCGCCAATCCTTTGATATTCTCCGAGTTAGTAGTGATTCTCGACCATTAGTAGGTAGACGAAGAAAATTGCTCGGAGAAAAAACTCGATCTATCAAGTTTATGATCACTATCGTAACAACAGTTTGAATAATTTAATGTTTATAATAATAATAAATCCTCGTGCTCTTATAATATCGTTTACAAAACAATGATTTTTCATTATCGTTTATATATCCGTTTTATTGGGATTTTTTTCGCGAATGGTCGAGAACCGCTGTTCCGTCGAGTGACCCCTGCCGTTCAAATCTATTAGTGAAGTTTTAGTTCGAAGCGACCGTTCAGTCGATTTTCCCAAGAGTTCAGCGCGATAGTTTATTTCAATAAACGTATTAAAGTAACCAATCCGTTCGGCGTTTTTCGTTTCGCGCGCCAGTAATAATTTCGCCAACTCGGCGGAAACATTTTTTTTATGGGAAGAAAAGCGTAATATCGAGATTAGAATATTTCATGACGGTATGATTTTTTTTCTATCAGTCGAGATTGTTGTCAGGAATGTTACGTTTTCCTTTTTTTTTTTTTGACATTGGAATGTCTTTGACGTTGCTTTCGTAACTAAACATCGTTTGTACACGCGAATTCGAATAACTAATTTATATCAATTATTTATGCTTCTTTTTTTTAATTTTTAGGACATTAATTGACACTTTGAGTTCAGTCTTTGTCATTTCGGGTGAATCGTTTTTCACCGACATATTAAGTAATACCGCGCACATCGTCGGTCGCTTACCCAATTGTTCGGAACCTGTTTCGTTCCGTTGACGTACTTCGCGTCGGCCCACACGTAATAATCGGTGTACGGTTCAACTCTCTGCACGGATTTGACGAACCATTCGTGTTCGTCGCTCGTGTGATTCGGTACGAAATCCAGGACGATCTTTATACCTGTTCATTCAAAATTCATTATCACCACATCTATTGCGAATAGAATAACAATCGCGTGCGGCAAAGCGAACCGTTTTCGTGTAGTTTATCCTTCAACTCGTTGAAATCGTCCTCGGAGCCCATCAGCCGGTCTATGCTCCGAAAGTCCGATATGTCGTATCCCATGTCGGCACCTGGTGACGGATAAATAGGGGACAGCCAAACCGCGCCTATTCCTAGATCCTTGAGGTACGGTATTTTCTCGATTACGCCTGAAATGGAAAACGCAAAATATGCCATAATGTTGTATTTGAGGTTCGACCGGGACAAATCGATGTCATTTCAAATCGATAGTACCTAGTGAAGCTCGAAAACCGTACACGTCCGAGTTCTTTGAAAAAAACAATCGAGTTTAATAATTGATTTATCGACATTAATCGAACAAGTCATTTCGATTTTTAATACTTCGGGAATAGAAATCAGATACGCGAACATGCTTCGTAATCAATTGTCTCGATTAATTAAAACTATTTAACGAAACAAAAGATGAAAAATATAATTCAAAGTTTTTTTTGACTTTCATACGACCGATATAAGTCTTTTTTACAAAAAGAAAAAACGTTTAACGAATTTAATACGCAAGAGCTTGAAGAACGTTCGAGTTTTCTAAAAGCACGAGTTTCACACACGTCCTTACTCCGTTTCAAAGAAACGAGCGTCGTTCGGTAAATACGAAAATCTCTTTCAGATAGATTAAAATGTACAATCGTCTGCGTTGTAAATAAAGGCGTCTGAAGTCGTCGACGTCGGAGATCAATAGATATTCGTATGGTTATTACCTCGCAAGTCTCCCACGCCGTCGCCGTTTGTGTCCTTGAAAGATCGCGGATAAATCTCATAGAAGGTGCTTTTTTGCCACCACTCTAATTTCTTCGTCTTCTTTTTCTGCCCGCCGAAAACATCGAAACTCTTCGGCGACTTTGAGCCGTCTGCCGACAAAATACAACGTTTTAAATTCTGCACGAAATGAGGAACGTATTTATTTTACTATTAAAATGCGAGTGTGTGGTTTTTCGTCAGTCATCACTAGAGAGTTATGATTTATATCATACAATAGAAAATGTTTATTTGATATATTTAAAATAAGAAAAAGTCTCGTCCGTTTGATATTTTTTTTATGAACACTTACCCTTCATTAAGTGATTCGTGTTTTCCACGTACGGATAATCGTTGAGAACACCATGGCTATCCGGTTGATGATTCACCGTCAAGATGTTATCGACGCGGCCATCGCGCCACTCCAGAGCGTTATTACCGGTTCCGAAATAGGAAACTATCACGAAAATCGTGAGAAACGAGAACATTTTGCGACTCGAAATCCGATCGACTCGAGCTCACGTCAGACTGTTGTTACGACTTATTGCGATTTTGACAATTTCGACAGTTCTTACAGCGATTAATGCTCGTGTTTTATTAGATAATATCGTATCCTTACATACATATTGTAGAGTTATAACACTCGATACTCCGTAGATAAACTTTTACGACGATCTGAACGATAATCCCCAATACTTAGAATATTTACAATTTTATCGAAAATTGTCGACCTTTACGATAAATTAAACCGTGAATTAGAGAGCACTCGAGTCGTCGTAACGGTTTTCCGTTGTTTTACGATAAACCCTCGGGTCTAGATGACCGTTTTTCGAAAGCCTGTCCAATAATAAATGTTTAAAACAAGTAATAAACGCTCGGGGTCAACTCAACATTCGTTTGCCGATTATTTCCGTAATACGTTGACGTGTTAAAAACGTATAATTTATAATGATTGTTTCGCACTATTGTTTATTTGACAAACGTGTTTGTATTTATACACGAGTGAAATATAGATATTTTGTCTATCAAATCAAAAGAAAGAAAACTTATTTTTTGTACAGTACTTTTTTTCTTTTTAACTTTTTCGTATTTATTATAACAGATTTAAAATTAAAGAATTATGTTATAAACATTTTAAATATAATAATAAAAAAAAATAATAGTCCAAAAAGTAATATTTAATAATATAACAATCATAAAACAATGAGCACATGATCTAAGGTAGAACTGATGAATGATATTTTAAAACATATTGTTTGAGTAAAATCAACATTTTAGAACGACGACGGGTTTGAAAGAACGACGGGTCGTCCAAAACGAGTGCGGTGCTCGGTCGTAAACTAATCGATTCCACTCCAATTAGGTCTCTGCGAAAAAAAAAGAAAAAAAGCAAACATAAATATCGTTATAAAAATATGCCGCGAGACGTTGGGAATAAAGTGAACGCTATTTTCAAATAAAATAATAATATTTTGTCGAACCCTCTCACTGTCATTTTAGAAGGCAGCATTCGTTTGACTTGTCTGAGATTGACGTTTTCGATTTCTTTTCTCAAATTCAACACGATGAAAAACGATTTGAAATAACTGTTGCCTCCGTCGAAAGTACAATAAACGTATGTTTTGTAATCGGATGTTTATCGACACGTATTAAATAGTATAAAAGGCGATTAGTTTATCAGATGGGACACGGTCATTATTTCGAAAAACGTAAATTCTTAATTTTCCTTTTTTCATTTGTTTTTGAAAATAAATATAATGTCGAAAACTATTCGACACGATCGAATTTAAACGCGTACGTATAGTATAGCCATAACGTGGTGATATTTTACCGAATGAAATCAAACCTCTCCAAAGAAATACGAACAAATTGCCTTTTAAAACAATATTCATTTTTTTCTTTAAACGGATAGAAAGCAGTCGCTTTCTTTCGCCCTGTTTTCTTTCGTCTCTCTCTCTGGCGATCTCGGCCGACCGCAATATCTCGTTGTTTTTCCCCCTGCAGTCGGACGACGACGGCAGCAGCTGAACTTGCGTTGTTCAAGCGGCGGTAAGTCGCGAAAGACTTGAACGGGCCGACGAAACGAGCGAACCGGGAAATAATCGTAATAAAATATTACAACCGAATTTCCGTCGAACAACAACGATAACGACGACGACGACGACGACGCGATGGGTAGTATTGTCGTAATCGTACGAATTAACCGAAATCCGCGAGCCAGACGTCGCCTGCGCGGTTTCCTTTGTCGCGTCCGGGGCAGCGGAGGAGTAGGTTATAATAATGGTTCAAACACAGGACGTGACGTACGCGCGCGTTCCGACGAGTTCATAATTAATCGGCGGTCGTGCGCCTCGACTGGAATGAATTATGTAAGCGGCCTGAAACGCCGGTCACTTACCGAGTGTTTCCATCGCGCGCGCGTTTCTAAGCGCGCAAAACGCAAAGCTGACGCGCGTATAGTCATTCTCTCCCGGGGGGCTCGGCTACCCGTTTAGTTAATTTTGCAGTACCCACCGCGACGTCCGTTACGAAGGACCGCCGTCTTCATTAAACGCGTTGTTGCCCCGCCCGACTGTTTATAATATATTATAATCCTGGCCGCTCGTCACGACGACCGCGACGGCCCGTAATTTTTTAAATAGTACGATCAAATCGATCCGAATCGGCGGTTTTTCATTTTGCGATTTCTACCCGATGGATAAATTGTTTATGGCCTATATTAGATTGTTAGGGATTTTGTTCGTACCGTCTCTAGAATAATATACTATTTTTGATAAAAAACAAACCTTAATATTAGATAATAAAGTGTATTTTATTAAAAACGTTTTGCTACACCGGTTTTTTTTTGTTGTTTTTTTAGTACTGTCAGCACGTTACTGTTATATATCTAAAATGAAAATGTAACGATAGGTTCACGAGATTCAGTGCACAATACTGAACATTTCCAAATACCGTCGTTGTGAATGCGGCTAAATACTGAAACATAAAATTTGATTACGTGGCATCGCGACAATTTATTTACTTGAAATTATTTAACTTTTACTAGCTGTACGCTATTACATACGTTTGTTTTTCATTTCTTTTTTTTTTTTTCCCCTTTTCCTTTCGATTATTTTCCGCGGAGTGTTGCACATATTTTTTCTTTCGCTTACCGCGGGAAGACATTACGCCGGACGTCGTACCTACACTATTGTTTACATTATCTTTTAGTCCAGTCGTTTAACGATTTTTTTTAGGAATTAAATCTGAAAGTTTTGAAAGTTTGCAAAGTTTGGTAATAGGCTCCCGATTAACCAAGAAAAAGTCGCCATCCCTCCGAGGTCCTGAAGTGTCCGCCATCTTGGACTCTATGTGTGATTTTTCAGTTTTTTTCAAATATCTTTGAAAATACTAAATTTACTCAAAAATACTTAAAAAAATGTAGCTGATAAAATTTTTAACAAATATAGTTTTGTTAATTTTTTTTTTTTTAGCTTGAATAGAAAAACAACCATGTGTTAACTACGTAGTGTTAACTACGTGCAGCCTATATACATATACATAGTATTAAAACGCACCGCGTCTAATATAACACATGGTTAACCATAGGTTACCAATTTAGTTTTTTCCGCACCTCGGAGGGATGGTGAATTTTTTTTTGTTAATCAGGAGCCTATAACTAAACTTTTTGCAAAGTTTCAAAACATTCCGATTTAATTCCTCAAAACACCAAATTTAGAGCTTAAATGACTGGACTATTTTTACAACAATGCGATTTAGTCGTCCGACAACATAAATCGCGTGTCATATTATTATGAACGTTTGTCCGTAAAATTTAAAAGTTCACGGCGTCAAATTTTCAAAATATCGTAAAAATATAAAGTACGACAGTCGCGTCAACAGGAAAGTATCAATACCTACATACCCGTAAAGTAGTATCCTAATTAAAATTATTGTGCAAAGAGCATAGGGGAGAAATAAACATCACAATTTTTCTGGCGGTATAATTCGGTGTTTGGTCCGAGATTTCCGGGGCTGCTGGACCATTTCTCGGCTCGATTTTTCTTAAAACTGCCGAAATTCTATTCGAGCTGCGAATTGACGCGTTGCTAAAAAAAAAAAAAAGGTCGACGATTATACAAAAGACGGACGATCGTCGCTCGTTGTTTCGACGGAATCACTGCAGTGGTCGCACACTTACGAGCTCAAAAATCATCGACTCGATCCGGTCCAATACGTTGCCGGATTGACTGCAAAATAATAAATTATCACGAATAAAATTTGCTCCGAATACTATTCGATAATTGAAAACTCGTTCGAATTATTTTCTTACGAGTAAATCGCCCATTCCGGCATCATTTCAGTATACCGGTGACTCTCTTCCTCTAATCTTAACAACTTTTCTTCCATTTCACTACGTTTTTTGATTTCTTCTTCTAGCGCTTTTTCGTGTTCGCTTTTGGACTCTGCGAAGTCGATTTCTACGAGGAACAAAAATTACAAACCTGATGATTTATTATTATTATTATAATTGTTATTACTTTGTTTGGCCATGGTTTTATTCTTTTTCTTCAAAACCGCATCCAACGTGGCGAAAATGTGTACGATATCGTATTTTTCTTTGATCGTGGTCCTTTTCCAATTTGGCAAATTCCGCGCGGCGATTTCTACTAGTGTCTTGTACCTGTCGAAAACAAATTCGGAGTAAATACAGTACAAAAATCGCGTTTCGGCGACAGCGTTTTTCTCATTTGTGTTTGTAACACTTCAATAGCAACTTCAATAGGGTTAGGTCAGATAACATTAAATAATGTACAGTGTGTGCCATTGTAGACAGACACGGTGTCATACTTTTCAAAGTGCTTCGGACTGTGCTGTATGACTTGTTTGTGCAAAAACGCCAGTTCTTGAAAAGTCAGCGACTTGAAACCACTAGCTTCGATTTTCAACAACACCGTATTTATACTACGGCGGTACGTCTTCGCCGTGATTTCGTGTTCGAACTTGGCCGACAGCTCGACGACGATCTCTATTTGAAAAACGACACGTTTTATCGACTTTTAGTTACGCGACAAAAATGAAAAATTCGCCCTACGTTTTTTCGTAATAATTATACATGGACAGTCGTGTTCCGTAGAACCTAAAGGGTTTTACCGAACGACCCCAGCGGTTTCGCGAGATATATGAAAAATAAAAACGTGTTCTTATTTTAATATTTTAGTGAAAAGTTTGACACTCAAAACGAATTTAGTTTTTTTTTTTCTCAGAGAAATGGGGGATTTTTTTTTTTAAAAATCGAAACCCGCGCCTGCAGTTATAATATGACACTCGTCGGAGCGGTCCGTGTGGTTTCGTGTGCGCGGTAACGATCGCCAAGGGTTGTGTTGGATTGTCGGTTACCTGCGACGGGCAAACAGTCCGTGAGCCTTTCGACCGAGCCGCAAGTCGTCCCGTCGCCAACGCCGTAGCACGACGACAACAACGATTCCGACGATTCCGCGGTCGTACTCGAATCGTTCGATTCGCGTTCGAGATCGCCGCCGGTTTCGAACGAGTCCGTGCTACCGAAATCGATATCGAACAGCTGGTCCTCCTGGCCGTTGTAGTGTTTACTGAACGAGACCGACGTCTGCGAGACCGTCGACGACGACGTCGTCGTCGTCATCGCGGTGCAGTTGTCGCGGACCGACGGCGATTCCGTTTGTGCGCTCGCGTCAACCGTCTCGGCCGGCGCTTTCCGCGTATCGGTCTGTCCGGCACATCGGAGCTCGTCCGTTTTCGAGTCACCGGCTGCGGCCAAGAGGCTTCTGACCTGTCCGAGTAGACAATACACGATATTATATGAGTTAAGGTGACGACGCGAACGGGAAAATTTCAAATTATAGAAATTCTCAGTGTAGAAAAAAAGAGAAATATTTCCAGACGTAACGAGTGTGCACGGTGTCGTTTTGTCGCGAAAAGAAAACGTTACCGTCAGCCATTTCAATATTATCCTCGAGTTGTCGTCGTTTTTATAACGCTCGCTGTCCGCGATCGGGAAATAAAGTGTAAGTCATTGTTGAAATAAGAGTTTAGAGATTTAGTTAGATAACAATAGTGGTCGACTATTATTCGCGTATTAGTTGTTTCGCGTTAAATAACGACCGATGAAGAAACTCGGATAAATTTGACGACAGCGCGGCGGTTAGATTACAAATCTATCGGTGATATTCTTTAGTCCCGATTGGAAATAAAAACAGAATCCGTCGTATTTTTCGACGGCAAAAGCGTGTTTGATTGAATCGCTTATTACAGAAACCCCATAAGCGACACCATAAGTTTAAACTTTCGAGAAATTAATAAAAGCTTTTCCTAAATGCTTTTGTCTAAGTAACACGACGCGCTAAATTATTTCACGCCGACGGACGTGCAACTCGTCGGGCTATCGGATTCATATACTGACCTCTTCCGAAAACCGTTCGAGTTCGTTTCTCGAAGTAACGCTCGAGTCCAACGCACGTTTCAACTGTTCGATTTCGTACGACTGATTGTCAATGGCGATCGCATTTTCGTCGCGTTGCACCTGCAGATCATAATATAAAACGGTCATATTGATAACATTTTCCGTACGTTTTAACGTTTCCGACGTTTCGGCGGCTCACTTTTAACGACCGGATTTCGTTCTGTAAATCGAATTTCTCTCGCGTTAGATCCTCGTTGAGGTCTCTCAACGTCCGCACCAGTTTCTGGGTCGCGTCTTCGGAGGTGTCCGGAACCGGATCCGATTTCACGTCCATCTCCGAGGACTCGACGCTATCGCGGTGGGCCTCGTTGGACGTCGTCTCTGTCCGTTCGTCGTCTGCAGTGCGCGTACCATGGCCGCGTACGTCGTCCGCAACATGCGGCGTTATCGTGCGACGCACGAGCATAAAACTCGCACACCCGATGACATTTGCGACCAGGAACCTGTACGCGTTCTTTACCAAACCGATCATTTCGTTCGTCGAAAGTGATTACGATTCAGTTCAAAAAAAGAAAAAAAAGAAAAAGAAAAACTCTGTACACCGAACGCAGACGAACACCGCGATTCAGTTATGAATTAAACGTTATTTTCGTTCTTTCAATTGAAATGTCTTTTTCCGTTACTGTTTGTACGCATAACATTAAAAACCATAGTAACGAATAATAAGATAAACCATTGTAACAGTTGCGGATAAGAAAAAAAAATGAAAGGCTTATTTTTTGTCTTCTATATTATTATTATCATTTATTTCGATCGTAGAATATTTATCGAAGCCGTGACGTACAAGCAGGCAGGTCGATACAGCGGATTAATTCGGTAAATTCTATTTTCATCCCGGCCACTTTGAGCAAAGTCCGGAGTGTTGTGTAATTTTTCGATTTACACGGCGCAAAAACAAAGTAAATTCGCGTTATTATGAGCGTTACAAGTTTATCAACAAGTACCTAAATTCGCGCGCGCATTGTTTTTTTTTCTCTCTTATCTCAAAAACAGCAGTCACCGACTGGATTTTGTGCGCGTTTCCCGGGAGATCGAATTTTAAGCGGGCAATTCCTGCGAAACGTCCGTCGCGGCCTACGGGCTGAATATTTCAAACGCTGTTAAATATTTAAAAAAATATGTTTTAGCGGTAACGTGCCGGTTACGCGGAACTGACCTTCGACGAGGTAACATCGTATATAATAATGGTCGGTACACACTCGGCGGGCCCGCGTAATGTGCGCGTACGCTGGTGTGTACGGGTGAATAATAATTACCATACATCAGATTGGGTACGTTATTTATTGATGTACGATATTAAATAATATAACGGTATCGAGATGTGTATATTATGTATGATACGAGGTCAATTTTTTTTTCTCTCCACCGCGCCTAGCGTAATAACGACTGTATCGCACACGCGCGTCAATCATATATTATGTAGTACGCGGCGAACGGTTTATTCGTGTAACGTACACTTTGTAAATTGCCGAATCGTCGGGGAATAAAAAACGACTCTTCGTTCGGCGATGACGAGCAGCACAACGCCAACACCCTTGTGAACTCGGGCGGCGGTTGAAAATAATGTCCGAAAAATGTCGAAAGCCGTCCAACGATATCCAACCGGTTGCCGACGAATCTGTCGGATAGATAATATGTCTGCTAATAATATGTCACGCTGTGCTGCCAAATTCACGAGGATATACTGTGCGAACGATATTTCGCATGCGATTTGTATACTATAATGTAAGCGTTGTTATTGTCAATTTGGTTATTCGTTTACGACTGTTTTTTGTCGCCATCTCGTTTCCGAAAGAACGTTCTCAGCGAAAAACATCGGCATCCGGTAAAAATAGCGAAACCGAAATCGGGAAAAAAATCTGCTTTCGTAAAATATATATATAAATGTATATTATATATTATTATAAAATAAGAGAAAATCGCGTTTAAAGGGTGTAAAAAAAAAGGCAAATCAAAAATTATGTTTATCCATTAGCGTTTTTATACGAGAGTCGTCTTTCAATCGTTTTTCAAAAAAAAAAAAAAAATAAAAAAATACATTTGCCTTCGTTCATTAGTTACGCTTCTCGCGGCGCCAGTCAATCCGAAGGGTAATCGTCATCGACGAACGATGATTTATCGTGGCCGAACGAAATAATAATATCCGCGCAAGAGAGGAGGGGAAAAAAAAACGAAAAATATACACGCGGTTCGACGAGAGCCCTCCGATCGCCGTAATAAATGTCGGGCGAATTTGTTTGCTCCGAACGCGAGCGGCGTTCCGTATATACACGTATATTATAATAGTAAAAACTGCGGTCTCGAGAGGGTCGTTGCTCGTCGTCGGCGCGGCCGATTGCGACGTCGGGTCAGGTTTGCGCCATTGTCCGAGACCGTATTGTGTGTTTTCTGTGGCCGAGGTGTATCCGAAAACCTTTCCGCTCTCGACAAACCATCAATCGAATTCTCGTACGATTTATTATTATTATTATTATTTTATTTGGGTCGCCGGTGCTCGAACTCTGTGCTCCTTATTATTATACGTTATGCAGGGTTTCCGCTAGATCGATCTGGCGGCTCCGCGGAGACATCCGTATCGAATGGCCAAATAAATTAATAACGATAATAAATTTAATTTTCAAATTAAAAATCAACGACCGCAGTTTAATGTGTTTGTTTTCGAGTATGAAAATCCATTTGTCATCTCGTCGTGTCCCTACGTCGTCGTCGGTCTCGGTTCGACGTTCCCGGTTTTTCTGGTTTTTTTTTCCCTTCACTTTTCCACAACGGCTCGACGACGGCTCCTCGACGTTTGAGAACCACTGATTTCGATGGCCGCAAAACCGTGCGCCGCCGTGTTCTAGTGTTTAATCCGCCTCTCGAAAAAAGTCCACTTTGACACTGGATTCGCCGTGCCATCGAAAATCGTTTCGACCTTGACTCCCGATGTTTTCCATCTTTAAATAATAAATCGACACGCGTGACTTCGGTGTGTTCGTATCGAGTTTTCGAGTACGTAATTATTGTTTGTATTCCACGCGTTTCACTTTTTATAATCGAGTACAGAACATTAACGCTTGGGTTTTATGCGCTCTGCGAGATAAATTTAGAAAAAAAAAAAACAGATTTAAATTAATCCGTATTTATTTCACGAATTCGACAACGAGACATTTACCTTATTCCAACAACTCTACTCATGTTACTAACACTATTGTTGTTCTCATTACCGTTTCGTGAAGACTAGGTTTTTAGAAACGCATATATTATTTCCGTGCGAATCGATCCGAGTCGAAACCGTGTTTTATCTGTTTTAACGTCCGGATAAAATCGTATTATTATAATTATTGAGCTATTGTCTTTGTTCGGACAAGAGAAGAAGAAGAAGAAACAAAAACGCAAGTCTCGGACGAATTCGTATATTATGAAAACGAATCATCTGTTATCTTATTATGCGGACGATTTATTCGTGATGTTTTCCCAATGCCAAATTTCTATAATAATTTATTACAGCGAGTGGCGCAGTCCGCGAACTCGTGGCGTGAATAATGTACGACGACGACGGGGGTAAATCCTCGCGAAAACGTTTCGTCGAGCACGTCGATAACACGATAATAATATAGCGACGTTGTACTTACTTACATAATACATGATATTATATACATATTTGTTTGCCGTACACACCGCGCCGCCGTAACAATATCGAACGGTGCTCGGCGACTCGTGAAATATTTTCGACGGTATTTTTCATAGTTTTCGAGCGCGATCGTGAAAAAAAAAAAGGTTGTTGTGTATTCGAAATCAAACGCTTTTCGACAAAACGCGCGTCGTCGTTTCCGTAAAACGAAATGAAATCGACGATTATTAATAACCGCGGAAAAGTACAGAAAAAAAAAAAAACGATTTTTTTTAAACAATATTCTGTCATAGACGCGCGCACCGCATTTGTTGTTCGGTCGTCGCCGGTTTTTTCCCCCTCTCCGTCGCCACACGTTCGAACCCATTTAAAAGCTAAATGGAGCGCTATTAGACGCGCAGACCGCTTTCGACGGATTAATTAAATTAATTGGGACCACAGGTCCGCGAGGTTTACGGACCACCTCTCTCTCGTTTGTCACCACCGGTTCATCGCGTTTCATTTTTCACACGAATATTATTATTATCATTATCACTTTTTATTGCGGCGGCGCGGGCCGAAAGATGCGCCATCCCCGTCCGGGAAATTCGTCTCCATTTTATTCATTTTATTTCACCGAACGTCGACGATTTAATCATTGTTTTTTTTGTTTTTTGTTTCAGAACGATGTGATTTATTCGGCTTTCAAAACCATAGCCGAAAAATCCGATTGTCCGGCGGCGTACGGTAAAATACTGTGAGTACACTCTCTAGTCAATTTTTTATATATTGTAATAAATAACGACGACGACGACGATCGGTGGCGGCGCGTCTAGGATTTTTTTAGTCTGAGGGTCGGAGACGTATCCGTTGACGTGATTTCACTACTTGGGCAGCTCGTGCCCGTTTTACAACGTTAATAAATATATAGATGGGATTTCAAACATTTCCAAAGCACTTTACGACACACAGATTTAGGACTGAGGACTTTTAGTACTTAAAAACCTCGATATGTTATGCGCTCGTGCGCTTGAAAAATGAATCGCTTTCTTCTTCTCGGCGTTTCCGCGGACGACGAAACGCATTGTTATATTTTTTATATTTTCACATGAAAACGATTTTCCAAATGTGTTCCGATTTATCCAAACAGATTTACCTCATTGAAAGTTTTAAATACGAGCAAGAGATAAAGACATCGTATTATGAAACATAATTTTACATCGCTCACGTTGCTCTGTGACTTTTCTTGACAGATATGAAAAAACCAACAAAAAAAAAACTCAGCCTTTATATTGTTAATGTCATTCTGTTCCATGAAGAAACGTTAGATTCGTTTTATTTTATTTTGTTTTCAACAACTTTTCCTGTTTCAAATAATAGAATTGCTATCCGTCATATTATATAATATGACTCGTAAATTCGTTCGTACGTTTTTGGTACGAATTACATTGGCCAAACGGGTGTCTTTCGGTGTCGCCCGTGATACTCGAGTCGGCGCGTACCGGTTCTTGGTGAATTTTCCAATCTTCGTAAAGAGGAAAAACTGCGTTTTTTTCGCGAATTCGCGGAGATTGCGATGCGAAATACAACAGGCACGAGCGTAATATAAGACGAGGACAAATAATTTCAACCGATAATAAATTGAAAATTCATATCCTTTTTTTTTTTCAATACTATTTATAAGCATAAAAGCACTTGGGCACGGGGATTTCATAGCGTATCTCCTCGCATAATCGGAGTCTTATAAATATTACGCCACTGATTTCTGCGATCGTCCGTCGGTTTTCGATAACGTTTTTTTCATGTTTATAATTGTTAAATACAATCCGTATCGTTTGACACAGTAAGAATATAGGTTAATAGTAAAAACAATCGAGAACATTTAGATCGCAACAATACACCGGCTTTCGTAAGAATAACTATTTACAACAAAATAAAAGAGAAACAATACCGTAATAACATAATAAATAATAGGATTTCGCGTGTCGAAAACACGGCTGCAGTTTTTCAATAAAATATCGTATCGCGACCGACTGAAATAAACAGAATATTATAATCGAACCTCTAAAAGTGTGCGCGACAACGTGATCTGCAGTGTGTCGAACGGCCGGAGGAGCGTAATATTATAATAAAATGTATTATTTCGAACATTAGTGTTGGAAGTTCGAAATCAAAATGTTCGTCCGTACATTTACGATCAGATAAAATTAAACGAATTCTCCTCCGAAGTCCGATTGCGATCGTTTTGAACGGTATCCGGCCTATATCAAACTTTATAATTACGGCACGGACGTGAAATAAAACCTTAAAAAAAAGAAAGAAAAAAGTTATTGTTTAAAAACGTGAAAAAAATACGCATAGAACGTGGAATCGTATTGCATTTTAACCAATCGAGACGTTATCTTCCAGTGCAGTGGTTCTCGACATTTGTATGTATCAGTACCACTTTTTAATTTCAAATATTTCCACTTACCCACTCGAAGGTGGATTTGTTTAAAACGCGAAAATATGTAAAACAAAAACATTAATAATAAGCCTTTGAATACACGATATCTACCTAAACATTTTGATGAGTATTAATATTGTATTTTATCGAAGTGATAATCGTAAGCGCATGTTTGCGCATTCAGTAAGAGTACACATTACTTTCATGACTTTTAAATCATAAAATATTTCTAATTTTCTTCTTTTTCCTTTTTTTTTTTTTTATCGATCAATGGAAAACAATCTAAAGTGACATCTAAACGTTGAAAAATGCATTGAAAATAGTAAAAAAAATAACCAAATTAATTATACGAGTGTATATGTATATAAAATGGTAAATTTCAATCAGTCATAACTAAATATTCGTAAGTCATAGAAACATTAATTAGAAAAGATATATAAGAGACCATAGACGTTCCAAAAAAAAATTAAAATTACAAGTCTTCATCAACCTAATATTACAATGCTCTCTTGCGCGTCAGTTACGTTTCGAATTGAACGCGACACTTTTATCAGCGTAACATAATTACATAACGGATGGATACTTTACAGGAATTCGGTAGACGTCTGAGCGTATATGTGTAGTTTAGTTGTATTTTCGAGTGCTGTTTAATGAAATAACTAATTCTGTAATATTCTAACTTTATATTACATTATTGTGTGTGTGTGTGTGTGTGTGTGTGAGTGTGTGCGCGTGCGTGTGTGTGTTAATACGAAACGCCATTGTTGTAACTTTTAAACAAAAAGATATACTCGAAGAAAATAGTCGTGTTATTTTTACAAAACGCGAATTCATAGTTTTACGGGCATTATTATTATTATCATTATCATCATTATTATTATGTTCTCAAAGTAAAACTCTGAGATCTTTTTTAATGTTTTGTTTCTGAACCACAACGCGGTGCTTTGTACAACGTTATGATAATAATATAAAGATAGAGAAGATTGCGTTTTACCTTAGCATAATTCGCGATACTTATTTACTTTGCAAAGTCGCGCGACACAATTATTATTATATTATTGCCGTAACGGACGCAAACGTTTCTGCAGCGCGCGAACACCTATTATGCCGCGGCCGTATCTGTACGCGTTACGCGTTCAACGAAATTACCATAATACACTTTGAACGGATAAAAAATAATAAATAAATAAATAAATAAATAAATAAATAAAAAATAAAACCGCGCGTTTATAATTTAATACGAGAATAAAATTACTGCGGCGAGTTACTCGCGTGGAAATGCGAGAGTGTACGCACTCGCCCAAATCGAATCATGTCCGTGCGGGGCGGCGCAGCAGTCGTTATTATCAAAACGCAAACACGCGCGAGTATATAAAACAGTACCTGCCTAATCGAATCACGTTAAACTCGTCGGGTAGAGTACACCTACGGTTTTCGGACCGGTCGCGCGAAATCAAAGGGTAATGGTAAAATCTGATTAAAAACAATAACAGATACGCGCGGTCGGCGTAGTATAGAAATTGCGTTTAACGAGTATTTCGAGGGCACCGCTGTTATTCGAGTGATTTTCGAAAACAATAATAATGCTCGAAACACTTCACAAACACTATTATAATATTATTATGTCATAGTCTCGGAATCGCGTTTGAACACTACTCCAACGCTTTGCAACAAGTATCGTTAATAGGCGGTTACTCTGGGGCACAATTAAAAGAAACAATATAAATAATTTCGCTTTTGTACGATTCTTCGGTCGACTGTTTTATGCGCGTGTGTTTTGTAGCTTATAATTATTAAACTATAGTAGATTCAAACGAAAATCATTGTGTACTAAATAAAAAGTTAACCCGAAAAACGTCGAATAGATGTTTCAAAATTAAACGTCCGCGGTTATCGTTTTCCTTTCTATCCGCGCGGTCAGTATACGATCGTAATAATGTCGTTTTCACGGTTTTCCAGTAAACGATGATAATTTTCGACTTCGCATAAACTTAAACCTAACCGGAATCATTCTCTTACCGCGGCACCTCAAAAGTACGATTCTGCACGCACAGATACACCGGTGTTCTATAAAACGTTCTAAAACAGCTTGGAAAGACATGACGATTTTCAAAAACGAACTCGACCGACTCAAAATAGTCTATGCAGCGAGTATTTACTCGTTTCAAAACGAGATCGAATACTTTAACTTTTCCGTCGTCCGGTACTGTGTATTTTCTTTCCGTCGAAAAATCGTGAATTTTCACCGTCCGGCTTTGCATTGTATTGCATCGCATTGCATTTATTATGACGTATGCAACAGTAATAAAACGTATATAGTTTCGTTTAGCGCCGCGCGCTAAACAAACCGTTTGAATTAAAATCAAAATGTAAGCGTTTTTCACGATCAAAACACGAGTTCAAATAGTTTTACAAACGTTTCAAAGCCGATTTAGTTTAATCCGGACGGGATTCGGTCCCGTCGAGACGGATTAACGAGACTCTACTGTAATTATTTATCATCGAAATAATCGATAATAATCGTCGTCATCCAAGTCTGAATTCGTTCGGATTACTGCGGTTCTACTGTGATAATAATTATTATAGATTCGCGCGATAACGTGGAAAGTTTATCGATAGACGTTTCGGTCCGATTATTTATTTTTTTTTTTTCAACACACCTCTTAATAGCGACACGCCGGCGGCGCACGCGATAACAATACAATGCGCCGGCAGTGTGAAAAAACGTTTTGTTTGACCGGGAAAAACTCGAGCGCACTCACTTAATTACGCGGTCGTGTTATCGAGCCCTTCAATTAGAGACCCCCGTGTCTGTCTCGCTCTTTCCGTCTCTCTCTCTTCCCATGGCTACCCCCCACCCCCCGCGAAACATTCGGGTTAATTACGCATGGTAGTTTTAAACGGCCGACGACGCCGCGGGTGTGGCCGCGTGTCAACAAAACTTTTCGAGGGATTCGTAAGAGCGCGCACGTCGTTGGTATAGAAAATGACCGAAACGATTAATACACACGGCATCGACAGTCTATGTGATGCGTTCGCGTGTTTTTTATGGAAAGATTAAAAAAAAATAAAAAAAAATACAGCAGTCAGTCAAAACTGAAAATTCGACGAGCCACTAAAAATCACCGATTTGTAAGGTAACGAGTTGATAATTATAGGTATCGATGACTATATATCGAGTAACGATTGTTGTTTGAAAAGTCATGTCACCGACTAAATTGTTTGACTACATATTATGAAAATATTATCGCAGTGTCAATTTTTTTTTTCGTTTAGTGGCCATGATTCGACGATCGAAGAGATCGTGACAAACATTTTGAAATGAAATCGTTTGTAAATTCCATTTGTCCAAGTGATCTATCGATTTTGTCTTCACATTTTCATATTTATTAATGCATATTTCAATGGTAAGTAGCGCATAAATGCTGCGTGCACATCGAATACGTTTTAAAATCGCAAATTTCCTATCCTCAATAATATTATTAATGAAACGCATGTTTATCGAAAAGAATTTCCCGAAATCACTGCCGTCGATAGACCGCGTTGAGTCACGACCTACGTTAAATCGTGATTTTTATACTTACCGTTTGTCATATTACTTTATTACTCATTTTAATCGTTTGCGTAATATAAAACACCTTTTTTTTCGCCGTCGAAATCTAAGTGCGTGTGTACACGTGACCGATAGGGACCGAAACCGAACGGAAAGTGACCGTGGTTTCAGAGACCGGAACACTTTGAAAATATTATTGAGAACAGTAACCTCGGTAAAACCCTTATTTGAATATTTAAGAAACAGTAGCTTCGCCAAAAACCTCATTTAAATATTTAAGCAACTATAAACCCTATACTTAGGTAGAACGTTTTATTTCGCCGAGACCGACGACATCCGGTGAGCGACGACGACGTGCTGAGGAAATAGTTTTAAAGAACTGAAACGGAACCGAATTTTTATTTCATATACAAAACCCAAAAAATCACAAAAGTTCCGGGTCTTGTCGGTGACGAGTTAGAATCATTTCCAAACGCGAATCGTAGACGGATAGCACCAAGACGAAAACGATCCGTTCAAACAATATTCGAACGCATTTGGACTGTTACGTCGAATCGTTATTTTTCATCGGGTCGAGCAAAATTCTTCGATTCCAAAATGTACGAACAATATACGTTTCATCAAATCCAAACTCGAAAAACCAAATTCATACGTCGAATTTAGCGGCGGGAAAAATCCGATTCCGACGTTTAATTTCCGTGTGGTCCATAGTACAAAACAAAGGGTAAGACTATGGAATTCTCAACGAATTGCGATCCAATTAAACACGGCCGCAGTGTTCGTACTACGAAATTTGGGGTTTCTCTTCTACCGTTGTGTGTGTGTCGGTAAAGTTTGGAAAGCTTAACTCGAACTTTAGAACAGCATAATATATTATAATAATAATTAATATTATTATCATCATCATACGCGTACATTACGATTAATGATTACCGCATTCAATTAACACAATATCAGAAAGCAAAGCGAACTTCGCTCGCACGGTCGGATCGCGTTGCATAGTCCAATCGAACCGAAAGATCACTTTTTTCTATTTTTAGTAAAATATTAATATATTTTCGAACATTTAGTTTTGTCGTCGGAATAAAAAGCCCGGATTTTTATATGTTTTTGGCACGTTTTCGTTGGATTAGTTTAGGAAAATTAATGTGAAATCAATTATGCGCTCCAATTTTTTTCGACTCTAATCCTATTCGTTGGATATTTTGTCCTAAGATAGTTTTACACCGAACACCATAACAACCGCTGCACATGTTGTCGCACGCCAAGCGAACGGTTGTTTTTTAATACTTTAATTTTGGAAAACAATAATAACGCTCTGCCGGCACAACTATCTCGGGGAATGACGAAAACAGCGTACGCGCATTTCGCAGTGTATGTACACTACACGACGGCATTACAAATCGCAATTATTTTTTCAACGATATTTGTTTTCTTTTTCGGGACTATGCCTTCTCTAAGCCAAGGGCTCTCGGCATTCGCATACGTAGCGCGCGTGCCCGCGGCAGTAGCCTGCGAACGAAATCGTTATAATTACGAATAAACATCGCAGAATCGTCAACCTTTTGTTTTTGTTTCTAACGATTTCAACGAGGACGTGAAATTCGGCTTTTTTAGTTTTGTATAAAGAGCGCATAATGTCATCATACGGCAGTGTACCTGCGCGTCCGAGGGGTTGTAAAATACGTTTCGGATAGAGAGGGAAGGAAAAACGCGAGACGGGATAATATACCCTCCGATACACCACCGGCACGTGACCGATCCTTATTGAGACACGCGAGAGCCGTTCGTAAAACGCGAAAAAAAAAATAAATAAAATAACGCACGAAGGCCGCGCAGTCGTCGTCGTCGTCGTTTCGGCGATAACGTTTTTATTGCGAGGAGACGAATTTATCCGCTCGCCGCGCGCCGTATTATGTGAACGTGTTTTTTTTTCTTCTTTTTTTCCCTTACAATTCCGGTGAAATACAAAGTAATTGCGTTCGACGTCGTTATACTCGAGACAGACTTGACCGGACGCGGTGACGTAATGGCTATCGTAGATAGGATATTGACGATTTATGAAAATCAGCGCCGAAAATTCGATTAAAGATAAATGTACAAAAAAATTATCCATAATTGCAAAAACCATTGATTTTATAGTAAAGTTATTTATAGTTTATTATAAAATCAATGCAAAAACAAATCATAAATGTACACAAATAAGATGGAGAGAGAGAGAGAGATGAAATGAAAATTTCAAAGCGAGGCAAATATATCCAAATATATTGGTTTATTGGCTAATGTGAAAATAACATCCTTTGAAATTTTAAACTTTACGACGGCCAAAACTTAAAATCGTGTTTGAATAGAAAAAAAAGACACCTCTACGGAAAGACAATATTTATTTCACGTTTAATGTCTAATTCACACGCATTTGTCGATGAAACAGAACAAAAACAAAACGCAAATTGAAATTTGTTTGAAAAATAAAAACACAAACAAAACACGTCTCAATACCGAGTCCGGGTAAAACCTCAACAGAATACATTCAAAAGTCAACACGTTTTGTTCGTGTTTTTTTTTCTCTCTTGTTATTGTCCGTACCGAAAAAGTTTCTTTCTAAAATCGTATGACTTATAATGTTTTTTTTTTTGTTTTTATCGATCAAACATTCATGTTATTGTCACCGGAGATTCGAAAGCGTTTCAGACGTTCGCTATTCGGAATTCCGGTTGTTTGTTTCCGAAATTGTCTTTGTAGACAAACGCAAATTAAAAACGTTTACACGATCGCACGACACTGACACTCGGTATAATATTATATATTTATAAGTAAATTTATTTAAAACACTGCTCGCGAAATCCCGAAACACTAACGCTTATTGGATATTTTTTAAGACATGGCCGACACGCGCAGCAATTGTTCACCGAAACAACAGCGTGAAACCGAAGGCTGTCGACATTCGTCGGCACCGTCCGGGAACGCGACTTTGTTCTGAGAAAAAACACGATCGTCGTGAACGTGAATCGATCGTGTCGAAAAACGCAGAATCTCCGTTTCGTTTTAATTTCATTGTCTAAAGACGAGCGGCAATCGTCGAGATCGTTACGCCGTTATCGCGTTCTAACGCGAATATTCCGTGTTTCGACGAGTAAAACTCGAGATTCCGTGCCAGTCTCAAAAGTATCAAAACAATGACAATAATAATGTACTCGTATAAAAATGTAGACGCGGGAGATTTCGCACTCGCGTCCTATCGCGTGCCCGCGAGTCGTTAGTTTTCCTAATTTAGACGCCGTAAACGCAATATGCTCTTCAGGATTCTTATATTTTTTTTTTCCACGACGATTACAGACGCGCGCGTATATATGATTTTCACTCGACGATTTGGCGGGGTGTTATTTTTTTAAAGAAAACGTCCGGCCCGATAAAAACAAATAAAACCGTACGCGCGCGATCGAACAGTTTTCGAGCCCACGAACGATGGGCACCCGAACGACGACGATTTACTTGGCTCGTCGAGTTTGACGGTTTTTGCGGGTAGACCGTCGCCGGTCTCGGGCAAGTTACTTTGTCGAATGTAATAAAATTACAATTATCATTTACCTTTATAAAATGAAATGTCATCACACCGCCTTTATTGCCTCGAGTTTTATCGTCACACAGTAATACTTTTGAAACTTATAAAAGTAATATTCATTATTATTTTAAATTACTTTTTCCTCGTCACTCTAACGTAAGTTCAGAAAAATAAACATTTTTTTTTTTTTTTCAAAATGTTTATATTTATATAAACTTTATAAATAATGGTATGTTATAAAATTGATTTTTCATTTCTCGGAACTTTACAGAACCGAGAACTCAGAAACGAACTAGGTTAGTAATGAGACGCGGGCTAATGCGCACACGCTGAGAACTAATTTTCGGCACTACAACTAATCACTACGTCAACTCCGAAACCGTATACATAATCATTTTACTAATCATACAAACGCGAGTTCTAACGCCGTGAAAATATATTTTTTTCTTTTGAGACGACGGAAATACATTATACAAACTCACAAATGATCCGTGAAGTGTGTGTATAGAGAATGGCACAATCGTTTTCAAACAATATAATTCATTCGGTCCTACGTTTAAAATCAAGTCGAAATTAGCTTTTTTCATTATTTAAAACATACGTTTTCGATCGGTCTTATAACAAGACTGGGGCGATGAACGATGGACACCTTTTTTTCCATCGAATTCAAGGCTTTTGGGTGTTTTTTTTTTTTTCATTATGAAAAAAATATCAATTCAAATAAGAACACCGGGAATCGAGTCGAGACACACACTTATCGTAATTAGTCATCATCGGGTTTCAGACGCTCGAGTCGCCTTACAAGCGTCTGGATCGACGCGTGCATCTCGAGTGTATCCGTAACTGCCCTCCTCCCCACACCCACCACGTTTGCGTGTTCGCGTCTTGTGAATTCCGTCCGTACCGGTGGTAAATATTTTACCGAAACAGTAATCCGTCACGGGACGTATTGTTTCCCGCCGGAATGTTTGCGACGCGTTGCAGTGCACGTCATTGTGTGCAGAAACTAGAGACGACGACCCTAATCGTCGGTAGAATTGGATTCGCGTTTTGCAGACCGAGAGGCTTTCGGATGAGTCATATTTGAGGTGGAGGGTCGTCAACACGAGCATTCGTCAAATTCGGGCGAGCTAACTTCATTTGAGATACGTAAATATAAGTTTTGCGAGAAAAAAACAACTCGTCAATTGACTAGTAAAGAAATGAAAAAATGAAAAATAAAATTGAATTCAGTGACATCATAAAGTTACTCACGAGGAAGTCATGCAACTCGTAAACATTGAAAGTATTACTTTCACGACTATTTATTTCATTCGGTTTGTTTATGATAGTAATTCGGAGTCGTCGTAGCTCCAGTACACAAATAAAACTATAAATTAATGTATGAATTTCAAAAATTTCTAAAAATGTTCTAATCCGATAACGTTTTAATATTCAGTAAAAGAGAGTAACTATTAAATTTTAAAACCACAATTGTAGTAACGAGTCATAATCATACTAGTTTTTAGTGGTAATTCGTTTAGTCGCGATTATAGTCGGTGATTTTTAGCAATTAGTTACTCTGTAATTTAAATTTGTACTTGGTCGTATACCAGCAACGATATTTACCGCTCCCCCGTCTCCGAGACTTTCGTATAGAGCAGACCGTCGATAGTTCGAAATTAAGAGAAACGATCTGTCTGTAATGAAGTTTTATACTCAGTCCGATTGTTGTCGGAGGGGAAAAAAAGAAAAATTCGAACCGTAGCGAGTGTTGAAAAATTAAAATACTTTTTTAAAAACGTTACGTATAATAGTGTGTCTGGACGGGGGTTTTTTTTTATTTATTTTATAAACGTGGCAACGGAGCGACGCTAAAAACGAAGTCTAAACGAACCGAATTTCCAATCGCCGTAGCTGAATTTTTCAGACATAAATCAGAAAACCCAGCAGATTTCGAAACACGTTTCGATAAAGACTTTTATTTATTTTTTTCAAAACATTTACATGCGCGCGATGTTTATAAAACGGTACTGGAACGTCGAAATTGTCGAAAAGTTGTGAAACTATGTGGAAAAAGTCGCCGGTTTCCCGGCGGGAATCGGACGCTGCGAGTGTCGTCCCGACGTATTATCCGCGAGCTCGTGGCTTTTTGAAATTCTTCGGGAAACTACCGCGGGACACGGGAAGGGAGCTGGAGAAAAAAAACGACTTCTCCGAAAACACGAGGACCATCTGCGACCGCGATTTTCAATTCGATCAGCGGTCCATATTATATTATGAAACTTTCCGTGTGTAGTATTTGCGAGATTTTCTGTACCTGGAAAAAATGATTACGCCTATCGCGGCGACGACAAAACGAAACATAAAAATTAAAAACCTTGACACGCGACGTAATCGTAATATTGTCTAAAACACTACAGTTTTCTAAAACGCTCAAACTTTCGTGTCGCCACCGTAATAGTATTATTCGATCGCACGTTCGGTCGTCCGATACATTGTATACTTTTGGATTTTTTTCTCCCCCTTTTTTTTTTCAATAGAAAACAAACGAACGATTGTAAATCGTTTCAAGGTACAATTCGTAAAATGTATTAACTATTTCTAATACTAACTATATACGCTACCCTTGACTTTGGCGACCGGTCAAAGGTCATATTCAACCTTAAAAAGTCATACTTTAGAAATTATGTCGGATTCCCTTGAACAGTTTGGCTAAAAAGTCATCGTGAAATAATATTGGTTCTTATGATGAATTCGATCCACACAAGATTAATATTATTTAGTTAAAAACAGATTATTATAGGCACTATTACTTATCATTATGATTCATGAACTATGTGTTTTGAAAAACAATTAATGCTTGTTTTTAACTGATTTTTGGCTACGTCGTCGATCGACATCGTCTTATACTTCTTACTTTGGTTTGTCAATAATTCGGGACAGACGGAGTACCTAATACGAGTACAGTACTGTGTAATAATTGGTCATTAACGCTTCTGTCGGCCGAACGAATCGTCGGACATGGTGAGACAAGAAATAGTGTTAATAAGTGGGTCGAAATGATCGACAGTGTGTGTGTGTGTTTTTTTTATTATCAGAGCGAGAGGCTTGTGTAGGAATAATAGCTTAACGGGCGGATTGTCTTTTACTTTGCTCTCCTTTGCTCTTGTAGTACCGGTCGATTATTTTCTCCGCCCGAGTCTCGACTAAGGGTTTTCCCTCGCGTCACATAAATCTTTGCTCGCCTCTTTGATCTCGATGGTTACACTAACGTAACGCGTGACGCTGTACGACCGTTTCAGCATGAAATCCAAATTCGAGTACCTACCCGCTCCGGCTCGGTCCGCGTTAGATAAATACCTCACGTGCACTCAAATCTCGATCCTTGAAAAAAACAAAAGGAAAAATAAACAATCAGACGGTCGTAATAATAATATAATCCGACAGTTTCCGAACTGTGCGACTCGCCGAGTGAAAATACGAGGGACGTCCAGAAAGTAAAGATACAAGCCCCCCCATGGCCACAGGGAATTTTTTTTTCGAGCATTGGCCCTACTATAACTTTCAGTGACATGTCGCGAACAAGTTCAGACCAGAACGGTTTTAGTACTGAAACTTCTTGTTTTGTTTTTTTTTTTAGTTAATTTATGCCTTGTTATTTGACACAAAAAAAAAACAAACTAAAAAAATGACATTCGTTCATCATTAAAAAAATTGCATTTTTTATGGCTTCATACGCGCCCGGTTTTTTGACCCCAGACACTCTCAGACAACGCGACTTCAAATCTAAACGAATATTTCGCGAAAAACTCAAAAAGTTTAACAGTCTGTCGCGAAATTTACGAATCAAATGTGGGTTCGATTTTACGTATTTCCCATCCGTGTCGGCTTATTACCGTTTTTCCTTCAGGGAAATTTTTTACACTGTCAATTCGGCCCACTCACTAGTGAGTACATAATAGACATTTACGAGAAATTTACCGCATTAACAATATTTAACGATTTATAATACTCATACTTAACTAACTGTAAAAAAAAGCTGTAAAAAATGAAGAAAAAAAATCCAACCCTTTCATAGATTTTTAAATAAAATGTAAACGAAAAAAAAATATTAAAAACTCAAATGATATAGATTTCATTACATGATTCTGATGAGTGATGTCTAAACACTTGGATACTATCTTTTTCGTCGTCCAGTATTTTTTTTTCGATAACGACTAAACGAACACGATGTCATAATACTATTATACCGTACACTCTTATTTGAATTAAAATATAATATACATTTTGGTATTGTTCGCTTCGTCGAATCGAACGGAATTCGCGGAACTTTGAAAACAAAAAAAAAAAACAAAAAACTCAGCACTATCCTCCCCCTACTCCGCCGATTTTACCGGCCAAGCACTTTGCCGCCAGCTGTGCGGTGTCCGAAAAGACGCGTCACGGTGATTAGAGCAGTCTGGGCGTTTTGAAATAATACGTCGTCGGATCGAAAAGCCCGTTCCTAACGTCTTCGCGGCATTATTTCCAGGACAAAGAGTGTAGGCACGGGAGGAGAACGCGCGCGCGCTGACGATAATTCCGCGAAACAACAAAATAATATATCATTCTGTCCGCGGCCGAACATCGGGACGTCGTCGTCGTGTAATAATACCTCGACAGCGTGTTAACGTAATAGAACGAAACGCGTGCGTAATGCGAACGGGAACGAATGATAGAATGAAAAAAAAAACACCATAGGGGTCGAGTAAAAAAAAAAAAAAAAGGAAAAATTCGAAAAAATAAAACAACGACCGCGAATTCGCGCGGGTATTGTACGCCGCACGTCACGCGTGTACGTATTATTATTATTATCACTATCCACGCGACGTACCCATTGTGTACGCGGTGAAAATACATGTTATTAATTTCTCGGGTTTCGACGACTGTACAATATTATCATCGGAGGCTTTAGGTGAGGGGGCGGTCGGTGGCGCGGCAAAAAATTTCTAAAATTAAGGGGTTTTTTTACGTAATAAGGATTGCGGTTTTTTTTTTCTTCTGAGCTCTATTGTTGTTCTAAAGTAATGCTATTCGTGTCGGTAGTATAGGCACCAGATTGTAATGTAAAGTCGATCGTTATGACGTACCGTTACATTCCTGCAGAGTGATCGCCGTTTTCGCTGAAAAAAGTCCGACGAACAAAAAAAAACAGTAGTACGGCGGCGGTGGTTTGGAAATCGCTCGTCTGGGTCGTCGATGTGCCAAGCGGTCGGATACTACGCAGTAAACCATATTATTATTATGAAATATGTGATAGTGATTTTGATATTAATTGTTATGCCGATATTATATTGATTAAACTTTTTATTACGATAATATTCGGTCGACCATAATTATTGCAATATGAAATTCAGGAGAACGCGTTTAGGCCAAGAGAACGGAATGCTGTAATATTATTGGTAACCAGATATTCGATCGGTACTATTTGTATTAAATTCGTACTAATAAAAACCAATTGTCTTTGGTTTAGGACCTATCACTACGATCGCAAAAAAAAATCTGGATTTTCTTTGTTGTTTCCACATTTTGTACAAAGCTAATTTCTGTTTCTCTATCGTTCGATGGAATTTCTAATTATTTTCTGTTTTATATTTACTTCGTTAAAAACGAATGGCCCTATGTATGACATAGATATTTTCTAGAAACTATTAAAAATGCCACGATCATTAGGTACACACGTTGCCGCCAATTTATACGATTCCGATACCGATCGATAATAAGTGCACTGGCTGAAATATTACGCCAAAGTGGTAAATCGTCGGGGCGTGTTGCGCGCGACCTTTTGGGCGCACCGACGTTATACGTACGCGCGCGGTGCATTCAATACGAATTATTAATTACTACGCGTTCGCGCCTGAATTACATCGACGTACCTGCAAATGTAATAATAATAATAATAATTATTATATTCTGTTTGTTCCGAGCGCAACAATTATTATCGTGTTCGCGCGCATTCCGCGCGTCGTCGGTCCTTAGTCTGCGGCCGCGTGAAATCACACGTTTCAGCGTAGGAATTTACGCCCCCGGCTCGCACTCGATCGGAAACACTAAAATGCCAGCGAAACGCGATTAAATCGTAGAAAACCACACGGGGCATATTGTGTATTTTACGCGGCCCGCAATCGGAATAGTAATTATAATGTACGAATGATAGTAACCGAACAGTAGGCAACAAGCGCGTAACGAATATGTTACACGCAACTACGCAGTATCGAAATCCATCACGTCGACTAGTTAACTCGCCGGCAGTTCGATAATATTATTGTTTTACACGCGCCGCGCGTGTGTTTTTTTCCCCCCCGAGATTTTCCTACTAACGCACCACAACTCGGTCCTTTTTGATGAACATATTGAAAGGCTTGCTTTTGTCAATCGTTATCGAATCACAGAGATATATAATCGGAAGACGAATCCGATTATTAATTGAAGGGCGATAATATTCAAAACGTGGTATTGCCAAAAATTTAAAAATCGAGATATACATCGATTGTAATGTAAAAAAACACGAGTAATTCAAATCTTGCCTTAAATTCAATTTATATCGATTATTTATATGGAAAAAATCGATTTAAAAACTGCCATTCAATTCAAAACGTGTTATTGCCTATTTTTATATCAAGTCAAAACGTACTATTGCCATGTTCAAACCAAAACGCTGTATTGCCCATGTTATTGGTATAGAGTCTCATTTCAAGTCATAACAAAACGTGATATTGCCATTCTACATTATTTAAACTTATAAGTATAACTTATTTTTATTGAACAATAATAATATGATTAAAAATAATCAATATTATTTCAAATAGTTTATTTTATACCATAGAACACTATGTTCTATTTTTATACCAAAAATAATAAATTCAAAACGTGGTATTACCGGCAAGACCACATTTTGACCGGTTAATACTTTTTAAAAGTATTAAAACTATGTTTTAAACTCTAAATAGATTTATTTTGACACCGCCAATCGTTGTTTTGTCATTTTTTACATTCGAATAAGCCAATTCAAAGTGTAAATACATGTCATAAGACGCGATATAGATTTTCTTAATTTGTGAACATTTTGATTTTTGGCAATACCGCGTTTTGGATTATCGCCCTTCAATTACCATCACGATTATATAATTATATCTTTATAATGTGAGGTTTTTTAGTATTTTTTCGACACGACGCGCGAAGTCATCGTTCTCTAACGGTTCGAAACGCCGTGACGAGTCTGAACGTCCCGACGTACCAGATAAATAATTCACCCATAAAACTGACCCGAAAACGCGACTACCGTCCCGGGTTTCGCGATCATCCGTAAGCAATCCAATAATGTTCGCAGTTTTGTGAAATTTCGGCCCACCCAAACGAAAAGGTAATCTTGAATATTAATAATGTTATTATATTATTATTATAATCCCCGTAAAATATGATTACGGTTTAATTAATTAAATTAACATAAAATCAACATTCATTTACATAATAATAATACGTAAAAAAACCTGTCGCGTTTTTTTTTCTTTTTTTGTAATCGAGTTTAACACGACATTTTAACGATATTATATCGGCGTGCCCTTCGCCGAACAAGTATATACTATTCATTAAGAGTTGGATCTCGATCCAGATCTATAAGATAGTAAAATATTGTATATATCGTTTCGTCGCGTTACCGTACGAAATACTTCTTTGGGACAAGGGTCAGTGCAAATGAAATGTGATAAGTCGTCCATAGAACTCGTACGTTTTACATAAGTTTAAATTTATAACTTCATAATACCTGTATACCAATTCAAAACAATACTTTAATTTCATCGTTTAACAATTCGTTTTAATACACAGAGCGTCACGAAAGCGTTGCCATTTGATCGCGGGAGATGTCTTTACGAGTTCGACTACTTCTGTTTCGAAATAGTTGAAAATAGAAACCGGTCACTTCAACGAACGCGTTGCTTTGAAAAAAATAACGAATTCTAACGCGAACGAGGTTTTGTTTTTCGTGCGAACTTTTTAAACACCGGACGTTGCCCGGGGTACCCGAATGCGTATCGTCGAAGTGTGCCAAAAGGTGGCACGAAAGAACACCGCAGAGGCAGCTACGTTTTAGGTCTAATACCCGCGCGAACGACTTTAGAATCGCTCTTTAGACCGCAAAAGCGGCGGCGGTCGCTTGTGGCTGACATGAAAATCATACGAAAAACGCAATCCGACGGACCTGACTTCCGACGTCAGTTCCAACTGTAATCGCAAAGCGCGGTTGTGGTTTTACAGCGGTCGAGCGCAACGCACATTGTGCGACACATTCACCACGTGTTTCGACCACACGCCGCCAGTGCGACCTTTCGTTTATCGAATGACCCGTACACCATATATATTGATCATTACCTGTTTTCAAACAATGATCAAAAATGTGACTTTTATACCGGTATTATCTAGGTTTCAGACCATTAAAAATATCCGTAAAAATATTTTCCCGTGACGTCGCTTTCTTCGACTTCGCTTTTTTCCTCTTCGGCGTATAACCGTATCGTCGTCGATTCGGACCTGTATTGCGACGCAATAAATGTGATTGCGAGTAAAACCACAAAAAGTCTTCTTGTGTGGTCCTCGCGAGTTAGGCCCAAAACTCTGTCCTTTGACACGGAAATTTAAGAGGAAAAATATAATATACTCATAACTTCGCGTGTTTACCAGGCACTGTATATGCTATAGTCGACTTTATCTATTTAATCGTACATTTATTTTGGTTTCATATTGTGTACGTTTATCTGTAATATTTGTGGTAGGTACTACTACCTTTTATATATTTATCTTGGCAATTATAACGCGAACGTTGTACGGAAGCCGTACGGAACAACAACAGTAATAATAACATTGAAATACGTTTAACGTTATCACAACGATCGATTTACGCGAGCGTACAATATCATTACCATAATAATTACTATATCGTTACGTCTAAAACGAAAACCGTTGACCCGGTTCTCTAGATTTTCTAACGCTCGACGGTGCTCGTTGTACAATGATAATAACAATAATTTAGTCGGGTGTTTTTATGATAACAACAAAAAAAAAAAAAAAAACAAAATAAATATATTTACGGTAAACGCTCTCCCGGAGCACGACGACAATAATCCGACGACGGTGTAATGTATAAATTGATCGTGAAACTTTAATAATTCGTTTTGTTATCCGATACGGTGTCGTGCTGTGCGCTCGCACTATATATAAAATTAATAATAGTCGCGCGGTTGTGCGAAACCAGATCAATAGTTATTCCGTGTTAAAACGCGGCGGTGTTGATATATCGATCAGATCTGTTATTGAAATCCGATTAGAAATATGCGCGATTTATCGTTCTCGCCGAAATGTCGACACCGATATCGTTTCGTTTTCGCGTGTTTTTACGACCAGTGTTTGACGCGTATTCAATACGTTATAAAAGGTCTGTATTCGAATATTGTTTCGAGATTACGATGTCGATATATAAATGTATTGTAATCACGTCGAGATGCGTTTCGGATTGAAAACTGTTCACACGAACCGCGTGGTTCAGACGTTCCTCGCAGCGCGCAATAATAAATTAATAAAACATACTCTGCGATCGATTTTACTCTACGCGAAATATATTTATTCTTTGGATAATCTCAGTTAATAATGAATATAGATCGAATCGCGCGCGGTCGTTGATATATCGAACAAAAGTGCAGTTGTCGACGAAGCGTTAACGGTGGTTTGCTATAACCGTTTAAAGCGTGTATTTGGTATCATTAGAATTTCGAAACGAAGAAACGATCCGATTTTCGACTTCAGTATGGATTTTCAGTAGGAAATTTTGCATAGTTTGCGCGTCATGTGGAGACCGTTTTTCTTGAGATTTACGGTTTTCTTAAAAGTCGAAAATAACTAACCGAAAAACAGATTTTCGATGAAATCGAAACGATTTTTCATCTTAATTCAAAAAGCAATAACCACATGAAATTTTGTTCGCATGTCTATTTTCTAAAGCTGGTGTAATTTTCTAAAGGTCTTGACTTTTTTTTTTGTTTGATAGCTATTTATATATTATATCCTTAGTTTTTTTTCATAATAATATGTGTATTGTGTATAAAACATATATTATTTGTCGAAAAATCTTGAAAATTTTAAGCGCGATTTTTCATACATTATTGTACTTAATATTTGTGTTTAAAATCCCGAAAATCAATATAACGCTGCACGTTACTTTCCCGACTATAGAGACGGGCCGAATTCGCCGATTGAAAAACAATTAAGCCGCTTTATCTGCTCGTCGTCGCCGAGGATTTCGCACTGATTATAATTTAACAGCTTAGTGTTTCGATGGCAATTAAAGGAATAACGCGAATCGCGAGACACCGCGGCAATGGTTTACCATAGGGTATACCGTTTTATTAACAAACAGGTGTTCAAATCTTACGAAACTCAATCGTATCGATTAAACGATCCGAAAACTGAGAACCGAGAGAGTCGTGATTACCGGTCCAGGAAAGGGATCGATTTCGATGAAACCTCGATATTTTCAAAACGTTCGATTTTTCGTTTAAAAACCAACTAATGTTAATTATTTGGTGCTCGGTACAAATTGCGTGAGTCAAAAAACAAGTTTTATCATAAAGTTTATGACGATAAAGATTATATGCGACAGCTGTACCGAACGATAATTCAACTTCTTGAACATATTATAATGTACTACTATACATAATTTATGAGACAACCATTATCAATATACGTCCCGAGAGTATTGTACAAAAAAAAATATGTAATTTTTCATGAACTTTCATACTAGTCGAGTAAAAAATATGAATGTTTTTAACGTATTCTGCAGTTTAGTAAATTCTAAAACCTTTTCATTTCAACACTAGAGACTAGGCTTTGATGAAAGAATCTCCATGGTAGTTTCTTGTAAACCAGTTATAGAAAGGCTATCTGTACAACAACAACGAAATAAAAAATTTCCTCGCCATCATAACTGGCGTTGTGTCACGATCATTGGGTAATGTCCACTGTCATTGATATTTACCGCGGCAAATAATCGTCGAGGCGTTTATATGCACGAGCCAATATATATTATCGTATAATACATTAAATTGAAACGATAGCAACGACTTTTCGCGAACGCGAAACAACAACGAGGAGTTCGCGTGCGTTTCGCGCGGAAGTACGTTTGAGTATACTTCTGATCGAGTGCGGTGGGGTTTTTGGAATTGACGCGTTTAAGATTAATCGCCGCGGCGACGTCGTATCCAACGAGTGTTTGCTGACGAAGTGAGACGCAGAGAAAGTAGGAGAGAGAGAGAGAGACAGAGAGGATATCCCGCCCCGTTTCCCGGAAATGGAAAGTTCTTTCGGAAAGGAGAGGTTTACTCGCGCGAGCAGGATCGACGATTTTGGTATGGAAAAACGCGCGAGGATCGCTGGAGGATAATCGTTATGCCCGCACACGAGGACAATCGATGTTTCCGTTTCGAAAGTCCACCTCGCTCGCCTTTAATCATCGAGTTAATCGATCAAGTCATAATGAAAACACATAGTGTACCTTTACGATGTGAAAAAAAAAACAAAAACGGCAATGTGAATTTTATGCGAAATCCGGTGTTTAGTTGTAAATAATACGCGTCAACAGTGTTGATTTTTATTTTGTGAATAGTTTATTTGTTTTTTTTTTTTTTGTTCGAGTCGTGAGAATAGCGTGCAATTATGTTTTTTCTATAAAGTTCAAAAACGTTTTGCGTTTTTCTGTTTTTTTTTTTAAATATAATTTTCTTTCTCTTTCGGCGTGCGTCGAGAACGAAAGTAAATTAAGCGATACGCTTCAAAGCTCGTTAACTATCCGAACTCGTATAAAAGATACTTATTTAAGAGTATCGGCTCGTATCGAAACGGGCCGGTGAATAATTTTACGAAACTCAAGTCTTCTGCACACGCCTATAATTACGAATCCGACGTTATAATTTTCTCGCGCGCGACACAACAATACGTTCTCGTTACGTGTTTCGCTATCGTGCCCAATGCACCGTGACCACGGTTTTCCGTGAAAAATAATCGTTTATTGTCTCTACGTAGTACGCAAACGACGTGTGTGTCGTGTCGTAATGAAACACGCCGAAATTTACCAGCGTGTTGGACCGTGCTGTGGTGGTTTTATTTTTATCGTCTGTAGTTATTCCGGTTTTAAATCATCGGCACGGGTGGCGATGGGAATAAAAACATAACTTCTCGATATTCTACGATAAAAATATACCGGTGTAACGTTAAATTTATTCGTAAATAACATAATTATTTACATATATTTACTTGCTTAATTATAAATTGTAATAAATGTAAACATATTTCGAAACTAAAGTGAAACACGACTATAATAATATTATAAAAGCGTCTAAGTATCACAAAACGTATTAAAATAAAACATTTTTCGTGTTATTTTGATTCCAACTTTAAATGTTTATGTAGTTGTAAAAAAAAAACACTATTAAACTACTATGATACGACATCTACTGTTATGTTCCAAAAAGGTTATGTAATGTAGGTAGTTAAAATAGATGATTACATCAAAAGTCGAGACTATTGTTTGTTTTATTTTTACAAACGTTTGTGTTTAAAAACGTTAAGAGGTATTGTATTGACTTTCTAATATTATTGTATTGACTTTTATTATAATTTTTTTTTTTTATTGGAATTGAAGTGTAGCTTTCAACTCTTAAAAGTATGTTTGATGATAATTGATAGGAAAACAGTACGACATTTTATCGTAATATATACGATCGCGTTTAATTACAAAGTAATATTTCACTAAGTATTATTATGATTTTTTTCATCGGTTCGCGGTAATACTCAAAGGCGAAATAAATACGAGATAACGCGTTAGGCACTCGACGTGAAAAGCTTTGTGATATTATTTAAGATTGTTTTCCGAGTGAAAGGAGAATATTACGAAATTACTTAAAAACAGGTCGGAGTTCGAACGGCGGGTAATCGAGCGAAATAAGTAGCAAACGAATTAACGAATTAAGTCCTTAAAACGATTAGAGTATTATGAAATCAAAGCGAACCGACACAGACGTAGTCGAACCGCCTCTACGTACGGTTTAAAATCCTTCTCGATGAATATTCACGTGTTTTGAAATATTAATTCATACTGCCGTTTGTCGTCACTGTGTACAATATCGATCACGATTTCGGTTTTCCTATCGCATCGTCCTGATCGTATCGTTACGAGACAGGGGCGTATTATAATGACGGGGCTTCATCGAAATTCCAGGACAAAATTTTTGAAGCGTTTTGAGTTCTAATTTAAAATTCGACTGATTACAATACGTCGCATAGAATACGATAGTTAAAAAAAAAAACGTTTATTATTTAATTATCAAATTAAGTACATTATGGTTACGTGTTAAATACAATATTTTCAATATGTCCTACACTGACGGGTAAAAATTTAAACTTAAATTCAACCGAGCGCCGCAGTGACTCGTCCCTAAAAGAGGAGTAAAAAACAAAAACCGTTCCAACACGTCCACCCCTCATCGCGGGACGTAAGACGTAAAGCGATACTTATCTCCGAGGTAGTTTGATCCGCGAGCTCGCGTTTAAACACGAGGAAAACGCTGCAATCGTATATGTGACATAATTCGGACACATATATTATGGTCCCGGTCTACTCTAAAAGATTTTCGAAAAAAATCCGGCACGGCACGGTCTTCTCTCCTCGTCCGCCGGACGAAACGCCGCCGCCGCCGCCGCAGCCGACGTAATTATTAATAACATAACACACAACGCTTTACAATATAGTTTAATGCACTTTTCACCCGTTCGGATTTATTCTTCCGTCTCTATAAACGCGAGTAAAACTCAATTACTTTAAAAGTGTTTACATAATTCATTATGTGCGCGCGCGCGCGAGCGTGTGCGCGTTTGTATTTTTTTTTTTTTGTTTTTAAACATTATCTCGAGAGCATGTTTTTTTCACCCTGCCCCTTCCATCGACTCTTCGTTCTGTGATGATAATAATAATAATAATAATAATAATCGTTAGAGTGGAATCGGTTTTTTTTTTTTTTTTTTTTTGCTTTTTTTTCATTATTTTTAGTATATTATGTGCGCCTGCACTCACGGTAAAAGCCTCTGCCCCGCCGGAAAAGAAACAATAATCGGACCGACGACCCCTCGCGCTCGGTTCGTTTGACCGCGGCGTGGCGTTGGCGGTCGTCAAACATTTACTCGGTTCTACAAACCCGCGACGCCGTCAAGACACTCGATGTAATTCCCGTCTCTTAGACACACACGTCTGCCCGTCGCCCACTTAACTAATGGCCGCCCGCGGTGCACTCAACCGAATAATAATAATAACGATAATATACCTGTGGAGTGTGTCCTCGACGCAGATATACATATTATATACCTGTATGCGGAAAAACCTCACGTCGTTTTCGTGCCGAGTGTTTGTGCGACAGACCGTTTTGGTCCGCAGGTCGGTAAAGGACGCGCGTTGGATCCGAAGTCTAGGGCGCGACCGCGTTTAAAAAGGATAGCGACAAAACGGAAAGTTTTTCGCGACGAATTCCTAGACAAAAAACAAAAAAAAAATCGTAACACTTTGTATGGTCATTTCTTAAAGTATAAATTAAATTACTCGTTTTTATTCCCCTCCCATTAAAAACGCATTAAATTGTGTATTTAAATTATTATAATATATAATATTATCTCGACGTTACGTGTTGTACGAAATAAACATTTTTCCGATCGCATCAGAAATAATTAATCGAGGACGACGAACAATATTGACGAAATCACTTTTCGAAGAGAAAACGGTAGGAAAAAAATCAAGATCGAAACACGACAGGGAAACGGGACGAAATATTGCGTACGGTTCGATTGAAAAACATCGCATAGGTTTTCGACAAACGATTTTAGCTGTCGTCTCGCGAAGACCTCGTTCAGGTTAATTTCAATTCGTTTATTTCTTCGGAAAACTTCTAACGGTTTACAATCGAGTACTGGTGCACTGCGGTTTTCGTTTGTTCAATGAGATTAGATCACACGACGAGATGCAGTTTCAGTGCCTAGAAAGTGCAGTCGATCGAATATTTTGTTTACGATAAAACGACTCGACGACTCGATTACTTGTGGCCCCGACGACGTTAAGACTTCGTTCCAAACGGAATGTCTATCCGCCATTTTTCTCAAACGAATTAATTCACGCGAACGTACCGGGGAAAACAATAATTATATTTAAACGCGAAAGCGTATAACGGTATAAATACTTTTTAAACACCGACCGCGTGCTTCTGATTTTCCGAGACGACGAACCCGTCTGTGTTGTAAAAGAATAATATATAACGACGTATTAAGTGTACAACAATACGTATTTCGAGAGCCGAAATCGAGTATTGCCTACGCGTGTACGCAATATAATAAAGCGTCTCGTTTTTCGATATTGATTCTTTTCCTTTCGAGGAATCGCGAGCGTATAGGATTTCGGGTAATTTTCGTAGAAAAAAAAACTACACTCAAATAATAAACGCGTATCAAACGAAACGCCGCGCCGTCGTTATTGTTATCATTATGTGAAACGACGGTAATACGTCAAAGGATGTGCTTCGCCACGAGTCACTCGGTACATTTTCCGTCGCGATTCTCGGTAAATTGGACGCCCCGATGACTTTTATTTCACGACCGTCCTTACAGACGACGAGCCCTCGAGATTTTCAGACGGTATTCGTGATCGCCGCGAGGCCGACAAACGTTTACATAATTATCATCGTCCTTTTCGCGGAAACCCTCCGTTCTCGATAATCGAAACGGACGCAGGATGCAGATATTGCCCAACATCGCGGAAACGATGGGATCGGGCTCCTTCGAGCCTTTGACCTGGTGATGTGGTGCGTAAATCGTTGAGCAAGTGATGCTCACACATCGAATTGGGCTGAGTGGCCGGTCTGGAAATGATTATTGGATGGCCCATTGTTACGGCCTTGTGACCTGGCTCGGTGATTTTTTAATATCTACAAAATAAGTATATGCGTTAGAAATATGTTTAAATTAAACGTCGTCGTTTAACTATGAAGTTATTCCATCGTGATTTTTATAACACTACATAAATAAACTATATATCTATTATGAATACACAATGATCAGTAAAAGTACTTACCGCATTATATTATTTGCATTAATTTTTACTACATCGATGGCGTTGTATTTATATATATATTGAAATAATTATTTTATTTCTGTAGCTATTCTTTAGCATTCAAAACATTTTATGATGAGTTGGGAAAAATCGCCTCACCAGATTTTTTTTTTTTCGTTCGTTTTTCAATGGCTTTCTGTTTCGCTAATTCAACTACCTACGTGACTTTGGTATTTGAGGTACGCTCGCGTTTTGACAGTGTTGCGTCGTTTCTTTGAAATCAAATCAAAACTATTGTAGAGAAATATTAAAAAAAAACACACACTCACACCAGCCAAACGCGCGCGCATTCGGGCCTCGAACGTCATACGAATTATTCGTAACGTTGTGTCGTTATAATGGCCACGTCTAGAAACTTTCAGAACGTTGTCACGTGCACTTCCGGCAGTCGCGGGGTCGCTTTTTCTTCGGTCGAGACGAGGTTTGCCGTAAGAGTTTTTCTATACTTTTCTCTGACGCACGGTGCAACGGAGTAGCGTTTCGATCGCGAGCGGTTTCATCACTTTGCGAGAAAAAGAAAAGAAAAAAATCGACTCTAGAGCGCGGGCAACAGATTTACCAAAACCAAAATGGATATAACGATTGCTTGCTATTCGTCGGTGGTTTTTTATTCGTCAGAATCGGTAACGGGTGAGTGAAATAATAATATTTATTTCTTAGAAATGCGTCGGGCTGTCACCGCGCGACGATTGGTTTCAAACAATAAATCGAATATTCAAATGACCCGCGGTGGAGAAGAGGGCGGGAAGGACCACTTTTCGTGGCTTATTATTATTTGTTCAAAGATCGCCGTCGCCGGCACGTCGTCGGGCACCTTCTGAACAAGGACCGCTCCTGCCTACTCGTCATTTTCGCGTGAGAATTCAATCGGAACGTGTTCCGTGAACCGTATACGGTCGATGGCGTTCCGTCACGTACTGTTAAAGTAAAACATTTAATTTTTTCCCCTTTTCGAGCTTTCGTTCAGCTCGTCGTCATCTGCACACTTCCTTTTTAAACACGAGCTGTTTATAAATTAAGAAAAGAACCTCGTCATCCGGTAAATCGTGACCTTTACGATCGATTTAGACCTAGTGCCTTTGTGATAGTGTTGATCGAGGAATAAAATTAATGGACCAGATTCACGGAAAATCTTATGTTTTTCAACGTTTTCTAGGAAAAAACACCACCTCCGACTTTCTTTGGACAATAATGTTGATCTAATATATTTTTGTTATTATTATAGAAATAAATAAATAATTATAAACGAAAACTAAAAAAACGATATTATGTCGGACGACTAGAACGGAGAGAGCGTCTCACTACTTTTTAAGTTTGAATTTTTGAAAGCTTAGAAGCAACGGGTTTTTCTCAAATTGTTCAGTCGCGATTGCCTATCAGATGGAATATTAGATATTATAATCGATTCGATAATTTCTTCATATTTTCGTAGAATTTCAAAAACATTTCAGTCGCAGTCGTGCGTTATTCGGTGCTTTGTTTATTGACATCGTTTTTCCGACATAGATTTTGACATCATGAATTATTAGTAAGACTTGTAAATTTTAAATATATTTTTACAACATTGACTGCATTGTCTGTTGAGAGGACGCCACGCTCAGAAACGAAACATAGCGACGGCCGATAGAACGCGCTGTAAGGTATTTTCGATAAATTCGATAAGGTCAAAGGAACGACGGGGTTATCGAGAACTACCGCTTAACACGAGAGCAGCACAAGACGGTCGCAAACATGAAATTTTCACCCGTAGACATTTCTCGGAAACGTCGTCGTTTTCATTTTTTCTTTTAACGTCGAGTAGACAGTGTGTTCATATGAGATTTAATGTATATTCTGCTCGTTGCGTATAATTTTGAGTTTTCAAAGATCAGTCTCTGTACGTCGCGACGTGAAACTTCAACACGAATGATAATATAATACTGCGTACGTCGGTCGACGACGGAGTTTGGCTAAAAGGGAGAGAGAACAAGATTTCTCGCGACGATGATTCGAAATATCACGAGTTCGCCTCGTCGTCGTCGCCGAGAAATATAAACGATTTTCAAAAAGCACGGTCCTGCGAAATCGCATACATTATACATATAATGCACGGCGGGACCCTAAAGGATTGATAGCCCTCGCGCGCGCAATATACCTAAATAACTTGGCGTTTCATTATCCGTGGACAGGACGCGCGGCGGCGCCGGGGTTCGAGGGTTCGCGTGAAATTAGATTTCGTTTTTCAACCGTCCGTACGGTGTATTATTGCGTCGGTCGAATTCGCGTGAAATCGATCGGAAAAAAAAAAAAAACTGTACGCGCGCCGCGTTCTCCGGATTCGCCCCGGCGAATAACAATAATAAAATACGCAGTCGATATCGTTTAAACACGTTTCCTTTGCGAATGGAATGCGAACGAAATATTGTATTCGTGTTGTGTTATGGTGATATTGCGCTCGCGCGCGCGCGCATAATATCACATTATTATGTTTATGAAGTATTCTCCAGCGCTTCGAATATTATATTCGACCGTCGTCGTGTCGTATGACCCTCGCGCGATATTACGGCTTGACGTGAGGTTATTTTCACTCGGTCTGTAAAAATTTCTGGAATTTTATATAATTTCGTCGTGTGCTGCCGGCCGGGACGGGTCGCGTCCGTTTTAATAAGAGAACGGGGAAAAAAAATAATAATAATAATAAAACTCGCGTGAAGTGACCCGCCTCCGTGAAAACGCGCCGAATCGATTTTCGACTACGTTTCGGCAAACAAATTAACGATGTATCATCGTTATCGGTAATTTCATTCGTGACGTGATTAAGACGCGTTGTAGTTTGAGACGAGACAATAATAATCTAATCGCGTGTGCGCGGACACGGTTTTTTTTCTTTCTTCTTTCGCGGTGGTCTTTCGTTTACGACGAAAACATATTATCATCCGCTCTCGGACTACTATCGTCTACTCGATCGAAAACGAGGTAAACGGACTACTACGATTCCTTCCAATCGAAGTCGAAAGTCCGAGAGAATAAAAAATTAGACCAATAGCCGTAGTGTGATATTGTATTATGCGCGGCGCGTGGGCAACGGCGAAAACGGGCGAATATAAATTAGTTACTTTCGAACGGAGGATCCTAAAAAGAGGACTCGAAAGGAAACTTCCGATGAGAATATGATACGAGGACGAACCGGAAAATAGACGAGCTATGCGGAGAAACAAATACAGGACTGTATAAATCTCCTCGAAGGTATTATTATACTCTCGCTTATTGGTCGTGTAAAAACTAAAAACTTTCAACGCGACTATACATTTCCTTTGTTTTAGTATACATTTTATGAACTATTTAAGTGTCGAAACTGAATAAAACAACGTATACATTTTATACTAATTGTTGCGTTCAAATGTGGGAATTAACAAGTTACAAAATTAAATATTATTTCATAACTTTTAAACTTTATTACATTTAATTTGTTCGTAGACTCGACAACACGACAAGTTTAAGTTATAATTGTTATTATAACTTGAATTTTTCGGGTCGATTCGAAGAACAATCAGTCGAGTTAAAATAATAATATTAATCACTGGATTTTGATGGATACGTCTTGCCTTCCAAACTAAAAATGTTTTTCAGTAACAAAAATCTGAAGCACTGATTTTATTTTGCATTTTATAGGTATATTTGGAGAATTTTTTTTTATTTAATTTCAAACTCATTTTTATCTATTTTTCACTTATCGAACAAACGTTTTCCCGATTTTATTATTGATTATTCATTTTTTATCGAGTATTATATTATTTATTCATTTGTTATCTCTGTCGACTGTCATAAGTACTTACGTATATTTTGTATCATATTTAATAATTTAAAATGGTTATTAATTAAAAATAATAATAATAAGAAATTTAAACAACTTTTAGTGTCTTTTTTTATGTTTTTAGATTATTTTAGTTATTATAGTGGCCTAACTCTTTTTTAATGACATTCATACAGGTCTTTTCGGGAATTTAATTACGAGCTCTAATAACATTGTTTGATATTTCTCCAACAATAAATACGAAGCTCAAACGGTTCAATACTGTTTAAAATTCGCACGGCCAAATCTCTTCGTTTCGTCGTCGTGGTCCCCCTGGCGTTTGTCATTATGAAACGACCGTCGATTTAGCGTCCCGAATTAAATAACGCGCGTAACGTTTGACGAACGCGTCGTCGTCTATTGTAATAATTTATATCGTCTTAAGCGCTTAAGTTTCTCGTCGTCCCTCGAAAAATAATTAATGTTTTTTTTTTTTCGTGAGCGCATTGTTCCGCGGAACAATGAGCGACTCGCACTTGTCCGCGCCGCCGGAAAAATTGATAACTAATTATTACACTCAAATTAAACGAATCGTTTTTTTTTTTTTTAAATTTTTTGTTTTTTTTTCCCTGTAATTTATCGTTTCCGTTCGAAATCATCGTCGCGGTTTCGATGCGATTTCATACGATTACAGTATTACAATATTGTCGCGCCTTATTCGTTCGACGTTTAATAAATCGGATAATACGCGTGACGAGCGTATAAAAGAATCGTTGGACGGTTTAAACGATCGCGACGGATTTCAACTAAATATATATTAAATCGCTATTGAATTTCATCAAGCTGTTCTCACGCTCGACAAAAAAATCGAAGAAAGTCTGTGAATAACGTGGACAATTAGTACACAAAAAATGTGTTATAAGAACTTATATTTTTTTTTTAATGATTATTCGGATAGTGGGTGTGCATTGATTTTTCGGGCTGTATAGTGCATTTTATGGACATAATTCAAGCCGTTTAACAGATACCTAATATTACTTTTAAAGTTTTAGCTTTTTTTTTTTCGTTTCTGAAACATATTATATTCGTCATTGGAGTTTTTTGTGTAAAATTTTCGGCAATCGTATTAAAACATCTTCTCGAGAAATGTTACGTTCTTAAAACAGTAGAATTTCACCAAATATTAGTTCCATATTTTAGCATGTAAAAAACGATCAAGTATTATTATATAGACGCAAAAATAGTCCGGTTGAAATCGTTTACCCGGCAAAACCTCGCGATCATCGAATTGTTCATTTTCAATTATCATCTCCGTCATCGTCATTAGAATGTCGTAACTTTTTAAGACGTCCAACGCCGAAATTTCAACACCATATTCCGAAATTTCCAAAGCAATTTTGTTCGCACAGACCATGTAATATAACGCAATATTATAATATCTACGCCGGCCGTAAACGTCACGGCGGCGCGGCGTTCGGTATAGGTAGGCGAGAAAAAATCTCGAGTCGACTTGTAAACTAAAATAATATTCGGGTGCGTGCGTGCCCCTCGGCGAAGCAGCACAAACTCGTGGGCGTCTGCTGCGCGCTGAATCAACAGATTCGAAATGGGTTTAAACTGTTTTATACGTCGCAACAATGTATTATATAGCATACTATAGGATTGCAGGTAGTTCCGAGGACCGGCGATTACAAACGTAACAACTACTAGGATTTTGAATCGTTAAAAAAAAAACCACGTGGAAATCATTTGAAAAAATCATTGAAAGAAATCGTTTAGAAAACGTTATGAAACGGGATTTTGGAATGAAATTATCGATTGATCATTTTCAAACGGTTTAAAATTGTTTTTTTTTTTTTTTTAATATTAAAAAATCGTATTTTATGCTTACTCGATAAAGTGTATCCCGTCGTCGAAAACGCAACGAATACGAAACAATATTCTCGTTTGATTTTGTTTGAATATCTAAAAAAAGAAAACTTTATTAGTGGGTATGTTTTTCTTTTTTTTATTATTATTATTGTAGTGTCTACATTAAATCGATAATAAAACTCTCAAAAGAATTGTAAAACAATTTTTTTTTAAAATCAATTAAACAATTATAATAAAAATAACGCCTATATACCGAGGAATAAAATTACCCGGACTTTGACGAACACAACAAATTTCCATAACTTTTTTACGTTTAGTAAATATCGAAATCATCTGCTGTTTAATCGCTTTGTGTTGTCGTATCTCTCGGCCATAACTTTTATTAGTGATTTTATCAAATATATATTATATTGTCGCATAGACGTTGTTGAACGATATTTTTCACGTACAAATTCTTCAAAGTCAAACATTAAACATTTCGGAAAACAAAATATTCTCTCTCAGAAATAAGAAAAATAAAAATATTTTTTTCTAAAAAATCAATCGGTTTTGCATTGTGTCGAGGAGTCCGTTTTATCGTACAAGTCATGGAATAAATTACGTTTTTTCGAGCTCCAAGAGAAACTGTTCGTTTTGGCCGGAATAAGTGGAACTCGTATAGAAAAGACTGGCGGGATGACATTCTCCTCTACTTTCTACTAGCACTGCCATCGAGGAAAAAAGAGAGAGAGAGCGAGTGGAGATATGTGATTTAATTTCTATGAAAAAAATAAAAATAAAACATATTTGAATATTCCGAGATACTTGATTTAATATTAAACATTATGTGTACGTGTAACGAAACAATATTGATCATGTCGTTTTGTACTCGATGACATTAATATTCAAACCACGTTGCTACTTATTGGGACTCGTAACACGTACGCGTAGTTAAGGGTACGAATATTTGTTTTGACTAAAACGACAAAAAAAAAAAAAGAAAGAAAGAAAAATACGATTTTCAGTATACACTCGAATTACTCGGGCCCCCGGTATATGATGCGGTCCGCCGTGGTTTAAACGCGATCGTACCGTATATGACGAGAAAATCGAAAACTGAATTGCATACCGTCCGTGTTCGACGTGCCGTTTTCGGTTACGTTCTCGAAATCTGTATTCACAGGCTGAGTGGCCCGCAGGGATACGGGGAAAAGTCCTGGCGGCCCAGGCGTAGGACCTGAAATCTAAGCGGAAAAAATTAACATCAAACGTGTCGTCATATAGTTTTATATAACATTCACACTTAACAATGACTACGAACTCGTATTGTTAAAAAAAAAAAAATCGACAAGAGCAATAATAATTGTTGATTATTTTTATTCGTTGTAAAAAGTTATTTACTTGTTTTTTTTTTTTTTTTTTTTTTTTTTTATATAAAAAAAATGGTACAGTGCAATAATATATTTTATACTATCTAAGTTTTGTTTTGAACATTAAAATCTTATGCTCTTATCGGTTTTTTCATGTCGAAACGAACATTATTAAAAAAGATAAAACTCGTACTGAAACAGAATGGATGAGCAACGAGATGTATCGAAGTGAAAAGTCACACCGATCCTTAATAATTGGTCGAAGAACATCTTTTTTTCTGGAATTGGATCGATGTCTTCAGTAAAAGCGATTTGTTCAAATCAAATTCCATTCGTATTTTTCAGCGTACCAACGACAACTCCGTTCAATTCCGTTAGTAATTTTGAGCTTTTTCGACCTTATTGAATATATTTCAATGTTTACGCGTGCAAAACCGAAATTCAATTCGTAGATAAATTGAAATTACTCAGGTAATAAAATTACGCGACGGATGGCCCGGACGAACATAGTGTTCCCATTTTTCCGCCGCCGTATTTTATTTCGTCAATTTTGCCACCCGCAGACTACGCGAGCGCGTAACGATATTACGCGTTATTACGAATTTTCATTCGTTGTCATTTCGTTTTCATAATAAACTATCTTGATTACATTCAAAATATTAGATTTTTCGCCACGCGTTTGTTTACTGTGCTTAATGTAATCGTAAATTCGATTGAATCGGATAGCCGTATATATACGGTTATCATATACTACCATTTCGTCCCGTCAAACGAATTTCCATGGGTCTTACAATAATTATGATTTCGATCAAATTTAGTACAAGTTTGGTTAAACTTTTAAACCACGTCACCGATTCGTATCGGTCTGCAATAATATTCATTATATTACGTATATTTTTGCGTTTTTTTCCCCTTTTTTTTTAATTTCTCGCGTCGGTATTTTTACGTTTTAAATGCATTATTATTTAATCTTTCATTATTCCGCGCAAATATTTAAATGTTATTCCATTCAACCCATTTTTGTTCGCTTCAAGCTCTCGTTTGTGCTGTACGATTTTAATTTTCAAAGAAAGTCATTCTCGTGTCGGTCGGTAGAATACGTTCGGACATTCGCCTCTCTCGTTCATCCCTCGAAATGATACTTTGCCCATTTGTTTTCCATCATAAAATAATATAAAATTGTATTGAAATTGATATTTTACACTTGTAATTCAATTAGTTTAGGGTTTTTTTGGTTTATGTCATTTTTTTTCTTTGTAGAGCTTTTAAGGCATATTTCGGTCGTGTTTAATGTTATGTTTGTATACATAAATAATAATATTGTAAGTATACATTTATATTTGTTCTGTAAAATAATACAATAGTGAAATTAACTAATTGCGTTTCCTTCTTAAAAAAAAAAAAAAAAAACGTGTTTTTAAACAATTACATTGTTGTTTTTTCCTCCCGTTTTTGCCTGCTCGTAATGAACATAAAAACAAACGCGGAACGACACTGTTTAAATGCAAATCGTAAAATAAAATATTGAGCGCCGGAATATTATTGTTTCGCTTTTCACGGTATTTACGTCAACCGTTTTAATCTTCGTCTACCAAATCATTAATATTATTCTTACTCTCTCGGTCGCGATAGAGAAAGAGGTGAAAGCGTGAGAGAGAAGGTTTTATGTACGAGCGTCTCCACGTTGTTTATTTTCAGCTCGGAGCTAATGGAAGCCGTTTAATTATTTTAGTTTCGTAAGTAATACTTCGATCGTTTGTGACGATGACGACGGTATAAATCAGTCTTAATGTACTCGGAGGAAAGAATCACGCGAAAAAGAGTTAAGACAATATAGTCTGAAAAACAACTCCGACGCTATACAAATCTACTTGACGCGATAGCGCGTTAGAAGTCAGCGTTTTCAATCGGCCGATTCGGTTGAACATCGTGACTCTCGTCTCTTATCGCTTACAATACGCTTTGACGACAACGGTTCGACACAATTCATATACTATGCACGTCGATTCGCTGTTTCGAGAATCGAAATTCTTCGGCGCGCTCTGAGATCGGAGCGAACGACGACTTACCCCCTCGGAATAATTCTCAATTATAGGATTTTATTTCGTTGTCTCGAGAATTCAGGAGACTGTTGTCTTCTTGACCTCTTCGCTCGCTCCCTGCTCTAAGACGCATTTCGAAGGCGCTACCTCGGCTCTAGGACCAAGACGAACAAAAAAAAAAAAACATTAAACTCGTACACGTCACTTAGTGAAATTGTCCTTTTCGTGAAAAGTTGTTCATTTCATGAAATGGAAATTGTTAACACTTTGTAAAATAAGAAAAAAGTTCATTAAACGGACGCTTTTTCGTGGAAAGGTCACTATTATATACATAGTTTAACATTGTGTGATTTTTTCTCACCAAGTGGGGCCGACCACTCGACGCAGGGAACGCGTATAAATAAACATTTAATTATAAAATAGTTAATAAATAAAATAAATGTAATATTTAAATATCCAATTACCAGCCGGTATATAAATCATTATGCAGGCTCACACGAATAATACATATTTTTAACTTTCTAGTGAAACATTTATTGGGGTATTCGTGGTCATGTATACTTCTAAATTAAATTCTCAAAAATACATTTATTCATAAGATGTACGCGGTGTTTTTTTTTTCTACCTGAGCGCACGTCAAGCTCGCCAGCGTGTATCTTTGCATGGACCAATTCATCCGATTCTTTTCACCTTCGTATGTATGTTTCCTCTTTAGACGGGCTTGTTTAAATTTGAAACACAGATCGAGCTTAAGTAGGTCGAGGCACAGTAAAAATTCGAGCTCTTTATAAAGGAGAGAATTTCAAAGTTTGTATTTTGGCTCACTCGCTCGCGCATCGCCGAAATTATAATGCACTTCCCGTTTAGATGCAAAACGTGAAAATTGGTAAAACTCTTAAAAGTCATACCGTGTAAATTGAGAGAAAAATGTGAAAGTCGAAATTTTCTCAAAACCAATATCAATTTAGAGAACGTAGTTTTAAACGTGTTATTGTGTTGGTTATAATATAATAATAATGGGTAAAAACAGTCCGAGTGACAAAACGTATTTACTGTGATAAAAGTTACTATACTTAATTTTAATTTTGAGTTTTACTCTGTTTTCATTTTTTAAGTTAATTTTCAACATTTTAAAGTTAAATCTAACTATTTTCCACTAATCGAGAGAGCAAAATAATTGGCACAACGAATCACGATTTAAAAAAAAAAAAAAAAACCACTTCGACGGTTTAATTTATGTTTAAAAACATAGGTTGGCATTGGGTTGGCCACCCCCGGCCTATATGGTACGGCAACGAAACAACGTTTTCCCACCGGGAAAACTTCCGAATATTCTCGGTGGCCCAATCCGCCTCCGTTTACGTTACGAGTGTTCTGTTAATATTACCGAATGCACGACTATTATAATATAGTGTCAGCCGATCGGTCGGTTTCCTTTGCTCGTCTACTTTTCGTACGACGAAAGAGATAACAGTACGGAAGTCGCTTCGAATTCGTTCTTCGCACGGCGACGATAACGAAATAAACACGCCGAGTTCAAAAACGAAATAAATCGGCTTGCCGAATTTCCCCCGATTTCTCCCGCACACGACGTATAGTATTCCGGCAACGAATTCGAACGCATCGACGTGTTTACAGCGAAAGTCTTTCTTTTATATTTCGCACCCGAGTATATTACGAGTAGGCACGTTTTACCTACCCACGCGATAAACGTCCAATTTGTTGCGAGTCTTTCGAGCGGTTTTCGAGTGTTTTTCCGACGAAAAAACAGTAACGAGAAAAAAAATAAAATAACCTTATCAATTTGCCGCTCCTTTTTTTCTCACCGCTCGGAATTTAAAATTAATAGACCCCGGGCCGCGCAACACGATACGGCCGAGGAGGCCGCGTACTCGAGTTTGTTTTAGGCGTTATAACGAGGCACTACGACGGGACTACGTCATAATGTACCCGACCGTCGTTCGTATCGACATTTTTCCCGCTTTGAACTCCGCGAGCGTTTCGATAGTCATAATAATATTGTATTCGCGACGTCGAAGGCGTGTTTACAAAAATTATATAATATTTATATCGACCCGTGCCGGAGCAGTGTAATCGGTATTCGACGATACAACGGTAATAATATTTAATATCCACGCGCTTCTTCGTCCTGCCCCGAGTCCTGGATCCTCTCTACCCCCGGCCCCTTTGTGACCGTACGACGTAAAACGCCGCCGACGCGAAATAATACTCGCAATCCTCGGCGTCTTCCGTGTATTGTTGTTATTACTACCACTATAATACGTACATTGTACTCTTTATGTATATATCGTAATATTACACGAAGTGAATATTTTATCGAACAACACTCGTCGTTTACAAAGTTATTAACTTTTTCGAAACGTTTTTTTCTTCTTTTATTTTTTTGATATATTTTTTTAATACACAAGCAGCTCCGATATTATTACGCTTAACTTTGTGTTCGTTTTTCCTCCTTCTCGATTGTAGGCCGAATCGCTTTGTATGACACAAACTGTGTAACGAAAACACGTATGGATCGATGATGACGTAGGTCGATTATTCTCTTGAAAATCATTATTATATTATAGTGTTTCTGACGGATTGTCACGAAACACCGCGATTACCGTTGAAACAGTGCGAAATTAATATAAATCCGGGAAAAGTTATACCCGATGGCGTCTCACGAAAATCTGACACGTGTAAAAACGCGAGACCGATTCACCGACAACCTCGATGGCTGTCCAAAACCTATGGTATCTCATCCGAATCTTGTATCTGATCCTTTTTTTCTTCCTCGATAGTCAGGATCGTTTTATGTAATGAATTGTATTGTTTTTGGAAGATTCAGACGATCGACCAGAGTATTAGGTTAGCTCAAAAGTATATTATAGAAAGTATTTATAGTTGTTTTTATTTCCTGTTGATTGACTAGTGTTAAATTTGTGGCCGCAAATAAATAACATTTGGGAGAGCCGACGAATGTGATGACGTGGGGATTCGAAAAGCTCGAACGATACGAACTCGAGAAGGTTTGGCTCGAGCATTGAATTATTAAAAATAATTTTCGATACACGCATTTTTCGGGCATTTTTCGTAGAAATCATGCCGTTATTTTTTTGAATTATTGCTTTTCCCCCCCCCCCCTTCAGAAAAACTACACAGCGATTATTCTTGTATTATTTTCTTTTCTTTTGCGAGCAGCGTTCCCGTAAACGTGTCGCCTCTAAAAAATTGCCGTCCGCACGTTTGGCCGCGTTTTGACTTGGCCGCCGGAATTATTTCACGTACAGGTATACAAATATCGCTACGTTCGCACGACCGTACGAGAGCCCGCCAATTCGGTGGACGGGGACGGGCGAGGGGACGGTCCAAAACAGATTAGGCAGTGATTAGCAAACGTAAACGTCGGTCGTCCGCCCGTATATTATTATTATTATTATCATTATTATGATAATATTATGGTAATGCGTTAAGAAATAAATTACACGCGGTCCACGCGCGCGCGGCTTTATTAAAACTACGACGAAAATGATTAAAATAATAAAATATAATAATTATTATAATAACACACTACAGGGCGTTTTTTTTTTTTTTTAATATTATTATTATTATTATTTTTAATAAAAATTTTTATAAATCTAAATATTAAACGAGTACGCGCGTCGTATTTACACGTTATTTGAATAGTTAATCGTAATGTCGAACGCGCGCGGCTCGGAGCGAATGAAATCACAATATAATATTATAATATAATATAATACAATGAACGCGTAAAACGTCATTTTGAAAAGCAGTCTTACCGCACGCGATTTCGATTAATTTTTCGTTTTTCTATTCGACGACGTTGGAAAATAATAATAATTCGAGGCGAGGCAAAAGCGGGGCACGGAACAAGAAAAAAAAAAACCCCTTTGATGTAAGAACACATAAAAAAAATCGCGAATTGAAAAGTCTGAGACGATCGATCGAAAGAAAATAATTCACCGTTCGAGTTTATCTGCCGCGTACCCGTCATGAATATTCGTATCGATAACTATTAAGGTTCAGTAAAAAAAAAAAAAAAATCGCGTTACCCAACTTTTTTGATTTCAAACCTCTCGCCTCTTTTATATTAAAAAAAAAAAACAACTCACATCTTGTCGATTTTTTCAAAATGTATGACATTTTTTTTTATAATTATACTGCGTGTAAAAAATAGTAATAATAACTAATAGTAAGTAATAATAAATAAAACAATAATTATATGTTAAATAATTAGCCTACAATATTATTTCACGAGACTATCTTTTGAAGAGTGATTCAAAATCAACGATAATAATATTATATTTATAACTTTTACGGCGTTATATTTTTAATTATGACTGTTATTATTTATTTTTTTATACTTTTAAGTTATAACAAATATAATTTTTTAATTCTCAAATGTTTGGTTTATTTTACTATTTTTTCATCAAAATGTCACATGTGCAAATCGAATAACGTCTTTGATAAATCTACATTTTTAGAAGACTTCGTAGCTAAAAAAAAAAGGAAATCATATTTTTCTTTTATTCATTATGCCCGTATATATATACGCACATATAGTTTCTAGTTATTACAGTTTGTTATTTTGTCTGTCTTTCGTATACTCGTCGTGAAAACGCGTCTCGTTTTTGTTTCTTTTCAAAAATACGGTCACCGGCTAGATTACCCGTTTCTGCGAGAGACCTATTCCGCGAAATGTTTTTTTTTTCATCTTATCTAAGGAGCCTCGACATTTCAGATTTCTGATCAGAGGAGACACTTTTGTCATTCGAACAGAGAGACGTTTCAGACGGGGAGAAAAAAGAAACTTATTATTAAAAAACATTCGTCGTCGAATAACCGCGCGCGCGCGCGCGCCGAAGTGTTCACGCCAACGATTTTTGTTATTCAACGGAACGAACCTACTCCTTTTATACAATTTTCTTTTATTCCGTCGAAAAGCTCGAGACTTTTCGACGAGTCTTAATTCTCCTTCCATCCTCTTCCACTTTTGATCGGATTCCGAATAACGCAGAAGCTCCTGCGGAAAGAATTCCGACATACGTTTTAATTTCAATTTCCACACACTCACCTCATGTCGCGGTAATATTATTCGATCGAGTAACATCGCTCTAACGGCGGCGTCGGTATGATATTTTTTCACCCCTTCGAGTGTTGGTAAATGTACGTACATTGATTTATTCGTTTACGTTTTATTTATATTTTAAATTTGACGTACGCCGCCGGGCCGGACGTAGGAAATTTCACATCCGAATCGAACACGGCTGTTTTATTTTCATTACGAGTAAAACAAACTACATTTCAATGTTGGTTTTCTTTATCTATTGCTCATATTTTCTCATTTGGTTTTTCTCTCGACACTTTAAATGTAAAAGTGTCGTAGTAATTAATAGAGTTGTATTGGAAAATGCATTTTTTTTAGCTTGTTGTAAAACGGATAATATTTTTTTGCGACCCCTTGCCAGCCCACGCCACTGAAAGTAAAATAGAAACATAGGCTGCGTTAGCCGTTTGAGTTTCGTTGGGAATCCTTTTTTAATTACAACGATACGTCATCGGTTTCATATTTAAAAGTCTTTTTCACCAGTGTCGATCGCCTGTATATCGTCCAACTCTTGTAATAACTAAATTTTTCTTTCTCTCGTATTATTCAGATACGGATCGATTGTCTATCACCAACAAGCGAGCAGCAGAGTAAAGCAATTATTGCTGCATCCAGTTCGGTGCGATTAAATTCCAACACGTTTTATTTCATAACTTTTTTTTTTTTTCCTGTGATTCATTTCAACGATATAGTTACGGGCGACGATCCCCGTTTGCGCAGAGCGATAATTTCAACAATATAACTACTGACGTTTATGCAGACGACGTCGATAAAAACTGCATCGTAATATTTTGTAACACCAACACCTGTTGTCACGAGGCAACGTAACGTTTATATAATATAATATTATCGTCTTTGTTATTCGCGTATAAAGTAAATAGTAGGTATAATGTTATTACATTGCGCACGAATTAATAGTTTTAGTTTTTACAACCGCAACGAATAAATGAAAAAGTTTATTTCGTTATTAAATTACGTTTTTTTTTTTTATTTTGGCTTCGCGTCAATGCAAAGCGATTCCGCCGTCGAAGTTTTCAATTTTATATTTAACCGCTGCGCACCACGTCCCGATGTTTTTATCCGATTCACGTGCCAATATTATTTACTGCGCGTCCGATTGTTGCTTATTCCAAGTAGGAATAAAAACGACTCATTCGAATCATACTTAACGTTATGCCATGTCACAAGTTCAAACGTCACGCGTGAGAAAAAAACCTAAATGTTTCAGTGTCGTTTGCAGCAGAAGTCGGTTTGAAAAAATGTCAAAAATATTTTCGATTTCAATACTAACGAAACGGAATCAAATTTTTCGATTTCTACGTTATTTCCCGGAGTTAAACGTAATCTGACCCGCGTTTTCCACTGCCGATAACACTTTTAAAACTTCTTTTTATCATTTGTTCGCGTCTCGTCGGAGTGGACATTCGAACCCGCTATTATAAGAGTTCGGAGGAAAAAAATAGGTAATACAAAAAAAACAAAAAACGAAATCGTGCGCCGCCGAACATGCGCGTCGAATAAGATTAACAGGTAGTCTCGGGTACGCGCGCGCGTGCTTCATGAATAATAATAATATACTGTTACGTATAACTGTTGCGCGAATAAGAGATAATATATTGCATTCTACTCGCGTGTTATATATATAACTGATGTTGTTTGATCAAATACTACTCGAATTTATTATGTAAACACGGCGCGTCGTGGATACGATTAGCTAAATGTCAACGTCTCATAACGAGTTTAATAATAATTACAATTATTGTAACGAGTCAAATGTCAATTGATCGCGATAATTGCAAATAATGTCGCCGTAGGGCGTTGGGCGTAAGAAAAAAAACGACAAATATAAAAAAACCGTTTATAGCGTAGAGAAATATAAAACGAAATAAATAAAAACAAAAAGCGGTTAATACTCGTATAATTATTACGAATCGTTATTAATTAAATACAAAATAATTTGTTAAAAAAGATTAAATATACAAGCGATTTGAATAAAAAATAAACAGGTCTTGCCTGGAGTATTACACTAAAAAAGTGCAAATATGAACGCGACCGGTTTCGAACAATCGTCAGGTGAAACTTTATTGGTACATATGTTTTAACTTTTTTTACTACAACACTCCGGGCGAAACTTATTAATTTTTTATTTCTATTTTATATCTTAAAGTGTTTAGTAAATAATTTAATATATATAATAATATACTTTGCTTAAAGTACGCCCTTATATATAATTATATATTCTTGTCATTTTGCGATCGCCTTTCGTTTTTTTTATTGAAAACCTTATCGCGAAACCATTCAAAACACTTGATTTTAGTTTTTAAACATAAAACAGTGCGTTATTAACAGTAAATTTTCATCGTCTACAACCTGACCTAACGTCGCTACTCGAGGGGTTCGTTGGGACACGGAAAACCTTGCCTCGTAAAATGGCCGGAGCGTCGTCGGGATCGATGTTTCTTTTTTTTTTTTACGAAAACGAAAGGAGAAAAAAATCTGCGCGTCGTCTGAAAATCATGGAAATTTCCGACCCTCTCCGAGTGCTACCGCGTCGGACTGTTTTTTTTTTCTTTCTATACAATTTTATCGTGTTAACGATGTCGATAACTTTTTGCCGCCGCGACGACGGTGTACTAACTCTTGGTGTTTTTTTTATTTATTTTTACTGCGGCTGGTTTTTTTTTTCGCTCGTGCTTTTTTTTTTTTTTTCGTTGACTCCGGGCCTTTAATAATTTAGAGATTAAAGCGACAATGATATTTTTTATCCCTCGTCATGATACACACAAAACGACCTTCGTCTACCTTTTTCCTAATTAGTAATCTACGTGTATTAACGTCCGGACGGACGGGAGAGACGGAAAGCGAGGGAGACACACAGAGAGAGAGAAAAAGATAATAAATCTTTACCCGAACTCGCTAGGCGGCCACCCGTGAAGATTTTCACCTGAAAAGTTAAAACGAAAAAAAAAAAAAAAAAATGATGTAAAAACGAAAAAAAAGACGCCTCGGCAGCAGAAGGACGCGAAAATTTTTACGAGCAAAAAATAAATAAAAGGTATCCTAACCTCTAACCGGTGGCGAAAATGGGGAAAAAAACCTATGTAATCTGCAAACCACGCGAGCGCGCTTGCATAATCTACCGCAATAACATAATAGTACCTCGCGGAGGCGCAATTTATTATTCGGGACGTTGTTTGTGTCATCGTGCGGTTCTGTAAGTACAATATTATTATTACTAGTATACCGAACGGTCGTGGAATTATTGTTATTATTTTTTTTTTTTATTTTTTTTTGTTTTTCCGCCGTTTGTTCGTTTGAGAATATGCGCAAAAGCATAATAGAACGCGCGCGGTGTATAGTAATAATGATAACAGTAATAACGTATGAAAGCTCTTTTATCGCGCATTGTGTGCGCCGTTCAGCAACAAAAACAACGGACCTGCGCGTCGCGTACGTATTTGCATAATAAAAAACCGCGCCATGAATCACGTGAAATCGGCTCGGCGTGCGTGTGAAACGGTGCGATTTGTCGTCGTTTGTTCGCTGATGATGTGTACTCGGTCGGGTTGAAACGGCGGACGACGTTGATGAAAAAAATCGTGTTTGATAAAAAATCAAACGAGAATCGGTTACAGCGACGGACTGATAAGAAAAGGCCCGCGGCCTCGTCGACTTTATAATATGACAACTTATCGGTTTGTCGTTTATTTGTCGCTCACAACATAATATATAACAATACGAACATCGTTTGACTTTTATTTCGAATTAAATTTTCACATCGTACCGTTAAACACTATAACGTGTAGATAACCGCGACTTTTTCAATAAAATATTTCAAACTACCGCTGATTGCGAAAATTCCATTCGATTCCGAGTCGGTTAGGTTTATTGGCATCTTTTCGGTTGTTTTAAAAATAATTTTGAGTTCGAATTCGATTTCACGGCTATCTTATTATACTGTCATCACGACGTTGTTGTAAAAAACGAGTATTTTGTTTAATTGCGATTGAAATTGGGAGTGACGGAAAGGGAACCGAAATCGGGGTCCGAAAAAAGAAACATTTCCAATGTTGTGCCGATAATTGAAAATACCGCGACCGTGTCACCTCGACGTAGACGTATTGAAATTGCATACACAAAGCGCCGTGTCACCGCGTACTCAATGTCTCACCTACTCGTAATTTACGACGACAATGACATTATTATAATTAATATTTTTTATCATCATTATTACTTCTTTTATAATTATTTTTATTTTTATTATAATAAATTATTATAATTATTATTATTTTCATTATCATTGTTATTATTATAATTGTTATTATTATATTATCCAAAGAATGAAAAGAAACGTTCGACGAGAACGCAGATTTGTTTTTTCCCGTGACCGTTGTTACAGCGACGTATTATATGAAATATAATATAATATATTGTACTGTGCCGTTGGGATTTTGTTTATGACATGATTCGAAGATAATTTTTCCTCTCTATTCGATTCGTCGGCGCACACAGTAACTCGATTTCGCGTCCAATTATTTTTAAACTCTTGGGCCCGAACCGCGGAGGTACATACACGAATCTTTTTCGAACCGAGTAAATAATGATGACCCGCAGTCTTTCAAATCTCGTCTGACAAACATTTGTTATTATTGATTTACCGACGAATACGAGGTATTAGTTTTCCACGTCATGCCGCAAGTAATCTCTCAAAATTCCGATCGGTATATTATTTTACGAAAACGTTGTTATTCTTAATTATTGTTATTTATTTTTTAATATGCGTATCGTATTAGTTTCTGACTGATTTAAGAGTTTGATCGTTCCCTAGACGTGATCGAATAGATTTTGAAACAGCGGGATAATATTATTCTTCTCACTGTTGCTTTAGACTTTCGATTTCGATTCCAATCATTATTCTCTCGCGACACCGTGCTCTGATTACGGTTGGATCTATAAAACCGCGGTCGTTGACATTATCGAATTCGCGATCCATTACGGTTATTACTTTTTGAGTAACGGCAGGAAACAAAATTAGATGTTGCCTTTTAGTTTTTGGAATTTTTCATCAATTTTTCACTACTATTCTGAAAACCATTGGAAATTTCAAAAAACGATATTCCTAAAGCACCCCAACTATAGTTAGGATTTGTCAACGACTTGATGTTTTCAACGATTATAGCAATATTTCCACTGTTGCCGTGTATTATTATTATTATTATTATTGCCTGCTCGATCGAGACCGCAGCCGGCCGCGTTCCGTCTCGGGCCTTGTCGCGACGCCGTCGTCGCGCGTATTGTTCATTCGGAAACGACGCCGCTGCGAGGACGTGATTAATTATTATTGTTAAATTAAAAACGCGAAAAGAGTGGTTTTCGGGGGGGGGGAGGGTGTGAATGGGAACGGGAAGGACAAAAAAAAAAAAAAAAACCTCGTAAAAATAAAATAAATTACACTTAACGAAAAAGCAAAAACAAACGGAGGAAACATCATTCATATTAATTGCATTTATGACGCCACGCGACTAACCGCGCGGACGGACGTCTTGGAGAAACGGAGAATATGTGCGCTCGTGTGTGTGTGTGTGCTTTGAAATTTTTGAAAACGGAGAGGAAACAAGAGTAGACGAGACCGGAGACGAACAGAAAGGTAGAGAGAGAAAGGAAACGGAGGAGGAAGATAAAAGAACCAACGGGCCTTTGACACTGATTGATGAGCTTGTTGTTTTCTCCTCTCCTGCGTCTTTCGGCCGCGTTTCGCGAAGAACATTGCGCGAGGCCAGTGAACAGAGCGCCGCCTGGAAATTTCAATAACACGCGTCGTCTGTTTATCTCTCGATCTAGACGATGACGAAAAAAAAATAGAAAAATAACACACACACACGTGGAAACCAATTGTTTTCATCGCGATAAGAGTAGTTTGGGGCGCGCGCGCGCGAACGTGTGTCGTTCGACACGGTTAAGATTTTTCGGACGAGAGAAACGGCGCCGTATTTTGCCACCAACTATTCGCGACCGGTCGTAGAGGACGCGATACGATTTTCTAATCGATTTCAGTCGAAGATCGATTCGATTTTAATCGATCAAAACGAAATTATCCACCGTTTGGACGATGAGGCGTACGTCGTCGTTTCGATGACGTAGTTACAGCTTTTAGGCGTTTAGGCGCATTACCCACGGATTGAATCACACACTCGAATGATGATACTTTGCCAGAGTGTCAAGTGCTGTTCATTAGACACATTTAACTATGCATTTTCATGTGGTGGTTATCTAGAACAATTTGTTTTGATACAAAATATTTCGTCGTTTTAATAACGATACAAGAAAACTCGATAACAATTAGTGACATGTAAAAAATAACTGTTTACGTGTGTTTGCGAGATTACTAGTTATTAATGATTTTTTTGTCGATTTTTTTTTATAGGAGCGAACTGTCGTCAGAAGACGCCTCAAGCCCTGACGTTAAGTTTTTGGACATTATATATGACGCTGCACAAACCGTATTGGGTAAGTCTTATACGTACACGCAAACTTAACACTTATTACGTTCAAATCATTACGAGTGATTTGGTTTTAAGTTTGTTTAATTTTTTCATTCGATAACGGTATCGAATAACTCGTTCGTAGAATAATTTAATATTTAATCGAAACGTTATCAATGCTCTGATTGTAATTCGGTCGTTTCTAACAAAGCACGTTGTTTTATTTCCCCAATACCAACCATAACGAATCGATAAACCCGACGGCGAGTTCGCACGATTACAATCTACGGAGACACTTACAAATTAAAAAGTCTCTGCAGAGATGTTCATAAATAATAATAATCAAAATAATAATAATCATAATAATACGCGTACTTTTATCTCGACGTGCGTCGTTTGAGAGGGAAAAAAAATTGTCATTCCGACCGCGACTCGAAAGTTATTTTCTTGAATTCGCATTTCTCTCTAGAAGAAAAGAAAAAAAAATAAAACCCTCGTTTTGAATAATAATAGAGATTAAACTGTTTATTCGTAGTGAAAACATTAATAAGTATTTCGTTTTTTTTTCTTTTCTTTTTCCGTTTTTAATTTTTCTCTACGATATTCCCCCGTGATTTATAAATATTATCAACTATTATATTTTGGCTCGAATACAGTGTGTTCTTTTGATGACGGACAGTCAACGGTTGACGAAAAGTAATTTATTTCCAAAAACCGTTTATACGGTCGCGGCGACGACGACGTTCGCGCGGATACACACGAACGCAAACGATTTGGTCGATTCGAACGTGGACGCGATGACCACAACGCCCGGACGAAACAAATATCTGAACGAATGAATTATAATACCGAATGATTTTCTATACGACGCAGACGACTTTTCTTTTATTTCCGTTGTGTTTTTCGAGTAGAAAAAAACCTAATAGCTTCGCGTGCGGTCCAACGGTAAAGACAATAATAGACGCAATATTCGTTCTACATTTTTTAACGCGCGCGCGCGTGTTAACAATCGTTAAATATTATAATAACATATAATTAGCACTATGGTGGAACACGGGAAAAACGCGTTTGGAAATTCGTCAAAGACACGCAATACCGACATTGTCCGATGTCCGCGCTTGGATCTAGATTCTAGAAAGTCGTATTGTCCTCGCGTCGTTATGAAAACACACTGCTCACGTGCAGCGATTCGTTTTCGAGTTATCGTTTCGTCGTTACGGTCACTGTATCATTTCGATGCACGCGCGCGTCCGGTCTCATTATTATTATTATTATAATATCAAAGTTCACTTATCGGCGGATCGCCTGTTCCGGTAGATCGTCTGTTGTTCCGGTGGATCGCGCGCGCCGAGCTTTGGCCAAATAAAACGCGCGTAGTATTATTATTAAATTAGTGATTATATTAGGAACAATAGCGCGGTCGAGGAAACGTTCGCCGTTGGACGACGGATATTATATCATCGAAACGATTAAAATCGAATCCGACGTGATGTTTCGCCGCCGCGATATATAAGTGCGCGTCGAGTGTGCGACGACGTAAGACAATACGAGTCGGTTTCGCGATCGCTCGAGACGTTATGAGCAGAGATGAACGCTCACGGATTCGCGAAATAATAATATTAAGAGCGAGGGCTCCAATGCGGTCGCGCATACTTTTTCTGGTCGATTTTATCGTATGCTCAACGAATACGACGTGTGTGTGTGTGTGTGATCTGTTAAACCTTTTATTTTTACACGTGTTCTCGAATTTTACGATATATATATTTTTTCGTGTTTAGAATTAATGATTTGATTTACTCAGTACTTATTTCAATAGCATGACGAAAACCACTCGATTCGGTAAATGCTTTTCGCCGCGGATGAAAGTCGAAGATTAATATTAAATCAAACCACACGATAATATAATAGGCTTATTTTTTAATATATAACGATGGTCGGCTGCGAACAGTTAAGATACGTATAACCGTTTAGCTTAGAGCAACAAAAAGTTTATCGAATCGATTATGTTTATTTTGTTTTATTCGTTACAGAATAATTTCGAACAAAGAATGAGATCTGTATTATTGGTTTGCATTATTATTTTATTCTTAAACATGGAAAATAGAATAAATTATAAAATAATTCAAATTTAATATTTTCAACAATTATGAATAATGTATTAATTTGAGAATATGTTGTAAATAAATCAATATTTAAGGAGAAAAATATAATTTTTTTGACATTTAAACAATTATAATATTTGAATTATTTTATTTTTTTACCAGATGTTACTAAAACTTTTCGATGCATTAAAGTTCATTTTTAAATTTAAATTTTTCGATGACTTTTAGTGAATTCGATTCCTCGCTCTAATAATAATAACAGTATGTCGTAAAGAAAAGAAAAATATTTTTTCAACGACAATTATTTTGAATATAACATGAATCCCGTAATAACGTAATAGTTTAGTGTAGATGACGGGATTGAAGATATTACTTCAAACGTCAATAATGTGGTGACAGACTAAAACATTTCCGGTTATAATATAACTTTAAAAACAATAAAGAATAAAATAAAATCCAAGTAGACTATAAAATAAATGTATATTACAAAAACGTACGGTACGTCGTAATCAAGTAAAAAATAATTTCTAAGTTTGAGTTGAAGATTATGCGAAACACGGCTCAAGTACTTGTACTTTTGGTCAAGTACAATCAAATATTGTTCGACTAGCCTATTAACGAAGTTTTATTGTGGGCTCTGAATACTTTATTTTTCTTTGTTTACCGGCGCTCTCCGGACATCAAGTATTTTAGCCCGAACAGATGTAGAAAATAACAAATAGATTTCGATCGTTGTTCAATAATAATAAAAATCAAAACGTAACTAGTATATTACTCATGTGCTACACTTCACTTATGAATTATTGTATATCATTGTTCTGAGTTCATTCGTCGCTTATAAATAATTGAAATCGATATTTTCAAAAAATTCCATAAACTCTCCAATAAAGCCACTACGGGTAGAGTACCAAATACGAGTGGAATTTCTATTCCAATGATATTTTTAGTGAACAAACGGTTTTTTTTTCCGCCGATACTTGTTTGTGCATGTTGTTTTGACCGGTCGCCGATATCGAATCGAAAATCTTCATCAAATCGATACCGACGGGAAACGGGTTTTATTTGTTCTCTCCTCGTTTTGTAGATAGAAAACTGAATTGTGTTGGTGTACTGAGAAATTTAATTATTATCAACCTCGCCGCACGCATTTCATTCAATACTACACCGTTTTCATTAATTTCGATTCGCGAAACTTTTCCGAATATTGCATTCCTAGCCCCCCCCTCCACCCGGGCAAAGGTACTAATATTTTAATTCGCTCGTGACCTAAAAACAAAGAAAATATCGGCGGTGCGCGACGCGACGTTTGGATTGCAAACTCTTATTCGTGTGTGTTGTGCGGAAAAATCTCGGCATGAAAACCATGCGATTTTGTTGACAATTTACGATTTCAGATATGACCTAATCCGACCTCACCTATTACTAATAAAGACGGTTAGACGATGTGGAAAAACTCGGGTGTGTTTATTTCTAAAACTTATAATCGTAAAATCGCCCGTATTGCTTATAATCGTAACAACGAGTGTGATAAAAAAAAAAAAAGTTTGTATAATTTGTTTCTACTACAGGTTTTCATATGATTTCTAAAGTTTCGAATCGTTTCGCAAACCGGACGCGTCAGTATCGCCTGTTTCGCGCGAATACCTATAGGTATCGTATCGATATCGAGTGAGAGCGACCGTCGCTTTTGCGATGTTAATTGTATCGAGAATCTACCGCGAAATAGCCGCGACAACGAACGAAAACGAGAACTTCACAACGCCGAATATATTTCGGAGCGGATTCGCGTCGAGAAAAGTACATTCGTCTGGATTATTAATATTTAAAAAAAATATAAACACGATGACAAATGGAATTTTATTGTTCCGAGTAAATAGACGCGGGTGAAATTATTTGGCACGAGAATTAATTACCGTTTAATACGCACGCTATTATGATTTGGTTTTTTGCGAGACACGCGGCTTATTGTCGAAGAAAAATAAAAAAATAAATAACAATAAAAGCAACTGCGAACGCGAAACGTCTAAACTGGCTATTAATGTTAGTATAGTACTTTTCTTTTTTTTCCGTCGTCTTCTGTTTTTTTTTTTACGCGCGAAAACCCGAGAACAATAAAAAAATTAACCTCCCACCGGATTGTCTTTCTAGCGGTTATTATATTATATTTTGTTCCGTTTAAACGCCAACGCGACTCGAGATTATTGCGTCAAATCGAATTTCGTCAGACCTACTTGTAGTTTTCGAGAGGGATATATCGTGCTCATACGAATCATACTTGTGATAATAATATAATACTCGTACTTATTCAAACATATTATTAGCGAAACAAATACATAAATCGAAAAATTAAACGAAAATAATTATATACTAATAAAATAGAAATACTAGAGAAACAAGACATAGACGTCGCCACGACCGCTCTAAAAAAAAAGCAACGTAAATGGAACAAAATGCTTAAGGCCTAAAAAATAAATCGGATAACTTACCAATAATATTATCGAATCGATTAACACTTCAATATCTGTTATTGAGCTCTCGCTTCCACGTGGCCGACGACTTGGAAGTGACCGACTTCTGTTATTTATATCGCAGTAAACTATTGTTCCGCCATATCGTTAGATGAAATGTGAATAAATATAGTTATTAATTTCCGATGACATATGTAAACTTCATTTTTTTACACTGTAGAACTGTCCCGGCACGTTGGATATTGTTGCGTGACACGACGACGGCTGAAATAACCTTCTTTACACGAATATATTATGCCGCGCAAAGAAAGTTTTTGTGAACACTTGACCGAGGGAAGGGAGGGCAAATGCTACCTAAATACGGGTTCGAGTATAATATAGCCGTGCCTAGCTACAGTATGCGAGGCCGAGAGTGTGCGATATCGGATTTATTATTAATTTAGAGCGTTGGCGTATTTCGTTTTACGCGCGACTACGCTGCACATGTCAGTGTACCCGCGTAACAAAGTATAGGTTTTATGTCGAGACGAAACTGGTTAATATGTAATTTTACTTCACATAATTTATGAACACATATTTCGGCTTTTTTCGCTTTCGGGGTATGTTTCCCCCCTCCCCGTACTTTTTCGTGCATATTTCATTTTACTCTTTGACTCGTTTCGTGTAGGAAATAACGCCATGCGTTCAATAAGTATTGTAATTAAAACGTTTCCATTCAGATTTTCACCGTCGACGCGGTTTTCGAATAATTGTTTTCCTTAACGTCGCGAATTTACTTTGAATGAGTAGCCGACAGCTCCACAGGGTATAGTAAAAAATTCAAGTTCCGAGGAGTAAATTTGCGGCCGCGTCTAATTATATTCAATAAATAAAAAAGAAATCTTATCAAATGCGTATTTCGGGTGTTTTTATTAAGGGTTCGGTATAACCAATGTTATAAGTGCGTGCGTACTAGCCGGAGTATCGAAAGGTATCGAAAAACTGTTCAAACGGATATCGATGCCTTTCCACGACCGACGTGGTCTGAGTACATATGTTTTATTTGAGCAGAATTATGAATTTATGTTCGTCATGCACGTTTCGTGACCCAAATTCGCCACGATTACCGATGTGAATCTCGTCCCGCGGTCTCGTATATTATTGTATTTTGTGTGCTCGCGTCGAAACAATCGAAGCGACGTCGTGTCCGAGACGGGTGTCGGAACTGTGTCGTTTGACGGCGGTGGTGGCGTCGGTGGCGGTGGCGGCTGCTGCGACGGAAGTTCCCACTAACCGTCTGCGGCGCGGTCGGAGATAATGGAACGGAGAGGAGTACAAAAGAATAATTGTTTCGCGGGCGTTCGCCTAAAACATGACGTTTAATCAATATCGTGTATTTACACGCGGCGAGACGTTAGATTATATAATTATTATTATTATCGTCCGCAATTCTCGTCGTCGCCGAGCGTTCTGACCCGGTCCGTTTCGAATCGAGCCACGCGTGGGAAAAACACGGTTTCGAAAAAATTGTCTCAATCCGGTCCGCAATTTTCAATCTGGTCCGTACTTCTCGTGCTCCTCTGATCTCGACTTTCGCTGATCGTTCGTCGTACACCGTTTTAACGTATAAATGTTGTTCGAGAATATTAAAACGATCGTTTTTAATTCGCTCGCGATCCGTACGCGAAATATCACGAAGTCGATTCATCATTTCTCCTCCTCTCGATTTGTATTTATTTGAAAATCACGATAGGTGCGCATAAAACTCACTCTGGTAAATTATTTTGCCTCGAAGAAAAACGAGGGGGAGGGGAGAAACGTTTCCTTTTTGTTTTCGACATTATGAAATTGTTGTGCGATTTCGGTAACATCGAAAACTATATGAAAACTAGAATGACGATGACCTCATTAACATCTAGATATGAATAAATTCCCTAAAAACTCCGAATCAAACGAATTATATTCTTATAATATGAATGTGTGAAAAAAAAATTTGTTTGAACTTGATGAAATTAAACTATTGTACGAATGGAAAAATATCCAAACGTCGTGTTTTATCGACTGGTACGAAATGAACGACGTTTGAAATCAAAAAAGTTTTACAAATATTTAAGTTCGATACGAATGAAAGTGAATTTGAGTGTAAAAATTAATGTATTATGTGTAAATAATAAATATCAAAACATTTTAAAGTTTAAAAAATGAAAAAAAAAACGAAACTAAAAATATCATATTATTCTGAATCGTCGGAGAGTAAAATAGATTTATATAGTTTTTTGAGCACTACATAGCGTTCTCAGTGGAAAAAAACTCATCGAAATCCTGTCTCAAATCATCATTGACACGGAATGAAAAAAAGTAAAGAATAAAATAGTCGTCGTTTCGTTGAATAGAATTCGGAGTGTCGCGGAGGAAAGAAAGCCAAGAGCACTATGCTATGCTAGTCGTTTTTATTCTATTCGGTATGGGAGGAAGCTGATGTTTCGTATTTTCAGTGTTTCCGTGACAAGAAAAGGAACCCATCGAATCTGAATGAAACCGGAATGTTCCGAAATCAAAATAACGATCCATAATTTACATGAATTCGTGAATGTTTTGGACTCTCGACGCGCGACGGAAACAACGGAAGTTCAAACTTCACGTAAGAACTTAGGACGCGTACACGGTTTTAAAGTTTATACAAAATATTATGTACATAATACATTATATACTTTGAACTTTTCGAGACAAAGGGAATAATATAGTTTTTGCTTCATTCTAAACACGAATTTAGACACGCCTCGTAATATCCCCATTGTATACGTCCGTCCGTCCGTTTGTTTCGATATTACAATAGCGCACGGCTATACGAGCGACATCGTTCCGCGAAAATCCGTGAGTGATTTATGTAAGCTCATCTACCGACTAGTGTTTAACAACCTAAAACAAACTACTCGAGTTCTTAAAGGGTTTGGAAAACGTACCGTCGATCGTAAACAAATCCACGTGACATATCATATCACATAATTATTGTAGAATCTTCTATATAATAACAGATACGTCCCTGGGGTGGGTTCCGCGCCTATTTATAGCCCCCCAAGAGCTCAGTGTCCTGAGAAATGTTATCGAATTAAATAGTAAATGTCCTGGCCCAATGAATACTAAAAATCGTATAATTTGTTCACGTCAGTTATAAAAGCAAAAGTAAATTTAGACTACATTTTCATAACTAATTCGAACGTTTGAAAAAAAAAAAAACGATTGTTTAAAGTAATTTTTTGCTCGAGTAGTCGACTATTTTAGAAAAAAACCACATCGGACGACTGGTTTCCGAGATTATTGATATCAAAGATTCTCAACACATAAGATATTTGTATTTACTATTAATTTCATCGAAATCAACGTATAAAAAAAGATAATGTACCAATATTGTAGTAGCCGTGCAGTCCGGCGTTTTCGTTATTATTATTGTTATTTCGCGCGCGACGCGAGTGCGTGAGAATAATCCTGGTTCCGGAACGGCGGACGACGCGTGATTTATGATCGTCGCACTACAGAAGGACGTCGTCGTCCTGACTTGACCCTTAATGGTCCGTAAACTGCAGCAGGTACATCATTATGATGCGACGCGCGATGACGTGTTCCGCGTGCGTTCAACGCGCCTCCGCCTCCTATATAAGTTTTATCAATTTTTCAAACTATTAAAGTTTATATAGCGCGCGGGCGCCCGGAGGCGAAACTTTGTCCGGGCTGTAAGTCGTTATGGAACTCGATTCATTAACGCGGAATAATTCACAACGAGTGCGTAATGGCTGCGGCGAACGTTACGTCGTCGGTTCTCACGCGTCGTTTGACGTGTTGCGGCGTTCGGTGCGCTTTGTTTTTCGAATTCTGACGCGCGTGTTTGCACCGTTCCGGTGGTTTTTTCGTAATAAAATAAAAGATTGATAACAGTGTTATTATTGCGCTTTTTCCCCGCCGAACGTTTCCCGGCCGCAATGGCTAAAAAAAAGAACCGAAAACCACGGAGATCGTACCGTTGCGCCGCCGTCGAAATCGGTCGGCTGGGTAAAAGTAGACGTCACGGGACTTATAGCGTTTCTTAGACGCGTTTAAAATGTGCTCGTTATAGTTCGAAGGTCAGGCTCTTGAAAGAGAAAAATTTTAAATTTCGAGTTCGAGTTTAAACACGGTTTTTCATCCGACGAAAATGTCGGTTCGGGTTTCGAAATGAGTTTAATAAAAGGTTACTCGGAGGTTTCGATTCTAATATTTTCGCGGCTTTTCGAAATCGTAAGTACTTTTAGGAGAGATCATCACTAGTCAATCGAGGTTTACGTTCTTTTTCCTATTCCATCGTATCTTTTATTTCCATTCGAATACCAACAAAAACGTAATTTTTTTAATTTTTTTTAAAAATTTCGATATCTCGTTTTCGTTGTTTTACGATGATTTTTTTGGTTTCGTTTTCAAAACGCCATTTATTCGTTCATTCTATAAGACGTATTTACGCTTTGTCGGGAAGCATTTGTATTTATAACGAAAGAAAAATGCATTTTCTTCGAAATAAATGTTGAAATAATTGACCTATAAACTTCGTTCTTGGTTTTTGTCATTTAAGCCTTTTTCTGTTTTTTTTTCTAACAAACTTCAATCGATTAGTTTATTTTGTTGGAGTTGGACGTTTCGTTGGGTGTCACATTATTTATGGCGAATGAAATGTCGAAAACTAGACTAGTTTTTCGAAAAAGTATAATTTTAATTATAGTATTATTGTTTAAAAAGTATTCTTGCGCTATTCGTATATACTGTCGTTCGTTCGCCCTAAGCTTTTATCGATTATCCATTAACCCTAATGAGAACGGCATAATATTTCGCGTGTCTTATTGACTGCGGCGGCGAGATGAAAATATCTCTTACCTATAACGATAAACTTTGAAAGCAATTGTCACGTTTTTTTCCTTTTTTTTCTGCTCGCATTTGACGCATTATATAATATGACGTGTTTGACGTGTTCACAGAGTCTCGCCAGAATACAAAAAATCGTCGTATCAACCGTCGAAAGGTCCGAGTGTTTTTCGCGAATTTCCGAACCGTACGATATTATAATGGGTCTCTCGCTTTGATTCCGTCTCCTTTGTGATCAGAAAACGGCTGTTAAAAATCCTAACAAACGCTTTGGAAATGTTAAACCGGCGCGTGTTTTGTGACGATCTGCAGTACAGAGTGACCGTACCAATATACAATCCGACGGGAAACTTTGATTGTTATTATTTACGCTATCCTTTTTATTACATTTGAACTGCTTTAAAACGTCGCCAACACTTCGAATACATTTCACTAATGAATACATACATTGCTTTGACCCTTTTGAAAAATATTAAACTTCTTTACAGAGTTTTCGGTTTAATTTTAACACTTAAAGAACGGCTAAATCTGTTTTCTCATTTTAAACACTTAAAAAAGGGTTAAATTATAAATAAAAACAACAAATTTTAAACGCAATATTTCCCGAAAGAAAAAAAAAACATAAAAACCGTTACTTATCGAGGGCGGCGGCGACGACGATCGACTAATCAAATCGCGTTTCGAGGAAGAAAAATTACGAAACTATTCGTCCTCGCCGTGTTTGGTCGTAGTTTTACCGTCACAGCAGATAATATTGTGTTGCAAGCGGCGGCTGTCCAATCGTCCGGAGTGGTCGTACATAATGTCTTTTAACTGCGATAACGATTTATCAATTTTACTATTAATATTCACGGCGAGTATAGTTATTTGCATAGTGTAACGTACAGACCGCGCGGTAAAATATCATAATAATACGAGCTCACACGTTCAGCCGTAATTCTTCCGTCGACGGTATATTTTACGAGAAAATCCTTCTTCCTTTTTCTCTCTCCTGGAATTCTCGGCCATAGATGCGAGGAGAAACGGATTCGCGACAAAACGAGCGTCGGACGTTGGTAATTTTTTTTTTTTTATGAAAAAAGAAACGCCGCATTGATAGCTCAACTCTGATTTATTATACCGAACGTTTTTCGCACCGCAAACGATCGATTTAACAATATTTTAGACGAGTAATAATAATATTGAGACTTGGTCTTTGATGACTTTCGTCTGTTATATAGAACGTCAGTAATAATTTATCATCTAAAAATCGTGTATCGGTTTTAATTTTAATTCAATTTTTATATTATTATTTTGGTAATTTTTCGACGTGTAGTTAAACTGAAATTTATTCTAACTGATGTTCGAACCTACCGAGAGAATTCGTTCGCGATATTATTATTTATTTATATTTTTATTATTTTCTTTTAAATATGTTTATCGTTTCGTTATATTTGATCGACCGTTACTATTTTCGACGTAAATTTCATATATTATATTTAATACTATAATCACACTCGTGTTGATAATAATTGTGGGTAGGCGGTACTTGTTAAATTAAAAAAAAAAAAAAGTAAACAATTAGAAGGATATTTTTTTCCAAATTTTCAGAGCTTAAAGACATTTTTTTTTTCTTGAAGGAGCATTTCAATGGGCTTTTAGGGCATCAGAGTCCGGGCCACAGTAATAATAAAATTTCATATTATTATTATTGTTATGAATTCGTTTTTTTTTTCTCCTCGCGCGTATACGAGGTATAAATCGTTTTGTGTTTTCACGTCGACGGGTATTTGATTTTATTGCTTTTTCCGAAGTGGACACTCGAGACCTCATTTATGTTATTTTCACCCGAACGGTTCTCAATACGCAATATTACCATACATCCATACGAATAATATTATATTGTATCATCCCGTGCCGGAGAGAGATAAACGTATATTTCATTCGCATGTCGATGGGCGTTTTAAATATTGTTCCGTAAGTTTGTTTGTTCTGTGTGTGTGTGTGTTCGTTCGAGTGCAAGCGTAATTAAAACGGTCTCCGTAAAACTGCGCACGTCACGCGAATCGACAACGTGGGCGGCTCGCGACCCTGCGAGTTTGCAATAATTATATTATAAAGTTTATACGATATTCGGACCGAATTTCCGAGTACATGTTGTTATTATTATACGGCCGATCCGTAGAAACTATTATGTAGTACGTCAAAAGTCTCGGACGCAGATTATGTTGTCTATAATATATGCGGGATGACGGGATGTCGTGTTCGCTGTTCGAGTTTTAACTTTATCGCATTGATTACGCGACGAATCTCGCGCTACGATTTCGCGAGAATCAACTGTATCGTACGACAATCAAAATAAATCAAATATAGTTTAGATCGAAATATCGTGTTGCCGATATTGAAATAACGAACAATCGATTAAATAATCGTATTCGTAAATATTCTTTTAGTGGAGACTCCCCGGTACTAAAATAATTTATATCTGATATTATCCGAAAGGAAAAAACCAATAACGGACGCGATGTAATTGAGGTCTATATACGTGAACAATGTAAACGAACGCACGAGTAAACGTTTTACAAGTCGGACGATAAAAACAAAATAAAAACAGTATACGTCATATTGAATTCAAACGTTCCGAGTTTATGAACAGTTTAAAAACGTTTCCTCCCGATCTAAACACAGTCGTGCGGTTTTCCACGTGAACTGACTCGGTACGACGATAAAGACGTTTGCGTTATATTGTGTTATGTGTGCACTTCAAAAAAATAAAAATTAAGTAATAAAATAAATAATATATATTTACCGCAAAACAGATTTATGTTGCAGTAGACCCGCGGCGAACGGATTGTTTGCCGACGAATTATCTTCTAAGTTTCGGTGTAATTATTTCGTCGGTTATAGTCTTCGACGAGAAAGCCGATCAGATGTAATTTATGACTGAAATCTGTTACTTCGGCTATACGATTATTCATTGAACAGAGAAAGAGAGAGAAATAATATAGTTTACATTCATACAAATTTAAAAAATTCAATTTTTTTTCTCTCTCTCGTTAATTAATTTAGTCATTTTTAAAACACTTAAGTTTCAATTTTTAGTTGTTTTATCCGAGCATAGTTCAAACTAGGTTTCGTAGAGTAAACAGAGCACTGATTATTTTTCGGGAAAATCAAATAAAGAAGAGCGACCGGCTAAAAAAACATTTTGTGGCGTTCGAATCACTTATTTAATTTTTCGTGAACTTTATCATAGTGAATCGCATTAGTTTAGATTAGTTTATTAGGAATGAAATTGTTATTAATCATAAGCAGTGCTCATATACTCGTATATCTAATGTTTGCACTGCTCACGATTAATAACGATTTCATTCAAAACTAAACTAAGAAATACAGTACTTATATACTGAGAAGTGCGGATAATTAACGTTCTAATGTACATAAATACGCGCGTTTAATTAAAATAGCAAAAACACGTGATAAAAAAATTCCAGTACGTGATACAATTGTGAATTAAAATTCTTCGTTTTTTTACTAAACCATTTAAACGAAACACAATTGTTCTTTAAGTGTAAAACAATGGCAAACTGTATAGACTAGTGTTTTTAATAATTGTTTTCACAGTATGAGTTATATTTATTAATGATGATAGGAGATATTTTTGCCATTGGTACATATTTGGAGGAAGATGTTTTTTTATTGGTCATAAAATTTCGATCGGTCACCTAATTATAAAGAGCGGCCGTCTCGACGACGGCATCATGTTCTCGGGCGATAATATACGTAGTTTGTTCACGAAGCGGACGCCAGTTGTGAGATCGCGATTTGTTTATTTCTTTGCCGATCGTCGTTTGTTATTGCGTCTGGGCAAATGCCGTCCGCGCTACATAAAACAGTCCGAATACACGACAATACACTTAGGCGACTCGATTTGCACGTAAAACATATATTATTATAATGCCATACCGTAATATTAATAATTGCATTATGCAATATTTGCGCTTCGGCTACGGTGTGTACACATAAATATCGTGCCGCTTCGCACAAATAACGTCGACGAAACTGTCTGACGAATAAACCTAACCGTATACGAAATTATCATAATCCGGTGAAAAAAAAATATTATAACCTATCAATGACGAGCAGTCCGTCGTGATTTTCGCTACAGTTTAAACTGTTAAGCCGATTAATTACTGTTCGATCGGTGAATAATTTATGCCGTTACGAATTTTTTAACTTCGCGTTAAAACGACGATACAAACACGTGGCCAGCGATTGATCGAAACGAAATATTATTTTCTATGTTTACCAATAGTTTTAAAATTGTTCTCTTAATAATAATAAATAATATAAATATCTACTTCGAAAGCATTTTGGGAAATAAACACCGTTGGAATTGAAAAAAGCGCAGTTGGTCTCGTCATAGAAAGGATAATTTCAACGTGAAACGTGTGCGATTTAATAGACCAAACATCGGCATCGAGAGTCCCATTGAAATTCGAATTAAAATCAAATTGAATAGTTGATAACGTTGTGACGTTCCTCTCGGTAAACTATCTGCGGTTAGGTGGACATTGTGTCGGTCGATTGAAGATAAATATAAACTCTCGCGCGGAATACGGCAAAAAGTGGAAGTCACGTCGTGCAGGACGATTTAGGAGGTACGGTTTTACGTGGAATTATTAAACGTTGCGTTATTGGTGGGACGGCTCGCGCGAAGGGAAAAGTTCGGGTGCGTAGGATCAATTTTTTTAGTCAAAACTCATATTTTACCACGAACAAATTCGCGTGGCCATACATAATCTCTATCAGTGTTTTGAAACTTTTGTTCCCTTTATCACGAATATTATCTATTTGGGAACAACTATGGGTAGCACACGTACGTATTTTACACGTTGAACTGTAAAATAAAATAACTTAAGTCGAACTCGAAGAAGTTTTTTCGTTTGTTCGAAATCTATTCTAAGTTAAGTCTCCACGACTCGGGTCGTACCAAAACGCGTTTCAAAACATTTATTATTTTTAGACGCCCAGTAATTGCTCGATGTAATCTCATAATAATTATTAATTACACGACCGAAATCCATGATCCGCCGCCCGTTTCGGAGCAATCGAAATAATGCGATCGACAAACTATATAGAATTTCACAATCTGTTACCGATTTCAACCTTATCGCTGCAAATTACTGAAGATAGAGAGTGCGGTCGAAAACGCGAAACAAACGGGGAAAAAACCGGAGCAAAGTAAAATTTTCGTCATAATAATAAACGAACAACGCAAGTAGAGGATGAATTACGCGTGTGAGGAAGTCGAGAGAAACATCGCGGTTTTCTAAAGACCTTTTTGGGACGAGATGCGGCTAATCGATACTGGTGGTGCGTGAAGTTTGAAACCAACGTATCACTGAAAAAAAATAATAAACCGAGTGAAAGAGAACGGGTAGATCCAGCAGTCCCGGTGTTCATCTATACTCCCGTTGATATTTTTCATACGGAAACCGAGGCTGGCAACAGGAGTATACGTTATACGACAAATTATTTATTAGTTTTAATCGATTAAGCGACTGCGCGGTCCGGAGTAGGTTTCTCGTAATTCCGAATATTCCTCGTCGAAAAGTTTACGCGCGATACGGCCGGGAGAGAGTTTTTTTTGCCTCCCCCCCCACCCGCCCCGTACCGGACTCGAACGTCGGGGCCGTGCAAACTTACGCGATTAACTCGGGGTAAGAAAAACTAAAGGGTAAAATCCGCATTCGGTCGGACGAACAAGAACAATACGCGAACTTTGCCGAAACTCGACGGGCCGTGGCGGGCTTGCGCGTTTAGGAGGCCTCGGGTGTACCCATACGTTATTATATAATAATATAAATGTGTACGGCCACAGCTCTCCGTGTCGTCTTGGAACACTCGACGTCGAAATACCGGACCGCGACGGGTATAACTATATTACGGACCCGTAACAATAATAATAATAAACGACTATGGCGAAGGTCGAAACGCGTTGCGCGGGAAGGGACGAACCCGGTACGCTGCAGGAGTGGGTGTGGATCAACGGGGGGGGGGGGGAAGGACGATATGGGTGATCGGTTCGACCACTTGATTACAAAATTAATGCTTACAATTATTACGAGCGTTCATTACTTTCACGAATAAAAATACCTTTGAAAATATTTTTCTCGCAATGGTTTTCACTACATCATTTCTATGTTGTCTCGTGAGGGGGAGAGAATGACACTTCGACGAAGAGAATTCCACGCTTCCGCGATTGAATTAACAAACACGCAAACGATTCAATTCGAAAACAAATAACTGTCATAATAATTAGGACTATGAATTTAACGTTTCGGTAAAAAAAAAAACAAATTACTCTACAGGCGCATTTCGGAGCTCGAAAAATGCGCTTTACGAAGCGCCGCGACCGTACAAACCCCCCCGCGCTGCAAAATCGTACCGCGCGCATAACAAAGCGTTCCGGGAGACTGCGAAATAATATTTCATAATACACTCGTCTCCGCGCAGAGTCGACGTCGTCGTCGCCGAGGAGTGGAATTATTATTCGTTTCGAATACGCGCTTCGTCGTTTCCCGAAGAAACAATAATAATATATCGTCGACGACGGAGTGCTTCGCGGTCGTAATGCCTTTTAAATCGCTCATTTCATCGCGTGCATATATTTATATAAATGTATTTGTGTGTGTGTGTGTGTGTATTATACGAAGTTTATTGCGAACAATAAAAAAAAAAAAAAAACCTCTGCGCGTGACCGGAAGGCCCTCATCCGAGTCGATCTCGTAAAGTTTTAAAGCAAACAAAAGGGCTCGTTACTACAATGCGCGCGTACAATAATATTATAAATTATAATACAATATATACGTATACACCGCTGCGTTTGCGCCGTCGAAAACAACGACGAATTCGTAATCCGTCTTTATACGCAACACACTCGGATAATACGAATAATTTATGGATGATAATATCTCGTACACGGTGTGCCAGTTATAATATGTTTTTCTTTTTTTCGATTTCGGCGCGTACGACACGCGAGTCGTGAGATGCAATGTCTCAAGTCCGCCGCACGCGTTTGCCGGCTCGGCCGGGACAGTCGAGTATTCCGCGTCCGGGGCGATTTGCGCGTTCGGGCGAACCCGAGATTGGCACTCGTCGCTCGGCCGAACCGTGTTTCGAGTGTATTGTTTATTATACGTCAGTGTTATAAAACACACTCGACGGCCGTTTGTTTTCGGGTGAAATTTTACACGGCCCGTTTTGCCCGTCCGATCCGAACGGACACTCCACCGCGGGAAACGATGACAGTCCTTCGGCTGAGAAAAACAGAAAAGAGTCGATTCTATGTTCGTATCACGTGTGGACGTCTCGAATTTATAGGTATTTTGTTTTCTTTCTTATTCTGCTCATAAACTAATAATATTTCAATCTTTGGTTATGATTTCGTTTGGAACTTTCGCGTTTTTTTCATGTCGATAAGAATTTGTTACAAACGTTGTTGTTCTGCAGACTATTCCTGTAGAGAATATTTATAGGCTTCTATCAAAGTCTCACCTCGAGTTTATTTTACACAGTTTGTTTTATAGAAATAGCTATAGTATACATTTCGATACGAAACGAAATGCCATTTAAAATAACACTCGTAAACATCGTGTTAACGATCGCTCAACAAAGTAGACGTTTTACACTGCGCCGCCAAACTGTATTTTTTTCTTCGAAACGTTTTGTATACGATCGGCCGTAAACATAACATCAATACTATTTTTATCGAATTCAAACCTTTCGCGTTGCTCTGTTGTTTTCACGTTACGTCTGCACCGCCCGCGAGTGAAACGCGTCGCTGAAAAAACCGTAATAGCGTTTTTCGCGATAAACCAACAATGATTCGAAGACCGTCAGAAGACAACGTCGACGACATTTCGTAGGAAATAGCTATACATTTTTAAATTATTCGTTTATTTAACGAACCGCATTCGTTAAATATATTTAGTCTAATTATTTGTCATGCGAGACTTGTGATTTATTTTTGAAAATTACGCGTCGTTTCGCGACGGGGCGAATTCGTTTATACCGACCGTTATTATTATTATGTTATTATGTATACGAATACAATACGGCCGCGCGAGAACGGGATGAAATTACTACGGGTTGAAAAATATTCCTTTGTTTCCGTTATTATGTTCGGTGTTTATTATGTAATTGTTATCAAACGGCAAACATGCAATATCATACGCAGTGCGCGTAAAATATATTATTATGTACATAATACCGTCGCGCGGTGTATTATATGCGACGACGCAGGCGCCGGCCGTACTCGTTTCGTCGAGCCGAATTAAAAATATTGTAATTTCCCTCCTCGTCGTGAAACATTATCGGCGGCTCGATACATTTTTCATTGCAGACGAAATGTTATTCACGTCGTTCGGGGTCGTTTCATCATCGATTGCCGCCGATGACGCGAACGATTCGAATTCTATTAAAACACAAAGGCTCGACGCGTTCGTGTATAATTATCATAATATTATATAATTTATCTCGAAAGTGCAACGCCCGTGCAGTAGCGATTTTCCGTTCTGTATTTTTAATATTATTATTGACGACCCGCATTGGATATTTTCGCGTACTATACAGACACGACGTGTTGCGATAATAATAATTAGGACCGCCCGCGAACGTATAAAGCTCTAAAAATTACACGAAAACGCGCTCGAAATCCCCGACGATATGCGTTTAGTCGTGGCGCGGCGCAACCGACTAAATTCGAAATTGAACCGATCGATTAGTAAAATTTTTATACTTAAACTGTATGGAATACGACGATCGATCGACGAAAGAAAAAAAAAAACAATTGAAAACTTTCGAGTACTTTTAAAAATAAAAATATGTATCCGCGATGACTACCTATAAAAAGAGAAGAAAATACGTTGGTCACAAAAACATTTTCGACGTTATTTTTTCGCGCTTCCGATTCGATTATAATCGAACGATAAAAAGCGACGCATATAGTTATTATTTATAATAATGATAAAAATCTCGAAAGAGAAATAGAGAAACATCGGCGAAAATACGCAAACGTATGCACTTTAACGTCGTGTCTGAACGTCCGTGTAGTGTGTGTACTGCGAAACGCACTTTGATATAAATCAGTTCCGACGTTTAGAACGAGCGGATAAATATGCAAATGCTTCTTTACGGCCCCGATCGCATCATAATACACGCTGAATCGGATTTGTTTATTTATTTATTCGCATTGACGATAAACACTATATGTGTTTTGATTTTTAACGTTTATTACGGACGAGGGCTGTGAATTTACTGGAAACAAATTCTTTTTTTCTTTCTGAACACAACGCGCGAGTCAGAAGAAACTTACGGATTCGGTTTCAGCTTCTCTTCTTTTCTTTTTTTTTCGTGTGCGTTTTTTCGGAAATCAAAGTGCATTCTAAGAACGCTCACCGGTTTTCACAACGTTTTTCGACATTTCAAATGCATTTTTAAAGGATATTTTTTTTTACTTTCTTTTCGTCGGTTCCATTCCGAAAACAACGCGATAAAAAATGATCGTCGTCGATCAATAACCCGCGGAAATGCGCCCGCGTAGACTCGACGAATGTGTTTTCGATCGGTTTTTCAATTTTTTTACGGTTTCGAACGCGAAACGCTCGTATTACAGCGCGTATTACTGTTTGTATTGCGTACGCCATGTACGCCATGTGCTTAATTCCGTTTTATACGCCTCCGTGGCGATTTCGACGGCAGCTTTTCGTTCGCCGGGAGGGATAAGTGTGCGCGAGAGGAGGGGGTAAACAGTGCTACTCTAATGGGTGAAAGTACGACTTAGCGAGTTATCGACTCCGAAGCCTAACCAAGTGTGGTACCGCGTCGTTGTTCGGTTTACTTATCAGCTTTTCGTATTTCTGCCGCTGCAGTATTATATAATAATAATAATAATATAACGCGTGTGCTCACAATGGATTATACAATACTATATTTCGACGACGTTACGCGTGTCGATGTAATTTATGGTATAAATATGATACGCAGCGGTTTTCGATAAATCGCACCCGAACGCCTACATAATACGATCATTTATGTATATAATGTGAAATCGGATAGACGAGAAAATCAAATGTTCGCCGCTGTCGCGCAGGTATTCCGCTCGTTTTTGAAAAGGAATATCGATGAAAACTCGAATGAAAAAACTAAACGATGTCAAAACAAATAATAAACGCGTGTACGTACGCGTATCTAATATCCATTGATTCCGACGTTTCGTCCTACCGAACGATTTGATGACGTAATTCGATAACTTTTATCGTAAAAACCTAATACCAGATGTTTCAAAATGATAATATTTTCCCTATCCCATCATTTTTTTTTTATTATTATTATTATTATGACTTTAAGCGTGGCGTTTTTTCCGAATTATAAATCGTCCAAATAGTGAGAATATTTTGTTCGACTGTTTTATTAATATGGAAAATTTACAAAGACAGCAACTCCTCTGATGTGGTTCAAAACACTCTCGTTTGACGTTTGTGTAATATCAACTATCGAAACTCTATAGTTTCATAATCGCATTACGAATAGTTATAATTGTATAAAAAATCAATGAAAATCGTTGGAGTATTCTGCTCGGCGTAGGTTAGAGTTGTGACCGCGACGCATTTAAAAAACAACGAACGCCGGTTAATTATCCATGCCTTTTTCTACTCGATTTATTTCAAACGATTTGATAACGAACTACGGCGATATAATTACGATTTCGCGAGAGCGTTCGATTCCAAACGATGGCGTTCATTAACGTTACGTCGACAAACAGTTATTCGGACTTGGCTTGATAGTACGAAAATCGACGAATCGCGTCGTTTTCGAGTTGAAATTAACTTTTTTTGGGTTAGATATTCGGTAGACATAATTCTTCGACGTCGCGGATTGTCGATATCGCGGTCGGCACGTGTACGAGAGCTGCCAGTGTAGGGTGTCTCCCACGCGCATAGACCGCAGCCGCATATGGTTATTACAACGCCCAACTCGCAATAAATATTTCGTAAAACGGAATTTACGTCGCCGTATAATATGTATCATGTGTGTATATTACGACGTTTCATACGTACACACCGGCACGACGTTATGGTATTATAATAACCGCCGCCGCCGCCGAGTTTGGCAAATCCACCGCGCGCACACCCGCTCGTCCTTCGTCCTGCATCCTCCGCGGCAGCACACTCCGTCCGTCAAATATTTACCTCCCCGTCGAAGCTCCCGTCTGACGAACAAATTAATATCTCGAGAAGTCGCATTTGAAAGGGCGGCGGTAAAAGAGGCCACTCGTAATATTTAGCGCCGTTCGAGTCGATTTCAATCAGTTTTGGTTTGTTTTTTTTACCATCTGAATTTCAACTAGATCCGCGTTCGCCGTGTCTGCTTAAAACTCTTTCAAAAGTACCTTCTTTATGACCAAAAAACACCAAACCGACGATTATAGTATTGTTTATCAAATACAATAATATTAATCGTTCGACTTTGAGAGATGATAATCAAATGGTAATGCGAATAAACGAGGCGCTCGCCATGCAAACATACGTATTTTGTCGATCGACAGAAAAATCTAAAAAAGAATTCGAATGGGAAAACTAAATAAAGTGTAAACAAAAAATGCGAAATTAAAATCGTACAATAGTCCGAATCGTATTTCTCAATGAAACAAATCCGTAATAACAATATTATATTTCAGTACTCGCCGTATTCATTTTTTTTTTTTTTAGTTTTTATTTTTTATCGTCCCGTTATTATCATTCGTTACACGTCGCGTACTATACGCGACCATAATAATATACGTAAAATGATATGGTCCGTACGAAATATTTTTTATTCGTTGCCGATAAAACCGAGTAAATTATCGCGCGACCGTCGCGCGCCGGTCGTATGATAATATTATATGATAATTGTCGTTATTATCAAAACGACCCGATCGTTAATGAATTGTTTCGCGACGTAAATTATTATACGTCCCGGACGGTACGCGCAGTATAATAATAGGCGCACGTCGAAAACGAATATACTTTGGTCGGAACGCAATACGAAACACCTGTATTTCGGTGTTTATTCGCGAGTTTAATATAAACGCTATTGTTATTATCATTATTATTGTGTATTGGCTACGGAGTCGATCGATTGTTTATGGGTCGGTCGCGACCGCGGCGGCGGCGGTAATATTTTATTCGCATTCGTGACACCGGTTTCGGTGCCCGTAAATAAAATACGATATTATACGATATATACGCGTCCGTCGGGAATTGAGACCGAAACTTTTCAGGCGTTTCACACGCCCGATTTTAATAGTATCCACGTTATAGTTATTATTACGTATTAATTATTATCGTTCGTATTCCGAGTCGATCCACGCGCGCTTTTCAGATCGACGGTTCGGATTTCCAGTGAACCTGACTTGAAAATTATACTTCCGACTATATATTATCGTTATTGGACGACGATATAATATTATGACGATCGTACTGTAAATATTTTTTATCAACTGGAAGTCTCTTCCTTCGCATAACCGTAAATTTAAAATAACAGAGCGCCGCGGAACACTAAAAGAGTAATCGGTATTTAGGACACGAGTCTGCGAAAGAAAATAAACCGTTGAAAACGTTCATTGGCTTCGTCAGAAAAGTTTTACGGCGCGAAAAAAAATCCGTTCTTTTTCGCATTCTGTTATTATTTGTATAATACTATGGTGCACTACTACTATACGTCGTCGTGTCGTTTGTTATAGTTTGCGTTCGTTTTCGTTTGTAAAACGATTTCGATCGCATTTCCTTCAACTTTTTAGAAAAGATAAAAAAAAAACAACGAGACGAAGAGATCGGGCCGCCGACACCGGCGAAAAAAATAATATTTTAAATCCGAATACTATGCCATGGGACGGGATTTTCTACGCGATTGTTACACAGTTGTCTTGGCCGGACGACCGTCACATGTCGGGCTGTATTTCTCGTTCCCAGTTTCGCTAAAAGCACTCCGCTTCGGTTTCTACCGATTCGCGGTTTCGGTTAATCGTCGTCCCTTCGTTTCGTGCGCGAGCATAAAACCGGGCACTCGAGAGCAATACAGGTAGACGGTTTTCGTCCGGATTCGATCGTATACGTGCTCTTCAATCCCATTTCCAGTCTTCTGTTCGTACTTTAGACGATCGTTTAGTATTCCATTATTGTGTATAGCGGCTGGTATAAGCACCATCAGTTCATGTTATCGAAATTCCCTACGGTTCCGAGTCGCCTAAATTCGAAAAGCGAAAAGATCGGGTGGTCGTTATTTTTTACTAGTTAATTACGATACGATATCATTTGAAATGGTTATTGGCTTGCGATCGACAGAATTCAAACGAATCGGCTCGGTGTACTCGTATAGTAGTGGACACGACGTTTTCCTGTTCAACAAATTTTATAGATAATAGCATATTTTACTTTCCTCGCGACAATGTGCTATTTCTAATTAGAATACGACACGTACGAAGTGTTCACGATGGTACCGTTTTTCTTTGTAAACCAGACATATGACGGGTTGATAATTCGCCTTCTCCTTGGGTGGGTCATCTTGTCTTCAACAAGATGGAACACCTCCTCACACTATGATCGCCACAATGAACGTCATACGCGAGATGTTTCCGGCCGCCTCATTTCACGTTTTGGGGATATGCATTGGCCTCCTAGGTCACCTGACTTGACGGTGTGCGATTTTTTCCTTTGGGGTTATCTGAAGTCACGTGTTTACGAGTCAAAACCACGTACACTAGACGAACTTAAGGATGCAATAAAAACGGAAATTGCATTAATAGACGAAAAATTGCTTCAACGCGTTCACTCAAATTTGTTGGACCGACTTTCTTCGTGCTACGAACAAGATGGACGTAATATGCTCGATGTTCTTTTCAAAACTTAAAATGGCACTTATTTGTGTATGATAAAATATTAATAAAATAATTGAACGTCTAAAACATCATGAGTTATATCTATTTGTTTTTGTCCCTATTCCCGTGAACCACCCTGTATATTTATTTATTTTTTTTGTTTGTCGCTCGGCGAGACTTTTTCGTATACGCCGTAAAATTTAAAACCAACGAAACATAAATATTGCACTCCACGCATGGCGAAATTCCACGTACATATTTTATTTATCTGTTAAAAATTTAATTTTGTAATACAATTTTGATGTACGACTATTAAAAAGACGAAAAAAAAAACCGAATTTACAAAACTAATCGATAATGATGATGATGATGTTGTTAAGGAAACGTCAAATCATAAGTTTATTGTTGTTATCCCGAGGAGATAATTGAATAGTTGTCATTACAAGAGTCGATAATCGAATCGAAAAAAAAAAAAATGTAAAATAAATATAATTTGAACTTCACGAAAAGCATAAAGAAAAAAAAAACACTCGAGTAAAAGTAAAAATTACGGTATTTTTGTGAAAACCCGCTGAACGTTTAATGACGTTATATTCGCGCGAGTTGAAAGCGTATTCGCCGAGCAGCGTTCGCGTCGTCAGAATTTTATTATTACGTATTAATAATAATAATAAAAAAAAAAAAACTGTAAATCGAAAGGAGAGTTGAGAGAAGGTAAAACAATTTTGACACTCGATTTTGATTTTAAAAGGACGATTATGTAATTTTATTCCAAGTGCTTGATTAAAGGTAACACTCCGGCAAGGGTTCATTACGGAGAAAAGATACTCTCTCACTCTATCCGGTGATGTCTCACAGAGATTTACGGGCGTAAAAATAAAAATAAATACCTAACGCGCGCAAAACCCAAAACGGTTTTGACGTTTACATCGGCAATACCATTATCAATATTATAATATGCTCTTAAAACCTACCGAATACGCACACAGTTACGTCATACAAATTACCGAAAATACGGTCTGAAAAATGGGTTTGTTTATTAAAATATTTCACGAAAGTCGTGTCGTACCTGCGAACATAAATTTTAAGTGCAGAGAATAATATGTCATATCGTTATTACTATATTAGTGACTAAAAATGATCATCGATCGCCCTCGATAAATACTTATGGCGTATTTTTGAACATCATCACACCCATATTATTCGTCCGATTAAACGATTCGCGACGAAAAAACGCGATTTAAATACCTTAACCGAGTATAAAACAAAAACATTCGAGAAATCGCGAACTGTCAGCGGGTCGTAAGTCGTAACGAATTTCACGCAGAAATTAGTTTTCGGAATCGCACCGAAAGAGCGTATATGATACGCGCGGCATTCGTCATCGTCAGTACCGCGAAAACGTAGTATTTGTTTGTTAACGAGCAGGCGCGACGGACCGAAAACAAAAAAAAAACAACCAAAAACGAGGCGGTTAAGTGTGCGATAAAATCGTCGTTCGCGCGCGGTTTGACGTCGCTTACTCGTCTAGAATCGTCGCGACGTCTCGTCACGCGACGGGATGAATTTACGATCCTTTCGAAATCTTCTCGTCCTTCTCTTCCCCCGAGCCCCGCGTTCGTTCTACCGGCAAAACACCTCGATGTTATTCGATGTTTGGTGGTTTTCTCGCCGCGGCGGCTTGTCGACGCCGCGATCGACACGAAAACAAACCCGGTGGCGGCGGGAGGGCATAAACGTCTGGTGTGTCGACGACGTCACGGATAATTTATTATATCGGATTTTTTTTGTTTTTTTTGTTTACCCCCCGCGCAGGTGACGGTGCCAACGTAGTCGAAACCGTGGGCGCGACGATCATACAAGAATGCCGCGACGACCGTCAAATCCGGGCGCTGAAGAGTCTCGGCGGCAACCTGTATCACTTCCTGACCACGTTGGACGGAGTGCACGACGTCCTGCAGATGGGCGACGAAAAGGTAAGGACACGTCGATAACGTTCACTCGGGCGGGCAACTGTAGGCGGATCGTCCTCCCCTCCCTTTGAAGTTTCGAACGTTCGTGCTTGTGACTATTATGAAATGGATTTAATTCGTGTAAAAAAACCAAAATCGAACAAAAACACGTTGCCTATAGTATTATATCTACTTACGTATGCGTGTATTTAAATACGAGTATCTATGTAAGCGGTTGGGTGAAAGATGGATTCGAACAGGAGAGCGCTAAACGGATCGTTTCAACGATAAAACAATGGGAATTAAGCGCGTTTCTCGTGCCCCATTAGAACCAAAGTAATCTTCTCGCGATACGGAAACACTTGTGGATTTCAAATTCGTTCGTCCTCTTTAAGACTCGCACGTTATAACTGCCACGACCGTCCTAATTGATTTTGGGCCCGCAGTTTTCGCGATTATTATTTCCTAAATTTCACATCGCTTCGTCGTTCAGTGACGCGCTCCGTAGTCGAATGGAATACAATTATTACGAATAGGCAAAATATCATCGGACAATTCGTGTCATCGACGCGAGGTACCAGAGTAGAATAACATTTCCCGCCCCCTCGCCTGAGAACGGCCGGCCCTGACAATTACTACGTGACAATTTCGTTGTTCGAATCGGCGGCGCCAGGACATATTATAATCGTTGTGATATAACATTATCGTTTTGCGTATCTAACCTTTTCTGTTTGCGAACGAAAACATAAGTTTTATAGCGTGGTATCGTCGTTTGTTACCTGCGGCGCGCGATCGCAAAATACACAAATTACTGGAATTCGTAATAATAGTGTTTTCGACTGACGTTTTGAAAAGTTAAAGGCGAGCGCACATAATAATAATAATAATAAAATATAATACGTCATACCGCGGAAGCTTTCCCGTCGTTCATATATTATTATTTTCTTAAAGTCGTCGTTAGACAAACGGTCGGAATGTCAGAAAGAAAGTACATATACTTAAATATATATATATATATATACGCGCGTGTACACATAATACCAAACGAAATTACTTTAACGCGGGTTCGCCGCGAAATTGAATTCGCTCGCGTATACATCACCGACAACTGTCGGCCGCGAAGCGCAAACAAAAGTGAAACTCGGCGTTTAGACACACGCGCGTAAAACATTATCGTGTATACCTGCTACTCCGGGGGGCGAGTAGCGCAAAGTATTCACACGACGAGTTCGACTAGTCGACACAGTGGCGATTATTTTCGATACTCGACGGGAAGGCGGCGAGAGCGATTTAAAACTGCGACCCTCAGCCGAATACTCGACCGTCGGATTCGCCATAATAAAACGTCACGCGCGTGGTGTTTACAATAATTTTATCCGGAAGTTTAGACGAAAACGTATCGCGTATAAAGAGACTAGAACCCAAAAACGTCCTGCTCCGCATCGGTATCAATATTTCTACTATAAGTAATAAGTTTGATGCACAGACGTTTTGCTGAAAATTGTATTAGAAAAAATCGAAATTCGAATATAATTTAACGTCCCCTCCCCGATTTCTTTGTATCATATAATCCCGTTTAAAAACAATATTGTTATTAAAAACATAAAGAAATAATAAACGCGAAAAATGAAGAATTCTAAAACGAAGAAAATATAGTTTATCGTTTTATTTTATTCGTATCTCCGTCGTAAATTCGTCTACAGTTAACTAGAAAAAAGAGCTATTTTTAAATTACGCTTTTGGCTATTAAAAAGTATTTTATTCCTTACGATCGTATTATTTCGCTTCAAAATCCGACGGGAACATATTCAACCGACGAAATTTCTAGTCGTCCTGCTCCGCAGCTCAGGTATTAACGCGATTCGTCTTGTTTTCCGCTATTTCCCCCCACCCACTCTCACCACTAATACACGACGGACTGACCGCCGTCCGACAGGCGGCGGCCCCGCCTAATGGATTTTTAATGCGCCATCGGTATATAACGCAGCGACCGGTTTTTCGTTCATTAAATTCCACAGAGTCTCATCACACCTATTCACATTCTCGTCCCTTCGCCTGCTCGCCGAGACGATTGAATTCCGTTTTGTTTGCACTGTATGGCTCCTCGCGAGGGCAGGCCGAGGATAATAAATGTTATTATCGCGCGAACGCCTCGTACCGCCGACACGCCGCGCGCCGGGCGCCGAGTGCCGCCGCGCCGCCGTTCTCTCATTATTTCTCTCGTCGCCGTGACGGAAAAACGGTTTCGGGAAAACGACGACGGACGGGGGTGACGGTGCCGCTGCTGCTGTTGAATATAACAACAACGCGCAACAATGTTACCCTTTAATTAAATCCGGTTACTCGACAAACTGAAAATCATCCTGCCCTCCCCTCTCGCGCACGGAAAAAAATAAACAAAAACACACCTATCCGCCGCCGCCGCCACCTCCGAACGAACCAACAGTCACCTCTCCGACCGTCGTCCCGCGAATATAATAGGTACAGTAGAAATCGTGTATAACGAGTGCCCCGAGGCCCCGGGATGGATATGTGAACGAAAATAATGTATTATATAAACTAGCGGGCGTTACCCTCGCTTCGCCGCCGGGGTCAGATGTTAAATACGCAAATAATTATCATTATTCGTATTATTTAAAGAAAAAGTGATCCGGAAAAACATCCAGAGCGATTATCGCGTTAATACTTACTTTATAAAAAAAACGGCCCATTTCAAAAAACCCTGGATCCTGGATAATCACTTCGGATCTCCTGGTGATTCGGGAAGGCGTTCAGGATGATTTCGATGTCGATACTGACCTTCCTGAGACAAAAATATATATTTAATTTTAAATAAATCGGATTTATATTCTACAAGATCACGCGTGCAACAAATAAAAGCTCTTCTCAATCAAAATAAATTGCCCAAAGTATTTCATTAAATTATACTCGAGTGGCGGCACTACCTGAAATTCGGAAGTCTTATACCGCGTTCGGGCCGTTTTCTACAACATTTTTTAATTTGTTTGTTTTTCTAGTTTTTAATTGTTGTATTAAACTGCCGGCGTGTTTTCAATCGTGATATTTTTGTTTTAGAACCAACGGTATTCTTTTGATCGGTGAAAAATAATTTGGAATTACCTGAAATTATAAAACAAAAGGATTTAGTTTGAAAAAAAATTGCTTTGAAATGTAAAATGCCAAAAATGCGAGGTCGTAATATTAATATATTTAGATTTTTTTATACTATCGAATCGAAACATAGTTTGGCGAGGAAAGCATCGTTAAAAAAAAGTCACCGGTACCCCAGAGGGGACTTATAATATTATTATCATTTATCTAAACACAACTATTATTGCGACTTTGAATTATATTCAACTTAACCATTCGGTTGAATATAGATAATACGAGTATAATCAATTATTTACTTTTATTATCTTTTGTGTAAAAAATAAAGGATATATTTCATATAATATAGTCGTTGTGTTACGTGATCGAGTGATCGATACAATCTTACGTAATAATATAACACATTGATCGATGTATCAAACGAGATCGACCAACGCCATGACTCTCGGTGCGTTAAATACAGTTAGTCCTCGCGCGCGGGACACATTATGCGACGCGCGGGTTTTGCCAGGGATTTTGATTTCAATTCGTCTCTCGACCGACTAGCCGCTACGACCGGTGTCGTCGTAACAAACGATTTCTACGGCGATTTTAAACAATAATAGGTATTTTAATATACGCGAGATTATAATATTATTACCGTTGATAGTACTTTTGCTGCGAAAATTTCCATTTCTCGCGCCAAACGCCGCCGCCGTGTACTATTTTACGTGACCCGAATACCCGTGCGCGTCACGATGACGGATTGTATTATTATACGTTTACGTACACATTATATTATATATATATATATACGCTATAATATGATATGAACGCGTTCTGGTTCTAACGAGCGAAACGGCCTCCGCGGAGACGGATTATCAATTGCATTGTTGTTTGGAGGGAGCACGCGAAGAAATACGTCCGTCCCGAAACAATAATCCTTCCGTCAGTCGTCGCCGAAAACGATTTACAAACGAAAAGACGTGCTCCCGCGGCGGCGGCGGCGTTCGCATTCGAATACGCAAGTCGGCGAGCGCTTAATCGAATGCGCCCGAAACACACTTGTCAGACGCGCGCGACGCGGTCGCCCGCCTTGGAAATAATCAAAACACGTCCCCCGACACGCGATGACGGGCGCGGTTCCGTAGGCGATGGTAGTTTTTGGGGAGGCGCACGAGGATCGGCGAATAAAGGATACGCGCGTATACCAAACGTCCGTTTCACGATGTTCACTTCGATCGAATCCGTGGAAAAGTTTCCTCGTTAATCTATATGGAGCAAGGTGTCCGTCGATACACTCACTCACTCGTCAACGTCCAGACCGCCGAGCCACTGGACGGATCCGAAGACTCGAAATGTCGGCGGTGTATATATCTAATGGTGTAGGGGTGATATATGAAAGGATTTCACCCCGATCCACCTCTGAGAGGGTGAAAACGGGGTAAACGTGTCTTTTCGTTCTTCGTCGGGATTTCGGGAGTCGTGAGTTTGATTTTCGTTTCCAAAGGTTAGTCTATGAAAACACATAAACATCAATTTATATGGATTTTCCCATCATTTATCCCCGAGGGAGTCGAAAGAGGTAACGTTCGCCTTTTTTTACGTAAAAGTATACTTAGTAAAATAATAATATTAATAATAAATAATTTAAAGCACTTAAAAACACGAAAATATGCACTCAAACCCGTTAATGCGTTTAAAAAAACGTCGAGATTTATTTTCATTTGAGTATACATTACACGGTGTAGTCACATTTAATATTAAAATTACGAAAAACTGTGTATCTCACAATTCAAACTAATCTATAAACGCGGAGGAGAAACTATTTGTTTTTTTGCTTACTTTTTTCATACAACCCAACCTATCATTTTTTTTTCTATTGGCACAAGCAATGCATATTTTTTTTTCATTCAATAAATAATATGTATTATATTCAAGGAAAAAATAATATTGAAATTTAGAGATTGCTCGTAATTTTTTTTTCTGGCAAAGCTTTAAATTTCAAAAAAAAAAAATTGTTTTGAGCCAAACAACGTTTTGCCGGGTCGGCCGGCTTGTATAACGGAAATAGTTGATTATTTTATTCCGCTGTTTATATATTATTTATATATACTGATTTTAAGAGCTCGATGTGTAATGATAAAACTATTTTTCATTTTCAATGTAATATGGTATTCACGATTACACAACAGTTAATATTCACTAAAACGTATCGTACTTATATTTTAATATCTCCAATGCATGTGCAAAAAAAAAAAATCGTATTGTTGTTGTTTTAAAATGAGTTTGCAAATCGCAACAAACAGTTTTTGCCGATTTTATCATAAAATTCAAAACAACCTATAACAACCTACTAATATAGATTCGTCACTGTACTTGATTTTTTCGAAAACAATTTAAAAATAACACACGATTTTACGAGTCGAGCGTAAGAAATTCGACACGCGCGTGTTCAAACGTTCCACGAGACAATAATAATTATTATGTACGTCGTCGTACCGATAACGACCATCGGGCCCGCGCCGCGCATCGCGTGAAAAATAAAATAAAAAATCGTTGTCCGTCGACTTCGTGCCGTCGTCGGTCGCAAAAGTTATGCTTTTATTTCGTGTAATTGATGACGTGCCGTATTGTATACGCGGACGCGTCGTCGGATAAATAGGAGCCGTTTATTCGACGTTGGACGCGACGGTGAAATAATATTGCACGCGGTCGGCGTAAAAAGCGAGAACAGTTTTTCGAAAATATTTAATAAATCCGTACGGTAGCCTATACCTGCAGCGGGTGAAAAAAGTAAAAAAAAAAAAAAATGATAAATGAAACGAAAACCATAACAATATGATCCGCGAAAGGAGTGCCTACGATGTTTACGGTCTGGATGAATGTCCATTCGGCGGGTAAAATAATGACAGATAATATTACATAATAATTACCTTTCGTTTTTTTCGGAGTCGGAAATTATTTTCATCACAATTTGGACGCACGTGATCCTGTATAAATCGCTTCTGCGAGTAATCGTTTCTGATTCCCTTAATGGTCTTCGTCGCCATCTATATTATTAACGATATTATATTTTATTGCTTATTCTTTTAATTATAATATTATTATTATTTACGATACCCAATTAGTATTGTCCAGAAGACACCGCGAAAAGGCGCCCGTCACTATCCTCCGAAAATCGTTTTTTTTCCCCTTCAAAAATGTTTTTCTCTCGACTTTAAAATCAAATTTAGAAAACATTAAACAACGTGAACGATATGAAATGTATTTATTGTTGTTTTAACTTTGTCTTTCGATTTGTATAGTAAACGTACCTAACATTGATTATGAACGATGACGAGCGAAGAACTTTCGGTTTTCACACCGATTATTATATTCGTACGAGAACGGCGAAAATGGATTTAAGGTCACGGATAGATACTATTACGTCACTACACCCAAAATAGACGTCGACAAATTTCGTGCGCATTTAACTGTGCTCTACTTTTTTTATTTTGCGCTGCAGACACATTACTATAATAATATATTCGCATCGGTTCGAGAAAAATCACGCCGTTCTCGTACGTAACGGAACGTCATCGTTATCTCGTCCTTTTCCGGGGTATGAAACAATAACGCGCGTTTTTCGCACGATCGAATTTCTCGAATTCTCCGCCGTCGACGCCGCGCGAGTCGCGCAGTCCGCGCGTGATTTCCCCGAACTCCTCGTTCCAGGATATTCGTTTTCGCGGCGCCGAACGATTTTCCGGGGAGCTTTTTTTTTTCTTTCCTTCTTTCTTTTTTCCCTACTCGCGCCGTCGGTGACCCGTCACAATGATATCTCCGTCGCATATTATATTAAATTCTCTCCGCGCGTACACTTCATATATACCTTTTCCGACATACGTTGTAACGCGACACATACCTGGCCGTCGTCGGCTATATACGTATATTGCGAACGGCTACGACGCGGTGAAAAAAATTCAAAAAAAAAAAAACGAATCGTTTCCGTCTCGTCGGAGCGCTATAATAATAATATGCTTCCGCACAGACGACGGAGACCGCACACACCTCGGTCGCCCGTCGTCGCAGTTATATTTTAATATAATATCGTACGAGCGGGTGCGAGCGATATTAAACGTCTCGAAAAAGAAATAAAATTTCAACGAAAAAAAAAAATGAATATAAAAAAGTCACGACGCGGTGACGACGGAAGTCGCGCGGACGCGATTCGATATTATTTCGCGTCATACGTATGATTTATCGCGCCGTCGCGGTCGCCAGCTCGTGTCGGGTCACGCACTCGGACTCGTTACTGTAGTTGATGATCGCCCACACGTTATCCCCGGCCGCCGTCCGAGGAAATTATTACTCCCCCGCGGACCATGCTCCCGTATAATGACGATTGCGCGACGTGAACTCCGTGTTCTCGAAAACGGTTTAAACTTGAAACGCACGAAAACGCGCCGAACTATTTTGTTAATCGTCGATCGTTTTGGGCGCGGCCAGAGAGAAGCGCGTATAAATACTTTCGAAACGTCTCGACGAAATCCAATGCGAAACAAACGTTGCGAAATAGCGATCGGATCATTTGAAAATAAGGTTTTATTTGTTACGAACATTAAAATTCTTATTTTATCTATATTATTAAAAAAGAAAAAAAGTTCATTTCGAAGTGACAAAAAACCGTAAAATAAAATTTAAGTTGGATCATTTTTAGTTTTCGTATAATACGTATTACGACCTTAACGCGGGTGTTGGGGGTTCTAGTGAATATTAAAAAAAAATACAATGAAATAAAATATCGGAAGAAAAATTATTATTATTCTCCGTGTGATAAAATCGTAATTATTATTTATTTTAACGGTCACGGAGCAATATAATAACAATATAATGGCCATGTACAATTATTATAATATCAGGTGGAATAAAATTTCATCTTACTGTCAAATCGTTGTTTTATCGTCTCGCAAACCGCCGAATGGTGTCATCGTCACGGGATGAAAATTTTCCACGTGTATGCCCAACATGAAACATCGATCAAGGATTTAACGGTGATGACATTTTCCGGTCGGATTGCGACCAGCCGAGAGGACTCGGCGGAGCTTGAACGCTAACGCGCGTTAATCGATCGTAGTCTGTCGATAAAACGGAAAAACCACGTGCATCACAATTATTATTAAAAAAACTGGCCAAAGAACAAAAGAAATAACATTATTCACTCGTCGTTTTATACTAAACGGCACTCCCCTTTTCCTGGACCTCCATTGCTCAATTATGGCTAAAGGATTACTAACGATTTTTAACACTAAAAATATAATAAGAAAATACGTTTTGAAAAGTAACCACGTAAATTTGTATTCTCATACATCCCGCATCGTATTTTTTAGCCGACCAGTGTGAAATGACTTATTAGAACTGTTTTTATTTATCGATCTTGTCATACTGAATGAAACGAACGAATAAATATATGACCGAGATTTATTCAAATCATTTTTAAAATGTGTATTCAATTTTAGATGGAAGAGTATTGTTTAAGCCATAATGGCACATTGGCACGTGTGTTTTGCTGCCTAAATTCTGATAAGCGATACATTTTTCGACTCGGCGTATAAAGCTCTTATATCCTCTTATTCGAATCTTCTAGACTTCCGCTGTGTTTCATTTAAATATATTATAACTGATATTATTTTCTCATATTGGAAATTTTTGGGCACGCCGTTGCTCACGAACATCCTTCGTAACTCGACACGGCTCGTCGTAACTACTCGTAATTAATCCACCTTCGCTTCGAGTCGGCCGGGGCGGCGTATTTTCCCCCTTTTTTTTTGCGTCGACGTTCTGTCTCGACGGAGACGCGCGTCGGACCCAGCTTAACACCGGTCGCGTACCGGCTTAAGTGACACCAAGTGACCGCCGACGCCGCCACCGGTGTGTTCGCCGAACCACACGTGTCGCACGCGCGCAAAGGATTTTTGTTTGCTCTTTTTTTTTTTCGTAATTATTTTATAACGAATATTGTTTTCTATCGTCATGGCAGCAGCGTTTATATTAGATTCTATCGGAGAACACGCGCGCGTTCGCATCGAAAACGCTATTATTTCTTATGGCACGTCGATGGTTGAATATTTACTTTCCGGTACGATTTTCAACGAGAACACCGTTGTGTGCGCTCCGCCTTTATTTTCGCCGCGATAAATATTTTAAATTCGTTTTGATTTCCAACCTATGTGGTCGATACTCTTACGACACGCGCCGAACGGAAACAAGGACGAGATACCGCGGGCAACGGGAAGGTGACCGATATTATACGGTCGTTGTTATCGATTTCAAATAAACGTTTCTTCCGAGAAAAAAACACCACACTTTCCACAGTTATAGTCTGTAATGATTTTGTGCATATTGCTCCTCGACTAGGTCTTTGAACGAACATTGGACGAGGAAAAATAAACTTAAATCGCGTTTAATCGAATATAAAAATTAAAACACACCAAAACGGTGTCTTGACGCGCGTTAAAAACTGCCCCGAAAGTCAAAAGTCAATCGATTCGTGTGTCGTCGCGACACGTGGAGAAAACATATTATATAACCGTCCGAGCCTCGGATACTCGTAGACTCTGCGAGACGTTCGAAACGAGAAAATAAATTACCCTCACAAAAGTCACCCGGCCTTATTCGCGTGCGATTTTCCGAAGAAAAAATACGGACCTGAAAAATAATTTTCCGCCTTAGGCGCGCGTGCCTATAACAATTATTATTGCCGCGACGGCGGATCGTTCCGCGTCGGAATTAATTTAATGCCATACGCTCGCCTTTCCCTGATGGGAATTACGACCCGCGGCGCGTTTGAATTTATTTATTTAGTACTTTATACGTTTTGCACACACGCGCGCACGTGTATATTGTAAAATACGAAATGTCCCGCACCGCCGTAATACTGACACGATGTCTATCTGCATACCATCCATTGTTTTTATTTTTATTTTTTTTACCACTTCAAAGGTTATTTTTTCCCCTGCCGTTGTAGTTTGCAAAAAAACACCGTCGCGTATACGCATTATGCATACACCGTACATGTGTATATGTGTGCGCGGGGAATGTTAAAAATATACGAAATTTTTCGAGAAAGAAAAATCATTGGCAAAACACAGATAGATAGAGATAGAGAGAGAGAAGACGAAAAACAAAGAGGAGGAACGAACCCCCCGTAGACTTTGAAAACGAGTCACGTTTTATCTTCAAATGCCATATCGATGTGCGGGACGAAAGGCGCGCTTCATAAAACTCGTTATGATTTATTATATTTTTTAATTTTTAATTTTTGGTTTTATTTTTATCTACTTTTCTGCGTATGACATAAGTTATGATTTTACAAATCTGTGTCCGTTTAAATGAGCGCGCCAATCAAACCGAATAAACCCACTTCGATCGAGGTAACCGTAAAATATCATAGCTACCTTCGCTTGCGTTTGTCCTCGAGAACTGAAGACGTCGAAACGATAGAGGTCGATCATTATACGAAGCAGTCGCCGCCGATCTTTTATTATAAATCCGGTACGTAATTCGCCGTGGTTTGTCAAATTTTGAATCGATCGATTTCGCTTTCGTAACGATTTTGTAATGATCTCATAAGGTACGATTCATACTAGGTCGTTACGGGTCGAAATATCTGTAGGAAATTTTAACAAAAAATCAACGATTTCGAATTTATTTTAAATCATTATCGATATATAGTGCTTACCGAAAGTATTGACGGAGATTTGGGTCAATCGTCCGTTATCGAGTAAACGGGCAAAATGTATAATTTCACGGCGCATAAATCGAATATCGAACATTGAAGGTTCGATGTTTTTTTCTTTTTTTTTTTTGAATGCGGTCTAGATGACGCACGAGTTCTTTTTATTATTTTTTTTCGATTTTTTCTCTCGCTGTTCGTATCATCGGACTCGTTGAAAACCCGCGGGCGACCCGACCCGCAGCAGTGACGACGTCGTCGTCGTCGTCGCGCTCGTTATAAAACGTTCGTCCGACTGCTATACAATAATAATGTTATACGTCACTGCGCGTCGCATATTATTATTACTATTAATATTATCTCTGTTGGTTTTTTTTTTTTTTTTTTTATTCCGCCGTCATTAAAACTTTCGGAAAAAAAGAAAAAAAACCATCACCTGCACTTTACGCACACGATCCGTGATGGCGGGAACAATAATGGCGCGTTCGTATTGCATTTCAATGCGAACGCGCGCGTGCACCATCGTCCCAGCTCATATAATACTTGCTCGCAATAGTTCGTAGATCATTATGATTCGGTGCGCCGCCGCCGGACGTGTATTATTTCCAATCGGATTTCGTATAATCTAATGATTTCTATTGTTCGATTCTTCCGCCGCGGTTTCGCGGGAGACTTTATCGCCCTGCGCCGCCGAAACAGTAGTATAATAACGACCGCGCGAACGCTCGGGATTTATGCTGTCGCGCGAACAGGAGATACAATATCATTTCGCGACGCAAATTCTATGCTTTTTACGCACATCATTACATCGTCACTTATTACTACATTGTACACTAAATGTATATCTAAAGAACGAATGTAATAGAGTTTCGCGTGATGGGCCATTTGATCGAAGAAAATTAATCGAATGTTCCGGTTCTAGGATTTTCAAAAATATTTCTGTTTATAAACGGGTATTTCGGTGTTGCCCACAATATATTACTAAATAACACAAGCGTTGTTATTATTTTTGGACATTGAGTTTTCTTAGACATCACAACGTTATTATTCGTATAGAAACTACGGTCGTTGTTTGTCTTTTGCCATCGCACACATTTTAATGCACCTATTGATATATTTACGTCTAATGATAATAACAACGCCGAGCTAATTAAATAGTTTGAGTTATTGTGATCGAGGGCGGGGGCGGTTGCGCGTAGTTTCGCGTGCAGTGTTCGCAAAACTATGAAACGCATAAAATATCGTTAAAACGAGTATATTAAGGGTGTATAGAGAATTAATAATTTAATTCTTCCGCCGGGACGAATTCATAATTTAAATGGCAAATAAGATATGCAAATGCGCATAACAATGTATAATAATGTGTACACGCTTTATTTTTTTTTTTCTCTTTCTAAATTAATTCGGCTTTTGAGAGGATTTGTCTTAACGCGTTTTCATCGCGAAGTGTTTCGCATAAAAAATTTACAAAATCATCGTACACGTGTATTAAACGAGAAATATGTGTATTAATAATTCACGAATGAAAATATTCTCGGGACGGTGAAAAAGGAAAAAAAAAAAAGAAGGAAAAAAAAAACGTTCGAGTGTGAAACGGATCATTAAATTATGACTCGTTGAAATTCTCGCGCGTGTGTAAAAATTACACATTTATATACACGGTCGTTGCGGTGACGAAAGGATTCAAAATTAAATTCTTACGCGCACGGTTTTATTATAAAACGTTCTGTGATAACGATCGGCGGGCGAGTAATAAACCTCAGCTGTATAATAGTAATTTAAAGACTGTAGTAAATTATGATTAAATTAAAAGACCGCGGCCAAGTCCGACCGCACGTCGAAAAACGACCAGACGTGATTGTTGACATTTCTTTTTTGGAAATCGTTTTCGAAACTCTTCTCCGAGTGGCCCTGCAAAAATCGATCGTATTACATAATTTATAAATTAATTCTTTACGAATATATTTATACGTGGCGTTGTGAGGTTTTTTTTTACCGTAAAGTTTTGTACTCGCAACGCGTTTAACGCGGTGTTTTTTAATACAGTAGCAAACTTCATTTTATAAGTTCGTCGACGAGTAAAAAACTGAGATTTTCGAGTGCGGAACTTACAGAGGATCGAACGACAGTATTTACACTCTACTGATATTTTGGGAAATCAGCCATTTTTCATAATATGTATTCTGTAGACCCGAAGAGCCGGAGAAAACTATAAAAAATATATTTTGTATAAATATTTATACGAAATCGTTAACTCAATTCTCATCGTTTTCGTCGGATACGTTTTAAAATCCAGCGCTCGAATTTGAGTTTCACACATGCTGAAAAATTATTTGCAAGTACAAGTATTATAATATTGAAATGAGATTCTTCAAATTCGAGCAGTGGATTTCAAAAGTTATCCGCGACGAAAACGAGGAAAATCGAGTTAAAGATTTTGAATAAACGTTTAGGGAAAATGTGATCGCCAACAAAATTGTGGTAAATAGTAATATTTTATCAAATAATTATTCGAAAACCAACGGGTTTTCGTTAAAACCGTGATAAATAAAATCGAGTATCCGAATCGCATCGAGAAGATTCAAACTTACCGGGGTAAACAACTGTTTCCATTTCGGGAACGTTTCCAGAAGTATTTCTCGTCGATTCCTTCGATCGCTTCGGACAAGGCAAAACCGTCGAAGGAGATAAATTGTTTTTGGTTTTTTTCTAACAACATTAAGCCGTTTCCGCGATAACTGCGCGAATATCGGACGATCTTCGCAGCAACAAGAGACTTCGATTCTGTACAACGAATTATTATTTTATTTTTTTTTTCGTCTCCTCGACCCATCCGCGCGTGTTGTTCGTGTTCTAGTTCAATTCATCGCATAAAAACACAACAGAACTCAGACCCCGTGGCATTGGTGAACATCAGTTTGCCGATAGAACGGTTTCCATTTGCCCCGCTTTATTTACACAAATACATACACTATTCGCAGAGTGCAACACCGTAACGTACTTCATTCATTATTTACTGTCTGATAAAAATGAAACATATCATTAAATTAATAATTATTTTGTATTTTTGTTTTTTCATTATTATTTTGATCAAGACGTTTTTATAAATTACCAGCCGAATCGCGCGGCTTCGGCCGTGAAAATAAACATATTTTATTGAAAATTTAAAAAAAAACCTATAAATCTTATAATTTTGCCTTTATCGGCTTAACTGAACGACAACAAAAAAAAAAGACTCTTTTATTCTACGTTTTATATTTTCATGACGCAAATAAATTAAACTACTGGTTGAATCGAGGATTTCAATAGTTTTATAAACATTCTCTCGATCATTTTGCAAAAGAATCACGCGTAAATCGGTCCGATTGTTATCTCCAAAAGACGAAAAAAGAAATAGAATTTTTTTTTTTAATTTAAAAATTAGAATTGAAATACGAATTAGTCGATTCGCCCGTGGTTCTCGATACGTTTGACCGATCGCGCGTTTACCCCCTCCCCCCCCCGCGACGGAATTATAATTATTAATATTTCGTTATGGATTTCGCAGGAGGCCAGTTCCGACCTGACATGTCGACCGGGCGATGAGCCGGGCGTGTTGGACTTGAACCTCAGGACGAGCAGACCGGACGGGAAACGCGTGGCCCACCTGTTGGCCGGCACGTTGTCCGGCGTGGCGACCAGGTTCTACGGGTCACGACCAGACATCAGACTTGGCGCGCACCCAAGTGACCCGTCCCTGTACAGGTGAGTCGATGGCGTTATAGCTGAATATCGTTTGGAGATTTACGTGGATTTACGTGACGCAGCTCGGCGACGCGCCGAGTCGATAAAATGATGTCTAATTTCATGTATATCACTGTGACCGATTCGAAATAATAACTAGGTAACGCGAAATCCGTAGTCCACGCATTGTCGTCGAAATCATCGTTTCTAATTTATTGGCCGGCCGGGCGTTCGGAAACAATATTTTTGTTTTCTTTTTTTGATCCAGACCACTGTCAAACTCATTGATAAGTACTCGATTAATGACGATTCGTAGCCAACAACGATTCCATGGTCGTAACCACTCGAACCATAACGTAGAAATTAATCTTTTTTTATCAGTTCGAGATGACGGGTGACTCGGCATTTAATTTTGACGGTATGACTTACATTTTGAATTATCATTATTTATTACGTACTGGTAACTGATTATCTGGCGAATAAAGAAAGAGTAAAGATTTCCATTTCGGAGTGCTTGGGAGCTGCCAAAGCCATATGAAAAGCCACTCCACACTGTATACTGTAACACATCAGGGTCTTATGAAATATTCGAAAGTTCTTCGAGTATTCAAACTCTTATATATTAACTTAAGTACCAACAATAGTAACAAGTTGTAGAAAATATTAAAAGTATTTATATGTTTTTGAAATCGAACAATTATTGTGCAATATACATAATATATATTACTACGTAATAATTAGAGTCGAGAACTTTTAAAATTTAAATAAAATTTAAAAGTTATCATTGATTTTCCGATACGGTAAGAACAATGTATTAAGTATATGAATTGATGAGTTATTTTTCAGTGATTTTCAACTAATCTGAACTTATATTAGTATTATCTATCTATTCGTTGTTGTATATAATTTATTTAAAATTGATTAATAAATTTAAGGAAAATGCTGGTCCACAAATTGACGTTTTCATATTTAGAATTAATACGAAATTACGTTTCTTTTTCCCCAGAAAAATTTGAGAACTAGAATATGTATTCTAAAATTTAATTTAATATTAGCCCTTAAATAAAAAGAAGATAATAATAATCTAAAAAAACATACACGACTGAAGAAAAAGTCACGGCAACAAGTTCGACTGCGTGAGCTGATTATAACCATACCGATGTGGTGTTCGGCCTGTCGTTCGATCGAGTAACCGCGTGTGTTTTACTAGTCGGTCGAGATGTGTTCTGACACATTTTAATTCGTTAATATTTTCGTTTTAATTCGTAACCAATTCGTCGACGCGTTGTAAAAACAGGTGTGTTTCGATTCGTTGAACAATGATTGTAGTTTGGAATTTCAATTCAATCGATAACAGCGATCGAATCCAACTGCAATGCCGCCGTGCCGGTAAAACGGCGCTAAAAAACATCTAGTCGCGGCGCGAGAACAATATACATATTTTATCGCGGCGGAGATAACTTCCGAAAATCCATTGTTTTCGCTTCACCTGGTACACACGAAATAACGACCGATTTTATTTTATTTTTTCCGTGTCCACTCTGGCCGTTCCCGAGGGCCGGCCGGTCGGTTCGCTTTCCCATAAATAATTAATGTCGAGAGCCGCATTATGTCGAACGCCGCGCGCGCCGCGTTATTATTACTATTATTATTATTGTTTGTCAAAAATTATTGAAATCGGATAGCCGGCGGCATAATACGCAAAATCTGAAAAGGACGAGTTTAGCGAATTTCACGGTGACACACAGAGTTTACAAACGAACTGCGCCCGGTGTTGCATAAAAAAAAAAACCCCCATAGTCACACGGCCCGGATATCGATCACCCTAAAACACCCCGAGAACTCACAAAATATAACCCCTATCCTGCCCAAATAAAAAACAAATTTAATTAATGATCTAATCGTATGAAAAAAAAAACGTCGTAAAAATTGTTAAACATATATTTTTATACACTCGTTTGTGTCGTGACTAAGTGAGTTTATAATAAAATTATAATAATTAAAACGCCCCGAAACTATTTTTTGTTTTGTCGGACTCGTCGTCGAATCGATCAGGCAGACCGAGTTGTCAAACACGCAGCAGAACAGACGATTTGTTTGTCGATAAATTAACCGGAAAAATAGAGACAGTAATTGCCGAGAAAGTTTCTAATTTCCATCAATTTTGGTTTGCCCAGATTCGAGGATACGCGTATACGTTTTTTAAGTTGACATTCGATTTACTCTGAGGTTTTTTTTTTACTTTTCGGAGTTAAAACAATAACGAATCAGTTGGATAGGAAACGAACGCTGGTGTTGCTAGCAGTTACATTTGTTTTTGTTTTTTTGTTTTGTTCGGATGATGACGAAGTGCAAAACGACGTGTTTTTACCGCTATAGACGTACCTAAACATTTGGTCTGTCGAACGTGTTTGCCGACGAGTTTGACAGTAAATCATTTCGTGCACGAGGTGTTCGACAAATCTTTGCGAACAATGGAAAACACAGCGCGTTATGAAGGGAAACAGTCAAATTTCGTATTCGAAAACAAATTTTACTCCGGAAAACAACCGAAAAATCCATAATATACCCGGTGTGTTTGATTAAACTTGTACGAAGGTTTATTTAAGCTCTTGATTATTTTCTCGATCAATAGAAAGCAGACTTTAATAATGACAAACGACCACGAAAACTGTCGAAAAACAGTCTGAAAAATGCAAAATAAAAACTTATAGTTGTATAGATTCGTATTATATTCAAACACATTTTTAACTAAAAATAGTAAATGTCGTCTACGACGTTAAACAACTCATTGATTCCAAAACTAAAAAAAAAATACAAATTATTGTCCATGATAGAAATCACGCGGGACCGTTCGAGAATTCTTTTTTTAACAAGAAATTATTCGAGTCATTAAATTCGATTGAATTTCCTCGTTTTATACTGTACAAATGCTTTTTTTAGTTTTTACTATAAATATTACACGATAAATGTATTGTATTATTCTAGATTTAGCTAATTACATTTTATACAATTAAAAATTAAATTAATACTAAATATGCTTAAAGGGTTCTATTTTATTTTTTTATTTATACGAATTATACGAACTCTAATGTATTTATACGTCACTTTACGTATAATCTGCTCAGCGTACTTAAAATATTGTGTATTACATTTTGACTTATTCTTTTTTTTAATATACTTATGTGCATTATATACTTTTTTTTAATTTCTAATTTTGTTATAATCCTTGTAGGACCCACATCGTTGTCTCGGCTGTACTCTTCACTCGCGCTATCCTCTATTGTTATTTTGTGGGTACATTTGCTTAAGTCGTCCATTATTCTGTCCACCTAACCCTGTATTGGTCAATTCCTTGGTCTTTTTCCTTTTGACTTGCCCATTTTCTTCGAAAGGCCGTCCAATCTCTAGATATTCCACGTTTATTTGACTCCGTTCCTTATAATATAATAGGTAAGCACTTATACTGGGTTTTCGGTAGATTAGTTGGATTCATATATTTTTTACTTCAGTAAATATTGCATTTTCTAATATCGGTTCATTATCTTTGTAAGTCAATGTTTTACGGCTGAGAAAAAAAAAAACGATTGGACGACCATTACAATAATATCACCGGTTCGACGCGGCGCGCGAACGACGACATCGCACGCGTCTTATTCCGACGGTTTTATTTATTCTTTCGTTTCTTTTTTATCTTTTCTGTCTATGTTTAGTCGAAAGCACTTAAAACGAAAAATAAAAAGCAAATCGCATTTATATTTTACACGTTTCCATTAAACGGCGGCGGTGGCGTTGTTTCGCAGACCGAGCGAGAAAACGTTGAAAAGTCTTTACGGACGCGCGAGGTTTAAAATAAAATCAGACAATGCTGCCGCCGCCGCCCGCTCACGTCGCCGCCCAGGTGAGAAGTAGATGAGACCGTTGCGAAATTTATAACTCCGAAGAGGAATACTTCTCTTTGCGCGTCTATTGTCTGATAAACTTCGATAAATAAACGCAAACGCGAACACAATGATTCCGGAGGGGTTTTTTTTTCTAATTTCGAACACAATGGACGCGCACCACTCAAGATTACTTATAAATCACGTTCAATATTACAGGCGTGTTTGGACGGACCGAACGCAGCCGCGCGCCGTCGAGCTCGGCGTTTGTTGATCAGTCGGTTTTCGTTTGTACTGGGTGAAAAAATAGTGTTCGTTAAACGGTACGTCCACGTGTCGGTCTGCGGCCGTTAAATTCGGTTCAAAAGACGAGATGAGATTAGGTAGTTTCCCGTTTTGTTTTCTCTGATCGTTATTATATAGGCGTCGGCGCTTTTGACGCCGTTTCGTTGTGAAATTCTTTCGCGGTACACCCGAAAAGACCTCGCCCAACTTAAATAGTTTCGTTAACTGCGCCCAAATCACCTCGATTACGTTTTTTTTTATTCACATATCGATTTGTTTTGTAATAAAATTAATAAAAAAAACCCCGTTCGTCTAAACTGCAATTCGATCGCATCGGACTATATTATAAAGCGAAACGTTATGGCTACTAGCGACGATACTGCTCGCAAAGTCTCGCAGATGTATTTTTCGAGCGAGACGAACTATTCCATTTCCGCCGAGAAACGCGCGAGCGATAATTCTATCGAATTCAGAAAACACTTGATACGGATAATTGCATTCAATGGACGCGCGCCGCGTACACACAGCAACGTTGTGCCGCCGCCACTCGCATTCAATGGACCTTTCGATATCTAAATCCGATTTGATTAATTATTGTTATAAAACGTATTTCAAAATCCTACGGCCGTCGACCGTACAACAACGGACCCTTTTCAATTAACGCCATTTACAATTAAATACAATATTTAGTGCGTATACAAATTGATATAAATAATTAATACCGCGGTTGCCCGTAGGCACAACACCCCCATAGGTATTGTGTAGGCGTTTTTTTTATTTTTTTGTTTTTACGCTCGAAAAAAACTCGTTTTCAAATATCATTTATTACCGGCCGACAATTTATGCGTCGATAATAATCGGGACTAAGAGTGTTAAACGACCGTTGTTTTATTTCCCTATTGCAATATGCCAATATCATATCGAAAATCTTTTTTACGTGTGCGTTTCACGTGTGGTCGCAAAGTATAAAACTTTTTTGTGATCACATTAAAAACCAGGACGTCGTTTTCGTAACGAGCAAAGAGAAAAAAAGCGTTCACTTGTAAAAATAAAACCATACGTTATTACAATATTATAGTGTAAATATATAATCATTCGAGTACTTTTTTGGATTAAAAAAAAAAACACTCATAATATTTGATATTCTTTTATTTTTATTTTCATGTTTTATTATGACGTTAAATGTTATACATAATAGTGTACGAAATACACTTTTCCGATTTCATTCAAAAGTCTGTTTATCAAAACGGTCTTTTCGATAAGAGAATGGTAAAAAAAGAAAATTAAAACTACAGGACAATGGCGTAAAAACGAGTTGAAACGTGTGATGTTTGATTTAGGTTGAAAAAACGGGACGGTAGTGTTAGAAACGGTACGAGAAAGTATGGTAATTAGTAACCGAACTATGGTTTTTTTTTTCCAAAACTTCACGTAGCGGTACTTTCAAAAAATTAAAAATCGTACATAAACATGAGAAATATGCGAAATTTGAGACCCGAAAAATTCAAAATTCAAAATATCAACTCATAATAATAGCAAGTAGTATGGAGGTTAATTTTCAAAATTTAAGAATCGTTAATAGAGATTTCAAAATTGAAAAATATATTTCGATCGGGTTCTTTTTAAGGGCGAAACGGCCTCGCGAATATAGTTGCTGAGCATAGACGCGGAGTGGGTAGTAAGTAGTGCACACGGTCGATGTGCACCGAAATACAGTGCATTAAAAATTAAAACGTGTCATAACACGCAACCCGCGTTGTAATGGAATTTATGTCCACAGTAGTTCTGTGCACAAAACCAATTAAATTTATATCGGCCGATTGTTTGGACGTCATAATCGTCGTCGTTGTCGTACGTCTGCTTTATAATTTATTTTCAGTCTCCCTTTTTGTTGTCGATATTATTACGATTATCAGATAATTTACGTCTAACATTTTCGAAACAAAACTTTTCAGTGGTCACAACAACAGTCGTGTTTTCTTTTGTGATTTTTAATTTAAGAAAATCAAAGTATAATTTATTTTAAATTAATACTAATAATAATTTGTATTTTTTATAAATTATTCATTTAAATTTTTTAACACTGCCGTTAGAGAAGGAGATAGAAATAAAAAATACACGTAGGCCTACTCCAGATATTTTAATTTATTGAAAAATTACGAAATGTTAGGAAGAAGTTTGACAATGATATTTATAAAATGTATGGCTGGATAATATTCTCATTATTTAAGATGATTAAAAATAAGTTATTTTACTTGTAAATTTAAAAAAAAAAAACACGCTCACACTTTCTCACACTCACACTCGGGTCAGTTTAAAAGTTGTACGTGAAGAACAGGCGAAAAACGGCAAAATTATCAATCGCAAAGACTTGCGATTTTCACCGAATACTTGTATAATTTCGATTTCGAGTACTTATCGCGTACACGGACGCGATTTTACAAAAAAAAAAAAAACACATGGTTAAATCCTAGTTTCACACTCGGAATCTAAAAGTAACGAGTTATACATAGCCGAGTCGGTTAAGTCAAATACTGTCGGTGGAAATGTATTCCCCCCCGTTTGACTTATGCGCGTTTACGAATGCGGCGGCAAACACGTCACACGACTTCGCATTGTCGTGAAGAAATAAGAAAGAACGAATCGGAGAAGTTTCCAAAATCGATAAAAAAAAAAAAAAAAAATGTGCGAAAACACCGACCGACGACGAGTGGAATATAGTATAGCTACACATATATTTATTATGGTAATACATTTTACATTTATATATACGTACGAGAACACGTCTGACTTTCGGCGGGGCCACGATAAACTTCACGTGGGATTCATTACTCTACGCGGCCCCATTAGAGACGACGGCCCCGCCGAAACACGTCGGCGTTATAAAATGCATTTTCAGATTCATCAACGTCACAAAAACGACGGAATCCCGAACCCAACCGGATGTTGGGCTCGAATTTCTCCGCCCTCCCGACCTCACCCCCGGTCGCAGTTCGTTTTAAATAATTGTTTCAAAGTCAAAAATAAATGTAACTAATATCGAATACGTTTTCCTTTTCTTTCCCGGTCAAGCAAATTAAATTTTAATTTAAAATTTTTGTCAACGGGCACGTTGCCAGGTTTTGTATTTCGGGAGAGGTATAAAAAAAAAAATGATCCTTTCTACCTACAGAAAATTCGTTTACCTAACAGATAATTCTCCATACGGTTTTTGTAAATCGAAGATACGAAAGATTACGCGTATTAAATCGTACGACAAACTAGTTAACAACTAAAAAAATATTCAATAGGTTTGAACGCTTACTATTTTGTTTAAATTTCTATTATCGACAATAACGATTCATCGGGAAAGTATTTAGAAATTTCAAAGGGCGTCTCTGACAGGGTTGTCGATTTTTCATTTTTTTTTTTTAACGCGCAATATTATCGGGGGCGATCGATTAAATATTTTACGATTGAAACACGAAAATGTGCGCAACGCGCGACAGTAATAATAATAATAATAATCGTGAACTATGTTTTCGAGACGAACCGCTCGGTTTATTTTGTAATCTCAGAAAAACTATTGAACGATCGAGGTCGAGTTGGAATTGAGGGCTCGCGCCGGGATTCCGCGAAACACGAATTATTTTCCAAGGGTCGTAAACGTTTGGGAACCGTTGCGTTGGGGCCAACGTTTATAGTTATGTGTTCTTTACGATTTTAAACTTTTCGTTATTTATCCTGCCGCGTTGTGTGAACTCACATTTAAACGTATTTTAATTTTCAAAGTGTCCATAAGAACTCGAAATAAAAACGTAACAGATTTTATTGTTTTATTTATTTAATCTTTTTTTTTTTGAAAACAATCGAGTCGTTTTACTAATACTTTATCGTTTGAAAACATCAAGTTACGTCGATGGTTTTGCAAAACGGTTTTTAAATTTTTATTAAACTCTTAAAAATATTTTTTATTTCCATTTTCCTATTTCCAAGGAAAGCGTGACAAATCAATCGACTAACAGCAATCGATTATTATAAAATGGCCGTTTCGAATTTAAAAAGAAAAACTTTGAAAAAAATAAATAATCAACCACATCTACTGTTCCTAAGAACAGAAATTTTTATACGGACGAGTCATCATCATTACGAATTAAAAAATAAATATAACGTTGAACTTTTACGGTTTCGGTCAACCGATCAACAGCTTATAATGTGTCTAAAAATGACGAGCGTGTACACTGTACATTTCATAACGACTCGACGGACGATTTTTCCACTCGCAAAAAAGAAAAGAAAATCTATTTCGAGAAAAAACTCGAGCGAAGAGAACAAAAGTTTCACGGAACTCGTTTCGTTTTGTTTAATACCGTATTCGTTTTAAAATGCACGTTATTATTATTCGACGCGTCGTAAATCGAAATTCGAGTTCCCGATACTTCACATTACTATTATTATTATTATTGTTCAAGTTACTGAAAAATATTTCTAAAAATATGTTTTGAATTTCAAAAGTATATAAACTAATGCAAAACAATCGCTCCGTTACGTTTTTTATTGGAAAATAATGGGAAGCGAAAATACATTTCCCCCCGTCGTTTTAGATTCCGCACGGAACGCGCGACGAACGTATCGGTTTTACAAAGATGTGCGAATTTTTCCTTTTTTTTTTTATTTTCCAACACTATTTTTTTAGCGATAGTACGTATAAATATAGTATACTATATATAATATAATGTTTATGCTGCAAAAAAAAAACGTCACCTGTCCCTATCAATCAGTTGGAAATCGAACGCAGGTGTTTCACGTAAAGAGGTCATTTTTTGGACTTTCGCGACGATTTTCGAAACTCGCTGAAAATACTGTAGGAAATCGTACTCGTAAGTGATATTTTTTTATTACCTTTTTTACCCTATTTTTTCCGAACGAAATCGTTTTGAGATTCGTTGATGTGAATCGACAAGTAATTACATAATATTATTATTTTTACGATAACGACAGAGGCGACGACGACGTTTTATAGTCACGTTGGTTATGTGGGGCGTTTTGGTGTGATTAGCGATTTACCCATACTTATAGTACAAATTCTCGTGTTTTTTTTTTATGTAATCGGTTTATTTTAAACGATGTTTTTAGTAGATTTTCTAACCGTCCGGTTTGATATACTTATAATTATATTTTTTACTATAAATTTAAGAAAAATTTTCGATCGATACGCGCAGAAGTATGTACTCGTATAAAATAGATTAAAAAACTATAAATGGTCGTTTCGACGTTATACGTAATATATGGCGAGCGAAACACGCTGTGTATACATTTTTACTGTAGTTTATAATGATTTAATTTTTTTTTGTTAATAATTTTATGGTAATAAATTTAATATTAATTTTATAATAATTTTACGAAATTATAACAAATCGAGACTTAATGATAAACCTACGTACCTATAGACTAATTAAATAAATATAATAGGTTCTACTTACGGCATCCTGATGGGCCGCTATTGAGGGGTTCGGTCTTCGCAGTGGTAATCGTCTGTTGGCTCGTGAAACGTATATAAAAGTCACTCGATAAAAACGATTAAAATTTTAGAAAAAAAATCGCGAAGTCGCGATTAAAAGTTGACGAAATAATAATATGTAATAACAACACTATTAACTATATTATTATTGCGGTGAGAGACGATATTATCGAAATATTTAAAACCGAAGAGAGCTTTCTAAACCCCACCGCTGTCGGCACTAGACTGAACGGTTTGCACGGTGCTGTACTTTCACGCGTCGTTCGATCGGTTGGGTTGCGCACGCAACTGCTCGGCTGCAATTGGTCGCGTGGGCGCGAACAGTTCGGCTTTTATTGGCCGGGCGACCGACGCGATATTTAATCGACTTCACACAAACGCACTTATTGTTCTTACTATAGTTACATAATTATTATACAATCGTTATATCATCGTCATCGTCATTGTTTTCATAGTTACATAATTGCTACATTTTATGTGATTACCAACTTTATATAAATTCGTATGTATAAACATCATTATAAAACAGGTGAAACATTCTATAACGGACACCTCCCAATAGCGGACGATTTCTCGGGGGGACAATTTCATTACTTTTCAATGTAAAAACCTCCGAATAACGGACACCTATTTTAATTTAATTTTATCGAAACTGGGTCTGGTTTAGCGAAGTTCGAGAAACAATTTTACCTGTTTCGGGACAGTGGAATTTAAATTTAACGTAGTGCATCTTTTTTCCAATAAAAATTTACGCTCTCTGAATACAGCGGACACCTGCGAATAGCGGACGAAATTTCGGTGACCCAAAGTGTCCGCTATTCAGAGGTTTCACTGTATGCACACGAGTATATTATATGTTACGTATAATGATGATGTTTATGATGTACTCGTATAGAATGATGTCTAACGATGTTGACTATTATTATTATGATCCCTTGGACCGTGTTGGACGATAAGAGTTATAATATACGTTATTATACGTATGACGTCAGATAAGTCGAGTCGGGCGTTACGGCAGGTATTTTGCCCGCACGTGATTTCGCAACGAATCCGATGCGCTCTATTACTGTGTGTGTGCCGTAAAATACGGGACGTCTGCGCGCCGCGCCACCGGAATTGAAGCAATTACATAAATGTCTGAAACAATGTGTTCGGCCGCCGCCGAGTGTATAACATATTATAATGGCGAGATAAATATTCCGCGACGATAACGAAACGGCCCGAGAAAACCCAAAACGGAATTAAAACGTTTAACGCGCTTCCTTCCTCGCGAACCGTATAATGCGGAGCTTTATAATCCCGAGCGCCGTTATATCCGTGCCGCTGTTATAAGCGATAAAACAATACAATAATATACGTATTGTTCCGAATCCATTTGTTCGTAATACTTGACGGGGCCAACTTATCCTTTGAAGCTTCGTCCGGAAACGACACTCTATCGGCCGATCGGTACACTGTGTACCTGGTATATGATAAATATAGGTCACGAAAAAAAAAAAAACCCAAAAAAATCGCACCCTATCCGCATTCTAATGAGAAGTCGACGACGATCCGCGTCCTCTCGGTTACGACATAATGAAAACGATTCGTGATTGTTTGGCGGTTTTTTTAATGTCGCATCAATTTATTCATTTCGGCGTATATCTCATTTATTCTGTTCATAATATTCATTCGGGTTTTCATTATTCATCATAGCGGTGTAATTAAGTGTGTTGTTGTATTTCTTTCTCGCGTGATTTGTTTTTAATTTCGATACAGCTGTTTGTTAATAAATAAAATATATTCTCACTTGATTTCGTAACGTTTTTGTTCTTTAAACGACCAAACAGTGGCTAAAAACCGCGGACGGGAATCCCTTGCTTAATCCGGTATCTTTGATTTCGATTAAACGTTTCTTACGATGAGAAAAAACACGTAAAATGTTAATTTATTGTTTCGATTCGCATCTGTACGACTGCGTTAAAAAAACGATTGAATATACACGTTTTTTTTTGTTTTTCTCGTCGTGGTCGATAAACACGTGGAATCGACTCCGCGGCGTGTAAAAAACATTTACGTTCTTCAATCAGTCGACAAAACAAATCTAACAATCCCGATGTTTGTCGTCCACCCGAACATGGTTTTTCGGGGCCGACCGTTTCATACGTGTGGCACGAGGCCAAATCGACCGTAATAATATTACAATAATAATAATAATAATAATAATAATACAGACACCCGTCGATATTGTGTTAATCGATTCACGTCGATTTAATTTTCAGTACACGTTCCGAACGCCGTGTTAACAACGGACATGGCGTATTTAACCAAATATTACGATTTACGACCACTGCGACGATTTGCGGTCGGATTTCGAAATCAAATTGAATCGGGATAACAATTATTACTGCGATTCGTGTCTAGAGCTGTCAGAAGTCCCGTATTATACCGAAAAATACTGTATTTTTAAAGTCTTTCTCGTTGTCTTGAAAAAAGCTTCGGAAACGCTTAATTGTTCCGTTAACTAATGAAATAAAAAACTGTATAATATGTATATAAATATATCCCCATGTATCAATCAAATTAATTTTAAATTTATTATATACTGTACTAGTAGCCCCGACACAGCGTTGTCCGTGTATTAGTTTCTTTTTTGGCATTCTCGTAGGCCGTGTGTTAGTGTTTAATTTAATTGTATTGAAAGTGCTAATATTACGTGGAATTCACAAGTTAATTGTGTGTGTGTGTGTGTTAATTAGCACTATTAGATTCATTGATAACATATATTTTGTAAGATACAATTCTAATCGAAGAAATGTTGAAATTAAATATGCTAGCTGAATAATTACCCGTCTTTGCCGGGTTTAAGTATAAAAAATGTGTATGGTCCAAATAATATTAATGATTGACATTTCCCCGTTATCAGCCGACTGCTATTATTATTTAATAGTTTATTTTACAAACACACGATATGAATATAGATATACAATTAATTAATTACAATTAATTGATTACAAAAATTTATTTTTACCGATTGACCTAACTGAATACCGGCTTTGCCCGTGAATTTTTCTAGTTTCACCCTTTTCACCCCTTTTCACCCCCTTAGGGATGGAATTTTGAAAAATCCTTTCTTAGTGTGCTTCTACATCGCTCGAGGAGCCTCTTTAGAAAATTTCAAGTCTCTAGCGGTTTGGTCTGGGCGTTGATGAGTGAATAGGAGCGGTCTCTTGTATATATAGATAATAAATTATTCTATGTAATATTTTAAGTTAAATTTAATTTTATTCAATAAAGCATACGCTATTTCGGTAATATAAATTATAAAACCCGGGTAAAAAATAGTATTGAAGCCCGAAATTTGATTTAGTAGGCCCGAACACGTACGTATGTCTGTTTTGCGACGACGACGGTTTGGATTCAGCGGGGAAACGATCTCATTATTATCAATATTATTGTCGTCGTTTTGATTATGAAATAACGAAAACGTTCGTACCGTGTTCGCCGGACGGATCGACAGACTACACGTCGATGATACGGCCGACCGTGGTGCGCGCGACGCGTTACACCTTCGACGGGCGACTCTCGAGAACACGAGAAACCGTTATTGGTACACCGGAGTATTATATTTTCGCGCAATATGTACACCGTTCGTGTTTAGAGTGCTCCGAAGTGTGAAAATAAAGAAACCGCAATGTTTATACGCGATAAAATAACGTTATTATAACGTATACATTACGCGTTTATTCCCGTCGATCGTGTCTCGAGACGGCTCATCGCGATACTTTTACCGCGCACACATTTTTACAACGTCATATACAATGTATATTATATTGTATCACACCTCCTCGCGACGCGGCCCCGAGATACTTTTATCCGACGGAACACGTTGCGCGTTTTTAAAACGCGATTATTTATCGTCACTTAACGGTTTTAAATTATGTTACGACGCTGCCGGTGTTAACATCGGATTAAACCCGAGAGACGAGACGCGCCACGTGCCCTCGGTGTGTTCGCGCCGTCGTCGTCGACGTCCCTGCTCTTTTACCCCGCGATTAACGCGAACGTCGCGCACGAACGCGCCAAGAGTAACCAACGGTATCGTCGAGAAATGCATTTACGCGGCCGGCACGACGCGTTTTTCGAGTCACCTGCGTTTGAAACTCGCATTTCGGTTACGCTCCCCCCGCCCCGGTGAATCGTATTTCGTAATCGAGTACTCTTACGACTTCATATCCGTTCGATTTCAACCTTTCAGGCCTACGAACATGTGTCCGGCGTAATAATATTTCAATTTTTTTCAAAAAGAAACGATACTTTTTAGTCGCGATGGTTTTGTCAACATTACCGTTACCCGGCACTTAGAAATACGATTTGAGTTTTTCACAGTGATCCGTAGTCGGATTCCTGATTTTACTCGCGCATTATATAATATATATTTAAAACTATAAGTATATAGCGGCGTCGAAAGTAAATTATAAAATCGGAAATAGAATTCGATGGAGTGTTTTATTTTTTTTCTCTAATTTAATCCTCGACGAGTTTTTTTTGGGAAAAACTAAATTAAAGTGAAAAATCATTATTTATTAATGTTTACGTTTGCCAAATGGAGAAAGCGGTATACGTGAAATCCAAACTAAATGCACTCGTACATATTTAAAAGAGTTTAAATTAAATTCGTATTGACTTTGTCGTATTTTTTTCTTTTTTCTTTTTTTTTTTTTTTGTAATTGTGCTAAGTAACAAAACATAATGTACACCGCATACAGCGCGTAATTTATTTATGTCGAACCGAGACGAAAAGGACGCGGCATACTTACACAAATTAAAAACGCCCACGTTTACAGTAATAATTACAACATCATAGCGTGTTCGCGTTGTTCTATCGAGAAGTCAATATTATAATGATATTATTATCGTTTCACGATTTTGATAGAATATTAATATGTGAGTATGATTTCGACAGAGTACAGCGATATTCGAACTGAATCCATGATCGGCACTAACTGCAGTTTTCTATACGATTACTTCACAATAGTTTAATTAATATAAACTCGAGTCCGAAGAAATATTATATATTATCATATTTTTTAAATCGATCACGTCAGTCCGGCTCGACGTCGTCGGTAATCGGTTTTATATTCATTTTTTTAAATTAATTGCGATTTTCAGAGGCACAAACCGCTCGAGTACGTTATTGATACCAAATAGCAAAAATAAACAATGTCTACGTTATCAGCACGATATTTACTTGAAAAATTCAAAACGTATTTAATATTGAATTTAAAAACAAAATTAAGTATTCGGGAATGTTTGTAAACATTATTATTTTTTAATGTACAGAATATTTTGTTTTCTATTGTTCGAACACGCGTTTTTCAAAAACAATATTAATCGAATACTTTCGAAAAAGATCTTTCCCGACGCTGCTCTCCGTAACTCCGTACGCAATCAATCGCCCACGCGATTCGGCGGCGCAGTAATAATAGCTGCGAGCTACGCGGATTAAACGCTCGCCCGACACACAATAATAATAATTGGCGCCTCGAACGCGGCGGTATAGTTATTAGATTTAGCTTGTGAAGCTCAGCGAGCCGTGCGAATACCGATCTATGCATAGGCGCTTTAAGGAGAATGCAAGGAAGTGCACGTGCACTTGCACTCCCCCCCCCATCCACTGTTTATTCGTATGCATTTAACAATATGAACGGAAAACGAACGAAAATCATATTAAAAACGAACAGATTGAACTAACATTTTCCGTACGGTTAACTGAAACGTTGTAAATCCTAACATTTTAATACTAATCGATGGATGGTGGTGGGGGGAAACAAATATTTCTCGAATAGTTATTTTTATACCGGCTATTGTGTGTTTTCGCACGTCGTACAGCGAAGTACGTATATTAAAATATACGGACCAAGTAGAATTTTTTCATCCCCCTACTAAAAACACCCCACCCGACGGTCTGTGTATTGTCGTGTCGGCTATAGTTGTAGTGCATCGCGATACGGTGCGGTTGGTAAAGTTACAACGGCCGTTGTCCTTTTGTGAGGTTCGGTGCCTCCCGGCCCCGGGTCCGATCGCGTCTGCCGCGGCGGCGCTCGCACGCCCGTCGCGTGACGCGCGCAGGCTTGCGGTCCGCGGAACTTATACCCCGAAGATGACGACGACAAAAGGGTTTCGGCCGCCGCCGTCGCGGATTTCCCTTCGCCCGTGTCTTTGAAAAGTAATTAACGTCTAATCTCGTCCGCGAACAATCCACTCCTCCTCGGCGCGACGCATCCGATCGAACAACGCGTCGACGCCGTTAATTGTTCGCCCGCGGACGACTCAAAGTTTCCCGTTAAAATATTCATTAGTCTGAGATTTCACTACCTTCCCCTTTACCCCGCCCCGTGGATTAATAAGCGCCGGCCGACCGAAACGAAAACATCTCTCTCACACTCTCTATCTGTGTCCCTCTACAAATCATCGATAATACGTATAACTTGCGGATCCCAGGGCAGGTGTTTACGTCAGCTCCTCGAAATACAGAACTACCGACGAGTTTTTTTCAACATCCTGTTCCTACTGAACGGTTTATACGATTTCGTTTGGATTTCAAAGTACAAACGACACAAGAATACTATTAATGTTATAGTAATATGTCATCGTTAGTAACTAGAAGGGGATTACAAAAGTTTTTACGATTTTATAATATCTTGTCGCGGAGTCCTGAGCAGCTGTCCGTGCTCTTTCGTCCTTGTGTCTGTCCTGTTGCTTATTATTCGTAAACATTATTGTTATACGATCGTTTTGTACCTCGTGAATGCTGAATCGAATCGCCGAGTCCTCTGCTTGCAGTAATTTGATTCCATTCGCAACTAATGCTTCGTTGCAGTTTATCGGGTTTACGAAACGACTGATATGAAAAGTATTATATTCATAAGAGTTACTTTGTATTTGAATTATTATTATTACAGTGTGTATAGATATTATTTTTTTGTACATTTTCGTGCGCATATTTTTATATTTTTTAATGAATCGAGCCTAATAATAATAATAATATGGTCGTCAATATCATCAATTATGTCACGTTTGTTCCAGATACACGATAAGGACCACGGTCGACGCGGCGGCGGCCGAGGACGACAAAGACTCCTCCGTTGCACTTTCGCATCGAGCCAGCGATCTGAAAATGGGCGTGACGAGTTTTTGCAAAGCTTTCCCTTGGCACTTGGTGCTGGACAAACGACTGGAGTTCGTACAGCTGGGCACCGGGTTCATGAAGCTTTTTGGCAAATGTCTGCAACAGTTCGGTGAGTCGATCGTGAATATAAATATTTAAAATATTTCACAGTACCCATTTAACGTAGTTGCTGAACGTGTCGCGTCTTGTGAAACACTACGCGGGTATCGAGTTATAATAATATTAAAAAACACGTTAGTAAAAAAAAAAAATCGAAACCGGTACTTTTTCGGAAAGATTACCAGTTTTTTCTAGGTATAAGTACAATTAAAAGTTAAGATACAATTTAATTTTTTTTTATATATATTTGTATATGATATGAAAATATAAACAGTACAATTAAGAAGAACATGTTCGGCCTGTGCGTCATTAAGATTTATGTTGAAGCTGTTCTAGTTTTATTCGGAGTTTTAAAAAAGTGATCCCCGAAAGTTTGAAAACCACGAAAAATGCTCTGAAAAAAGTCGATAGTTCCAATAATATTTCGTGCTCTCGGAAACACAAAAAACACGATTAATTTCGCCGTGACCGACGTCTAGTTTGACCGATGACACACACACACACAAAGGTAGTGTTTTTTTTCGACAATAAACGACCGAAACTGAACAGATTTATTTGTCAGAACTGAAAAAATCCGAAAAGTCCCCCTACAGCAGTTACGTGTTTATTTTTTATTTTTTGCGTGATCGTTATAATAATATTTCGTTCGGTGCATTATTATTATTATTATTATTATTTTCCAATGTAGTAACGAATATTCGAAAGAATAAAAGTGAAATAATACCGTCTGAGCTTCTACGCGATGATGTTTTGTACGGAGCGAAAGGTTTATTCCGAGAGATCGCAAATGCCTTTTACCGCCCTGCACAGTCCGCGCTAGTTTTAATACCCGGCGAACAATCCTTTGTGTAGACATACCGAATTGTCGAGGGATTACTTTTTTAACTGATAATAATGATAATAATAATAATAATGATATAAAAACTTGGAAAAACGATAGCGGGAGAAAACTTATTCCGTTGTTTCGTCGTTTAAAATCGTAATTAAACCCCGGAGATCCGGAATCGGGTCCCGCGGAAAGCATTTCGAGAGTATTATCAGCGCCGAAACACACACTCGCGGAATGACGGAATCCGGTAAACTCGGAGCTCCGGAGTAATTCGCCCGTGAACGCGGCTGCGATTTTTAGTCGTCGTCGGCGCGTCCGCCGGGCAAACGATTCCGGCTAGACAAAACGATTTTGTTTTTTTTTTCCCCCGGTAATATTATACTTGTCGTAGGTAGTGCGATCCCGTGTTGTTGTAAAACTGCGTCGTCGTAGTCCATTACCGCGGCGCAGGAAATGCGAAACCGTATTTATCGTCTAGAAAGCGAACGCGTCTGTAGGACGACGAAAACGACTCGTCCTATATTACCGCGTGACGTGTGCCGCGACTGTTAATAGTCGATGGCGATATGTGCAGTAGATGGACGGGGGGGGGGGGGCGGGGGTTAGGATTCGTAATCTTTCGACGAACTGAGAATACGAAATAAAAATATGCCCAAAAAACGACCTAGTAAAACACTCAAACGACCGATTAACTTGTTAAACTCTAAAAACACGCTCGACACGTCGGGAAAAATTATTATGAAATATTTTTACGCTTCTGTATCGAATATTGTCAAAAGTGGTTTTATTGTATTTAAAATCGATTGATTATGTTGTTTTCAAGTGAATACAATTTGTACGGTTAATAATTATAACACTGCCGTTGAAAAACAAACGATTTATCCAAGGTCAATGAAAAAATTAATAAATACCTAAATAAATACGCGGACGAGATAAAAGAGTAAATTAAAGCTTTTTTGAAAAAAATAAATATTATTACCTTTAAGTTAAAAAACACACAATAAAAACCATATAGTATTTTTTTTTTTATAGTATTCGTGCGATTTAATCTCATATTGTGCTTGAAATGTTATAGATTGAGAAAAATTAAAAGTAAATTTCTCAACGGTTCTAACTCGTCTGACATTTAAGTTTAGGCGAATATTGAAGGGAGCCGACGGGGGTTTAGCCGCCTCGAATAATTCTTGAGACCTTTAAACGATTTAAACGTTTATGTTTGACTTGACTGATATTATTTTACTATTCACTAATCGTAGTGTCATCTTTGATTACAAAAAAATAATATACTAATAAACGCCGTACGCCGCAATGTCTCGACGATTCGATACTGTCGTGAGAAAGTCAACACGTTTTTGATTTCACGTCGTTATAAAAATATTAATTTGATTTAATTCCTTTAACTATCCTTTATATATTTTAAGGTTCGAGAAACCTTAGATGGTTTCGCGGAAACCTCGATTAATATTGCAGTTTGAATAAAAAATAATCGTCAAAAAGATTTTTTTCTTCGGCGTTAAAAGGGAAACCCATCAATCATTGGGGCGAAGTTTTTTTAACGAATTCATGTTACTCGGAAATCAAAGTTACCGGTTTCCTATAGGCTCCGTAGATTTTTACGGTTTGTTTTCTAGCGATTGACAATGTTAATAATATGATAAAGAAAACCAAGTATACTTAAAACCTCAGTGATAATGGTTGTGTGAGTTTGAGTCTGTGAAAAGAAAGTTACGAAAAAAGAAATCGAAGCCGCTGTCTCGAGTCTGGTAATGGCTTCGGATTTTATCGTTGTTTAATCCTAGCTGAATAATCAGACTCGGCCGTTCTCCCTCCCTCCCTCCCCCTTAAAAAAAAGAAAAGAAAAAAGAGTTGCGTAATTAAAAACGCAACTCCTATCGATTGTAAAACGAACGTCTAACCCGCAAAAGTTTCCGAGTCACTGTATAAAAATAAACGACCCGTTAATGGGCCAAGTTTTTCGTCTGCTATCGGAGAACATAACATTTTTCGTGTGTTTTTATCGCGAAAACACTTTGTTATAACAGTCGTTTTCGAAATAATACTCCGCGCGAGCACCGGGAAATAGACACGCTCGCGTTTATGATAATAATTACTTCGAACGGACGTTTAATAGACCCGGTGATTCTTCTATGGACGGAATATTATCCGACGCGTAGGCATGATTTGTCGACTATTCCGTTTTTTAAGTGTGCTGCAATTCCTTTCTTATTCGTCTTGTGATTTTGAAAATTTTGTAGTACGTTGAAACGGCGGTAACTTATCTCTTTGTCCGATTTCGGCAACAGCTCAAACCCAATATATAATATTAAGTGTCACACGATAAACCGAATTTTTTAGCACGCTATTATACAGTACAATTTGTTGTGATTTGTAACTATTACGTCAAATGTGTTGCGACTAACATAATGATCTCCTAAAACACATAATATTTATGCTTTGATGTTTTGTTTTTTTGAAGAAAACACATTAAGTTTTTAGTTCCATTCGACCGTTCGAGAATAACTTCACGGTTTGAAAATTCGATTGTAAGATGGGTTTTTGCAGAGTTTTCACGCTTGGTATTTTATAACTAAAAAATAATTGATGACTAATTGATAGTCTAATTAATAATATTAAACGTTGCGCGTGCACTCGTTAGGCCACGATAAGCGTTCGTATGGACATTTCTGATCATTAAAACCGAAATCCCCAACCCCTCGAAAAACGCCAATCTTTGACTCGTTAAACGATGACATAAACATGTTTTAATTAAAACAAAAAACCCAAAACCGAGTACGATGATTTCGGACTTTTTTTATTTTCCTATAGTTTGAAAATCAAAACTCGACGGGAGTTTAAAGTATAATATAATCGAAAACGAATTTGGACAGATAATGGTGGCTTAAAAAAAATAAATACTAATAATAAAAACATTAGTATACCGACTGACACGCGTGTTTTGAATTTTCAAAAAAAAAAAAAAATGAAATAAAAACCCCGAAAAAGACAAACAGACCTATCTGAACGGCGAGTAGTTTTTCGATTAAAAAATTTCCGCGTATAACGATGATGATATAATGTTGTGCTCGTGTACCGCTTCGCCGTAAGTCAGTCCGAAGTCAGTCGGACGCGTGATGTGAGAAATCTGTGAGAAAATCATTTCATCGGTAACCATCGACACGTACATTTATTATTATTATTATTTTTATATTGTACGTAGACTGCCGTCGCGCTTGAAACGCACAAGTATTTTCCGAAGAGGAAACGCGCAACGGCTCGAATCGATTATTTTTCCTTTTCTTTTTTTTTTTTTAATATTCTCCGACGTTCGGCGCGATGATATTACGAGACCGACGTCGCTCGCGCCAAGAACATTGTATAATATCGCTTCGTCGTCGTCGCGAAGAGTCCGCCGCGGCGCGAGTCTGCGTGTCGGTACGTAATAACGTGTAGCAAACGGATTTATAATAATAATATGTAAATGCGCGCATTTATTAGAACGCGCGAGCTATTTGAATAATCTGACGAGACGCGCGCGCGCACGCGATTCGGATCGTTCTCGTTAAAACGTGACCGATTTTGTTTCGGGTTTTATGTCGTTGCGTTTTGTTGTTTGTGATTTAACGGCGGCGCGGTTTTGTTATTATTTTGAGTTTTTCGACATAATAATACACAATCGAGTACATGAACTTATACGTTTTCGACTGAGTCGTCGTAATAATCGATAATATCGACGATTCCGAATTACATTGTATTGTTTTCTCAAACAACGAAAATAAATAAAACCGCGTAATCTATAACGGCAATTTATCAAACATTTTTTGTCTATGATGTTTGAAATAAAAGCGGCTTTTTTCCATAAAGATTTATCAACATTTACATTATTTTATCCTATCACGTCTACTTCTAGATCACTTCGAGAACACGGTAGACGAGTCTACGACCAATTTGTATGACGATCGTTATTTCCGAACTGTTATAGTTATCATTGAAAATATATATTTAAAAATTAGGCGAAAATCGTGATCAAATAAAACGACGACGCCCGAATGAATTCGATAAAACGAGAATCGCTAACTCAAAACTGCAGATGGCGCCTAGCACTCCTCCAACTCGCCGACGAATGCGTCGGACGGCGCGGCGTTTAAAAAGGTTATAAAAATAATGATTGCCGTGGCCGGTGGCTTTTAAGCCGCATCGATTGCGGTTTTTTTCCCACGTAAAACGACAAAACAGGAATAGGATTATCTGTTCTGAGAGGTGATTAGTTGTATTTATCACTGGGTTTCCGGCGTCGCAACTGTTGCGCTTCCGCCACGACTGGGTTCACGGTGAACGCATATTTTCGATGTTTTCCTACGTTATCAGAGAACGAACTAAATCGCCCGGTCGAGTTTGAAACAAAACGAAACGGCGACACGAGACGTCGAACAAACCGACACGATTTAAATATTGTTTCGCCGGACGATATAATAACTCCGACGGCGACGATTCGAACGAGACTGAAACAGCAAAGACACGATTACTATTATAATAACTAACTATAAATAATCAGAGAAAACCAACGATTTCACCTACGACTGGCTCTATATCTGTCTCGGCGGGTAGTATACAGTTGCGTGACGATACGCTACCGGATTCGTTTCGTTTGGACTTTGACCGACGCGATAAACTACGGATTAAAAAAAAAATACTTTACCAACAGCAAACGCTGTCGGTGGAATTTCTTTTGTTTAATTTCTAATAGCTATCGTCAATATAGTGGCGTTATAATACGGTATTGTACTTTTTATTTTTATTTTTCAAATTAATTCGCATTCCTTAATATTATTAATTATGGTCTTTGCAAAAGTTTCGTTTTAGTACTTTTCGGGGGCCTGGTGAAGTCCTGGAAAATTGTTTGAGTTTGAGGAAAAAACATGATGCGGGTTCGCGTGGTCTTCAATGCGGGAGCGAAAAATAGTTTGTGCGACGATACTTTTCGTACTGGTTTCAAATTTAGGTGATTAATATGAGTACTTCGAAAAGACAACGAATATAATTGATCTCGAGTGTGTGAAAAAATATTGGAAAACTTGGACGATCGTTGAGAAAAGACGTCTTATTCGTCCCCGCCACTGTTTGACGTACCGTGATTCAATCGTATTTTTTTAACGAAATTCAACGAGAAAACAAATCGAAATTTTGCGAACACAACAAAGTCGTTTTAACAATAATAGCCGCTCGAAACGAATTTTCTCGCGGAAAAACTGTTGTTTTTGAATTTGAAACAAAAATATTATGGCACCAGCTCGAGCGGATGTGAGCGCAAAGAGCGCGGAGACCACTGGGCTCTGATCGATGTGAAAATAGCTTATTCGTTCGATTTCTTTGGTAAAAATAAAAACACAAAATTACAATATCGAGTTTTTTTAATGATATGTTTAACGAAAACATAATGCCTTAGATAATGGTTTTTTAACCTTTTTAAGTGCGTCAAAAAACCGCAACGTTAATCTTTTGAATAATTTAAAAAGGTTCAAACTATTTTTATTTTATTTTTATTTTTTATCTCCTGTAAATGAATTTTCCCGTCGATTGAAACCTGCACGAGCGCAGTCATACCCTGTTAATTGATAAGTAATTATTTATTTAATGCTTGGGGTGATGCGCAATCGAAATTGATCAAATATGCATTTTATTTTTTATTCATACAAGAAAGAAAAAAACCCCATTTTTTTCATCGTTTAGATTTAGCAATTATTTCATTTCATTTATGTTAATCAAACAAACGCGTGTTACATTAAATACGTGCATTTTTATTTATATTTAATTCGATTTAGTAAACGTTTTATTAGCGGTCAGTACGGTGAAAAAGAATTTTTTTTAATTAACCATTCACTTACTATTTTACTCAGACATATTTTTTAAACTTTTGACAATTATTTTTATTTTTTTCAATAGACGCGCGTATAAAAAAACGTTTGCTGTCGCTTTCCCCCAGTTGGTAATCGCATTTTTAATAAAATCAGTGATAATTTCACACGAGTGATAGATATTATAACGATGAGTAAATACGCCGGGATAAAAATAAAAATTTGAAACGAAATAAAACGTGTTCTGAACACTTTTTAGACAAAAACACTCGGAAAAAAATTCTAATCTACTCGAATAGTAAAATCGTTAATTGATTGAAACATTTACGCAACACTTTAAAGAAAGTACATATTTCACAAAATTGCTTACAAGAACAGCACGATTGTAAACAACACGGTATAAATACAGCGTTTTACCGTCGGTTTTTTGAAAACTTCAGTGAGAATTTCGCTTCGTGTGATTTTACGAATTTTTTGTGAAATCGTCTAAAAAATACGTAACACATCGTCCAGACGTCAGTTATTCGTTCTGAAAATAAAGGGACGTGCTGCGATATTAATTATTAAACAACCCTTAATAATAATAATAATATTGGAAATAAATAAAACGCGATCGATCGTCGCGCGGAATTCTCACGATGGAAAACGATGAATTAAAAAATAAATCTTGTTATCCGTTGTTTTCTTCTTTATTCTTTGAAAATTCGTCTCTCGTTTTGAGAACTAGAAAAACTGTAATCGTCGTATAAATCTCGCGAGCTTCGGGGTCATTTCTCAACGTTGAGAACGAAATGTATGAAAAGAATATAATATTGATGTCCACTCGAATCGCGCCGCGGACGTCTCGTCTACTCCGTCATCAGACCGTATTCGTGTTCGGGGTTTTTTTTTTCTCTCTCGCCAAATTGCGTTTTCGACGACTTCTTTTTATTCGCGCGCGGTCGTAACACGACCAAAAGAGTAACTAAATCTGTGTCCGCTCGTCGTTCATCACAATTAACCTATTCAGACCACGGCGTCTTTCAATCGACGCCACTCTACATCAATCAGTTTTATTCACAAAAGACGAGAGATCTATTGGTTTCAAAACGCTGCGGTTTTCGCGCGCGCGCGTAGTACTATGTGCTTAAACTTTTTCTTTTTTTACGGTGCAAAAATAAGAGCGAAAACACTCTAAATTTCGATCCAAAAACGGTTAGCGTTGGCCGACTACAACGATATCGCAGGTTTTTCTCAGATAAACGCGTTCGATATCACGACGATCCGATGTGAATATTACCTATCGAAAACTTCAGTTACTTACACACGAGTATATTATGTATTATAATAGTAATAGTGTAAAATATTTCGTAGAAAGTCGTCGAAAAAGAAATCGTTTAAATTCTCGTACCGTTTCTTCAATTCGCTCGTATAATTAATTGAAAATAATAATATGTCTGTTGTGTTATTGTCCATCTTACGTTGCTCGTGGACGTGAAATTTTGATAAATCGATATTACCATACGAATTGGACAAAACATAACAATTTCCATCGCCGCGCTGGTCAACGGGTTCTTACGATTAGTTTATACTTTTCGTTTCATTCCGATTACAGAAGAGCTGTTGTTCTCGATCTTCTTTTTTCGCCCGCAGTAAAGTTTCGGGAGTTTTAGAAAATCCTTTAGTTAAAATTTAGTAGAAAATACATAGTTCTATACATTTTATGATGACTTTGATTATATATTACGATATTCGTATCTGAACATTCTGAATATTAGAAGTTGAGTGTAAATAAATAAGACAAAAAAAGGAAACATTCACGTTCGATATTAAAAATTCCATCACGAAATAATGTAAAATTGTGAAAACACGTATTGATACTTGATGTTTTGGAAAAAATTCTCGGAACACGGATCGCGAATCGTCGTGTTAGAGTGCTCTCGCGATGTCTAAGAACGAGCTGTTCGAGACACTCGCGTCATTCCAATTAATTTCGACCGAATTATCATTAAAACTAATTAAAAATTTTTTTCCCCCCCTCCCGACGGAACTTTGTTCGATTTCCGCTATTCATTTATTTTCGTTTTATACCGGCTTAACCCTTAAAAAAAAAACGCGAGCACCGATGGGTTTTCTTTTTCTTTTTAAATATTATACAATACGTACCGTATTAAATTAAATCACGACGAACCGTTAAAGACGGGAACCGCAACGGCGCTCGACATCACCACCGTCGACCGTCTCGATTGGTCCGGTTTGGTATTTCCTCTGATAAATACACCGCAGACGGCGGCAATGACTTTTCGCGTGCGATTTTCTTCACGTCTCAGAAATCCGAAGTTATCGTGTTCGGGTCATGACGTTTTTGTTTTAAATTCCGGACGTCCGGCGGAAATCCATGGACGGCAATCCGGACGGTAGGTACCTACGTACTATTGTTTCGCCGAGTTTGAATTACGACGACGATAATTATACTACCGTTTCCCGGAGTGCTCGGCCGGCGCGCTCGTTTCACTGAAAAATAAAACGTTCGATTTATTTCGGCGGCGTTCGCGCAGCGCAGCGATATTGATATCATATAAATCGTACGTTTACGAAATCAGATTACGCGCGCGCATAACGTATAAATTACCCCGCGTTCGATGCGTTTTGGAAAATCTCCACTCGTAAATCTTTCTCTCTCGGAAAACTACTTGCGCGCGAGTACACGTTATTGTTGCCGAGCGGCGTCGTCGTCGTCTAAACGCTTTGATAAACCGATTGCTGCCGTTCGTCGTTTCTGTCGAACGCGCCGAGACAACAATTATTATATTGTTTATCGTCTCTTACGAACAAAAAAAAAAAAAAAACAATAACTCTATCAACTCTGAGAACATTATTATTATTGTTTATTTTTCATTCCGGTCGATCGTCGACTTGTAATAGACAAACGCGTCGACGAGAGAGCATATTGTCTGCGAATTAAGATTTCCCCACCGCTTTTTCGTACGCATTTCGTCCCGTTTCTCGGCGACTGTCCCGTTTTAATCACGACGTGTTTTACAATTTTCTCGTTTGCTAACTTATTGAACCTAACAGCTGTTAGATGAAACCGCGCAAGTATTTTGAACAATATTTTCGGGAGAAAACTCGAATATATATTTTTAAAAGCAATAGTTTTTGGAGTGGAGGAGAGGCTAAACGAAAGTAAACGAAAATCCTTTGGTTTTTGTAATACAATGAAACCTCAATGTCTCATAAGCGCAGTCTAATGGTGTATCGACGTCGGCTTCGGCCGCCCAATTGTTTAGATGACTCTCGCGCTGTCGCCTAAAACTCTAAACAAATTTAGCATTACAAAATGCTATTTCGCTTTCAGTACTTTAAGATTACAGTACTTACAGATTGATAAAATCCCTTCCCGTCATAAGTTTTGTCGTTCCTCGGCGTTCGCCTAGATCGGGGACTTTTTAGTATGCCTGCGCGTAAAATAAAAAATTATATTTGTTTTTGTTTTGTTCGGGTCGACGTGTCGGTCTAAAACTGATTACTTGAACGAATTCACACACGATTCGGATATTATGTAGTATATGCAATTATTAGTTTCACTAAATAACGTTAAGCTCTAATCGTGCCTTGTGGCGATAACTCTTTAAAGTTGAAATTAAAATAAGCATCAAGTGCTTGAAGTACTTTCTATACGCACATCGTATATAGAATTGAAGAAAGTTGATAAACTAGATAATAATTAAAAAAAGAAAAAAGTCTGTGTAGTATTATACGTAAAATGTACAAGGACATAAGTATTTCAATTCCTTTTTAATAAGAAATGTGATAGCGCGGGCGAACCGTTCAAAACTTAGTTCATTATCAGTTAATGATTAACTTCTTTCTTTCCATTTAACTGAAAGTAAAGTACAAATAATTATAGTTTCGTTTCAAATCCACGTGGCACATCATTATACTCAATCATTTCTACCTTCGACTCGTAACGGTTATGAGATCAATTTTTACGCATTTGTTTGTGAGATTTCCGGATTTTTCAATACAAATGTTTCCATTGAAGTATTCCTGTAAAATAAAATAAAATCAATAGATAATATCATAAACTACAAGTGTATAACTGTTGTTATTACGTCGACGGTATAAATTTGACGTTCGGTTTTAAATTATTTTCGAAAACAGGTGTAGGCAGTAGCTATAGGCAGTTTTAATTATGTCGAATTTCGTTCGTAACATTCCTTTATACGTTGGAACATGATACGCGTGCATACGTTTGCCTCTTCTTTGCAGAGAGTATCGAATATTTGGCAAATAAAATAACATCACTCGTTATTTACATAATACACGTACGAGAGTAAATAAGACTTTATAATATCGCGTTCGAGTTTAGAATAAAAAATATATGTATATCGTATGTACGCGCGAGAGAGAGGTTTTTAGATTAGCCTTAAATATCGATTTCGATCGTCACGCCCGTCGCTTTAAGTCGTCGGAACACATTTCGACTTGGAAATTCGGCTAAATACGTAACGACAGTAATAAATATACATAACTTTATATTATCGTCTTCTAACGCGTGTTTCTGTGTCGTCTTGGTTTGTAACACGGTTACGTTATATGTACCGCGCGCGAAATGCCAATTTTTGAAATCATTATTTTTCGATTCGCACACGCTTCGTCACGGACAGATACAATAAATGAATAATTTATACGTGCCCGTAAAATGAAACGGTATAATCATAATAATATGGTAACGGCGGCGGCGGAAACACACGGACGTACGGTTTTCAAATCGTTTTTAAAGAGTTCTGCCGTTTAAAAATATTAAGTCATATTTTCCACGACATTTTTACGTTAAAACAATTTAACTCGTACTTATGTGAGCATTTTTTATTCTTTGAAAGTAAGATGGATCGTAGAACTAGGTAAATAAAAAACGACATCGCTTGTTGTTTACATGATATATGTCAAAAACGTAAAATAAAAAGCAGATGTTTCGATTCGTGTTATTGAACACACACGTGTGTACGTTCTATAAAAATGAAAAAAAAAAACGCGATTAACTCACCAAAGTCGCCGGGCCTCGTTTAACGAATGATAGTAACAGCTCTGATTATAGTCGTTTTCTACTGCTCGTCTAAAAAAAATTGAAAAATCGGGCGAATAAGTCTCCTTATTAGTATACTTATTACCTCCTCCCTCCCACAATATCGATTGCGGCCGTAGAAGACACCCGCTAGGATGGTATCCTTCCCCGAAAAAAATCCACGTCGCAAATAGTGCGAACGAAATAAAAATAAATTTAAACAATATTGAACGCGAAATCGCAAAACTATCTACGTCGCTCGTCTTTGTTTGGTTTCGGGTAATACGAAATTGTCATTTAAACGGGGGCAATATACGCGTACAACATAATTTGATATCCACTGTATAATATAATAGTATTGCGTAATCTTCGCGTATACGCGTAGAGCGCGTCGCGGCGGTTTATTTTAAACGTTTTACTCGATTGCACATCGGTATGTTGTGTTATTATTATACAGGCACAAATGGCGTACGCTCCACCGACAACAACAGCAACAACAACAACAACAACAACAATTGAGTTGGGGTAAATTCTCGGGTAAAATTGACCCGGCGTTTTACGAGTGCTACGAACGACCGTTTTAAGACTCCCGTGATCTGTGAACGCGCGCGCACACATATTTCTAGTCCCCTAGAGAGGCCTAAAGGTTTAAGTGTCATTCGATTGTGGAATTGGACTTTCCTATTACATATATAATATAGAGAGATAATACGATAAATATATTATATACTGTACGCAAATCTCGCCTCGATGCGTCCGAGGGGTATACGAATATTATTTACTCTTTACTCGTATGAAATAAACTAATCAGTAATAAATTATTATATTGCGCTAAAAACGGTCGATTTTTCGAACGGGGCGAGGGGAGAGGAGAACACCGACTCACAATTCACTTAATCGGCTCGACGTTTGATTTTTCACACGCGTTTTCGTTGCTCCTAAAATACGAGTGTTGTGTGTAAATATTAACTGTTTTCCATCAATTATTCCGATGAGACGAAGCTTTCCCCCGTGCGTGTCGATCAACGCGACATTATTCGGTCCGAGAAACGCGGCGCATTTCGTCTTTTTACCTCCGCGATGTCTGCGGCCGAATGCAATATTCAGTCGGTTCGTGGGGAGGCGGTATAATTTCCTGACGCCTTTTTTATCACGGGTTTTACGCGAAAGGTTCGCCGGCTCTAGCTCGCGTCACGAAATTCCTTTGCCGCGGATAAGTAATGAACCGCGTCTCCGTACACGTACACGGCGGACGCCGAGTTTCTTATTTATTCCGCGACCCGACGACGTCCGTCCGCTGAAAACGCCAACTCGACTAGAAACGATTGCATTTTATTGATTACGATTGTATTACGTTATTATGTTGAGTACGAATCCGCTCGCACGCGTCTGGCATACGATCAGGGTGGATTCGGTCCTTCGTCTATAACGGTCTTAAAATCTACCGAGAATCGCGGGATCGATTTCCGGGTCGAAAAACAAAAAAAAAAAACCGTACGCATTGGTTTCCGTAACTATTTCACCGCTCTATTGAACTGTTCGAATTGGTTCCCGGTCGACGTCGTGTTCGATGCGAATCGATTCCGACCAACAAAGATTTACTTCCGATCTGGTACACACTTAAAACTGTCCAAAATAGATAGATATTGTTCGATATAATATGTTGCTAGCCGATGCACATACATAGTATAAGAAAATAATAATCGCTGTTGATTCGAATGATAAATGAGTATGTACAAATACAGGTCGAGCCAATACTCGATATGCATATCGAATCAAATATTATATTGAAAAACAGCATTGAAAACATTCAAAGAGACGTACGTTTACAGCGTATGCATTTGGAATGAATTGAAAACGAGATATCATCGGCTGTCCTCGACACAGTCAGTCTTACGTTTGTTTAAAACGAGCAGGACGGTTTTATTGGTCAGTTATATCGTGGAAGGCGGAATTTTTCGGTCGGAAACAATATCATATTCCTATATATATATATACAGATCGACCCGTGAACCGCGATTCGGTTTTCGAGAACCGACTGGCACGCGTCCAATGTACCGTATAAAAAACACAATTTCTTGATGAAAAGCAATTTTCCGAGTCAGTTAAAGGACGAACGTACAATATCTGACTAGAACCGTTTAACGCGACCTTCTACCGTTAAATTGCACTGGTAAAAAAAAATAAAAAAAAAATAATAATAATAATAATAATCACAAAATACGTCGTCGTCTCGTCCGTCGGACCGTGAATAAAGCGTTTTCGGCGCTCGGGGACACTACGATGACGTCTTCTCGTCCACGTAAACGACGTAGAATATTATTATATACGAGCTCGTAAGAACGTCGTCCTGCAGCCGCGTCTCCTCCGCTCTTCGCCCGTTTGAATTATTTGTTTCATCTTTCAGCGCATGTATTACGAACGCAACAAGTGTGCGCGTTCGCTCGTGTCGACGGTTGTTTTTCGCCCGCATTTGTATCGCGCGTCGCCGTGAATGCGCGCGTATGCGACGATACAATACTCCGCATGTGTGCTGTTCTCGGTTTTCCCGGTGACAAATGAGTCCTCGTTACTTTGTTTTTTTATTTTCTTGTTTATCGTCCTCGAAAGCTCGAGTCTGGAACAAAATATAACGTCGCGATCGTTGCGATATCAAACGACACTATCGTCTGACCGGAGACGTCGAAATTTCAAATAAATCGTCAAAACCTTAAATACTTAATGATGATAACAGTTTGATTTATCGAACTGTAGGTGCTCTCGGATATCCTGTGAGGTATAAATCGATCAATACGTGACGTTACGTTATTCGTGCAGATTAGATTTTGTGAGTTTTCGTGAAAAATCAGTTTTTTAGTGAAAGTGCGACGAGGCTTGTAAATTTAACCGATTCTTTTGTTCGCCAAACTGTCATTTTTTCCCCCAACTCAACGAGAATACGGTTAGTGGTTATTGAACAGATGGCGTCATGATACTCCCGTTGTTATTATTTTTTCCTGCAAACCAATTTGTTCGCAAATTGGCACGTTGAAAGGATTGTGCAGGTGGTCGGCGGCTCTGTTCCGATATATAATTATTGTCATTGTTTTGTCGTTTTCGAATAATCGACATCGGCCTAATGAGCGATTCGTTCGATGTTAATCGTTCTCGAGGGTGCTTTTTTTTGTTGTAAATTTTAATTACAATAGAAAGTATTATCGTCGTACGGGGTATTCCACGGAGATCTGACAAACGCAACGATTCGAGTTCTACACCGCGTTTTTAACTTTCATTTCATTTGATTATTATTATTTTCATTTTTTCATAATTATCATTTAATTGTTACACTTCTGCGCTATACATATATAATCACATATTTTCAAACGGGTTTTAATTATTATAATTGGAACTCGGAATAATAATAATAAATGTAAAATCATTGTATTCTAATTAAAAAAATAAAATTAATTAATATAATGATAATAACGACAGCAGTTTGGTAAATTTAATTTTTAGAAAAACGTTCGCGTTTAAAATTTTCAATTAAGTTACCTTGGTTATTTGTTTGTTTTTTTTTTTCAAACAAATTTCAAAGTAATTTTTAATATAAACATATTTTACTTGCCCCGATCAATATCGTCGATGATCGATTAATTGCCACTTACGAAAACGGAATTTGTCGACGAAGAACTACAAGAAAACTCGTAGAAAATAACGACCAACCATCGGGATACGCTATTCAAAGCGGGAAATTTTTCCAAAACTTTTGCGTTTTGGATACCGTACTTATCGACGGTAAAATTATGTCAAAATAAACGTTTTGAAAAGCTCGTTTTCCGATCCACTGTGTATCGTTGATATTACAAGATTATTATTGCGTTGGCACGTGACCGTATCGATGTTAAAAATATATACATAATAATACCGCCGAGCAACACTTATAATATTATCACGTTAGTGACGACACCACTTGCACCGTGTTTCGCACGGAAGTCGATGTAAATAATTTAAAAAAAGAAAAAAATTATTTCCCATCGCGCGTTTTCACGGTGAATTTTTTATTCCGCCATATTTTACTGTAACACGTGCGCGCATTAAATATACAAAGTCCTCTTTACGCCGGCCCGAGCAAAGTTGGAGGACGGGCGCCCGTCTGTCCGTTTTGCGCGTCTCGCGTTGACATTTATACGTTTTACACTCGGACGACGTTTAAATTATATATATATATATACGAGTATATATAAAAAATAAAAATAAAACAATCCTGAATCGTTGCGTTCGACGGCGTTATGTTTTTATCATTCGGTCGTTTGTTCATTTATTTATTCGCTCGTTTATTTATTCGGAAATGCCCGCTCGCTCGGGTTATTACAAAAATCAAAAAGAATACTATATCAGCGTATAAATAGCATAATGTTACCGTCGTCGACGTGTAGAAGCGGGTCGTGTTCAATTTATCCGCACCGGCTAATAAACCGTCCGCATTCGCTCGTTACCCAAATCGTAGACAATATATTATATGTACAGTAACGGTTATTCTATGGATAAAAAAGAAATTCATAAACTCAATCTCGTACGGCTAAAGTATTCGGTTGATATGAAACGTTATGGAAAATCGTAAAGATAATTTCTTATTTAACGCACCTACGACAGGCCATATTAAACCAATTTATTAGATTAACAGTGTCGCAATATGTATAATAATGGCTAATAGGAAAAAAAAATCGGATTATCTCGCGACGTCTGTGACCGACGTAAACTATTTAAAGGACAACGGTGTAAGTCGACAAACACTTCCACTATCGCGCGGAAAAAAATAAACTTTTCGCTAATTCCTTATTTGTTTTTTTATTTTGCCATTTCGGCCTCGCAAAAAGTGAATTGTATTTGAAACGTTTCACGCGCAGTTACAACAACAACAACAACAACAGCAATAATAATATGCAAAACATAGTTTCGAACTATCGCGGCCGAGCTCTATTAATATAATTATTGTTATTATATATTCGTCTGACCCTCATACTTCATTCGGGCTTAGGGCTCGAACACAATAATTTACGTAGAACAAAGTATAGCCGCGCGTATTTCGCGTCCGTGCGCCGCGCCGTGTCCGAAAGGATAATCTCTTATTATTTTCCGCGCGACTTGTGCGCGGGGCATCGGGATTTACGCGGGCCCGTACATCACATTCGACTGGAGAACACAATATTTATGTAATTCCGGCGTTGTGTGGTTCGAGTTAAATATTTACGCGGTGAAACTGCAGTAGTAGGGCGGCTGCACGGAATTGTACGCCACCGAAACACACACCCGCCACCCGTCACTCACGCGTGATCGGGATATCTAATTCTTTTTTAAAAACGAGTCGTAAAAAAGTTTAATTGTCGTTTTGTTCTTCTGTCCGTCGCCGGAAATAACAATCCTTCGTTTAAATAAGTAATTAAATGTGTTCAATACTACGATTTACGTAAACAAAAAAAAAAAAAATCCTTTCCGCTAGCGGGTAAATCTAAAACGACTCTGAGAATATTATCGAACGATACCGCGAAACCGTGATAGCTGTTAAAGTAATACTATAAATAATGTACGTACGAGCGTCATTTCGCAACGATTGTCGATAAAGGATGCAAATAATCAAACGAATTATAGTAAAACGGTGAGAAATCACCTCCGGGTTTGTGGGAAACAGCTGAAAATGACCTTAAAGTGCCCAAAAAAATAAAAATAAAATCCAAAAACAAAAATTCAATATTTAGCCGGTTTTAGAACGGTTAGGTTGTACGTTATCGAAACACGTTTCCGACGGGAAAAACTTCCGACTAAAACGTTTCGAAAACGCGTAATAAGAGAAGACGACTGGGACAATAATATAGTGATCGTTTGAAAATGTCGCGTTCTCCGGCAGCGGCGCAGATGTAAAATCACTGGGACAACAGTATGAAAATGCGAAAACTTTTAAACGCACACAGCGGCGGCGGTTCTCTTCTCTGGACACTCCGGGCGCGGTGAATATTCATAAAACACGGGGTGGAGATTCGACATTATAATATAAATTATATTATCGCGCGCGGCGGCGTGCGTACGTATATTTATACTAATACGATAAGCTTCCTGAAACGTATTAACATAATTAGAAATTATTATTATTATTATTCCGTTGAAACGTGTTCGCGCTGACACATTTGCTCTTCGTAATTATTATCTTAGAACAAGGGGGGGGGGACACGACCGCAATTTAATAATTATTACACACAACTCGGTAATGTTACGACCGTCAAAATATTACACTAATGACGTTGCCGCCGCCCATTGTTGTTGTGTTATATAATGTTATCGTTTTCCGACGGGCTGCTTTCGTACGGCAGTCGGCGACGCGCGGGGGGGGCATCGCGGTTCGAGTAAATTAGGCGCGACGACGACGACGACGGAATCCTCGCGGGCGAAAAACTGACGGAATGGGGAGGTGGGCAGTAGAGAACGGCTGCGAGCCCGTGCTTGAAAAACAAATAAATCGATGGATATTATAATATCATCGAAACGACGAAGATTGTTTGTCCTCTAATAGATTCGTAGAGTTTATCCGGTAGAACGTAACGCGTCGTCGAGGCGCACACGCGCAAACGTGAAAACAAAAGATTCTCTCGAAAACGAAACGGAAATTGAACGAAAAAAAAAAATAAAACGACATGATATTATTTAAACGATTTTATTTCCGCGTAGGTGTTATATGATGTGCGAAACGAATTTTGTGCTCGAAAACCTATTGTTTTGCAGCCTTTGCGAAGAATTTTTCCATTCGCGTTTAAATAATTCACTCTCTAAAGTCGGACGGGTTAAAAATTAAAACAACTGTAATCGTTCGGTCGGAAATCGTTGAAATACTCGATTTAATCAAAAATATTGTGTTTTCAACACTAATGAAAAAAATTGTTTGCGATTCTCGTTTATTATTGTTTATTTATTTATTTTATTATTATTATTATAATAAAGAGCGACTTATCTGAAATCTCGTATTACATTTTCGAGTCTTGAGCACTCATTCAAATTGAAATTTTAATGAGTTTTTAACTACAAGAAGTTTGCAGATGTTCACGTTTTGTCGAGTTTTGTCGAAATTTAAACTTCAGACGCTCAAAAAAAAAAAAAAAAATTGTTATAAAATAATAATTACGCTCGATGTTTTTTTATTATTATTATTTTTTTTTTTTTACCGAAAAGGGCAATGTTGGCGGAACTTTGTACACACATTTTCAAGCTAATTGGCTTTAAAATAATTACGGCGCACGCGCACAACGGCGATTAACAAAATATTTCTTTATTCGACGAGCGATGATGATTCGAACATGACAATAATCGTGACGACAAAAAAGTATGATATCATATCGAAATTCGTTTTCACGATTTGGACTTTTAGTATTTGATCAAAGCGATCGCGACGAGTATTATGTACGTGTACGTGTACGTATATTCATTATTATTCGCAAAACGGGGAAATAATGTCGTTTAATAATAAAACAAGTCGTTTTTGATAACGGTCGCGCGGTCTGGCGATTAACGCATTGGAAAACAATAAAAACACTCGAGTATTTACGCGGAATGATGAAATTGTATAACGTCGTGTTAACAGTTTAATTTTGATTTTAAATTAAAACATAATATTTAGTCGAGTTAATTAAAGATTAGGTTAAGATTAGCGGAAGCGTTTGTGTACATAGTTGAAAAGTCGAGAATCCGCGTGTACATAATAATTCTGCTTCGTTCGAGTAACTTACGATCGTACGATTTTAGGGATTTATTGCGAGCAACGAATATTCAAAGCTAATAAAGGTATACTAGACGTTCAACGGAGATCTAATAAATGCAAAACATTTTTTTAAATATTTTCGTGTTGTAACAGGTTAATATAATATGACTTTGATTATGTTTCATAACAGTTTATATAAAAACAATACGAATTGAAAATTCGATATAATATAGTCTATTTTAATTTAATTTTCGAAGAAAAAAAAAACGATGTATGTATCACAACGCGTCGTGTATTTTCTACAAATTCGGTAGATTTTACGGAAATATCAAATTTTCCATTCGTTATATTACGTAATTTTTATACTCACATAATTGCTGTCGTTTGTTGTCCGTCGATTGTAAATGTAACGATTGGCGACATTAAAAAATAAATATTTGAATTCAATTATACATCGAAAATCGTTTGAAATCGATGACGTGGCCTATTTGAAAGTTTTAAACGCAGACGTTTTCTTTAAAAACGCACCTGATCCTGAAAATATTTCTTGATTTTCTAAAAAAAAACAAAAAATAAAAAAAACAAAAATTAGAAAATAAGTTTACAATTTGTATAGAGTTACGAATTCTTCGTAAAATTATAAAACGTTTATTATTTTTAAAAACCAAAATAAAGTACAAAAATTCATAGAACACCGAAGTCATCGCCGAAGGGTTCGTCAGATTTCTGCGGGACTAGCTGTATGTTATCGTTTTTTTCAATCGGTATGTTTATACTACGCGTTTAACTTTCAATTACGAATAAACGCGGTATATCGATCGACCGAAAAAAGCATATTATTATTATTTCCCTCGTGTTGACGTCAATCAATTTTTAAATATTTTTAAGCCCGTCTTAAAGTTTTGACGCATCGCAACGATGCCGGTGACAACAAATTAAATCAGGTGACACCGAAAATATACAGCGGCTATTACTTCGTGATTTAAAAAAAAAAAAAAAAGAAAAAAATCCGTTTTTCGTTAAAAATATAGGCGTCAGAACGTTTTATCTTTATTATTATTTTTTTTTTTTTGTTTCACTAAATGTTATTATAATCGAAAAAGGAAAAATAATATTATATCGTCTGAAAACGGTTCGATATAATATTAGAAATAGAAAACAAAAGGACTTTATCGCGAAAACGCGTCATAATGTGCGAGGCGAATCCGATACGAAACTGCAGCTCGGCAGTACGATACGTTTTACATACCTTACATTTTTGTTTTAACGTGTCGTTTTATTGTTTTTCTCGTAAAACACGTGCAAATATTTCATTTTTTTTTTTTTTGAATACCGCGTAACCATCGTAGCACGTTCGAAATACCTATTTGCTCGGTTTAACCCGTCGCGACTTGCACGTCTGCTCTTGAGTTAGATACTGTTGATGTGTTTGATACTGTTGGCCGTTGCTCACACGCAGACCGTTTACCCGGTGATATTTTTATTGCGACACGCGTATGCCGTGACACGAACATTTAAATAAATTGAAATCATCGGGGGCGCCCTTACTGCGAGCCTTCCTTTCGTGTGTTCGTTTTCATTTTCCCATTGTTAGCTGTAATTACTTTTAGCGTACAAACCGTACGTAGTGTTGAGGTTGTCCTGAGATGTCGGGTGTCGGGCGCGATGAAATAAAAGACTGAGTATATATTTTACTAGCTGAATCTTTGCCGGGTTTGAGTAATAAAAAAAATGTGTATGGCACAAATAATAATCATAATTGACATTTCCCAGTTATCAGCTGACTTCTATTATTATTGAATAGTTTATTATGGATATACAATTTAAACGTACAAATTTATTTGTACCGACCATATCAGTGTGTGTGTGTGTATTATAAACTAACTAACACGTAAAAACGGGAACCGAGGTATACTACTGACCAAATTTCATATACTCAAAGCTCCAGCGGTTCCGGCCAGGCGAATTTTTCATTTTTATAGTTTCACCCTTTTTACCCTTAGGAGTTGAATTTCACAAAATAAAGTTTATAGACAATGTTCATTCGTGTTATAGTGTATGTATACCTTATTTCAGAAAGATTGGAACAAAAAAATGTTTACCCCTTTTACCGTTTTTAACCTTCTTAGGGGTGGAATTTTCAAAAATCCCTTCTTAGTGTACGTCATAATTTCTATCTCCATGCCAAATTTCAACCCGATCCGTCCAACGATTTGAGCTGTGGGAGGATTTCAAGAAAAAGCACGTTACAGTTATATATACGTAAGAGAAGAAGTTTACACTTATTATAATAATATTTATATTATGTTAGTCATACACGTCGTTACTGTCGAACGGTTCGTCGCGTACTAGTGAGCCGTCGCACTCTCCCTCGCCGACGGCAACGGCTGTGTCGCAAGCCCAACCGGTTTACCGGTCGCGCTATCGTTTCAAAATAAACATAATGCTATATTATACAATTTTCCAATTGCATAACGGACGAAAATGAAAATAATCTACGTAATAATGTTCTAAGTTATGTGAAAATCGCATTTTATAGCTTATAAAGATTAGTTTTTAGTTGACAGGGAATAAAACAATTAATGTCATCAAAATCGCGAGTGGAATTATTCTCAGCGCCAACGTCGAGTTATTTTTAAAATAAAAGCCTGCGCGATATTTTGTTATACAATAAAATATCAGTAAAAATAATATGTTTCCCGAAATTATAGTCTCGATATATTTTATTTGTTAATTTTGTTTGTCTTTTGTTTTCGAATCTCGATCTAAAGTTGTCATTACATTTCGTTTACAGGCCGATCGGTGCACACTTACTTCAAAATCAGAAGACCGAAAAACGTGAGGCTTTCGTTCGAGGGCATCGTGAACAGGGCCAATTCGCCTTTCGTGTTGAAGCTGTGTCTGCCCGAGCCACTGAATCATCATTCTGCCGAGGTAATCAAACGGCCAATCGAGTTGAATTGTTTTTTTGTTTTTTCAAACTTAAACAGTCACACGACCATATTTCCCCTCCCTCCTCTAATCGACGACGAAAAACGTTCTTGTTCCTCTCATCACAAATACTACCCACCACTGGCGTGCGTACGACGAATAATAGCGTGTTTTCGCCGCACTTGGCAATTGTTTTATTTTTGGATTTAGTTGGCATTTGACTAGATTTTATTTCGCGAGCTCGTGTGAAATAAGGATACCCGGTAAAACGACACAAATCATTGTTAAAACTTGCAAATATAAGCAATATAACATTTTAGACTTGAGGAATTCTATATCGTTACTTAAAACAAATTTGTAGCTCGCTCTATTTTTATCCGTGTTCCAACAGTGTCAGAGAACTCTATGGAATCAGCGCCTTGGTAATAAAGCAGTGATATTAATTTATAGTCGTCGTCGGCGGCGGCGGAAAGATTATCGGATTACGTCTGATAAGTCATTACGGCAGTTGCGGTTTTCTTCGAGGCCGGGATTTCGTCGTCGTCGGTGGCGGCGGCGAAACGTCATCAGGTCAAACGCGAGAGACGTTATTTCGCGCAAACGATTTGCGCCGAGGCTTAACACCACGGTTATACGCGGGGCTCGGATTGCGCGCGCGGTCCTTTTTAATTTCGTCCTTGACGTCGTCATTCGTCATCGCGGCCCGCTCGTGCCCTGTCAGAAACGCACATATTATAGTCTCGTACACGCGACGACCCGTGCGAATCCCGTCACGACTTTGGCGAACACACGGCAGCTGTCGTGCCGGACACGTTCCATCCGGAAGCTGCTTTTTTTTCCTCGAAAATTATTTCGCGAATTTCGTTTTTCAGTCCGATTTCAGATTCCTCCGGGTGAAACGAGGAACCTCCGTTCATTTTACCATTAAGTGTGGTTTTATTTTTTCGACCAGGTTCAATCGTCGAAAACTCGAGTGCATGTTTCTCGTTGCGAATTTCGTCTAGTCGGCGGTGCGTTCGGGACGTTGTGTTTTTTTTTAATTCTCCAACAGTATTCCGAAATAAAGCTTTAAGACTAGTTTTTTCGTCCTTTTTGGACTCCCTATGCATTACGATTTGATTGAGCGTCATCACACTACTCCAGGACTCGTTTCGGTTCAAACGTTTCATTACTTTTTTAAAACGAACGAAATCTTTCTGTCGAGTTCAAAAAGAATTTGAAAATTTTAAATTTAAGTACGACAAAATTACGCACCTATGCGTGAAATATCGAGTTAAACATGCTAAATAATATGCAAGAATAAAACAAATATTGTGTGATGTTCCTTAGGTAAGTTTTTAATGACTTTTATCCAATGAAAAACCTACTGCAACTGGTGAATAGTGCGGCTTACGTTGAACATCGTGGTCGTACGACTCAAAAGAAATATAACTTTGTTTCCACGAAAAAGAATACACTCGTTTCGTATGAAAATAATATTACATCGTTCTGTCGGTTTTTATTTGCCGCGAGGAAAACCGTGGACGCGTAAAAAGCGGGTCTTTTCCGCGAGTGTCGAACGGGTCAATTATTCAAATTCGGACGTTTCGAAAATTCGTTTACGCGAAACCGGGCGGCGATTTCGACGACCGTTCGGAGCGGACAGGTCGGTCGGACGGACGTTTAATTTATTTTTATACTTTGCCCTTGTCGTTTTCATATTATATTCGTACATTTTGGTCGCTTTCTCGGTGTATACGGCCACCGCCGGATGACGTGTCGATATTTTAAGGGAAAGGGAAATGAAGAAAAAAATAAATATAAACTCCCAGTCGATAAAATGACACATCAGCACCGGTATAATATTAAAGTTACGGGGGATAGTTTTTGTTTTCCACATATTTACACATACAGTGTAATTGAAACGGTTTATTTTTTTCTAATTTATTTACTAAAATCGTTTCAAAGTATTACATGACCCGATAATTGCTCACGAACCGAAAATATTATATTATTGAAAACATCGTCCGCAGAAAGAAAATAAAGATTAAGGTAGTTAAATAAGATAGATTGATTAACTCATTTTCTCTAATAAGCGTTTCGAATTGAAATTTTGACGAAACTCGATTATAGAATTACGAAAACTCAAAACATTTTTGTAGTAAAAAAATAAATAATATTGAATATAAGATTCTTCACAAGTCATCCGTTCCGATAACAAAAGAAATTCACAGGAAGTTCTCAAAAATTTTCCATAAGCGTTGGAATTCAATATTTGTATTCGACGAATTTGAAATAAAGGCTGATCCATAAATGCTCGTTTATTCAGAATCGTATTTCTAAACCAACGGTATGTCGGTTTCAAATTTAAAAGACCAATAATTCACGAAATATCAATTACCCGCCACCCTATATCTCGTCCGGGTCTTGTATCTGACCTTTTTTTTTTTATTTATTTATTTGATTTTCGATAAATTTCGATTTTTATCTGATAAAATTTTTCCGAGACTAGAATACATTATTATCGTTCGCCGTCGATAAACACGGCAAAGTCACCGAGACAATATGTATACCCTGGTAGCGCGTCATATCGGTTTGTTTGTTTTTTTATTTAAGTGTGGAAAACACGAGTATCGCTCTGCCAAAACGACAATCAAAATAACGATAAAACGAATAACAACGATAATATGGAAAATTATTGTAACATTATATACCGTCGTCGGCGGGGCGTGCACTAGAGGGTTTGTAATCGAAATGAGGAGACTCTTTGTTCTGAGGCGAGCATTTTAGCCGAATCGTAATAGTGAAATACGGAAGTATTTCGACGACGACGGCGGTACATAGAGAGGTGCGTAGTGAAACGAATAAACATCGCCAGCTAGCGGGAGAAGAACGAGGGTAGCGCACGTGAAGATCTTTATGGGGACCACGCCCCGAGACTTCGGATATACAGGGTGTGGCGCGAGTATCCGACGAGACGCCAAAGTCGTCCTGTTTACTTCTTTTTCCCTTCTATTTTTAGTACTTTGGCGCAAACGGAATTTGAAAAAATATACTCGAAATAATTGTAACGCGAAACTTTTCTGATCTCATTCCAATCGTAAATACGATTTTTAGACGAATGTCAGTTACACTTTTAATAATTAGGTCACGTCATCGATTCGGAAACAGTCGCCAAGGTCTTCTTTTTTTTTTTTCGTCAATCGATGATATTATTATAACAGTCGCGTTCTCAACGCGGGATTACCGTTATCGTTACATAACTATAACAATAACTACATTACTACTTCCGGGTACCCTCGAAGAAGAATAACCATCAATGAACGTTTGGAACGCTGGAGTTTTTTATTTTTTACTAAAAACCTACTAAAAACGGCCGTTTTTGATTTTGAAAAAATAAAAAACCGAACCAACGATAATCGTATTTCCAAAACCCGTCGGACGGAACCCGAGTCTCGACTAATATTTCGCAGTCACGTCGTGTTCTCCGCTGCGAGACCGCGGCATTATTAGTCCGAAGCTTTAGAGAACGAAAACATTCGCAATTTCGGTCGATTGGCACAGCACGACATCGGTTTCCGCGATAAAATATTATCATAACATCACGTGACGCCGTTCGGAGAGTGTGTGTTTACAATATCGGCGAAACATTACGTCGCGCGTCTCCGAAAACTCGCACCCGTAAACATCTGCGCCGCGAAATCGTACGAGTGAGACGTCGTAAGACGACATGCGTACGGCGGAGACGTAAAGAACATAAAACAAAAAAAAACGAAAATAAAAATATAAAACTCGTCTTGCTCGAGGACGCGAAATCGCCTCTTTACGCGCTTGTTCGAACCGCCCCGCCGCATGCGCGACGCACGCACGATTTCTTATTCGTTTTTACATTTTCTCCGTACATTTTTCTTTTCAAATAAAAAGACGTATCGATCCGCGAGCCGTTTTTTCTTATTTCTTTCTTCGTTTTGCTTTGATTGTGGATTACGACGAGCGAGTTTTCGCCGACACGGCGAACGGCTTACCGAACGCGACCGTTTCGCGGTAATTTCAGGTTAATAATGATAATAATATGTACTTTACTGTTTGACGAAGTTATTCGGACCGACGAGAATGGCACGTGTTAGTTTTATACTTTTAATAAACTCGCAAATCGTTTGCAACAATTCGTGTTTGAATTATTAAAGAGCGTCGGGCAAATTCTTGACGAGTATTTTCTTCTTCTTTGATTCCGCGCGAATTCTAATAAACAAGTTAATTACGTTTAAGACCGTATCGAACGATTCTCACTTTCACAAAACACGAGTGAATTTTTTCAGTATTTTCAGTCATCGAATCCTTCGATTGATATTGAGTAATATATTCGGCTAGATTTCGCGCACGTTTTGTTAACGTTTCGTACGCTCCACGACCACAATAACGGTTTATTAATTGAGTTTTGTCATTTTTCCAAAAGGGTTTGGAATTCAAAGGACAAATGGTGTTGTGCAACGAGTCCGGGTCGTTGTTGTACGTCGGCTCGCCACTGCTGGACGGACTGGATAGCCTGACCAGTCGGAGCCTTTTCATATCGGACATACCGTTGCACGATGCCACCAGAGACGTGATATTAATCGGCGAACAAGCCAGAGCTCAGGTAAGAACATTATTACTATTGCTATTTTGCGAACGAATTGCGTACGTTTGAAACGACTGCGGAGTCATGTGCAGAAATCGCGTCTACACTCTACAAAAGTAGTAACGTCGAGAAGAGTATAACAGTAAAAATCACTACCGAAATAATCGAATAAATAAGTAGTTTTCAGAATAATATTCGTTTTCTCTTTTCGACATAAAATTAAGGTAAAAATGATGATTCTGAGATGACAAAAAAATATTACCGTCGAATAACAATATTATACGCTGTTCTCAGTGATTTTAATTTGGAATAATATTGCGAAATTTTAACACGATTAATCGACAGGATACGAATTCGTTTACCGCGCCTACTCCTCCGAGAGGTAATTTTATTCCGTCATAAGATTTTAATAAACATGAATTTAATAACGCTATGGTAAATATAACAAATACGATATTATACCGCTCGACGGGGGTTTCGTAATCCCAAGACACCCCCTTAGGTACGTATTACGCCACTGATATGGATATCAAAATAGATTAATAGTTAAGGTCGGCGTTTCCCAAACTGTGGTTATCGGACACCTAAGGTTTAGCCTTGTATACCGGAGGATGTCCGTAAATTGAAAATATTGTATACAGAAACGTGTAAGTACCATAGTGATATTTGTACGACACTGATAGAAAAAAATTGTTAAATAACACCACACGCGTTATATTGAACCTTTATTCGCCGATCTTACAGATTACGTATTTATTTACTAGTATGAATATTTTTCTCACTTTTTTAATCACGAAAATACAGTACATTTAGTCGAGAAAATAAAATCATAATTATCGTTTTTATTTGCGGAGGAGGAAAAGTTTGGGAAACGCCGCGGAATCAATTCGATCGATTAAAAAAATACTATAAACACTTGCGACACGATAGTGTTGACTAAAACATTGGCGACAATATAGTGCAGGATTCGTGTTCTCGATTATTGTGCTGTCGGACCTGAATTTGAGACTTTGTCGCCAGTCTCGTGTAGCGTCCGCCGCGCCGCCGTCCTGGCCCAGATGACGAAAATACGTTTTCGATTTTTTCGAGTACTTGCCGCGCGTTTTTCGCAGCCGACGACGGGGCGCGTAAACGTTTTTCAAAACGCACGTCGTCGTCCGCCCGCATTATTGTACCGTAATTTTCGCTTGACTACCGGGACTCGCCAGACGAATCCGAAACGCGTCGTTGTCGTCGACCGACGAGCGGTCTGGGCCAATAATCTACCGATCGCGATAACGAGCGCAGAGTGCTTCCGGGAAACCGAGGTGCACCTAATAATCACGGCGAACGGACGTAAGATTTAACTACCGCCCGCGCCGACTACCTACCGATACGAAGACGACGTCACTGTAATCTAGCACGATTATAATATTGCGTTACGACATGACACTGTAAACGACAGTAGTGCCGCTCGAACCTTATCGGCGGGGCTCGTTTCATCTTTTCGACGAAATAAACAAATAATAATATCGGAGCCCCGAGGTTTCGATAGATGGGTTTTCTTTCGAAAATAGAAACGGAAAAATATTATCACTTTATTTTTACTACCGGAATAGGAAAAAAACACCAAAAAAAATCAAAGGTTTAAAGCTTCGCCATTCCTAGATAAAAAAAACGCGGGGGACGCGGAGAACGACATGATTTCATTCTTTTCGTCGGGCGTTTTCGATCGTCCACCTTGTTTTCGTTTAAAATGACACGCCCTTCGTTCCTTGTGAATACGGATAGTTTTGTTTGAAATCGTAAGTGTTTAAAGAGTCACGAAAACAAATCGTTAGTCACGGTTATTTTGATAATAATTCTTCTGCGGCACTAAACAGCTTCTTCTTTTTATTCGAATGCTAATTAAAATCCGTTGTTCGGTACAACCGTTGACACGGGGATTTCCATAATTATACAATCACAATAATTGAAATAATAATCGTAGCCGATATTATAATGATTATTGAAAAAGGTACGCTGCTCGACCGGCAGGTCGTATTGGCAGTTGTAATAAATTATTATAAATGAGATAACCTTTTCCAATGACTATGACTTTACAGCCCTCGTTCATTACTGCGATAGTACGTGCAGACAGACAGTGCAGCCGCACATAAATTCCTCGACATAAAATAGTCCATATTTATTCATTAAACATAATAAACAACACTATGCAATTTATATTAATTTATTTATAAGCCGGTATAACTTATCGGGTGCGCTTATCTTCTCTAATAAACTGGCGTTGGCCGTTCCTATGAAATCAATTGTTCGATTTTCAACCACTGCGATTTTATAGAAATTAACAAGTTATTTTTCCGAGCCAATTACGAGACGAAAATTCGACTTTGACAACAAGTGTTTATTTGTCATACTTCTACCGTCGAACAGTGCGAAAACAAAAATAGGGTTTAGATAAAATAAAATAAATCAATATTATATATTTGACGGTGTAATGTTAAAAACAGTATACACTCGTGATACGTTAAACCGGATCCCCGGAACACGGAGATACGTAATAGATTACTATAACGTCACGCGGTCACGTTTTTTATTTCCGTGAATTCTGTGTTTGAAAAATCGTGCAAAGTTTTTTTCGTTTCCCCGTCGATCTGCATAAAATCATCGGATAAAGTCAAAAAACCTTAAGAGGCCGTGGGCGGTACAAACCGAGTTTTTGTGTATGATCGCGATGACCGACCGCGTCGCGAGACGAGTTGCTATTTTTTATATTTATTTTTTTCCCCCTCTTCGGTCCGCATGATATTATTATTAAATCGCCGTGCGTCGGCGGCGGCGACGTCCCGCGAAATCGGTTTCCGCCGATTACGGACAAATTGAAAACCGTCTCGGTCGCGAAAGCTTTTCCCGCCGCCGCGCCGCCACGGTCCATTTTTCTATGAAAATACAAAACGTTTACGGAGGACTCCGTACCGCCGCCGCCGTAAAAGGATTTGCCGGCGGCCGGCGCGGAATAAACCGCGCGGAGATAAAGGGTTATAAAAAGACGTCCTTTGGCGGTGCGGCGACGCGCTAGACTCCCGTCAAGGAGGACGATTTTTCGCGCGAGACGGCTCGAAACGCGGAGAGAGGCACTTCTGTCACGACGCACTTTGCGCCGTGCGGTCGCGACAATCGCATTACGAGTGTTTACGGTGCGCCGCCGGGTCTGGAACAAAAACGCGACCTAAAAACAATAAGTGAACGCGACGATTTGTCGACGCGGGGGTGGAGGAAAAGGGTAGAAAAAAACGTCACGTCGTTTGCGAGACGCGTTCGTCTCCAGAATCTCGCGTGTCGAACGTCTGCCGCCGAGACGAGGTTGTTGTTTTTTTTTTTTTTTTTTCGGCCGTTTTTCACGACAGACGCGAGGGCCGGGAGGCGGCGTCAATTTCCGGTATTCGTTCCGGTCGTGCGGACATGTCTCGGCAGGCCAATTTTAACATTTCGTCGAACCGTTTTCGAAAGAAAAAAAAACAAACAAATGTGAATATACTTTGCCCTTCCCTTTTACGATCCGATGTACGATTACTCTCGGCGAACGATATTGTACGATTCGGTGTTTTCGCGCCTTTTGAAACCAATACGTATACATATTATTGTTTTGGTCGAGCCGGAAAATCATGACGGTGGGTGAACTTATCGAAACCGTGCGATATTATTATTGTGCGTAAAACGAAAACTTTTGTATCGAAACAAAACTCGTACGGTGTAGAAATATCATATCACTAGGTGAGTCTACCCGTCTTTGCCGGGTTTAAGTATAACAAATGTGTATGGCCCAAATAATAATATTAATTGACATTTTCCCGTTATCAACTGACTGCTATTATTATTTAATAGTTTATTATACAACACGCATATATAGATATACAATTTAAACGTACAAATTAATTTTTACCGACCGACCGACCGACGTCGGTGTGTGTATGTGTGTGTGTGTGTGTGTGTGTGTGTGTGTTATAAACTAACTAACACGTAAATAGTTTCACCCTTTTTACCCCATTTAACCAACTTAGGAGTTGAATTTCACAAAATAAAGTTTATAGACAATGTTTATTTGTGTTATACAAAAAATGTTTACCCCTTTCACCGTTTTTAACCCCCTTAGGGGTGGAATTTTCAAAAACCTCTTCTTAGTGCGCGTCTACGTCATAATTGCTATCTTCATGCCAAATTTCAACCCTATCTGTCCAACGGTTTGAACTGTGGGAGGATTTCAAGAAAAAGCACCTTACAGTATATATTATACACGTATAGAGAAGATACGGCGTGACCGACGACGACACAACTTCGTTATTTGAATGATATTAGTACGTGAAAAAAAAATAAATATTGTTTAGTTAAACGCTAAAAAACGTTTATCGGTCGGCCCCCCGTGATAAACGGTATCGTTCCAATTACGCTGTAAACATTATTTATACCGTTGCGTGAAATACGGAAAACCCAATACGATTCCGATCGAATACCTAATTTCTCGCCCGTATTACACTCGAGAAGCCCGGCTCCCTCTCTCCCCGAGGATAAAATGCTCGCGATTTCGTATTTAACGAATCAAACAGACGAAATCGTTCGGTGGCGCCACTACGGGTCTAACCGCTTTAGTTCTTACTAATGGCTGTTAATTACAAAATCGATCGGCGTTTATATACATAACTACTACTTTTAACTACCACATGGCCGTCCAGGACCTTATCCGGACCGACGTATTAATATAGGTTAATATAAGACATAATATAAATCTGTACTTACCGTCCGGTCGATTTAAGGTATTTTGTCAATCATTGTGTGTGTGTGTCGAGACGGTTTATTTGTTCGAAGAATGCTCTCTTTGTCCATCGACGCGCGACTCTCGTGTGCCCGCGTTAAAACGCCCCGACGGAGCCCCTTTTATTTTTATCAATGAAATTAATACGAATTTTAAAATCAGAATTTTCGAAAATCTGTCACGTCGACACGATGGTCGGCGAATCGGTGGAGATTTTTAAAACAAGTACATTCGCGACAGTAAGCAACGAGTTTTTTTTTTTTTTTTTGTTTTCGAAGTGTAAACTAACCGGTATATTTGTCGGCGCGCTGCTGGCACGTCGGAGCGTATCGTGATATGGGTACCGGTCCGATTGTACACTTTGGTCGCAGATTTATCGGTTCCGGAGCTTTTCATGACGTTTACGCTCCAGTGGCATCTCGGTAACACCGTAGGCCAACAAAAACCCACTCGGAATTCGATTCGTGGCGGCACAAATCATTTTTTTTCCATTTGCGAGGCGGGCATTCGAACGTGGGATGGAACCAAAAATATTTAAGCACTTTTAGTGATACGGTTCTGTTCGGTAGACAGTGATTTATTCAAGTACAATGAAAATCAATCGATAAAAACTACAATAATTATTTGCCTTTTAAAATTAAATTAAGTGCGATTACTATAATATTATGTTGAACTATTCACTACGAAGTCTATAGGGTCGTTTTTAATTGTTCTCTTTTTTTTTATCTACGTCTTAAATAATAAGACGATTTTGAATTATTTATAAGCCTCTCCGGAAAATGTAGCCTGTTTTGAGTCCGCGTTGAGTTTTTATTTCTCCTATCTGGGGTGGCACGCCTTCTTAGGGAGACGAGATATTTAACACATAGATAAAAAAATTCCAATTTTATAATGATTCGTTTTTTTTGTTAATCGAACAAAAATTATTTAGCGAAAAAAAAACTCCATCAAGTTTTATTATACAATCGATTGAAGCGCAGTCAGGTGGCGTGAGATTTTTAAACACCTACGAGGGAGCGGCCAATAAAAGTGGTTGATTAACGCTAATCTAATTATATAGTATCTTCGTGGCGTTTTGCGTGATGATGTATGCATTTTCGTATGAACCCTTTTCGTCCTTCTCGTAAACGTTTTATAAATACAAACGAGAATACATCGGCTTTTCCGTATTGTTGTTGTTGTTTTTTTTTTCTGTATATTTAATCGACCGCCGGCGCTGTTTTCGTAACGTCCCTTTCCGAACGAACGACGACGTTTTAAATTCACATTTCCACCGCACGGTACAAAAAAAAAAAAAATTCTCCGAAGAGGCGAAACCGCGCGCCCAGTGCGTCGTAACAGTGTATATGATACGCTTTCGTTCGTTTCGGGGACATGCAATCGTATTCAGAGTATTTCCCGGGGCTTACATAATTTTTCCATTTGAACAACAGTCAAATATCGTTTCGAATTGTCCCACTTCTCCCCCTCGGTCCACGCAGTGTACGTATTATAGGACGATATTCTAATGCGCGCGTACGCGTTCGCAGTCGCGAGCGTACGAAATTCGCGACGACTAGCCGAGGTCGAAGAACCGATTGTCCCTTTTTTTTTTTTTGTAAACGTTCGCCCTCTAGCTGAATTACATACATTTCGAGTTTGGAAATAATCGATTTTGTTATTTTGGAATTGTGATGTGATTATTTTTAGCATTAGATTCGGATCGTGCTTCTTTTTTATTTCAAGTAATTATGACCACCAAGTCGTGGTTCTAAACCTGAAATTGACCGAGTTACCGCAGTGTCAATGATATACGTAGTCCATGGCAATATGTAATAACAACGACTGATTTCGAACGTTGCTTTTAGTAAAACGAAACTCGCGACCGGAGTCTTACACCACTCGCGTGTATTAATATTATTATCGTATGTCGGGAAAAAGTTGCGACGCCGGAAAGTTTTAAAATCGATTACCCATACCGGGTTTGCGTGTAAACTCGGGCACCTACATGATACGAGTGTATAATGAGACGAGAAGGTGTGTTTTTGAAATAATTTGACAGTTTTTCTTCTCGCCCACGCGGGTCGCAAACTTTGAACGTGTTACGTTACGGCCGCGTACACGCCTAATTCTCCGGAGTTGCCTTATCGATAATATTAATCTAATAGAAACACTACGGGTACTTTCGAACACGAATCCGTCGGGATGCGAATTCCGAGTGCGCCGTGTAGAGTTTTCGCAATACCCATTCTTCTCGTTCGCGTGTTTGTTACTACGACGATATTATTACAAGACCGCGATGTCGCATATTGTTCTAAGCAGCGACAGTTTACTTATTCTTATCTGCCCCTGGAGTTTTTAATTACTGTTTTTTATTTTTTGTTTACATTTACATTATTATAAAACATATTTATATATATATACTAGCTGACCCGGCAAACGTTGTTTTGCCAATGTCCAGTGAATTTTGCAGTATAAAAAATAACTGACTTATTGTAAGTGCGTGGCGACGACGGCGTCTACGATTGAAAGAGGAATGGTGCGCGCACGCACGCAATTTCGGTAAAAGTTATGTAATAATATATGACGTTGCGAAATCCATACCTTTTGCGTAAACGTCGTCGGGTTTTCGCTTTAAAATATTGTATACGCCTATCGAGCCTATCGACCAATGACTATAGATTTGCCTGCGATCGTATTCGACCGGCCAATGAAAAAAGTTCTATTGTTCATCGCACGCACGCAATTTCGATAAAAGTTATGTAATAATATGATATTGCAAAATCAATTCGTTTTCGGTAAAAATCTTCGGGTTTTTTGATGACATAATAATCATATAAAATTCAAATTACTCGCTGATCGTTGCATCTCAAAATCTAGACCGTGAAAAGTTTACACCCCTTCTTTTAAGGGTTGAATTTTGAAAAATAAGTTTTATTAGATTTATTTATATACATCCCCCTAGGGGAGGTGCTCAAACGGGGATTTTGTATTATGAAAAATTACTAACCTATTGTAAGTATGTACGTATATGTGAAAAGTATATGAAACACATATATATATTTTAATTGAAAATGATTCGCAAAAAAATTTATAAGCAATGATAATGGTCACTATGGTTACAGTATACGTACATAATATGTATAAATGGGTTATATGATATAAATGGGCTGACTTTTTCCCACAACCAATAGAAACCATTTAAAATTTCAAAAGTACATCACAAAATTCCCGTTTCAGCACCTCCCCTAATTTTTTTTTCTCGTAAAAACCTTCTCCTGGCAATTACGAACAATTCAAAAAAAAATTTGAGCCAAATCGGCCCAGCCGTTCTCAATTGATGAATTGTTTTACATTTTTGGCTCCATTTTTATATATATATATATAACCGTTCCAGAATATTCTCGGCGCTCGCCACATATAAATATTGAAAAAAAACTATTCTATCTTTTAAGTTGGTCCATATTATAAATGGTTACCAAATTTTATCAAAATCCGTTCAGTAGTTTCGGAGTTTATCGCGAACATACATCGTGACACGAAATTTTTATATATATTCGTACTGGAACTTTGAAATTGATCGAAATGTATTATTTACATTGGTGTATTCCGCACGAGCTTACTGTATTCAATTTTTAAACGTCGTATCGATTTTATCGCGCGAAACATTTCACTCGAAAAACCACGTTGGCGTCTAAATGTCAGACTAGACCGTACTACGATTACGCGACTAGGGCCCGTGTTAGATCGATTTTTAGACCGTGGATGGACCGGACTCGGCCGAGTTTGTTTTTCAAATAGACTGCCGAAAATATTGGCGATCGACCGTTCGATTTCCGTACATTACAATTGTCCAATACAAAACCGTAAGGGAAATACGAGTTTTCCCAATGCGAAAACCTTTCGTATGACGTACAAAATATACTCATATATCACAACAATAATAATAAAAAAACCTTCGTAAGAACCAGACCCTGCTGAGGTGAACCCTTCCTCTCGATCCGATCTCTGCAACTCGTGGCGCCGGCATCAACGTGTGTGTGTGTGAGTGGAGCGTCATGCATTTAGGCGTGTTACCTTTTATCCACATAATAGAAAATATGTTTGAGCGAGTTCCTTATAATGTGCTAAAGCAAGATAAAATATCACTTATATATTATATATTTAGTTTAGATCGAATATTGGAAACACAAACTCGTTATAATGTCAATAATTGTCACGTATAGTATATATCAAAATTTAAGTATTCGAAATTAAAAATATTTCCACTACAAAGCCAATGAAACAAAGTGTTTCGATTGAAAACTACATTTTTAGGAAATTTAACCACTCGTCCGTCGGAAGAACGGAACCGATCGAAAACGCACCGCAAGTGTTTTTTTTTTTAACGGCCACTGCCCAAACAAAGACGATGTTTTTAAATTAGGCACTCGCTCAAAACGCATTATGTCGGATCGCTCAAACGCTTCGAAACGCTTACAAATACTCGTCCGAACCTCCTCTCCGTGTGTTTGTGCCGAAGGATCCTCGACGGGAAATCGCCGATATCAACGCGCGCACTACGTGACCGGCGACGCGAGTCTCTTCCTACGACGTGATACGGTGGCGCGCGAGCCCCGCGTATGCGCCTTTTCGGTCGATAAAAGGATCTCATTACGCGCGGTCCTGTTCGTATATTATTACCGGTCGCCGCCGACGTCCTTATTTCATTCCGCTGCGGCAGCACCGGCAGTTTATTAAACGTACGTGACAGACCGCGCGCGCGATGAGACGAAGACGAAGCTCCGCCACCGTTATAAATTATTTTTCATACGATATTACATATTTATAAACTTTAGTAGACGTCTCGCCGCTCGTTTGTCCCCGCCCGGTTTTAAACGACCTTCAAAACCGAAAACTAAAATCACACAAACCGTCCGTTTTTCTAAATCATATCGGTTTTGCCGAATCGAATTTATTCATTACCGATTGAAATACATATTATAACTGTATCAATTTTGAGCGAAAAATTTAAATTTCGTTTTTCGTCTTTACTTTCCAAGCGTTATGTCGTGCGGCGTGTAAAAAATACAAGGCCGATTACGTTTCGGCGACGAAATCAGTTCGAAACTGCAACGATTCGGTAACAAAGCGTTTCGCGGACGGTTCAGTAGGTATGATTTCAATATTTATACGTCCGGATTACTTGTGGTCACTCCAAAGTCCGTGGTAATTTTTTTCACCCCGTCTGCCCAGGGGAGACGCTCGCGAATCGACGTCTTGTTTTTCGGCCGGCGGTTTGTAAATATACGTCCGACGGCGCGTGCAACCCGTTCGGAGGTCATGTTTCGCACCCGTGTCCGCGGCGGCGGCGGTCGTAAAACGAACTCGTAGTGAGTTATGGAGGACGACGGTCTCGCGGGAATATAATATTTTATGTAAACGCGACAAGTGAGCGACGTGAAGCGACGACACCCTTACATTGTATCGCGAATATACTACGTGTTGAAAATTGGTTTTCCGATTCGTTGGTCCGCGAAACATTTATCAACCGAAAAAAAAGTGTGATTTTTTTTTTTTGGCGATTTCGTGGGGGAAAAAAAACCCGCGTCCATATTTCACCGACAATGATAAAAATAACTACGCCGCGGCGTTTTAAATTTACACGCTTTGTTATTTTAATGTCCGCCGCCGACGCACACGCCGCCGGTCGAATTCGCTTTACGCTCCTACGCCTACTACCGGAATAAAAATATTATACCCGACCGGCAGGTCGCCGCGACGTGTTTTCCTATTCGGCCGCTCGACGATGTTGGAAAATATTCCGTCGCGACGAGACGAGAGACGTAATATTATTCACCGCGTGAAAAAAATTTGCTGCGATCGTCACTTTGGGCGAAAAGCATATCGGCTCTGAAATGAAAATAATAATACTTCACAATCAAATAATAATCTACTATTTCACTAAATTTCAAGTAATCTACTTAAATTTATACTCGGTGGTTAGCGAAATAACGAACGGTCATGTGGATGGCGGCGGATCAGATGTTCGACGGCCGAAATTATCGGGAAAAAATGTTTGATAAAAAAAAAATAAAAAGACTTCGATTGGAATTGAAAAAATCGAGTTTGCTGCAGACATTCGCCGGATATCGTGAAAATGCGGTTCTAAAAATGAAGATTTTTCTTCATTCCACTCGCCCGATGTTGAAAAATCTTACGTGAAATGAAATTTTATTTTTAACTATCGTAACGTTGCGGTTTATCAAAAAGTATACAGACCGTGTGAATATATCGTTGAAAATGACGTCCTCCGCGGTGGTGGTAATATAGTAATATTGCGAATAAACTCGTTTTTTTTTTACTTCAGCGCGTCGTAGATAACAAAATGACCGACGGAGATATTGATTATTCGAACGCCGAAAACATTTGAAAAAGACGCGATTCCACCGTTTTAAAAATAAAGACATACTGGTAGCGCAAATGAAAAAAAGTCGACTTTGCTGTCGATATACGTCTGCGCGCGTACTGAAGAACTTAATATAATCATCATAAAATACGGCCCCTAAAAAATGGAGAACGCTCGTTTTCGTTTTCCCTTCCATTTAGTCGAAATTCCATTTTATCGCTTCGTAATCATCAAAAAAAAACGTCGCCTCCGATGTCACGCGTGACTCGCCGTTGTTGGTCTCGTGCAGTCTTCTGTTTTAGTTTTCCATTCGCACGACGACGGCGCGTTTTACTGCTATGGAAAACAATATTAAAATTATAATCGTTGTTTCGCGGCGTCTTCGAAACGTTCGTTATGATTACATTACAATAGTCGTACCGTAATACGTCTCTATCGTTCGACGAGAAATCGGTTTTCTAAAATGAAGTTTCGCAATCTAAAAATCGCCGAGTATCTTCATTTACTAGTTTTTACGTTGGTAAATATAAAAACGAAAACATGTTTCGTACTTGAACGCGTGTGGTGGTATCGATTCTCATATTATGACGTTTGCGCGATTTCAACGATACATATATTATATTTCTTCCAGTTTAGGTCAAAGAGGCGGGTAAATATTTGGATGGTATATATTCAAAAGTCAAATAATTTCACGCCGAGTTCGTAGCCAGGAAATTCCGATTTGGGCGTTGAATTAATTTTCAAAATCACAGACCTACATCGCGTATACTGTTAATGGTTATTTTCAAAAAACGTGCTCGTCCTTAATTAGATTTATATGATTAAATTAAATATAATAGGTATACGTTTATTCTGGTTCTAATTTTCTTTTTTTTTCAACAAGTTTATTGTATCATCGCTCAATGAATATTATATTTTCGGATAAACGTATTTTTTTGTGAAGACATCGACTTTTGATCAAAAAAGTTTTTTTTTTCACGCATAGTTATATTCGATTTCTTTTTCCGGATTATTTCGTTTTCATATCAAAACGTGACCAACCGCCACGCCGTTTACACTCGTAATGTATTTCATAGTATGAAAATTAGTAATGAAATTCATACGTTTCGTGTATTTCAATCGACCAAACAACAAAATTGTTCACGTTTTTATAACAAAAAATATCGGAAATAAAACACAAATAAATTACAAAAAAATAAAATGTTTCCACGCCGCCGCCGCGCCGAGTTATCTAACGTCGACGACCGTACGCGCTATATCGTTGCAGAGTCGACAACAATAAATTGCGAAAATTCCAACAACAATGACGACGACGATAAAACAATTGTTGTGTAATAATTATGTAATAATAGTAATTACAATAAGCGTGTTTGCGTAATATCGGAATAATTGAACGATGGTCCGGCCAATGAATGCCGAGCTGCTCGCGCCACGCCTATACCAACGACTGCCGGGCTGCGCGCGCCACGCCAATACGTGACGCGCGCGACGGCGCGGTGTGCGGACACGAACAGTGTAGTGTCGACGAGCGAAAGCTCATTTCAGCAAATATTTTTCTCCGCAAACAGTCCTATTCCGTCGGCGAGAAAAACCGAACTTTCGACCGTGACTTTTCATTTGAATCGAACACCACATGCAGTGAGCGACCCGCCGGGAGGCCGTGAGTATTGCCGATTATATTTTTTCTTTTAGTTTATGATAGGTTTATTATTAGTTCTCGATTCGTTACGATTCGTAAAATCGTTATTACAAAAATTAATAGTAACTTTATTGTCATGAAATCTGTAACAAACCACAATTTCACGAGTGATAAAAATAGTCTATATTTCTCGAAAATCAAATACACGGATGATTACGTAATCGATTACATAAATTATTTTATTACAATCGTCGGATATATTTTTATGTACGGGATAAAATCTTCACGTCAGTGTCTGAAACGCTGTTGGTCAAAGCGAAGGTGTGTCCGTTCGCTCGCGTCACGTTCGCGTTGTTCCCCAATACTTTGCTCGGAAATCGCGAAATCGCTCGCGCGCGCTCTAGGACCGTGCGATTATTTTTCCCCGTAATAATCGAATGTTTCGATAATTTTCGATTAATAATAAACACTCGGCAATTTGATTATTTCGAATATTCTCACTGTTTTAATGCGGCGCGTACCCGTAATCTCGCAGATCGCTCGTTGAGCATAATATATCGCATAAATAGCGCGTGAATCTTGTCTGATGGCGATCACCTGGTCCAATTACGGTACATACTCTAACTCGTTTTTTTTTTTTATGAATATATTACCGTAACACGATGTTAGTAACAATAGTAACTCCGTCGACTCGATTTAAATATTTATAGTGCAAAAGTTTATGTTTCAATAACGATGCTAACGCGACCAAGGACAACGGTTTTTAAATGCTATTTTTAATTATTTCGAAAGAAACTCAGAAATGTACACGCGAGTATATGACAATTATTACGGTTGTGATGCTCGTAATAGGTATACCTTAATATTCCCCAGCCATGCCTTGTAGTTCAGTACAAACGGACTAGGTTTTCTTACTTAGTGAACCGCATAAATTTACTTAAACGAAATTAGTCATTCCACAAGGAGAAATAATTACTACCACTCCCGACGCAGAAAATTGAATGGAAACGATTTGTTTCGCGCGTTTGAGTTTCAGACGAAACACAATAAACAACTCTATTTCAAATGAAAGGTGTAATACTAATATTATAATAGTTCTGGCTAGATTAAAACAAAATAAACGTTTGTAAATTTAATCCATATTATAAATCTATTAAATATCGTGGTTCTCGTGATAACCGTAAATCGTTCCAAAAACTTTTTTACTAGTATCATTAAACATTGATTATACATAAAAACTAGACTTTTATACCACCAAATACCTATAAAAATGTATTTTAAAAACGCACAGAAAAAAACTAAACAAACTCGTAAAAATTTCCGTTAAAAATCGATTCAGAGATTTAAAAATAAAAGACGCCCTTAAAACTGTTCGACTTGTAAATATATTTTTCAATTGAAAATCTCAAACACATCGGAGTAGAGTATAACTTTTATGTAGGCTTGAATATCAAATCGTATTAATAGAGGAAAAAAATATACGAAAATGTAAACGATAAAATCGTGAAATAAATCATTTTGATAAATAGAAAAACTGTACGAAAAATCTTAGAGCGTCAAAAAATGCCCCGAAAAAAACTAAAAATAAAAATACTAATATTAACTTTACATTCTTATCTCGAAAAAACCATCGTTTAAGACGTTTAAAAAATAAAAAAAAGTACCAATACGAAATCCGTCGAATTCCCAACGAATAGCATAATATACTTTATTACGTATTAAACATATCTTATGTTTACGATATTATATTAAATTATTATGATATTAATATTGTTTATAATCGCTGCGACCGGACGCTACGTAAATATTAGCCGTATAATAATAGTGATTACGTCTGACTAATCGATCGCGGGGAAACGTAAAATCGTTCGGGACGGAAGGGAGCTCGAGACTATCCGAACTGCGCGCGGGTCGTGCGGTTTGTTTGCTTGATTCTCGGAGACGGTTTTCGCTCGCCCATCGCGCGATCGCGCCATTGTTGCGTTTTTTCACTATTTTTCTCCTTCGTTTTCTCGTGCGAACGCAGCAGAGTAAACGACGCGGCGGCGGCGGTAGTTAAATATGGGAAATCGAATCAGAAATAACCGTATTATAGCCGTCGCGGAGGAACCGCGGCGTGTTTGCTTTGCCGTCGTCGTGTACGATACGACGAAGAGCGGGTTTCGCGACACGCGTATTTTTTTTAAATCACTAGAAACTGTTTGTTGACCTGGAACACAGGGGCCGCGTGCGAAAACCGCAGACGACGGCGAAAATAAATTAATACCCGACGCGACGCGCCGCCGGGACGGGGTTGAAATTCGTTTCCGTTCCTTCGGAGACGCACGCGGCGGCGCGCGGCGGCGAGTGTCAATTTATATGTTTATAGTTTGTTTTGATTTTTTCTCCGAACGTTTGGTCGAAAAAAAAACAAAAATTGTAAAATAACCGTCCGGACTCTGGTAATAATCTTATTTTACGACTGGTAACGGCGAGCTTTTTTGACATAAATTCTGAATTCGTGCAATCAGTTATTCCGACTCTGAAAATAATTTATTGTTTTTAGATTTTCGGGAAATAATATTTTGCCCGTGAAGTCGAGTGAATTTATTGCCGGATTTCATTCGCTCGATTTCGATCGGGCTGCACTTAACTTTAGTCCCGAGACGATTTTTTGCGGTCCAGTTAATCGGATACGTTGCGAATAAAAAAAAAACGATCTTTTATTATTGGTATTCGCACCTGCTACTTGATCTGTATTATTCTTTATGGTTTTTAATACCGGATTTTTACCAAATTATTTCAACACTTTATTTTGAATGTGATAAACAAGCGTGTTATATCGAACGGAATAAATAAATAAATAAAAAAAAAAAACACTTAATTTTAACAAGAGCGGTCGTAGTAAACCTCCCGCGAATGCCCTACAAATATGCTACACTGTATTATGTAGTAATAATTTGTTGTTTATTCGTTTTATTTCGAACCGTCTCGTTTTTCCCCACTTTTAAAATTTGAAACAATACACAAATTCACAGTATTTTTTTTCTTTCGCAAAAGAACCATTTTTGTTTTTTTCTTTCGACATATTTTCGGATAATATTTCTTTGCATTTTATTATTTATTCCTTATTATTATGCAATCATATCACAGCCTAATATTATAGTTGGCCTAAACTTTTCGAGTACTTTAGAATTAAAATATGTGTTTACAACTTTACACTGTTACACGACGTAATAGATTTAATTTTTCTCGTACGAACGTGTAACCTAAATCGTTTTCGCTTTATTACGACTATTACGTTGCGGATATTATCGTCGAAAAACAATTTCAATGACCTAAATGGTTATCTAGATTTAATCGAGTACGATAAATATGCAGAGAACAATATGATTTAAAAAAAAATATTTATAACCGTATAAAACTCGAAAACGCTTTTAACCGTGTGATAGAATATATTAAAAAGATGAGTTGTATAACATTAGGTGACGATAAAATCGTATTCGTGATTTCGTCATAGTTAATGCCCATTGCTTTTCATTGATTTAGGTCATACAATTATGCGGCATAACGTGCAATTGTGCCCAAATATTTGCCGATTTTTTTTTTTCCTCTAATATTATACCTCAAACGTGTCATACGATCTAAGTAGAGCGCGATCTGAATAATTTATTCAATTTATTTCCGACGGGGAAAACGAGTAGAAAACATTTGAATAGTAAAATAGTATAATATTATTATCCGACAAAGGGTATTAGCTGGAATCGTCTAAAACGGAGAATGACGAGTTACCCTCCGCAAACGGAATGGATCGATTACACGAGCGGCGATAACAGTTACACACTTACTTAATTAAACGAATAAATATGGACAAGGCGCCGTTTTGTTTTCAAATTACTATCTTAACCCGTCGTTGGTACACATATTATAGTTCGTAACACGATTGCTACATTGAAAAAATGAAATTGAAATTGAAATTTCCAACCCGTTTGAGCGATAAACAGATAGGTTTAGATTTAAACTCGACGTAGTGTTATCATCCGCAAGTGTGTTTTTGTAATTGTTTGAGGCGCACAACAATAACGAGTATTTCGATGTAAAATTTAAAAAGATAAAATCTCTAAAACTCGCCTCGAAAATAAACCCTAAAAAAAATGAAAAAAAAAAAAAAAATGCTAAAATCCCAAAATATGTAAAAATTATACAGAACCGTCTCGAAACGCGTTTCGGTGCGAAGCCCGCAGCCGCCACTCTTTTGAGTCGATTATTAAACAGACGCTAAAGAATAATTTTCGTAGTAATTATCTCCCATAGTTTTTTTTTTTCACCGCGTCTCTCTTATCGTTACCGATACTCTCGTATTATATGGTTTCGGTATTGTTTTTTCCTTCTTCCGCGTTCGCGGCCCGATCGACCCCGTCGATAAAACGCGCGGTTCGCCGACGATATAATAATAATAGTTCCATTAGCGGCGCGATTGTCGAAACGATATTATTATTATAACACACCACCACCGTATCGAATAAATCAACCGGCGCGCGTCGCGACAATTCGTACTTTTAGTAAAAACCCCGGTTCCGGTAATGCGGTGGGTTTTATTTTCGCTGTTCATCTGCATATTATCGTCGTTATTATTGTTGTTGTTGTTGATATTATATTATTATATAGAGTGTCGGCGACCGTTTTGTGCCGAATCGCGAACGTCACGGTAAATAAAGTATGATATATCATTATTATTATTATTATTATTGTTACGTATCGTCCGTCGACCACCGACCGTCATTAATCAATATTTAAATTTATATACGTTATTGTATTTCGGACCGACGATATTAATCGACAGTTCGAAAACGATGACGCCGCGACCGCGACAAAATATTTTACCGACGTTTCCGTCACAATAGTATTATATTATATTGTCTCGCCGACGACGGCAATATCATATTATAATATTATTTTTCCTCACTTTGAGCGGTAGACAATTAAAATCGGAACATTTAGAGAGTAGTTTTTTAATAAAAGCAATATAGTGCCGGAGGTCGGAGTAGGGTGAATACGGGTCAAGGGTGATTGATATCCTCCGAGTTGGTCTTGTAAATTTCAAACCGTTTCTTTACAATAACGATTATCAGCGAAGGAGCTACAGGTATCGAGAATAAGATTATATCGATTTTCCGGGATTTTCATAATTTTTATTACAACTGCGTAGAAGTGTTTTTTGAATCGACCGCCCCAAATTAACCCATTTAGACAACAACATTTTATATCAGAAATCCTTCCTAAAGTTGTAAGTTAGACGATTGATTCTAGTCGAAAACGTGACGATAAAAAAACTCATAGTTAAATCAATACATTTCTCGCCGTTTAAAGTCACAGTCTATAACGGACCACGTACGATTTTTTTCCAACAACCGTACCTAAATTGTAACCGAAAAAACCTAATGAATTACACGTCTCCGATCTCGCACCACTCGTTTAGGACCGAATAAATCCGTCAACACATACTCTGCGGACATACTCGTGATGACATAATCGTGTAAACGTTCAGGGTGAGATTTCGAAGAGGCGTTTGAGTAAAAAAAATCCTGTCGAAAATGATGGCGTTAAATTGAATAACGATTGACGCGAGTACCGACAACAATTATTATTAATAACGGTCGATATATTTTGCGCGTAACGATTTTCGTAAAGGAGTAAGAGAAAGAGGAGCGATGAGGTGTGAGGGGAGGGGGGGGGGCGCGTCGCCGAGCAAAGGAAATATTATCAGAGTGCAGGTAAACACAATTAACGAGAACGTAATATAAACGCGTATAGACGTGTATATATCGAGTCGCGTCAATTTGAAAATTTAAAAGCCACAGCTCGTCTAACGTATAAATATTCACGTAATAGAGTTTTCGGTTTCACGTCGTCGAAAGACGTATAATAAGTTTCGTTTCGCCCTAAATTCAGTATGAAATTCGAATAAATAATAATTGGTTTATAGCGCGCATATATAGATACGTTTCTCGTATTAACATTGTTTGTGCCCCTCCGTGTCTCCGATTTTAACGAAATTAATAGTTTTATTTCGACGGCGTTTCGAAAGTTTTCCGCCGTCTTTCCGCTGCTTATTTATGCAGTGTGTGCGGCGGCGGGGCGGGAGAAACGGAGAACAGAGCTTTTCGACATGCCTCCGGTGTCGCCGCCGCCGCCGCCGCGCACCGATCGAGAAACAATCGAAAAATTTAATACTTCCGACTAAATGATACTAAATACGAAAACGAGAAACGGTTTTATTTTCTATTTTCGACGCGAGGAGAACGTTGTCATAACGACGAAAAACACGCGGAGCGGTTACTATTGTTACGTTATGTTATTGCTATTGTAAATGTTGAACGTGAGGGTTTCGAGATTTTCCTTTTGTTTCCGAAAAGAAACGGACGAATAACAAACAGGCGGCTATACGCTCGAAACCAACGTACCGACGTGTTATGATTTTCTCGTTTTCGAATAGTAGACACAGTGTGGACTTGATTTTTTTTTCTTTTTCAAGTTTTGCACGCACGGTTATACGTATCGCAGTGTGGGTGTGGGAAACCGGGACTTTCTGGCTGGTCTTGAAACGGTTTGAAATAATTTTTCCGATAACCTTAAAATGCGCGTTTCAAACTCTATGCGGTTGATGAATAACGCAAAAACAGATTATTGATTTCGAAATCCGGCGATTTCCCTTTCCGGCCGAATGAATTACTACCCCAAAACAAAAACGATAAAAACGCGTCGATTCGTTTATATATTCCTTCGTTTCGCCGAGACGCTTATTACTCGCACAGTCGTCGGACGATATCCGACGTATTATTTTATATGCGCGGACGGACGGGGCTTACAAATTTAAACTAATGGACGGGCGACAGAATTTTCGTTTTTTTTTTTTCCTCGAGACTAACAACATAACGTTATTGCAATACATTTTTCCCGGTTTTATAAATGAAAACAAAGTATGGCGCGATATCGGAAAGCACTCGGAATGTCTCGTGCGCGCGAACGTCCGGGAGAGAAATTTCCTTTCCCGTCCCGAATCGAATCAAATAAAAATCTATCGTTTCGTCTGACGGCGAGCTTTTTAATGTGCAGATGAAGACGAATGCGAACATATTATAGTATTATTATCTTTTCATCGCGTTCGTAATCCGCCGACAGGCGAATACGCGCGCGCGAAATTCGTCGGAAATATTAAGAAATCTTTTCGTTTTTTTTTTTTTTTCACAAACATTTATGTTTCAAAATATTTATCGGTTACCATCTTAATCACTAATGAGGACCGCGAACCCGTACCACTGATTTGTCATTGTTTGATGCACTAATTTGGAAATTAAATTCTGATAATATATCCTAAACGTTGTTCGTTTGATTTGCACAATTTGCACACCGCGTTTCTTATAAAAAACCAATCGAATTATACGATTCCCTATTTTATTATGGTAAACAATACACACATTTATTTTTAATATTTCATATTTTTTTTTTAAATTCAATACGTTTCATATTGTACTTACATTATATTATTATATCGTATAAGTAAGGAAGTTAATTTTTCAATTTAAATTTTTAAATAATTATTACTGTTATTGGCGTTGAAGACATTGTTTATTATTTAGTAGAATTGATTGCGTTTGTTATAACATAAAAAGCTTGGAAAGTTAATAATATTTTTTAACTCAGTTAAGTTAGTGATATTTTTTTTTTAAATTAGGTTCATAGTTAAAACTAATTGGTATTTTCCAAGGTCCAATTAAATTAAATATTAAGTAGACGATTTAACTCGTAATTAATTACATTTTTTATAATACCCGATTGAATTAATTTTTAATCTATCTCAAAACAACGAAATGTTCGTTCAATCGTTAAGTATTCGTCTGTTGCTCGTGATCGCGGACCGCGGGGTCTTCGTGCGAGTTCTCGAGAACTTGTTCCGGGCGATGTCTTTTTTTCATCGAAATCTCGGGCGACTGACTGAACAGTCGTCTCGTTTCGACTCGGTTTCAAATCGATCCGGTACGACGGCAGCGGCGGCGGCGGTCGGCCGTTCAAACGGTTCGCGTTGATGAGATCAAAGCGATTAACGAGGGATTGTTAATATTAGTATGCAAATAACCCGCGCGAAACCGCGTCCGGGTACGCCGATACCGTTATTTATCAAACCGATAACGCCGCGACTAAAAACCAATCGTACGCAAAGCGCCCGAACATTTGAATAAACCAACACAGCGCGTCCCCGCGTTCGACGACTCTCGAGCAGTCCCGAGAGCGGTCTCGGAGAAAACCATAGGCGTGTTCCCGTCAATATTGCGATACAATGAAATACATTGTTAATTTTGTATTTAGCGCCAAACGTCTTGTTGTGTGGGCTGTCTGCTCGATCGGACGCACGTGCGCGCGTCCGTCGCAAAGCGATTAAAAACGATTTGAACTCTGCCGACGAAAAGAATTCCGCTATAAAGCGATAGATATTTCGAAATTCTCTAATACGTAAAAAATTCGTAGAAACTGTCCGTCATAGACGATAAAATATCCGCATAGTAACAAAGTGTCGTATTGTTAGACATATACGTAAATAATTCGTTGAAAATTTCAAAATTTTCCAATTATTTCCATGTAAATAAAATCGAGAAATAAAAAACATTTTATTGTACCTACCGACGATAAATTTTATATCCGATCGTAAAATATTAGCACAATTCATACCGCGATATCTTTTATTTTCATTTATATATCGGTATTATTGGGGGGAGTATTTAATGATTTTAAATCAAATATTCATATATTTAATCATACGGTGTTATTATTTTTAGATTACAAAACGATTTTATTTTTTATAGATTATTTTATAGTCTTGCGCTTAATAATATTATGACTTCGATGATTTTTGTGACCTAACATGGTCACTCTTTTTTTCTCTTTTATTTTTTACGACGATCATAAGAATATTATTCTTATTTATGTTTTAAAATTGAAATTTAAGTGTTCGTTTAAAGTATCAAAAGAACTCATTATTGGATAAATCCACGTGCGCGACGACTGTAATAATGATTTGTGAATCGTATCTAACCGATTGTTGAATCTGTTCTCGAGAGAATATTATTTTTCCGTTATCGATTCACTGTGACAAGTGAATCTATCAGATTGTCACGTTTTCAAAATTGTAAATCGGAAACTTATTGGAGGTACTCATCACAGCGGATATCTTGACAACTATTCTGTTAATAATAGTTTCATTGTATGGCAACGAGTCTTCGCGAGCTATTATTTTTTTTCCTGCTCTTTTCATAAGTGATTACTTTTTCGTTTTTAGTTCCGATCGAACGTAGAAGTAATTCCATTTCGAACTCAAAATAATCGCGTTCTATTCGTATATGTTTATAATATTGTATCGTTGGACCATCGTCGAGTTACCGATCAATAAATTCTATACATTGAAAAATAATATAATAAATTTGAAAACAACAATGAATACATATATTGAAATGCAAAACGAAACGAAAAAATAAAAACAACATTCGCAATGAAATAAAAGATATAAACAGTTTTTAGTGTTGAAAAATTATTTTAGACAGACTATTATTGGTTTTATTATAATTATTATTGAAATCGTATCATAGTTTTTCCGAGTTCATATCAACTTTCTACAATAAACACGGTGATAAATATGTTTATGATAACTCGAGTACCGTGTGTGACTAGACCGAATTTTCAAGTCGAAAATTGAAACATCACGACCGAAAGGATTGATCCGTAGACAATTATAATAATTTACGAGTGACAATGTAAATAATTTTTATTTTTAATTCGTTATTCAAAGAAAAAAAATCACAATTTTTCTAGTTGACCGCGACAAACGTCATGAAATCGTTACTAATATTCAATGTTTTTATATTTCTATTACATGATTTATACAATTTTTGAACACAATACGAATTTACGACTACTACTCGCCAAATAAACGACGTATTTCCGCTCTGATTTTTACTATCGGATTCTCTGCGTCGTCGTACAAAATATTAAGTCACGCCGAAAGAATAATAATTTATGAAAAATTATTTATGATAAATAACAATAAATTATGAAATTAATAATTTATGGTCGCGAGTATTTTTATTCGCGCGCGGTATATAGTAATCATTTTTCAGACGATTTAATAAGACGATATATAATAATAATAATAATAAAAAAAACGATATTTCTTTAATGTGCGTTCTTTTTTTGGTTTTTTTTACTTAAATTAATCCGATAAAACTTAATACGGTACGGTGATTTTGATTTTTTTTTTCGTTTTCGGCAGTACAACGAAAACTAATTAAATCGAAATTAAACAAAAAAAAATACGCGTAAAAAATGGGTCGGTGCTCTTATAAAATAAATAGCGATTTTGCCGGTTAAACGTATGTTTATTTACACGCACACATTTTATTATGTTTTCGTTGTTTCCACGACGGCAGTACTCGCGATATTCCAGTTCATTGAAAACACTCGATTACGTCATCGTCGTTATTAATTATGGTGTCGGCACCGATTTGTGCGAATAATATTATAAACGGATTAAATAATCGTTTTGTTATTAGCGTTTTACCGCGACCCCTTGAAAACAGTGTCGAAAACCGAACGACGAATTTCAACTATGATCCTTTGGTTCTAAGTATGACTTGAGTAGATTTAATCAACTTTTTTAAGACCAGTAATTTGAAAGCTTGAAAACGTCTACATCCACAAAAATGTATAGAAATCACCTGTTTCATTCCTTCGATAATACGAGTAATATTCTTCTCTGACTCGAGTCGATCGGTCGAAAAAATTTAAGCATCGAATCTACAAAGAGAATAGAAAAAATTGTTTTGGGACCAAAGAATAGTAATTTAAAGAATATTTTTAAAAAATTGTCTTACTTTTGTCGTACGAGATTTGCTACGTCATAATCTTTTGCGGAAAAATATTTGTAGTCAAATCAAACGTGGTCGTTGTCTTCTATAAAGTTAAGAATTCGCGTAAAAACCATTGCGGAAAAATATAAAGATTATTATTTGTTATAAATTAAATCGAATCAAGAACGTTAACACACAAGCGCGCTCTGTTCAGTATGAAAATGTTTGAGAAAAAATTAAAAATCGACGACCGCTCTGCTGCCGCGTTAAAATGCGGATCGTCCTCGACCCCGGGACAGTAAGGAGTTTACCGACTCGGTCCACCTGGTCTCTGGTCAAACAAAGAAGTTTGACGAGGAGAAATCATTATTAACGGTCGCCGTTGCCCCGCGCCGCCGCCGCCGGAGAGAACTGTGCAAAACAAATAATATAACCGGGGAGAGCGGGGGGAGAATCGTCGTCTAATTCTACTCGCCGTTTCTGACGTTCGGGAGTGGATTCAATAAACACAACGGTGGGCCCAGACGGTTTATTATTATATTGCGGCGAGAGCGGGCATTTTTTTTTTTTTGTCCTAAAGGAAAGAATAAAGAACGATAAAAAAAAAAAATAATAATAATAATAATAATACTTCCGAGAAGAGAGAAAATATAATAAAAATATATCACTACTTCGGAGGACGGAAAAAAAAGAAGAAAACGTTTGATTAACTCGCCGCTCTGCCCCCCCAGAGAACGTTACACAAACATTTGTTACGTCCGGAGTCCCACACACGGCGAGATTGTCACACGCCATAAAACCGGAACAGCGGGCTCCTCTCGATCCGAGGCTTTTCCAAACTGTAGGCCACGATCGCACTTTTAGCGCGTGATTTTAGAGAATCGGTTTTTTATCATCCGTGATTTTAGAAATCGCAATGAAAACATTACGTTTTTAATAACGAAATGTACGCGTCAGTCCTTAGAATTCGATTAATAAATAGTAGACGGTCTTATAGTAGTCTTTTTCTTTTTATTTCACAATTAAAAAAACATACTCAATTCTTTAGATGAACGGTTGAATTTCGAATTTACGATTTAAGTACGATATCACTGTAAAAATGTTTATGAATACACGATCAAATACTATAAATCAGTGTGAAAAACAAAAATATTGAAAGTCACGTTCACATAAATCAGTGGCTCTTAAATCGTTTGGGATCGCGAATTTATTTTAAATATAAAATATAGCCGTGGACCCCTTCTACTAAAAAAAAAACGAAAAACGAAAAACTAATTTGTTTTTATTATTATACTTTGCGGCTCGACGTGTTGCGTTTATTTTTATATTAATAATAATATTATTAGTCTTAGTTACACGAGCCACACGAAGTGCTTGGTTAATTGCGAGTTTCCGATCCTTGATTTGGAATTTGATTGATCCTTACCGTGCCCGTATATCAAAAAAATCATCGAAAATATTTTTATTTATTTACGTTCACAATCCACTTGGCTTTAGGGTGCTCGCGTGAACGTGAAAGCTCATTAAATTTATAAATATTAAACAAAAACGAGTAATAATAATTACAAAGACCACAGCGCGAACGAAAATTAATTGGCATTTAACTAATATTGATAAAAATGTATTTAAATTTTGATTTATACGAAAATGAAAATATGTAAAGCAATATAATTATTGTTTATAAATAAATAACTATTTTCCGACTGTACCAGGCAAGTTTTTGTCCACTACGCCTAGTCTAAAGCGAAAAACAATTACAAAGACCCCCGCGACGTATTTCCGTTTAGACTCGTAGAACAATATCTGACTGTTTCAAATGAAAACATCAATACTCCAACGGTATATTTCAGGTAATCACAAACTTAAACTCATAATATATATATTATTTCTTTTTGAATTTCATTGCTTACATTTTTTTCGATGAAAATGTATTTCGAATTATTTTTCAAGAGGTTCCATATAATGTTTTCTATTAGAAGTATCGTTTTCACATGTAATTATTAATTTTCGGCACACGAGCCGGTATTGGACTAGTGGAAAATCTCGAGACACTATTATATTATGAACGAAAATTACTTTCGCCTTGTTTTTTTTTCAAACACTCTCAAATCCCAGTAAAAAATGGCGCTCGTAAAATACTAACTCTATCAATATTATATCATACGTATACGCACGCGGCGTCGAACGGGCGGGCGCGCCGCCACCGTAGTGCGTTGTACGAGTCACTGCCCACTCGAAAACGTGTCAATAATTAAACACGACGATAAACGACTTGACGGTAAATCCGTCAGAGTGTGTCGTCGCATATTATAACGGCTTAAATCCCGCCGAGGTCAATAACGATAATAATAATTTATTACAACAACGCGTTTACAACGGAGACGATAACAATGATAACATAATAATTACGATATTATAATAATACCGTCGTCGTCGATTGGTTTTCTCGAAAACTCATTGCCGCGCCGTCGTCGTCGTGAAAACGCGATTTCACGACGTAAAAATAATATACGTTTTAAAAGCGTTCCTAGCAGTGGATATTATAATACGTTCGGATATAATTATTATTATATATTATACGACGTTATTAGTATAATTTCGTGTGGTATACGCTCGAGGGGTTCAAATTCAAAGGCTTCCGATCGATAATATTACCTGTATATTATTATTATTATTATACTATTATCGTACCACTCGCGTGTAAAACGCACGTTCGCAGTCTTCATTCGCGCGACGCAATATTATAATAATAATTACCGTTCTCTCTTGGATTATTATTCAAAACAATAAACACCGTCGTCGGTGACTTTTAAACGTTTTTCCTCCACTGTTGGTATATAACAGGGGTGGCCACAACGAGGCTCGCGAGCCACACGCGGCTCTTGAACCAAATCTAGACTAAAATTAATAAATAATTTAAAATTCTGTTAGAATCGTTAGAAACGTTAGATAGTGTTTTTATCGTCACAGTCGTCGTTATTAGGTTTGGATTGGCACTTAATTTGATTTAAAATGAAAAATGCGTATTCATTTTATAAACATCGCTTTACAACGTGGCTCGCCTCGAATTAGCTTTATAAATTTGCGGCTCTCAAAGTTAAGGTTAGTAGCCACCCCTGGTATATAACATTCACTCGCCGAACGGACACATTTTCGGAAATCTTCGATCCGTAACGTTGTTTCTACGTAAAAAGCGCGACACTCGTTATATTTTTTTCTCGAATTTTCATTTTCGGATACTTAAAACTAATCCTCGTTTCTTCAACCCTGTTGCTGTATTGATCAAACTCTCGTCGAGATTTAATTTTCTATACTATAAACCAGCGCCCCGCCCCCGATAATATTTTTAGAAACAAACGATTATTAAAAATCATCAATATCCGGACGATGGTTTGTTAAATGGAAAAAAAAAAAAACGAAAACGTTCGCGCGCACGCGTACTATGAAAACAATAAAAATCCTTTCGTGCGTTCGCCGCTCGTCCTGGTCGTCGTTGCCGTGGAAGTAATAGTCCTCGTATCGGCCGAACCTTTCGCTCGATTCGATTTTTTTTCCTTTCTCGAAAGCGCCCATTCGCTCGTACCCGCCGCGTAGTATTGTCGTACGCGCGTGCGCTCGTCACGTCAGAGATTACCTCTGTGTTCGGGTCGTCGTCGGGCCGTATTGCACGGCACACGTTTCCGCGTAATTCGAATTATTACGGTCGCGTTGCGCCAGACGAGGAGACGACCCGTCACCGCTCGCTCTTATTATTGTATTACCATCGTCACAAATCGTTATCGCAATCAATTCTCATCGGCTGTCAGGCTCACGTGGCCTTTACCTTTTTTTTTTTTTTTTTATATATTCTATTGTTATTTAAGAATTTTCAGCGATACGCAATAATATCAGCGCGCGACGATTATTTAGCGGCGAACGACGAAAACGAAAACAATATTCGAGATCGATAAAAACTCGGGCCCGGGTGTCGATGACTACTTAATGATAACTATTTCGTTCACCTCGTCTCGTCCTTCTCGAAACGTCTCGGAAGAATAGCTTTTCCGACCGCGCAAACACGAAATCAAATAATTTACAATATTTTTATTGCGCGTTCTGTTTTGTTATTTATTTTTTCTTCTAACCGTTTTCCCACCGAATCGAGAGAAAAATCTAGACTTTACGCACGCGAAAAATAATGTAATACAATATAATGGAAAATAATATTGTTTGCTCTTTTAAACCTTATCGAATTACGAGTGTCCGTTTAAGAGTCTCGTCGTATATGAGACACCGTGATCATTATTATTTTAAAACGTAAATAAATAGCTCTAGCGATTTCTACGATTTCAATGGTATTGTGTCTACGTTTTCGGAGCATTAATTGCTTTCAAATGCGGTATTCAATTTATTTTTATTTTTTTTTTTAAACGCGCCGACAATATCTTAATATTATTTTTCATAATCGATCACACGTCTGAGCGATCGTCGTCATACGCGTCCGTCTCGGGTACGTTTTCATTTTCACGATGATGTGCACGTTTGGACAACTTTAACGGCACGCGAAAACAAACGATTTTTTCCCAATATATCTCAAAAACCGTACGTACTCGTAGAACTCGACACGTTCTTTTCCGAACACCCTGTGGGCCGAAGGTTCGAAGAACCCGCCGGAGGTTTCGTCCTCGGAGTTTCCCGACTACTCCGCCCCAGTTGTCTTCTGGCCGAGCGATTTAACGACGACGCCGCGAACGGACGACGGATGTATCCGAAATAGGATGTATCTCCAAATATAATATACACACGGTAGGTGACGAGATTCGTTTTGTTTATTTTATTATTTAAAAGTATTAGTATTCCGTACTGTCGATGGCTCTGTAGTTTTTTGTTGTTTTTTTTTTTTTTCTGTTGAGTTTACTCACCTATATTTTCTGGCACGCGAATAAAATTGTAATCTCTTAATTACAAAACTTTGGCTCGTGGCCCAAATAAGGTTAACCGTCTCCGATATAAATAATATAGAATACGGCAACGGTCTTCAACTTATTAGTTGGACCATAGCTTTAGTTGTTGTTGTTATTTACTCTTTGTGCGACCGATGTGTTTCGCCGAGAACATTTTCCAGCCGGTTTATAAGCATATAAGTATGTTTACTGCTGTTTTTTTTTTTTTATAAGTGAAAAGAAAAATGACAACTATTATTTTTCATTAACTCTTGACAATAACAATCAATGATCGTTTGCATTTGATTTAAAAGTATAAAAATATATAATATTTAAAAACAGAAAAATGAAACGACATCACGACGTGACAAAAAAACCGTTTATGAGTATTTTTTTGAGAATTTCTTCATTCCGTACTCGGCGAAAATATAATCCGCTCGTTCTCCGCCCGTCCCGAACGTAACCGTTATTTCGCTGAAAATATAATATTATTTATCGTCGCGGATTGTATTCGTTCGATGTAAGAAAAAAAAATCTTTTCACCGTCTCGCGAACACGTTTCTCTAATATCATTACGAATTGTTTACCTGCTCAATTAAGAAAACGGTGGAAAAAAGTTTCCTCGCATTGTCGACGAGACACGAACGAAGACGCCGCGCGGTAAAACAATTTTAACATAAATCCCGAAAAGCATATTATTTTTCTCCGACTAATTCGTAATCAACGAGGTTTTTATATTTCGCAGCGACGACGACGTCTCATCGTTTCTATGTGGAAAGAAAGAAAAAAAAAAAACATTAACAAAAACAAAAAAAAAAAAAAAAACAAAAACTGTTCAATTCAAACGCGCCGTGTAACGCCCGTTTTATTTTCGAACAAAGCGATTCTGATTGCATTGTCTGACGACGGTCTGTGCGCGCGAGAGCGTCTTGAAACGGTCTAACAATTATGTTACCTCGAGCGGGGCCGCGGCGCCGTGGAGAAAAAATGAAATTTCCATCTCTACTTTTCCCGGTCGCATTAGATTATTACACCGAAAATCGCCAGTAGAATAGACGAACGGTTTGAATTATTTAACGTCGCGCGATCATTATCGATGCGTACGCAATAATGTCCAGTCGACGTCGGCCCGTGACAATCGCGCCGCTACAGGCTTGCGTGCACTGCAAGTATGGAAATAGTTTGTTTGACGTTATTGCGAATTTTGAATCGAAAGAAACGTGGCCCGACCGAAATAGCGAAATCAAAACGTTTCCATACTAAAGGTAGTACTCGGAGTGTTCCAGAACGATTTGCCAAACGTTAAACATATACTCTCTAGTTCTATTCGATATTTTTGAGGATCTTTTTATTTTTTAATAAATATTACGACGCCGCGCTATATTTACTTTCATTTAACTAGAAATCAAAAACACAATATTATCCCTTTATCTATCGCTTTAAAAAAAAAGTAGAGATATAGCCATTTCGTAAACTAAATTTTTTAATAATTTTCGGTACCTCAACAACGATCGTCGTATATCTTCGTGTTACTAATAAATATATTATTAACTTACATTATTATAACTTCCGTTAGTATTATTATTTTTACCATTGTTAATATTATTATTGTCGCAATACACTGATAATAATATATTGTGTATAATATATTTTCAGTTGATATATCGATTTAAATGCGAATAACACTCATAACCCTTTGAAATGCGAATTTTGGAAAATCCTGTCTTGGTGCGCTTCAATATAGTACTCAACAAAATCCCTCAAAATCTCAAATGAATCGGTAGAACGGTTAATCAGGACCAGTGGCGGCTCGTGAGTAAATATTCTTGGGAGACTTGGAATTTAAATTATTAATAGCTTGTTGAACATGAATTCTAAATAACTGCAGTGATCTAGAAAAATCTTTTTATTGAACGATTAAGCGCTCCTAAAAAACTACGGTACTATCTTTAAGTTAATAAAAATTTGATACAGACGACTTCTCGCGAGCTTAGAAAATAAAAACGAAATAAAAACAAAGGACTATAATTTACCGGGGGGTTTTCTCTTTTCGGATCGGATTGGCCGTGGTTTGGGAACTACCGCCCAAACATTAACCGCAGCTCTTTCTTCGGGGACGTGACGGACTTACAAATTTCAAAAAGAAACTTACGAATAAAGGGCTATGAATTACAATTTATTCGGATCGATTCGGTCGTGATGGGGTAGGAGAACGTCTGAAACGCTTCCAGTGGACCGACCACGGTGGTGTATACCGCGGCTCGGACGACGAAACCGTGCGCAATAGATTCGTAGACTTTCTGTTTTTTTTTTTTTCAAACAACCGATCGTTATTTCTTTTTAAAAAAAACTATCCAAACATTACGCACGCGCGACAGCGTAATCTATATACAACATTACTGTAATAGCGCAGCCGAACGTTTTATGCCGACGACGATGTATTATTGTTATTGTTACATTATAATCTCGTGCGCGAGCGCTGAGAGTACGGCGGCGGCGTCGGACGCGTCTCATTCGCGACTTTGGAACATAACGGGAATTAATGTGTTGGCATAAAACATTTATTTCAATACGACTGCGCGTCACTGCGGCCGGATAGACGTATAATAGTGTAAGTACCGGCCGCAGGCCGTTCCGAGACGAAACCGACGACATTATTTCTAATATATATACAAAGTGCATTAAATGCAATGCGCGTACATCCTCATAGTGCGTTTATCTGTTTGTCCGCGAAACGGCGAATGTACGCAATAATATATTACGCGATATAAAGGACGTCCTATACGGCTCTCTGCGTGTCGTCTCCCTCCGCTCGCGCGAGTCCAACGAATTCGGTCGTCGGCATCAGTCTCGCCAAGTCGGTCATAACGTCCCCTTTTCTGCGCCTCGCCCTCTCCGATCCCGAAAACTGTACTCGTAAACCCGATCACGGCGAATCGACGCGAAGACACGTTCGACAAAACGCGTTTTGGTTTCCGAGCGGATCAATCGCCAGGCCGACGACAACGGTTTTATTTTACGCCTGACGATCGTTTATAATATGTTTTTTTCTTCTCCAAATACGACTTTTCGACCGGAAGCGACGTCCGGCCGTCTGCCGGCCGGGCTGATCTCTGCGGGGACGGGTCCAGATTGAGAGGTGGAGGCGCTCCGTCTACGCAATAAGCCGCCTATCGGGTCGGTTACTGTTTGAAACGCAGCCCCGTAATCAATGGTCATAGAAATTTTGAACACTAATTCTGATTTACGTCTGAAAATGTACATTTTATCTCGTCCCCGCGAACGTCTCTCTAATGCAGTGGCGTGACTTTTACGTTCACGTGTTTTCCCGCTGTAAGGCCGCGAATCAAAATCATAACGTAAAGACGACAGCGTAGTCTTTGTGTGAAAAAAAAATATATATTCATAAATAATAATCAAAACGACAATGCCGAAACTCCGGCGGCGGTGTTCGGTCGTGCCGTCGACATTGGCTTTTTACGGGACTTTTTTCTCGCCACGTATTTTCAGTTAAAAACCGATAGTATTTATTTTTATAATATTTATTTATTCGTATTATATTATACAAGCGGTATTTTCACGTGTACACGGCCAAACGAATTGTTTTTAATGGAAAATAGATTAATATTACGAGTATACGTGACATTTTCTCGTGCGACGTTAAAAATCCGAATCCTCTGCTTTAAATGGCATATACATAATACATATATGTGTGGATATACGACGTGTATAATACGAATTTTTTTATGGCGACGGTTTTTTTTTTTTTTTTTTTTGAAGAAAATTGATCATAATCTCTGGAGCTCTCGCGGGCTATCCGCGTGCATCGTATAATGCGAAGACGACGACGTCTCGAACGACTTCTAGGAAGTACCTACTGCGCGGTCTTTTTAATTTTTTTTTTTTTTTTTATATCTACTTAATGGAAATTTCTATGCGTACATTATTATGGCTGCGCGGATCGAGTTTTCGATATGGCTTTATTCGATCCTGTGACTGAAATTGAAAACATCGTACGAGCAAAGCAGATAACTGGAATTGCCGTACTTCCGGTCTGCGCGTACATCCGGCGTACGCATGTGCCCGCGCGGGCACCAAAATAACGAAACGTCTCCGTCAAGTGCAATGCTTGTTTTCGCGAAATCGTTATTCGCCCGTGTACCTATATATAAGGGCGCGGTCGTCTCGCCCATTTTTGTTGATTTTCTCGCTCGTTTTTGTTTTGTTTCGTTTACCGATTTTTTCATTGATTCACTCGCGCCGATGAGTGCGACTCGAGCGCATCGCATTGGAGCCCAACACGAAAGCGCAGTACCTACATCGTTGAAATTATCGGTTGAGCTTGTGCTCTTTTTTTCCGTTCAGAATAACCTCAAGCCGTGCACGTATTATTATAGTCGAGTCAAAACACACACGAGTACGTCACACGAAATTGTTCATATATACTTAATTTCTCCTCCGGCAGTCGTTAAGACGAATGATTTTTAAGAAAATTATTATTATAATAATTGTCATTACGGGGCGCCGTGTAACGATATTTAAATAAGTTTCGACGAACTAACTTCTCGAGTTAAATACTCGTTAGAACGGCTAATAGTCGACGGTGAAAAGAAAACGTTTTGGCAGTAACACGATTCTCAAAGCGAGTTTGTTCCGAAAAGTTGGCCAAAGGAGTCGTTGCGCGAGAGATAAAATATCAGTGTCGCCCTAGGGAGTACGAGAGAAAATATACAACGGAGAAACGATAGATCGACTAATATTTTGACACGATTCAAAAACGAGGGAAACCCAAACGCGTCGTCGAATAATCTGCAAGCCCCTCACATCCGGTGGATCGAGTTAATTTATTTTCCGACGCTTGTGCACAAAAAGCGTGTGGTTTTCATGGTTTCGGGCGTCCAAACACAAAAGTCTAGTCCCGGGGCCGGAGGTATGCGAGATAGATGGTCGATGAACTTTTTTTTTCAAGTATTTGATTTTTAATATCGTCTGTTTTTATCCAATACCGCGACAAGCCCCGCGGCGGCAGCGTGTAATAACTGACTAAAAACTGTGTCTACAGAAAATACTTTTTCGTCGTAACTTAAAGACGGTAAAAAAATTCTCATTCAGAGAAGATTTTGTAACTCGGAATTACACGGAGTAAAAAGTTATAAAAAGAAAATCGATGAGAAATTTGAAGTGAGGGAAGTGTTTTACGATTGTCGTTTTGAAAATGCAGTATTAGGTTTTTGTCGTAACGACGTTATCCAATAACAACATGTGAATCAAAATGATATCCGTGATATTTGACGAAACCCCTTTTATCATGCGCCAAAATAGATCGAGTAAAAAGAAAATATTAAGAGAGAAATCGTAGAGACAAACGATTCTGTGGCATGATAATGTTATAATGTGCAGAATGAACGAGAGGAAAAATGCATATACGAATAAAACGTACTAACATATTATTATCGTTATTATAAAAACGCACATATATATGTATATATGTGTGTGTATAATGCAGTAGGAGCGACGATGTACTCGGAGGGAGTCTTACGGGATTACACTCAGCCATTCAGTCTCGTACGAATGCGTCTCATATCGTAATAATATGATATAATACTCGGCTCGGTTAGGTACTTTTTTCGAATCGCAGCGCTCGTCTCTTTGCCGCTTTATCCGTTCGCCGTGGCGCTTTCACGTCAAAAGGTCAAAGTAGAAACGGAAACGAACGGGACGAAAGAGTGTGGACGATAAGCTTCGATCAGCCGACGATCCGAGCGAGTCGTTCGTGTGGTGCTAAAAAATAATAATAATAAATGTGAAATCTCTACATTTTGGCATTCGCTCGACAACGCCCCGAAAATAAAATACGCATTTCGAATACATCGTTCGGAAATTGAAAAATATCCGCGGTAAAATCGTGCAAAAATAATATAATGACATCGTATTTGATTTTACAAAACGCCAAAGTCATGTGCGATCTTTAACGACTGTTCGGTATTGATAAAAAACAATTATTTGAAAAGTTCTACGTAAAACAAAAAAATATACGACTGCGAATGTTACGATTTCCGAGCGATTCTGATAACTGAAAATAATCGATAAAGAAAACGACCTAGAAAATATTCCAGGAATAATGAATAAAACAAAAAGGAATAGAACGGGAAAATATAATGAAGACGCTAAAACGACAATGGTCGTAACTGAGAGAGCTGAACTCGCGCTAGAACACTAGACGGTGAAAAAATTCGTCACAACAAAAGTATACGGAAAAAAATCTCATAAAGGCTTAATTTTGTGGGCGGTGCAAAGTGTTTGGTGGACTCGAGGGAAAACCTAAGAAAAAAGTACACCTCGTACACGAAACAAACGTTCTCGCGGATGAGCTATTGTTGCGTCGTCATAATTTGTCTGATGTAAAAACCGTATACGTTTTATATTGAAATGAAAAAAAAAAAAACCATTTTATATTCAAAAACTAAATTATCGACCAAAGTCAAAGCAAACGTTTTTTCTCTTCGCTTTATAAAAAAAAATCAATTGACGACTTCGTAGAAAAGAAAAAAATACGATCAATTTCAAAAATTAATGATTAGCCTCTGAGAAACGAAATGAAATCATAAAGTGATGTATTTCTATTCCTTTGTTTGTTTTTTTTTTTTTTTAATTTTCAATACATCGAAACTGCGTTTCAATCTTTACGCCGCGATTCGTTTTAGCATTGTTTTCTCGTGCAAACTTTCCGTCGGAAAAATCGACACGGCGGCGGCGCGACGTATTTTTACTAATAATCAATTGTAATATTATAATGTACACGAGACGAGTAGATAAATTGAAAAATAAGAAGTATATTATTATGATCAAACGAAACCGACGACGTCGACGTTCTCGTTGAATTTACGAATATCGGTCGAGCTTTAACGAACGCTTTCGATTAAAAACAATTTGTTCCGCAAACAAATACTAAATACAATAATAATTAGCGTATTAAACGTAGGTGTCCGATTCGAGACGGTCGAATATTTTTTCCAATTTCGTTGCCGTTGTACTGATTATTACTCCCCCGAGTGTCGTCGCTCGGTCGCTATTTTCTTTTATTTTCGTTATCAAAATTTTACCTGAACCGAAAAGAAGGCGAGGGGACGAGGGTTCTTTTATGCACAAATATATGGTCCGTGAAATCGTACCGAGACCGCCCGCCCCTCTCATTGTACTCATCATCACCCTCCGGGGGGGGGGGGGCAGAAGGAGACGTTTAAAACGTTTTAGACGTTCTCGAGCTCGATAACGTTATTCGGCTGCGCGACACGCGATTTCAAAATTAAATACGAATAAACAGAGATTAATCTGTAATTTATTATGTTAATTCGAATCGTTTTGACTAATACAACGGTGCCCAATTGTTTTTATTCATGGCTCCCTGTACAAAAAGAACTTTCCTCGCGCACTACACGAATAATAATAAAACAAAAAGGAATACAAGTCGAGAGAGAGCCGTTTAATATTTAACAAAGTGCATTCATTTTTATGTTTGAGTTTTCATGTGAGGTAAAAAAAAAAAAAAAAAAACAGAAGGCAACTTGTTAACATTTTTATTTTACAAAATAATCAACGCGAACGATGTGCTCGCTTTTGCCGCGTGTAAACGTATTAAAAACAAGAAGCGACGTCGTCATAACTGCCGCGCGAATTCATAAACAGCATAAAACAAGCAAAACTTTCAAAAACTATGCCGTCTCTAAAAAAAAAAAACGACGATAATAATATATGCATCTATTCGACTTTAGATATTTATAATTCATTTCATTTTGAGCAGTTACGGCGAAAAAAATCAATATTCGATCCGGTATTTCGTAAGTCTTGTAGTTTTTCTTATTTGTTAGAAAAATCGTACGAGGTCTAAGTAGAACGATTGTGAAATTGAACCCTCCGAGTAACTATCTGATAAAATGTGCTACAAGAGGTCACTCACGAATTTGATGATAGATAAGTGTTAAACGCGATAACGTAGTAACAAAATAAAATAAAATCCACAATACCGTGTAAAATCGATAGGATTCTCGCGCTTTATACCGAATTTAAAATCGCGTTATAGAACTTTTCGGAATATCGATGCTTATCGACTATGTAGTCGAACTCTGCGATCTAGAATAACGATCTGACGTCATCAATACGTAATAATCAATCGCCGCTATAAATATTCTCGAATCTCACGCGAATTAACAACGCTAATCAATGTTTCGTAAACGAATCGAATATTTAGAAAACTCGTTTGAAAAAAAACAAACGTAAATCTATATTGCGGAAAGACTTTTTAGTTTCGAAAGAGAAAAATACACTTTATTATACGGATTCCTAGTAAAAATAAATAAACTCGGAAATATTGAACGGAACGAAAACGCGTCGTTGCGTTAAATTCGTCGAATCGCTCTGTATGCATATTATTGTGTCGGCGGCCGGACAACAGTGATAACACTCTCGTTCGCGGAGTGTTTACCGTCGGATTTTCGCGAGGTTTGCGCTCGCGCGCGTGTGTGTTTTGGACTCAAAACGACCGTAACGGTTTTCCACGTAAGCATACGCGATCGATCGCTACGGTTCCCCCGAGGACGAGTCTGCGGGATTCGTCTTCGGCTGGCACCGACGATGACATTTACACGGCTTTGTGTTTCGGTACTTCAGAGGTCGCACGTGGACGGGGAGGGGACCGAAAAATAACGCAAACTACAGTAAGAAATCGGAAAAATATCCCGCGAATTCCGCGCCGAACGAATCGCGTTTTCCATTCGCTCGAACTGTTTCCGTTCCGTATTACCGAGACTATTGCGCCGAGCCCGACCGACTTTTCGGTAAAACTTCAGCGAAGTAATGAGTAGTGACCGACGATCATCGGGACGACTTTCTCTTCTCTCCCCCGGAGAGGCTTCCGACAAGACGCCAATCAATAAAACACATCTCGTTTCAGCGCAGTATTGGAATGAAAATAGAAGAATCGACAACAGTTCACAATCAGTAACACTTTAGACCGAACAAAATATGAGACGGTTTTCTAGTTGCCGTTTTACTATTATTATTATTGTTGTTGTTGTTTTTCCGTAAGTCGAGCAACGAAACGACGCGTTATGTTCTCCCTGCCCCCATTATTATTACTAAGCACTATCAAGTTTCGAAACTCTTTGATTACTTTATGAGACGGGGATGTTTTTTTGAACTCGGATTTCCCGCGGCGACTTAACAAAGTATTCGTGTAAATCACGAACAACTACCGCGGGTCTCGCACCGAAAGCGCACAAACACTATACGATCGAGCCGACGGCGACGGTTGAATTATTGACTTTAAAACGACGTCCGAAACGTTAAAAATAATATATATTCACCCCACAGAAGCGTTTGAGATTTTTGATAGCCCGAGACGTAATTTTCGGGTAGGAAAAAAATGGAAACGGTGTTGTAGAACCATGGCGTTCGTCTTGGTACGAGTGTTTGCGACGTCTCTTCGAACGGATCCGTCGTCCACGAGAATCGTTGCCCCGAGCGAAATGGTAAAAAACGAGTTCTAAAAAAACTAAAACCCCCATCGATAATTTACGTTTTTTCATATTTCATAACGATATAATTACTAATCGAAAACCGCGAGAGAGAAGGTATAATTTTGTTGGAACGTAAAGTCGATTGAACGTGACGTGGTCGAAAAAAAAAGTCCTTTTAGCGTGATGAAAATGAAAACAAGACCATTTAGAAAAATAGTAAATAATATAATATATTTATCGTATTCTTAGTATATTAAGTATTTGAGATTATGATGACACGGTTTTTTTTTCTCGTCAAAACTAATTCTAAAATCGCCTAGATGTCGATCGACAAGACACTTGTAGTTCGCTTATTTGAAAACGCTGGCGCGACCCGCTGGATTTATGACAGATTTAAGATTCTGAGCGGAGCGAGTGAACCGCAATGATCTTACGACGACGCGTTTCTTTTTCCTGCGTACAACATTCGACCGGAAGGCGCGATTCAATCGCAGCGACACGCTGTTAATCCCTCGGCGATTCAACAAAATATAATACAAAGGTGCTCGAGTCTCTCTTAAAATTATATCAATACGAAACGGTTCACTCGGTCGGAAATGATTACGATCCTATTCTTTGCACATCATTGTCGGTTTTGAAGTAAGCTCGCACCGCCGCGCCGCGCCGAGTCGTACATAATACGTTTAAAACGTGTGCGCGTGTCAACAATTATACTCACGGCCGCCGTATACTACGTGCAACGGAATAACTCGAACAAACAATAATATTATTGTCTTCCGACTCGCGCCGAACACGGGCCGCGCAGACTAGTCTTTTGACAATCGCTGTAATCGTTTAGCATTAAACGTCCCGTTTTGTTCGAACCACGGTACTCCGGATTCGGACGATTAAACTACCCTTATTCCACGCTGAAATTTCCCTCGCGGTTTAAAACATCCGCGATACGTTTCCCCGGCATAGCAGATGAATATCTATTTTTTCGATGGTGGGCGGGAAATTTTCGAGATAAAGGACCCCCTCCCCCCCTCGGAAGGTTTTATCCTATCGATTTATTAAACAAATTATGTAATGCCGCGGCCGATAAGAATTATTTGAATAGTATTATAAATGTGTAGTTCAAATAAAATAAAATCAAATGATTTCCCTTGTCTTTGAAAGTCGTTTCAAGTTTTAACCTACTAACCGTTTCAATTAGTTCGTCCAATAATATTACAAAACGTGTTTCGCGGCCGTGCGTCGCATAAAAAAGATATTTGTCCGACCGAAATATTATTTTATTAAAGTTTCGAAAACTATTAGAGTGACTGATGAGGCTTGCCTAAAATAGACACATTCGACTGGTTATGAATCGTAATAACATTGTTTGTGCATACTAGATTTGAAAACAGTTTCGATCGTTTCGAAATTTCCATCTGAATACGCGCATGGTTCGTCGAACATTATCGATTATACAATGTTTCACACGCACGAATCGAATTGTCTTTTATTTGATGGCTTTAAACGAATAAAAACCGTCTCGCGATTTCGTTTTTTCGACGAGAGGAACGCTGTGTATACATTATTATACTTACGTCTCGAATCGAATCTTGATTTTTTTTTTTTTAAACAAATCGACCGCGTTTTATTATACCGCAGACGTCTTTATGTTCGAAAACAATAATTATCATTACTATACTCGTCATTAGTACGAAATAATTACGTTTTATTTTTCATTTACTCGAAACGAAAACGAAACTTAAATTCGAGCGTGCTCGCCCACACACACATACACAAATATGACAATTTTATAATAATTGTATTTTGTTGATGAAACTCAAGTGTGCGTAATAAATAAGAAAGAGTTTCTCGAAACGTTTATTATAATATAACAATTTCAACGACCGTATTATAACTGCGCAATAAATAATCCAATTACATCGCAGAAGTTTCGTGTCCGTAAGAAAGAAACGTGAGCGAACGAATCTTACTTTCGTTATCAAAAATTACCGTTCCGCTTACTCCGGGAAATAGAACGAACAAAGAAACGAACATTTTGTCAGTGACAGACGATTTTAATCGACTACCTCGGCTGTTCTTACGGGAAACAATACATTAAGTAATACTTCTATTACATTTTCGTATTATATTATGAAAAAAAAAAAACCATTGGATTTCGTCCGAATCAGTTTTGTGCTCTGGAAGAGTGTATTATTATTTCAAGGCCTGTGAATTTCAAGCACTATAAAACACCTCAATAAAATCTATGGCTACATAATTTTGAAAACAGATTCGTCGTGGAGTTGTGGGTTTTCGAACGTTTTTATTATTGTTATTTTAAGTTTTTTAATTGTTCTTTAAGTTTTTAACAAAAAAAAAGTCGTCGGTACCGTAATGGTTTTAAAGAATAGAAATAAAATCGTTTAGATAATCGAAATTCGTTGAGCGAAAAAACAACAGAGATTTCGTTGAAATTTAACTCTCACGTGTAAAACATTTTTTTTTCTCGCGACTTACCGGCAAAAGTATACCGGTGATAATTTCAAACCGTTATACTGTAATTTTGTGTTTTATTTCAAGTCACGGCGAAAAAATAAAGAAATTCAATTTCGTCGAAAATCGGTATGCCGCGGAAACGCTGCCGTTTTCCCGTCGTCGTAGTTTTATTGGAAATCGTAATATTCGCGAGCATCCCGACACTCGTTTCGGCGCATATCTCATTTACATTTTCGCACGTTCTCGTAGCGAAAGAAAAATGTGAAAAAAAAACCGAAAACAAAACAAAAAAAACGTATAATGAAAAGAAATAAAAAGAAAGAGAAAAAAATCACACAATATTGCCGGGGATGTCAAACAGAAGAGACAACGTTGGCGCGCGCGTCGATGGTAAACACTTGTTGAACGTTATGCAATATTATTCCTTTGCCGCGCGACGACTGGCCCAATTAATTTCGTCTGTTGCGACGCGCGAGCGATATTTTTTTTTCTCGTCCCGACGACGACGGTGCATGATAAATATCGGAGAGAGAGAGAGAGAGAGCTCGACACTTTTCGCACACTCGAATTCGACTATTGTATTCGAACATATTGCGCGTTTGATATTCTTTCTGATCATAATATTAATTTTAATATCAATAATAACAACGCGCGTCGACGACGACGGTAAATCAGTATTGTCGTACCCGGTCCGTTTAAATTTTGGTAATGACACGATGCGGAGACGAACAAAATCTTTGGAAATATGCGACGAAATTTTCGTAAAGTTTTAATTGAACTCGCCGTAATAGATTGCTATCCGAATCGAACGAATAATTGAAAAAATTTACGACTTTGACGGTTCAATACCGAATCGCTTTGTCTCGATTGGAATCGAAACGGATTTCAGTGCGCAACGTATTAAAACTCAGATATGTACTCGTATATTATATAATATCTAAAAAAATAATCAATAAAAAGTGTATGGAAAATTCTAATTTTGACGAAACGCATTGAAAATTCCGTAAACGGGCAAATAAGAACAGATTTCCTCGAAACGTGAAAAAACGCTAAATAAAATTGTCGATACTGAATTCGTCGGCTGACTCTGAGTGGTTTGTTCGCGTTCGGAGCAAAACAATTGGCTGGAAAAACTACCAATTAATTTTCAAACGAGTTCTTAGTGCCGATAACCGAATGCAATATTATAATATTCAAGTCTTCGAGCGAATCGACGCGAAACCGTCGCGTCGTCCTTTGTCTTTGTTTTTTTTTTCTACGTTTATTATTATTTTTTTTTTTTTTTTACGCGGCTCTAAATATTATAACGATAATAATAATAATAATAACGTCGCGATCGGCTCTCGACCGTATTATCTCGGTAATGAGAGAAATGAGGGAGAGAGGGACAGACAGACAGACAGGTGAGCGGGCGGCGAGAAGAATAAATAAACGGGTCGCGTCCTTATATACAGACGGTGCGAGAGGCGACCGGCCGGGGATCTTTGTATTTCATTAAAACTTTGTCGCGGAAGTGTTGTGAAAAGTTTCAGTCTCTCTCGTGCCGGACGCTTTTTTTTTTATTTATTTTTCGCGTAAAAAATAAATGATAATATACAAGTGCATTATTTATGGACGAGCGTCACGAGCGCGTGCATTCCTGTCGACGTCGTCGCTTGGCAAAACCAAATTCGAACGTGACCGCGGCGCACTGCGATCGACTAGCCCGTGTATCGTCGGATGTGAGCGAGTGCAACTCGGAAGTAGACGACGTGAAACGTCACGTGCATAATAAATCGCGTGTGATTATTACGCCCGGCGGCATCGCGGGCGTATCGTCGTGTAGAGCTCGCGAAAAAAAGAAACTCGTAAAAACGCCATACGTAAACATTTCGACGAAAACGACGGGAAAAAAAAAATCAAATAAATACAATATGAACGGTAGGCGAAGCGCAACACGGCGCGGCGCTTAAAAATAATAAAACAAACAAATATATTTATTCAAAATCTACCCGAGACACCGCGACGCGTCGACTGCACTTAAAATCATAAAAATTAAAATAAATAAACAATTTTTATTTACGCGTCCGCTTTTTTTTTTTTTCATTTTTTCATTTTTTTTTTTTTTTTTCGTCGCGTTGTTTTTGTTTTAATGTTTGAAGAAGAGCACACGTTTTTTTTTTTTCCATTATTATTATTATCATTGCTTAGCCGCGTATCGTGTTTGTTTTAATTTCACAAAATATACGCGTTTTCGTTTGTTTTATTTTAACGCTCCGATAAACATTGATCTAAAAAGGGGGATTAAACGTTATAGATAAGCCCTATACGTATTATTATAACTGTTGTTGTTATTATATATTTTTATTTGCATATATATATATTATTATTATTTTTGTGTCGTTTCCATAATACAAACGTTGACATTTGATCACGGATTAATTTTTTTTTTTCGGAAAGTTAACAAAAAAAAAAGAGAGATTCGAACAAATAATAACAATAGTATCCGATAATATTTCCCGGCGGGCTTTTTACACGCGTAACATAATAATGGAATATTTTCGACGCGACAATATTACGCCTACGCGTAGCGATACGAGACGCGTAATATCCACAGAGAGAGAGTATTAATTCCCGGGAACGGGGAGGTGGAAAGAAAAAAAAAACAAATGTATATTCAAAGTATAAAACATTTATCACGAGAACCGTCTGTTGTTCGTCCGGTCGAGAATAGTTGTACATAAACGTCTGGCGCGTCCGCTGTTGTTTACGAGAGCTCGTCGAAAACCGTAATAACATCACATCGTAATCACGGCCGTGTAATGACTGCAGTCTCGAGAACGGCACGATTTTGAGATGATATAACACTAAATGTCTCGAAAACGCGAATAATACGCCGCTGTTCGGCGAAAAGCAACAAAAAGTCGGACGCGAGATAATTTTTAAGACTCTTCCGGGTATTTCGGAGGAAGGGCGTAGCCTCTAGGCCCATGTCCGCGCGAGTTATATCAACGAACCACGAGAACGGTGGACTTTTTGCAAATCGTACGCGAAAAACGTAAACTCGTTTCCAAATTCGCTCTCGTTTTTAGGCTCTCGCACGGCACAATAATGCTCTGCCCCGGACGGGGAAGAAAATAACGCACTGCACGAGCTGCTTAGAACGAGTGCCGACAGTATTCGACGACGAACGTACAAATAATATTAAATATTAATTTGTTTGCGTTTGCGCGTGTTGTTCCCGCGGTGTAAAGATGACGTCCATAAACCACGCGGTACTAACCGCACAGTTGTCGCGTTAGCTGTACAATATCCTTCCACAAACAAACGGTTTTCCGCGTGTTTACGCGCTAATACGTAATCACGTTCAACCGGAGTATCGTTTAAACGTTTCGCTTGCGTTTGAATTTCGAGATTAATTTTTTCCTCCCGACCGCACCGAAAAGGTCTCGAAATGCTCCTGGAAAATATATATGGAAATAATTGTAATCGTCGTCTGGTTCGCGGTCACTTTGAGGCGTACTGGACAAATCGTTTTTCAAAAATCCGGTACCGAAAAATCGTCCTAGTCCTTCGTCCTCGTCTTCGAGTATTTTCATACTTACTCACCGCCATATCGAGCAGCAGTCGGGTTTCGCCGCACTGCGTTCGGTATCGCGTTTAGCGCGGTTTCGAAAAAACAAAACCACCGTACACGTTTTGTATATGGGGTTCGAAATGTTCGAGATCGATCGCGCGTCGTAATTTTTCGCGAACCGTTATGATAGTCGATATCACGTGATTACCGTTCCCAGTGCGATAATATTTTATACGTTTTGTTTCTTGTTGTTCGCAGGACGGTCTCCGGAGAAGAATGGACAAGCTGAAGAGTTCGATCGAAGAAGCCAATTTGGCCGTAGACAAGGAGAGGGAGAAGAACGTCAGTCTTTTGCACATGATTTTCCCGCCAAACATCGCCAAACGTCTCTGGCTCGGTGAGTACCGCAGTGATTAACGAGCGTACGTTTAGGCTTTAATAATTCAGGTGCCCATAGTCCCGTCCGCGCCTCGTCCCGGGTCCTTTGAAAAACAGTAAATAACGAAATCGTACGGTCCCGAGGACACAGGTTTCAATACGATTTACAAAATGTTAATCGTTTATGGTCAACCGTTTTAACGATGTGATATTATAATATTTACCGTTCGAATTTTTACTTAATATAGATAGGGGAGGGGGTCTATAAACCGTACAATGATGTAAAATGTTAGGTCGTAATGTTTCTTTTAAACATTATTTCTGTTTGTTTCCTATTTCTTATCGCACGGATATGAATACGCGGTTTTTTTTTAAATCTAAGTAGGCGCAAGTTCTCTCCTTTGCACGAATTTAGAAGACTTGACCATCGACGTTCATCTCTGGTCACCCATATCTCGTCTTTTTTTTTTCTTTCTATTAATCGAATTTTTAGAAAGCATCTTCCATCGACTTTTTAGTGAATGGCCGGGAAATAAATACAATACGGTCTACGAAAGTTTATTACTTTAACGTGACTCCGTTGCGGTGCCACTTGAAGTTGAAAAACTTTCGAAAATCACTCTGTATATAAAACCAGAGTTTCGGCTAGGCCATACCATATGTGATTAGCGTCACATCGTCGTCGTCGGTACAAAACTATACAGAATGGGAATTTTGTTTTGTCTTAATTTTTTTTTTTTTTTGTTTTCGTGTAATATGTTCTTGTATTCGCGACACTAATTTAAAAACGAAATATCATATTTTCGAGGAGACAAACTCGATTCGTTTGAAAGGTGTAATTTCGAATTCAATAAGACGTTACGAAATATTCCGAGTGTTTTCGCGCGGGAGTTTCGACGAAAACGCGAGACGGAAAATTAGGTTTACAAATTAAATTACATAATGTATGCGCCGAAATTGTATTAGTCGTCGCGTTTGCGAAATGTATTTTAGAAACGTACCGAAGCAAATAGAAACCATTCATTATTATTATTTATTTTTTTTTTTTTTGTCTTCTTCAGACTACTCGGAAAACTAAAGGACGCGTGTGTTCAACTCGAAATTAGTGTTATTAGAAACGTCTCAACAACGATTAGGTCCGTATACGTATATTATTATGTCAACCGTTTATAACGTATCCGTCACCGTCGATTAGTGTTTTCGTGAATAATAAGCCGTTGTTAAGGTTTAAATTTCAACTTTTCTACAGTTTCGCTCTAGGCCTGTCGCGAAATCGATAAGGGCCCACGTTCGTACGAGAACCTATCGCGAATTCCGATTTGCCATTTTCGTTTTATATCAGTCACCAGAGTTGTGATTTTACGTAATCTGACATAAAATATAACCGAAAACTGTAACGTGATAAATACTTTGCGTTTATCGACCAGTTTGGTATTGGATATTTTTTTCTTTTGACACTTTAATGTCTATATTTAAACAACCATTGTTTTTAACGAATCGGCCCGCCGCGATATTATTATTTTAATTCCGATTTTGTCGGCATTTAACGTTTTGGAAGACAAATGACACGATTCGAACTGTAAATAGCGCATGTGCCGTCCGTACATCAGCGAGTGTGTCAAAATAATATTATATCGTCACGCCATAATTCGATTTAAAAATCGAATAACGCTTGTTAAAGATAATGAATTAATAAAGCTATTCAATATGAAGTAATCCATATCCATTAATTTGAAATTAAAAAAAGTACCCAGTGGTATGCGTTGTCCTATACATAGTCCCGCAGGACCGCAGAGCAGTAGACAAGTCCACAACTGGGACTATAGCCCCCCCCCCCTCAAAACTAATGCTATACGATTATAATAATAATTTATTCAACTCGTCGCTGTAAAATTTAAAGTTTTATTTCAAAAATTCAAGTTTACCAGTTGATTACCACCACTTTTTCCAAGCAAACTTGTGCTCGAGGGTGAGGTTATTCATTATTTTTGTCAAGTCGGAACTTATATTTATTTTATTAATTTTCAGAACGATTTATCGATTACATTGAAATAATACGAAAAGTAACGATTATATTTCAATAATACTCACTTTAAAAACTGAACAGGGCCGGCATATATATATTATATATATACAGGGTGTGGCAGAGCCGACTGACGAGTTTTGATGGGCTATAAATAACGAACAGTAAAACTTAGAGAAAACTGTTTTTTTAAATTTAAATCAGTATTTAATCCCATTTTTTAAAATTATTTTTTGAAAATTATATCTCCAAGATGGCGGTCGTCAGCATTGATACACTGTTGTAGACGATCTCTGAAGCTCTCATATGATTTTTGGCACATTTCGACTGGTATGGCCTGGACTTCCACGGAGATTTTCTGTTTAATTTCTTCTATGGTATGTGGGCGATGTCTGAAAACCTTATCCTTAAGGTAGCCCCAGAGGAAAAAATCACACATGCTTAAATCTCAAAGAACGGTCTGAGATTCCCAAAGCTACCGCGTGTTTCCGGGCTGAGCGTCTTGGTGACTGCTCAATTGACTCTCTAACCAACTGCACATTTTCGGGGGTTCTTACCGTTCTGGGTGCTCCGTGTCCAAGTCTACTTAGGGTACTTCTAGTTTCTTCCAAATGCCGTATCCACAATTTGATAGTGTTGGCAGAAGGAACAGATTCAGCACGTGGAATGCCGAAGTGTATACGAAAATCCCTGCTCTTATCTTATCACAGGCTAATGACCTCATTAAACTCGTCAGTCGGCTCTGCCGCACCCTGTATATATATTTTCTTCCATAGAGCGAGAAATGTATTTCAAAACGTCCACTAAAATACCATATCGAAACGAAATCCACCGGAATAATATGCTTTTTACGCGCCGCCCCGTCTCGTTGTCCGCGAGACTTTTTCCCCGCTGAACCCATTACTTTGGTTTGAAAACGACCAGAAACTAATAGCGAAACAAATCAACGACGTGATAGTATTGTTATACTTCCGTTGTCGCCGTAAGTACGTAGATATTTTACGTATTTTTACTACACGCGTGGCCGTGTACGGTAGCTAAATATAAATTATAAGACGGTTTCGAATTCCCACGCGGCTCGTAGAGCGAAATGTTTCCTCGCAGAAGTTCCGCGGAATATTATTACGAACGCGTTAAGTTACATCGAGAAACGCGCAACATTTATCATTATTTATTTATCATTGTTGTTTATTTGGTTTTTTTCCTCTCCGTTCGTCTAGTAATAAATTTATTTATTATTATTGTTAGTTTTTTTTTTCTTTTCTTCTTCTTTAATCAAAAAGTTTCTGGCCTCGAGTATTGGTAGGTAAAGGAACAAAAAAATATATTATAAGCTATCGCTATTCGAACGATTTTACCGGGAAACTTTTTTACGCGCAACGGACATATTTTTATAAATAGTTTTTCGAACCCGACCTGGGCCCGGCGGCGGCGACGGCGTGAAGAAGAAGCTGGTGAATTGGTTCTGCGAAGAAGTTTTTTTTTTCTTTTCGTTTTATCACGAGATCGAATTATATTTTATAAGTAAATAATATGACTTTAGTACTACTGTAATAATTCGAACGGGAAGATTTTCGTTGCTTTCTCGGCGCGTTCGAGATAATGTCCGTCCTCTGTTCAAAACTGTCGTTTTACGAACGCAATAAACGAACTTCCGGGAGTAAATGATTCTAAATAAGATTATTTACGTTTCAACTCATCGACGGCCCATTTCATTTTTTTTTCCTAATACTTAACATCGACCTAATGTGAATTTTACTTTTTTTATAGACTATTAAAATTTGACGTTCGTTTACAAGTTTTTTAGTATTTTCAATGGCTGTTGTGATAGTTAATTAAAATATTATATTTTCAAATATTTAATGGTATGCTTTTAATATGTTTTGAGATTATAATAGATTTTATTTTTAAGAGATTCGTGTAGTTTTTAGTGCATTTTTCTAGTGTTTTCGAGGCATCAGAGTCGTCCGGGGGCTTAATTATTATTATAATATTACGTAATGCGATTGTCATCGTCGTCCGCACGCGTTATTATCATAATGTTAAATACGTGTGCCGCCGTGCAAAAGTCATCGTGTCGGCGCGGACGGCCTCGTAACCCGTGACAACGCGGGATAGAGGAAATATAGAAAGAAAACGAAAAAAAAAGAAACAGAGAACAAAAAAAAAACACGAGTAGGAGATATGGAGGCTGCGACGGTATACGTACGCGAGTGCATCGTCTGAGCAACGGCTTATGCCTCGTTCGTTCGCGTTACAGACGAGCGTATTGTTGTGTAACGTTCTCTCTATTTAATATTTTATCTGTACATATATAAATGTTGAACGTAATATCGTATTATAGTCTCGGAAACGGATCGATGAAAACGCGAGATTTCTAGACGATTCCGTCGATTACCTATGTACTCCGGCGCCCGCGCAGACCTTTATATCCGTCTGTGGACGCGGAGAGGACGGGGAAACATCGGTCGAGTCCTGAATCCCGATCTCCCGCAGTCGCGGGAAGATTAAAAACGCGCCGGCGTCCCGTCCGATTCGTCGTCAAGAGGATTTGCGATTCCGCTCGAAACGGTCTTCTATCTCGTTCTTTTCTCCTTTTTATATTTTTTTAACGTTTATTAAAATGACATGCAGACATACACGGTCGGGACGTGACGTGCGGTCGGTCGGTGGAGAAGAAAACACATTTCGCGACGATATTGAGCGTATAAATGTGATTAGAGAGGTAAAGAACGTGAAGACGTGAAGGGCAGACGAATGAAAAAAAAAAAGCAGTCGGCACGCGTATTCGATCGAACGTCTCTATTGGATTTTTTTTATTTTATTAATTCCGTTTGATCGCGTATTTTAGAATAGATAATAGTCTGCTCCGGATTCGGGGTCTCGTCTGACGTTGAAATCGGTCGTTCGATTCGCCGTCGAAAACATCCGCTCACCCCGTGTATTTATATACGTAATATCGGCGATTTCAAATCGCGAAATCGGATGTTTCGGCGATTTCTTAGAATAAATGAGTTTATTTAATAAACAGAAGGTTACTGAAATCCAAAATTTGAGCTTTTTAGTACCACCGCTGGCAATCACATAATGGGAGTTAACGTGTTGGTTATTTGATTGTTATTGTTAAAAAAAATGTCTCATAATTATCCGTAGGAATATAATATATAGGTAGATTCCTATCTACGCCCGTCTTCTTTCACTGAGGATCGTTTTTTTTCGAGTTACAAATTCAAAAGACCAATTCATTAGTATCGATCATACGTCACCCGTGTCTCGCCCGGTTCTCGTGGTTCACTTTTTTCTTTTTGTAACTTTTCCAACCGTTTAGATGATAACCACCGACACGGTCTTTTAACGGATTATTCGATGTACAATTTACTAGCGGAAGCGTCCCCGAGACGATTGGAAAAAAAAGCTCATTTGCGACCGGATTTCGCGTCTTAAACCTCGTCGTTGCTTTTAATTTCCAACGAATAAAAAAAAAAAAAACCCTTTCACGACTTACTAGCGTACACCGTTTCCGAGGAAAACCGTTTACTATGACGTGGCCCGTTTAAGTATTTAAATCTCCGGAGACGCGGCAATCGGACTGGTACGAATTAACAATACATTAGCGTTTCGGAGTTGGAGCATCGCTCTACGGCTAACTGCGATTTCGGAATGCGCGCAACGGCGCGGCGGTGGAACTTGAATAAATCGCAGAAATAAATGTTTAATAAATTCCAACCGACGACGAAGACGGACAATATATTAATCAACCTCTAAACGATAACGGTACACACGACCTCAGTAACTTTGGGTCGATGCGATCACACCGCACGCTCGAGGCTATGGGATTTCAACGACTTGCGAAACTCGATAAAATCGTCCTTAAATGACTTTGACAAAAAAAAAAACCAGCGAAAATTTACAATTTTAAAACGTCTTGATCGTATAATATGGGAAATCTTCGAACGAATTTGCCAACTCCTACGAATCCCCGGGCGGCGATTATATTACCGTCGGATCGCGACGACGACGACGCGCAGCTATATCGTTCACGATGCCGTTCGTCCTGGCCGTTTCCACCGAAAACTGATAAACTCGGCGACGCGCCGCCGCCGCCGCCGCCGCTCAGATAAATTAAACCGATGGGTAGTTAATTTTCGGCTAAGACGCGCGAGCAACGGATACCGAGGTTCGTCTCGCGCGTACCTACGCCGCGCGATAGTCGGAGTCTGATAAAATTAATTGCTTACATTTGTTTGCGAACGTTCGCGGAGACGTGCGCGCACACGGGCCGATACCATCAGACGCGGAACAAATAAATTACGGCGTAGTCGTGGTCGTCGACGGCGCGCGATATAATAATAATATCGTTGTGATATAATATACGATTGCTGCGCGCGTTCCGATGCAGACGAAACGTTACGTTCGCCGGAGCGCCTCCGAGTTTGGCCTCGCTGCGAGACGACGCGACGGGCTGAAACAACGACGCTCGAGAAAATAACTACGACGACGACGACGATGTTTTCGTACGATATTATATTCGTTCCGACCGAAACGAAAACACCTGCTGCGGCTCTCGACCGGCGCGTGCTCAGAATTTCCCGAAATTTCGAGCGCTGAAAAACGATTCGAGTCTACTCGAACTCGTAGTGAATTGATTTGTCGCGATAACGTACAACGAGCGACATAATTTTTTATCGAATAACATAATCGACGATTCGACAACGTTTCAATTTATAGATAAAGTATGTAATAGTATCTTATAAAAAGAATGAAATATTTTAACGCCATTTATAAGCATAAAATTATCGTTCAGTTCAATGATAAAAGTATTAAAATGTATTAATTTCAATGTAATTTTTTTTTTGAACATTTTGTTTGATGTCATCTGTATGATATTAAACAGTTGTTGATTTCTTGTAAATTAAAATAACTTGGGAAATATTATATACGTACTAGCTTATAATATAAACAAACATATTTATTATTTATTTATTAAATCGACAACAGATTTTCATTAAAATAAACAAATACTATAAATCAATAGAGTCGAGGAGAATTTGATTATTATTTTATTTTTTTTTTTTTTTTATTTGAGGTAAAGGCTTCAACAACGTGGGGTTATTAGCCTAAGGTTACAATAATTTATTATTATTTATTATGGCGGATTCTACGGAAGAAGTTGACGAAGACATCATTAAAATGTATTCTGACTTGTGTATTCCACTAAACCAGCCTGGTGATATTCGCGTTCGTGTAACATTACCAAACAATAATGTTTTGACTGCGAATTTTGCATTTTGGGATACCGTAAAGGATTTGAAACATTTCATTCTACCAGCATTACCACCGAGGTTTGTCAATATACGTCAAATAAAATGCGTTTTATACGACGGACTTCAAGAACGTGAAATGTTTGACCACTTACTGCTAAAACATTACGCGGACAACTTTGCCATTGAAATATCGGTAGTTTTTGAATAACAAGAAGACACAAAACACATGTAAGATACAAAAACAATAAAACTGTAAATCAACCTTTTGTAAACTTTTTGTAAACCGAACGTTTTTCATAGTCGGAATAATTAAAATTACATATACAATATTACAATGCGATTGGAAAAAAAAGCTCGATCGGATATATCACTCTCATTAAATGTCTTCGCTTGTGGTATAGTTTTACTCTTACGTAAAACGTGATGACGATTATTTCAAAAACGTATTTTTCCCATTCGAGTGTACATTAGAAATAAATTAATATTAACACTCGAGGATCTCGCTGTTCGATTTATCGTGTGATGATTTTCCGTCTCAAATTAACGATTCGAATAATGCGATTATTCGTGCTCAAAATTCACCGCGAACATCACACCGACAAATTGATTGAAACACTAATTCAACTGAAATCAGCCTCATTCAGCTCAAAAATTACAGCCGGAACCGCTAAGTAACCGCGTCTCGTAATTACGTATTATGTAACGCATATATTCCGAATAGACCGGATACGTTATGACCGCGACGAAACGTGTGTTCGATAAAATGATTGTTTCCTCGTAAAATATGACGGTCGGGGGTGTGTGCACTGAAATATCGATTTCGATTAGTTTCGTTTTAGTCACCTACATTACGACTTAAATGAGAATTTATACACCAACAATGACACTTATATCGGGAAACCCGGTTTTGTTTCTTATTTCATCTTAATTACCTACTTAACGCTTTACTTTTTCGAACTATAAAAGTTCGCGACTATAAAACTTTAATACTAAAAACTGTTCTAAATCACGAGAAAACGAGTTTCCGCGGCGAAAAGAAGACGTTATATACTACTTAACCTTGTTGAAATACCTCGAATGGTTTTTTATTATGAATAATGCATCGCCGCGTTGTCTAATCGAAAAAAAAAACACGAATCGTTATTTATAATTTATTATTGGCCGACGACCAACCGTGTGGCGCTCAGTCGAACGCACGAAACTGTTACACTGTCTGTTTGATATAGTTAGAGAAAACCAATAACAAAATGTTGTTAAATAAAACATTCGCCAGAGTCAATGAAAATCTCTCGGTTTGTAACTTTATAAATAATAGTTTTAGCGTCGATTCGCATGTCGCGATTAATAAATAGTAATACATCTTACTGGTCGCAATATCATTTCAATCCGGTCCGCTTAACACGTGATTGTGTGACCTATCGTCTCGGAGTTCTGTGGTTTTTACTTTTCAGCGTAGTTTTTATGAAACTCTTTAAGTAAACAGTGAGATTTAGACGAGCAGACGTGCGCTTTGTTCTATCGAAAAGCCATAAATCGACAACCATCGATCGATGTTATGATTTAAATAAATAAAACAAAACATGATACGATTAAAAAAAGATGAAATAAAATTTCCTTTTTTTTCTCTCTCTGCAGTAGGAAAACGTTTTCAATAATAGTGAAAAAATAACAATGATTTTATCATGACATTGAAAAAAAAGTGGACCGTTTAATTTCTTGCCGTTAGGTTAGTGGTTTTATTTTTTCACACAGGTTTTACGGAATTAAATTGACGTGGACGTTTCCATTCTCTTGTGGGCGGGTATTTTTAATAAACGGAGAGTGCTATTAGAAACAATCGTTCGTCTTTTATATTTTTCATTGCTCGTGGCTTATATGCGATAAAATTTAACTCAAGGTACGACAGTATTAGATTTCAAACACAATTGCATTTAAATTTTACATATTTTCGTCAACAATGATTGTTTTTTCGCCGGTAACCGTCAGTGGGTTTTTCGAATTCGGTAAAACATAAATCTAATAGTCGTCTCCCTTACCCGGTCAAAAATCTAATAGCCCATTAAAAAATGTACAATAGTATACATATAATTACGTGCGTACGTGAATTAGTCTAAACCTGATTATTTATCAAAGTCTTTGACGCGTTCTTACGCACATATTGGTCATGTAATTTAATCATAATACACTAGATGTGCGCCGCTTATAAGACTTACTTACTCGGGGCCGAGCACAAAGTGAATATTATAACCGTACGAACCTTATTGGTGATGTGAAGAAAAACGGAAAAAAATTTAATTCATTTTGCCTATGTAATGAGTAGAGCCCGGAATTATATTCTTTTAAAATAGCCAAAATAAGATGCTAATATTCTCTTAAAAAGTTGAAAATATTCTTCCAATATTCTTTAAAAACCATAATGAAATATGCGAAAAATATGCTTTTTTATTAATATATTCTCAATATGCAACAAAATTAAGCAAATAATATAAAAAAACTGATATAAATAGATACAATAAGATACATAATATGCAAAATAATTAAATAATACAATAACCTGATATAAATCTATATATATAAAAATGGAGACAAAAAATTGGAAATTGCATAAGTTGAGAACGGCTGGGCCGATTTGGCTCAAATTTTTTTTAAATGATAGAGAATGTCGGGGAGCGGGTTTATAGCATAAATTATGGACCTAACTCCTGTGAGTTAGAGATTTAGAGACAAAAACTGAGTTACACTGGTGGCATCATCTAGCAGATAAAAATAAAAATATAAATATAATATAAATAATAATACAAATATCGATAATAGCAGGGCTTGAAATCGATTAATATCGATAAAAATCGGAAAAAAAAATATATTTTGCCAAAAATGTAAAACAATTCATCAATTGAGAACGGCTGGGCCGATTTGGCTCAAATTTTTTTTCGAATTGTTCGTAATTGCCAGGAGAAGGTTTTTACGAAAAAAAAAATTTGAAAAAACCCAATTATGGGAGGTGCTGAAACGGGAATATTGTGATGTACTTTTGAAATTTTAAATGGTTGCTATTGGTTATAGGAAAAAGTCAGCCCATTTATATCATACAACCCATTTATACATATGTATTTACTATGTACGTATACCTATACTGTAACCATAGTGACCATTATCATTGTTTATACATTTTTTTGAGAATCATTTTCAATTAAAATATACATACGTGTTTCATATACTTTTCACATATACGTACATACTTACAATAGGTTAGTAATTTTTCATTATACAAAATCCCCGTTTGAGCACCTCCCCTAGGGGGATGTATATAAATAAATCTACAAACTTATTTTTCAAAATTCAACCCTTTAAAGAAGGGGTAAACTTTTCACGGGCTAGATTTTGAGATGCAACGATCGGCGAGTAATTTGCATTTTATATGAATAGATTATTATGTCATCAAAAAAACCCGACGATCTTTACCAAAAACGAATTGATTTTGCAATATCATATTATTACATAACTTTTATCGAAATTGCGTGCGTGCGATGAACAATAGAAATTTTTTCATTGGCCGGTCGAATACGATCGCAGGCAAATCTATAGTCATTGGTCGATAGGCTCGATAGGCGTATACAATTTTGAAGCGAAAACCCGACGACGTTTACGCAAAAGGTATGGATTTCGCAACGTCATATATTATTACATAACTTTTACCGAAATCGCGTGCGTGCGTGCGCGCACCATTCCTCTTTCAATCGTAGACGCCGTCGACGCCACGCACTTACAATAAGTCAGTTATTTACTTATACTGCTAAATTCACTGGAAATATATGGCAAAACAACGTTTGCCGGGTCAGCTAGTACTGTATAAAATAGGTATATTTTTATTACACACATTCGATATGAAAAAAAAAATGTGATTTTTTTTGTTATTTTTGACAATTTCGACAGTGTATCGATTGAATATTATTCGTTGAAAATATACCAAAGATATTGCACGGGAAAAAAAAACGCGATAACAGTTGTTTTTGAAAACTTTAAACAATGCACAGTATATAAAGTATGAAATAAAACCACTTGAATATGACTTACTTTCGATGAAAAGATTAATTTCCAAATTTTACACGTCCACACTTTCTACGAAATCGCAAAGGTCCATTAGAAAAATGTAGGTTTATACAATATTAAATATAAATCTTAAATATTGGCCGCGCACGTCACGGAAAACCGCACTGACTCTTCGGTCAGAAGAGACAACGAAACACGTGAAACGGACGCAAAACGATTTCAATCACGTCGAACGTGTTCGCGGTAGTAGGGATTGTTTATCAAACGTAAAAACGAATGAATTCTCCGCGGCGGCGGGTCTACCTAGCTAAAACATCGCGGAACCGCGCGGCAGCGAGTCGGAACGAAACATCGGAAATTAAAAAATAAATCGGAAGTAAAAACGACACGAGAGATATAAAACGCGACGGCCGGTGTTCGAGGAGAAAGAAATCGAAAAACTTTAGTAGTCATTGTTTCGTCGGTAAAAGATCAACGGGAAAAAGACGGTCAACCGGACGAGTGGGAGTTCGCGAGATTCGACGGTGGAAACGGAACGTTTCGCAAATCGAATTCGCAAGGGGAACACTTCCGCCGCCGTGGTAATTTATCTATTAAGCAGTGTTTTTCGTTGAATAGATTTATCTGAGTACTCGCGTCAAACCCGAGGTCTTGTTTTTGTCTATGCGTACGGATAGTTTTGAAAATTAGAACGATTGTTCATCGTCCGAGACGGGGCCAAAAATATAACATGACGTACAAGACTCAGACGAGATACCAGACACAACTGTACGTGAGATAATGGGTAACTTACAGAGTTGAATTATTGATCTTTTGAATTACAAATTATTAGTAAACAGTTATTACGCGATTTTAATATGCCAAATGTTATGAAATATTTCAATTAGTTTTCGATGAATATTTTAGAACACGACTTATGAAATCTCGTTTGAAATGTTCAATCATAATCGATATAATGACATTGAAAGTCTTATGAATTTTCAACTACAACATATGTTGTTTGCACATTCAGACGATGAAAACATTTTATAAAATATTTTACACATCGATTTCTAATACACTTCTCTATTTGCGAGTAAGAACAATATATAAGAAATTTTTGTTTTTAATTTTCGGAATATGTTGACGAACTTAAATTATTATTTTATCGACATTTCGTGAGGGGGGGGGAGGCTACTAAGAAAACTTCAAAATTTCAAATATCTATAGACAGCGCCAGAAAAATATAAACATTTTCGAAAACGTCATCGTTCTCAGAGAGCAGTGTCTATAATATTTAACTATTCGATGGACATATTTTTCACTCCCCGTGCATAATATTTCATACATTTTGCCGGATTTCTTGTTAATTTCCGTGTCAGATTTTTCTCGACTAAAATTAGGAAAAGCGTTGAGAAATTCAAAAAAAAAATGACCTCTTCAAAGTATCACATGCATATGCATATATCCACATCCATATGCACTTAAATTATAATACTATTACGAACGGTTTTGAATTGAATTCACACCGTGTAGAATAACACTGTGCATGTTTTGCATTGAAATTATAATGTACGTGAATTAATTATTCGTGGCAATACGCATGAATATGTATTTTTATTCGTAATTAAAGCGGTACCCTATATTTGTAATGTTTTATAATATTCGTTAAAGTAGTGTTCTTTTTAAAGACCTCTTTTCATCAAACAGACCATTTCGGGTCGTCCTTTCGCCCGAAATTCGACTATTTTCAATGGACGCGAAGATTTTTCGAGCGTCATATTTTGTGTTCGACATACTCGGATAGCCGGTTCGGATATATTATTTTCGTCCGGATGATTAATTCGTATCTAACGCTGTGGGGCCGTAGTGGAGATTCTAGACACTTGTTTGCAGTCAAATCCGATATTCAGCCCGCAACCCGTAACATATTTCACAGTTACTCGGGCGACGAGAAAGAGAAAAAAAAACCCTCGTGTACGAGGCTATACGAGCGTGCGGTCGCCAAACGGTACCCTCGTCACGCGTACCGAGTCGACCGGTCATGCGGTGTACGTGTATACCGTGTTCCCGGTAACCCCGCGCGTTGTCCTGCGACACGGGATCGTCGTCGTCGAACGCGAACCGGAAAGAGCCGTCTCCGCCCAAGTGTCGCGGTTTCTTCTCGTCGATATCTCGTAATCCTTCTGGGTCTCGTCCGAAAGCATAACTAATGGGCAAAAGGAGACCGGCGGTATTCGAGGATAAAACGGAACGTGTTTTCGACGTGTGAAACGATTATTAAAAGTAAAAAGAAAAAAGATCGTCTCGTCGGCTGTTATCGGTGGCGGCGGTAGTTATGCCACTTCTCAAAAACGTACCGACCAATATGCGTAATTTTTCGTAGTATATCTCAAAGCTATGTGAACGACGTGTCACAGAAAAAAGAAATTACTATAGCAAATATACGATGGAATAAATGAATAACCGAAAATGTTTAAATTGGAGTGATCGAAAACAATTCGAATTCTTTGTCTGATAAATAAGACTGGTTTTCTTAAGCCGGCGAGTGATAATTTCTTTGACATTTCGTGGTACAAAAAACGCGTTAAAATATTTAATAAAATAGTAGGTTTAAAGCAACACACGAAAAACAAAAAAAACACAAATTAAAACACGTGGAAAAACTTGAGCGGTATACTCAGAGGATGACATTTTCAGTCGTTGGTCTTCTTTACAACCGTGTTTAGAATAAACTAATCGCAAAAACGCAGACATCATTTTCATAATGAAGTTTCAACGGAAATTGTATAACAAATGCAAAACACGCGATAACGTGACACGTGTGTAAACACTATCGTATTATTTTCGTCGGTATTATAAAACGAACGCTACCGGTTATAACACGTCTCGAAACTTGGAAAGCATCGTGCGGTTTATAGCGTATATGACGTCGAACGCGTCTGTCTCGCACGATCGGACTCGTAAAAGATTAACGTTTTAGAACGATCGCGTCTCGGAAACGTATTAATCGAAAAACGATGTATCGCGCACGACACGTTGAGATGGCTGTAAAAAAAAAACCCCCATGTATAAAAACACGAATAGTATACGGAATTTAAAATCGAAACGCACCTTTTGCAGCGCGTCCGTTCATAAATCGTCGAAACGTGTTTTCGTCCGGATCGCGTCAGACTTCGCTTTTTGGAAACGAGCCGAGAGATAAAACAAAAACCACGCGTTTTCCAAAACGTATTTATATTTTTTTTTTTTTTACGTTTTAAAGTAAAACGTTTTTGTTTTCAGTCATTATCCGTGCAGATAAATCGTATATTTTATACAGTCGGCAGTAAGTTTTTCTCTAAAGGTGGGTTTACATTAGAGCCCGAACACGAACGAACGCAAGCGAATGCTACCGAACGAACCAATGTAAACGGTGCGGCCGAACGCGAACGAACGCATTCGTTCGCGTTCGTTCGCCTTCGCTCCAAGAGCGGTAAGATCAAAGAAACTCTCCGTTCAGTTTAAACGGCATTCGGCCCATATCGCGTATGACCGAACGATTGATTAATAAAAAGTATATATTTTATAGCTTTGTCGATACTAAATGTGTATTTAGGTATTTGGGAGCGAAGACTGGCGAACACGAACGAGCGAACAATGTAAACGGTCGCGGGCGAATGTCTAGCGAATATGAGTTCGTATTCGTTCGGTAGCATTCGCTTGCGTTCGTTCGTGTTCGGGCTCTAATGTAAACCCACCTTAACAATCGCCCGTAACTGTACGATAGCGCGCGTTATCGCGAAGTGTCTGCAAAAAGATATCGCTAAAGGTACGATTTCGCTTGCGCGTTCGCGTCATGTTGGTTTGCTCTAGACGATTCTTCGTTGCGACCGAAAGATAAATAATTTATATTTTAACAGTCGTCCGTCAGTCGTATTCGATATTTTGAAGTGCGAAGTTCACGGTGGAGTGCTATTGGTTTTACATAATTGTTATAACGGGAGTCGATAAAGAAATGTTGAAAATTATTTTACTAGACGATGAAGATGATGATGAGTTGCTTTGATATTTGTCGGAAGAAAAAATAAAGCAGCATGATCAATTATTTACTAAAAGAATTACCGAAGGATACTATGAAATACTTATCAACGGCCATCTGAAAAACAATGAAATTAAGTTCAGGGAATTTTTTTAGATTAAACCGTAATCAGTTCGATTTTTTGGTGTATAATAATAATAATTATTATTACAAGTCGATCGCGGCGCGAACCAATTTAAATCGCCGATCGCGATCGCGCAAGGAAAACCAACTATATTTAATTTACATTGTATCAGCAGCCGCACGATCAGAGTTCGCGTTCGCGATCGCGCAAGCGAAATCGTACCTTAACGCGGCTCGCAGCCGACACACCGGTTGCTCCGTCGGGCCAACGTCACCGCAGACTTCTAATAATATAATAATCCGTGTATGCGCGAAACGACGGTAAATCTGTATCAACTGAAACTTTTACGCTGACTTTGCTGAAACACGTAGTACTGCGCGCGTGTGATATCGTCGAAAACGCGCTCGTTATTTTCGACGACCGGCCAATATAATATAGTGTCGCGTAAACTTTACATTTCGCGTAATTTCACGCCGTTTTACATGGCGCCCGATCCGTATTTCGTATTATTTAAAATACAGTATTGTTACTCTATTTTTTGTTTTTTTTCCTAGTCGTTTAATATTAAACTTTCCGACTTGATTTTATCGTAATCGATCAATCTGTTGGGGTCAACTCGTACGTAATGATCTCGCGTTATGAATAGGATGTCAATTCAAAATTGAATTTATCACTGTGCCGCCGATATCACTAAAAATTAATAAGGAATCGACGATTTTTCGTGTGCTTTCCTTGACTCTTATTTCTAGACCTTCGTGCCGACATGTCCAGGTTCTAGGTTGTAAATGGGAAAAGAACGTAGTGTTTTTTTTTTCCGTTCGTGTCGCGGAACTCCTCGGAAAATATTTATATATAATTCATCGTGTTTTTCTTGACGAATGCTATTTATTTTTTTAACGAGGTTTCAATAGATTCGATTTCAAAACTTGTATTTTATTTTTTCACTTAACTTTAGATTTTTCGGTAGTAATGTTGTTTTTATATGTCATTATAGTCCTTTGAAACGTCCTGTCGACCGACAACACCGCGTCATTCAATTCGATACGATAACAACAGGCGACCGCGGGATGGTAAAAACCATCGAATTTTTTTAACGCTATATTCGTTCGATACAGAGTAGACTAGCGTGGAGCGTTAATTTCGCACGGGAAGTACAGATTTTATTAGTTCTAGTGCGTTTGCGGCGATTCATAGCGCGCGTAGAGGGTTTCCAGTGCATTTTATACCGAGCTTTTCGCACTTTTTATAAACTTTCTCTCGGGGCATTAAATTCACCTTGTACGACCTGTAGGAGTCGACTCCCCCCCCCCTCAGAGTGCATTACGTTTTACTTTACGCGTACCCGATACGACGCGCATGTCATAATTGTGATCCTCGACGGCCGCACCACGTCCTGTGACCGGGCGTGTAAACGATAATCGGCTTCTGACAAAGTGCACGGCGGCGGTACTTTCGGGAAATCGCCGACCTCTGTGGCCGACTAGGTAAAACCGCAAAATCAATCTTACTCGGACCACGCGGTTGATTTACGAAAATCGTATTAGTTTCGACGCGTTCCGTACACGCGACGCCCGATAATCCGACGTCCCGAGCACAAAACCGTCCGTATATTATTATATTATGATTGCGTGTAAACCGCATCGCTTTGTACGGCATTCGGCGCTTTGCGTGTTCGCCGATTGACGTTTCGTTTTCCCGGCGATTTATTTCCCAAACGCTCTCCGCTTTAATGCTGATTATCAGGACTACGGAGAGCGAGCTGATTTTTCTTGACTCGTCAACTCTAGTCCTCAGAAAGGATATAAAACGCAAGTCGATTTTTAAGTCATCGACCGAGTAAACTTTTATTTTTCGAATTGTTTTTCGTTATATTTGTTTTACGTCGTAGAAAAAACGTACGATAATGGAAAGTCAAAATATAATACGAGTCGTTATCTGATATCTAAAAGTATTTTTTTTTATTTTTACTCGATTCTCGTATAGTTTCGATGCAAAATGAGTAGTAACAAAAACAATTACATTTTAATAAAGACTTGTTGATGATTATTCTATAAGCTGTTCATTGTTCGTTGTTTTTAAACTCTACAGTTTAAACCTAAACAAATACTCGTAATAAAAAAAAAAAATTATGATTTCGGATTTTTGATATTATTACGAAGAAGAAGTTTTCAATCGAGACTGCCCTGCAGAATCGACGTTATATTATCTCGAAAATACGAAAAAGAAACGAGATTATAAAATTATTTCGAAATAAAATGCAATACATTAGTTTTTATGTCTTTTTCGCGTGTACACGGCGTATATATTTACAGAAATTTAATACACTCGTGTGGACAAAGGGACGGGAAAAAAATTTATCGCATTCGGACGGTAATCCTATATCGTCAAAAGTCCGTATTACGATGACAACGCGACGAATTTCAGTTTTAACGTGCATTTTATGTGTTTGTTTTTGAAAAACAATTCAATCTATTTTATTTCGTTTTGCTCTTTACAATATTATAGTGTTAACGCTGTTAAAACGGATATAATCGCTTTTAAAAACCGTCACAAACGATGTGGAAAATACTCCGATAAGAAAACCGTTTTAATTGTTTGACTCGACTGTTTTATTACATAGGGATTAAAAAAGAAAAAAAAATCCATCCGATATGCGCTTTTTTTTATCACACTCTCAAACCCGGTAAATATTGAAAATATTATATTTTCTGAGTATACGAAAATAATATTATCCTTTTTGTTTCGTCATTTTAATAATATCGGAATTTACTAATTGTAATAAACGTAATTGTACGGCGGCGGGTACTTTGAATCGTACGTGGTAAATGTTCAAATATTATTTAAAAAATTATAAGACCCTTGAAAAATCGTACCAGAATATTGAAAACCGCACTCGCCGCTGTGTACAAAACGCAATACAATTATTATAAACGTGTCGCTATAATGGTTTGGAAAAAATATTTAAAAGACGAAAATTACATTGCGGTTTTCTCGATTCACTCGTATTCTTTCACAACGCGCGAACGGTCCTTCCATTGACAGTTCCGTCTGCATTATATTATATCAATAACGATTGTGTCGGTCGAAAGCGATATTGCGTCGGGGAAAATTTTCGTATTTTTTCCCTCCCGTTCTTTTGTCGCGCGCGGACGACGACGGCGTTTTGTCACGGCAGTAATGAAATATCTCACGGGTAACGATTTCAAACGCCCGACGAAAACACAAACGAAAAATGAAACAATAACAACAATATCATATCGCCCGGCACGGCCTTTCGGAGAATTATCGTTCGCCGGACAACCTCCGTTATTACGACGACTACGACGTTTGCAAAACTGTCACGGGGCGTTATTTTCGTCGTCGTCTTTCTTTCGGCACGCACTCGTGAACTCTTCTCCGTCGCGACACGTCGAACATCGTGCCTAAAAACAACCTACTGTTTGCGCGGAAATTCTACGAACAACGTCGTCGAATCGGCCGTGAACGTAGTTTTTCGTGGGGTGCGATTCTCGAGATCTCTCGGCGTTTCGAACAGACGCGTTGTATTTCCGGTTGAAAATGTTCTTTTCGGAAACTCTACAACACACACGCGCGCGCGCGCGCAGTTCTAATTCGTCAGATTAGATACCTACCTAATTTCGTCCGCGTCCATATCGTTTTAGGTCAAACCTTCGTAAAGTTTTCGTTTCCAAACGGCCACCTGTCCATGGCACCGTCCTTGACGATAAGAAAACACGTAAACCGCGATACGTTTTTCTCTCTTCTTTCTTTTAATCGTGAGATCGGGAGTCGAAAATTGTATTCACCCGCCGGCGAGTTGTGTAGTTCGTCGAATCCGTGCCGTTTTCCTCTCGGTAAATGTTGTTTTCTTAAAACCAGACGTATTTACTCGAGTTATACTCGACGAACTAGGATGCAATGCAATGCGAGAGTGTGTACACTGGAATCGAGAAAAACGCAAGAAAACTTCAATCAGGTTTTCAAACGATCATTATACTTATATTTATATTTCCCGAATGGAAATAACGAATTAAAAAGCTGACGAAATTCACGACGAAAACGGTTCATTAAAATTGTTATTGTTGGAATCCGGTGTTGCATTCAACGCGTAGTGTGATGGCGATTTTTAAAAGTATATAAACGTGGCGTGCAACGAATTTAAAAAAAATAACCAACGATCGAAACGAAAAATATGAAAAAATCGACGCTTTTTCGCAAAACCCAGCAAAAAAATTATCATTCTGTTTAATCCGGATTCACTCGAAGCTCTCAAAAGCTTTACTCTACTGTCTTTTTTTTTAAGGCTTGCGGTACGTACGGAATCACCCGGTATTTTTTAATTTTATTGCCATCGCCGAAATCTGTTTACATTATTTTCGATTCCAACGTAATTGTTAAGATTATGCCACCTTTTTTATCACCGAAAAACGATTATCGGAATCTCTCCGACGAAAATATAAGACCGTTGTCCGCAGATCGAGTAGTCGTCGATCCGAAGTCGTTCGTTGTGCGGTTAGTCGATCGTTTTGCAATCGCGAGGTTCTCCCGAACATAATACATCGACGTCCGACGAACGGACGAGTGAATATCGGGGCCCCGTCGATAATAAAATAGTACTCCGACGTCCGATTTAAGTTTCTAACGAGTTTCGGTGCATTTCGCATTATATAATAATATAGTGGATCGGAAAAGACGACGAAAAGAAAAAGAAAAAGAAGGGAAAAAAAAGGTTTTAATATAAAACGGACGAGTGAATTAAACGCGAGGTCAAAGAAAAATTTGCGTGGGTAGTTCGCCGTCGCCGCGCGAGTAGTCGTAAATAATTTCTTTACGATTTGTTCGGAAAGCACGCGTGTTTCGGAAATATTCGGAAAGTTTTAATTTTCGCGTCGACACACCGACACGCGAGTTGTAGTAGTAGTACTGGTAGTTCCGAATCCCCTCTCGTTCTGCAATATCGTTTTCGTACAGCGTGTAAATGGAATGAAAAGAGAAAAAACCCTCTCGTCGCTTTTACCCTCGTAACAACAGTCGTCCGGAATGCGTCTCGTTTCAAAATATCACACATTGCGTTCCAGAGACTACTCACACAATTACATTTCGTGCACACGTATATTATTATTATTCGTCGTTATCTGTTTGTCACAATTTATGTAAAAACGCGCGATCGAACAGAACGCAGTGTACAACAACTGCAGTATCCACACGGGCCAGCGGCGGATGTCCTAAACAAATAGATATTGCTCGAGTAATTACCCCCCGCGTCTCCAAACAAAAGATACGCAATCGATTTCAATAATAATATTTCTTTGTTTTCATTCGCTTCTGAGTCGTACGAATTCTGTTGTAAACTTTCAATATCTGTAACAGACATTGCCAACATTGCTTGACCTTTGGATGGTCGCCACCGTTGACGGTCAGGGTTTTCAACAGAGTTGAACGGGTCAAGAATTTTCTTATTATATTACCGTCTGTGCGATAAATTCGTCTGATAATAAACAAAAAATACGTAGCGCTCTTTACTTTCTCTACGAGAGAAGTTTACGAATCGTAAAATTTAAGATTTAATATGTTTTCGTTAATGGGAAACTCGGAAACGATTCCTTTCTGGACAAGGTGAAAAAAAGCTCACCGTTTTCCCTCAAACGCACAACTCTGTAATCTCCACGCCGCGGGCCGTAGCGGGCTGGTCCCGGCCTAATCAAAAGTCGATTGTGTGATTCTCTCCGGGGGCACCCGACCGTTGTGTCGCAAATATTACGCAATAACAATAATAATGACGCGCGGCCACGGTATTCCACGGAGATCTGACGAACGCAATAACTTTGGTTCCATTCTTCATTCCGTTTGTATATTATGTAATTGTCGTAAAACTTCTGTGCGAACTCATTGCACACCGATTTCAATTACAAAAAAAAAATAAAAAAAAAATACGACATGGCGTTCCGATGTCAAAAAGAAAACGGAAAATCAACACTGTCATTGTGTATATAAGTATTATAAACTTTTTCAATGCGTCACGTCATTCGACTTTTGGGGTCTGTCAAAATTTAAATATTTTTCTCGCTAATCGATGTTATCGACGTGTCATACTACGTATTTACCACTAACGGAAAGGTTTTTCGAAATTTTCGAAAATTAACGACTTGTTTTTAAACTCTATAATATACATTTTTCTATCTTTAAATTTTTATCAAAACCGTGAAACGATTACCAAAAAACAAAAACACGAGTACGATTTTAGTAATCAATTTATGTAGATTAAAAATAAATGTAAAAACTTTTTTTTTACAACTACCTAGTTTTACTTCATAACGATGTCGCATTTTGCTTGCGATGATTAGTAATATTCGTGTGGGTTACGAAATCAAAGCAATAGTAACTATATACGACTCGGCTCGGCCGATTAAAATTAAGTAAACGGCTCAGGTTTGTCCGCGGGACGCCCTGCGAGGTCGAGCTGCGGGTGGGCTGCGTCGCGAGGGTGAGCTGCGGCGTGGGCTGATATTATAATAGTACAATAGTGTACGCCGCGCGGTACCGATTCGTGTGTTATCTCGGGCAACGACGAGGCGTTTATTATGTAATATACGCGTGTGTACATTGTATTAACACACCTATTGTCGGTGACAGCTAATAGTATAATATCACATCGTTATTTCAATAGAACCTGCCGAAACATCGTAATTAATCCGCCGCCAAACTCGGCGAAATCCGCAACTCCGCCACCGCACGGATCTCGCCGTTTACAAAGGCGCCGGCCGCGCGGCCTCTCTCCCGCGGGACCGCGTTTTAATCGAAATCCCGAGCGAAAATTCCCCTTCCGCCCGCCCGTCGACGGAAAACTGCAGTTTTTCCGAGTACCTGCAGCCGGTATTATAGTCGTGGTCGACGCTCCCGCGCGCAGTTCAAAACTGCATCGGCTCGAAAACTCGTTTTCTCCTTACCGAGGCGCCGACGACGACGACGCAACGTTTAGATTTCGAGGCAGAAACTGATTCGCGATTCCGGCGCTATTTTCTTGTGTGTACCCTCTCCTACAGATTATATAGTTTTTACGATTAGTGACGACGAACGGTTTCGTACTCGTTTAAAACGCTACGCAATTTAATATAATATTATAGAAGACTGAGGTCATCAGAGATAGAGAGAGGAAGAAAAGTGCTTATTATTCGCAGCTACGATAACGATGTTAATAACTGCAGAACTATGAGTCGACGATCGTTTTTAAACTAAAGGATTAATTTATAGACGGCGAGAGTCTATAATGCATCGACGTTGACACATAAAAAGTGCGGGTGAATCGTGTAAATAGTTTGTAGAAAAGTACGATTTTTTGAAAAACTCTTTTTACTTAAAAAAAAACACATCGAGTTCAATCTTAATAAATTTAAACATACGCCTCATTTTTGGTACACAATGTAATTTATAGATTTAGAATAAGCCTACTCGAACAGTCGTACGGGAAGTTTTTTTTTTTTTTGTTATATAATTAGTCACGTGTTTACGTGAAACCATTGTAATCGAATAAATATTTTATTAAAAATCAAAAATATATCATATTAAATGGACCCCCCCCCCCGACATTTAAACACTACGGGGCGCTTAAACTCGATCCAAGATTAGAAAAGGGGACGTCCGATATTTAGTCGCAATAATATTTACGCGTAGAAAAAAAATTAAAACTGCGCAAACGCGTCACGCCCATCGGGGCCCCGCGTCATTGTATCCAATCGCGTTTATTATTTCGCTTTCGTTGCGCGTTCACTGACGACCGGGTCATTGCAGGAGAGACCATCGAAGCGAAAACACACGACGAGGTGACAATGCTGTTCAGCGACATCGTCGGCTTCACGTCCATCTGCAGCACCGCCACGCCGTTCATGGTCGTCAACATGCTGGAGAGCCTGTACAACAAGTTCGACGCTTACTGCGGACATCTGGACATATACAAGGTCAGTGACATATTTTAATACAATATGTGTAGAGTTATCCGTTAAATATCCGTTGTTTGGAAAATAAAAATAAGGGTCGAGTTTACTTAGAAAGAAAAAAAACCCGCGAGTTGCACGTCCCGGCCCCGTGTATAATATTATCGCGTGGTTTTTCAAAATGTAATCGTCATATTATTATAAATCTAGAGATTTCCTGTGCGCTCGTATTAAAATGAAACGAATAAACATAATAATATTAAATTTTATATATTATTATGTCTGATTGGGAACGGGAGGAATTCATTAATACGCCCGAAAAAAAAGTTACGAGTACATTGATTTCGGGTTTTTTTTTTTTATTTCTTTTATAAATAGTTGAATAGTTAAAACGAAAATTCGAATCGCCAACGCTGTTCCGTCATGTGTATTCCATTCGTAAAAATTAATAATGTTACGTAACAATTTCTGGAAACGTATTCGTGGCGCTCAGTCCCTCCGATGCTTCGCCCAAAATTCGAACATTGGACTTATACCGATTATCTAACGACTAAAATACGGATAGTGATGATTTTTTTTATTTTGGTATTTTGTTTTTGAGACGTTTTATACGACGCTTTTTCGATTTAAACGATTCTATGCAAATCGAAATCGGAATGTTTTGGCTTTTAGTATTTATTTATGTTGGATGGGGGGAGGGGGACATTAGTTTTTTAATGAAATCTTTTGAAAAAAAACCCCGTGAACTACGTTATGACCATAAGACAACGATTTCTACATTTTCCAGTAATCGTCTACGCGCGACGAGTATATAAAACATAAATACTACGGGAGTTTACGTCGACTTTAACGATTAAGGCTGTATTTAGTGCTCGACCGACGGTCAGCGCGTACCGTCGTCACCGAGCGTTTAGTGCATAACCGACGGCAAATTCTGTCGGTTGTGTTTGTTATCATTTCGGTACATAATTTTCTTGTTGGTTAATTTTATTGAGTTTTTAATAAATAATAATGAATAAGCAACAGGAATTCGTTAAATTGAATTACGTATTTTTTTCAACTTTTTTTTAAAATTTAATTATGACGTATGTACGTAAAAAACAACATCATATTACAGTTTAATTTAGTTTTTAACCTTAAACGTAATTTAAAAGAAATAATCAGTTAGTTTTGTTTGCTTATTAATTGTCCTTTTTTCGTAAAAAGTTTCTATATCGTCAAGTTTTAAAAAAATTTCATCGGGAACATTTGCTTCTTGTCTAAAACCATTTCTTACCACTGATAAAGCGTTTAATATATTGTCTTCTTCTGTGAGTTTGGATTGTTCTACTGCATTTTCCTCTTCGTCTTTTTCTTCAAATTCATCTGGATTTTCTTTTTTTCTAACCTCTTCTACAATACTTTCTTCAATAGGTGACTCATATACGACAATATCTTCATCAATTTTCAAATAATCTTTTAAAGTAACGCCATCGTAGTGAACTAACTCCCATTCTCGTTGTACATCTGGTATTTCAATTATAATTAATATAATAAACAATTTACAACACAATTGGTAGTTTAAAATATAAAAACTAAACAATTTGTACAATCTTGTACGCGCGTACGATACGTCGTCGGTCATCAGCGTGGAACTAAACGCTATCATTTACTGAAATAGCCCGTCGGCCGTGCACTAAATACAGCCTAATAATTCGTATAAAATACGCTCGGCTCAGGATCAAGGGCACTACGGAGCAGTGTTGATCCGGTGCCGCCTTTTTCACGTCAATACGACGCTATCGTCGCGTGGGGAAGTGAAAACCTCGTCGACGGTTATAAATAACGGCGTGTATTATTACGTCGTCGGCCGGCCGCCAACGCCAGTTTTAACGTTAGACACAGGACACGACGGCGGCGTCTTTTACGACGCGCGTCGCCTAGCCGCTCTCTACGGCGAGGACGAAATTAAAGCGCGCTCGTAAGCCTCCGGTCTTGTCGAACCGTGAAGGATTTGGTCGTTATGAAATCGACTTTCGCGCACGCTTTCCTCCGCACCAAAGGGGGTTACGTGTACTTATCCGCGCGGTAATGGTATTACGTTTTTACGCGGGTCCGGAACACTATTTTCTGCGGGCTAGTCGCTCGGAATATTGTTTCACGCGGCCACGACGACTTAGCGACGCCGCAACGTTCGCGCAATATCGTACACCTTAAAAACGTATTATTATTAATACATCGGTCATAAATTACGCGCGCCCGGTCGTTTTATAAAACCGAGTTTATTGCGAGCGTTAAGCTCGCGTCGTTTTTGAAATATTATATCGTATTATATCGCGACGTTTTTCAAATATTATACACGTCCGCGACGACCGGGAGAACGTGGAAACGACATCGCACGATGTGCGCACTATTATTTAATACGATAAGTTAAATTTCACGTAAATATTATGTCTCGTGAAAAACTAGCGTCTGTGTCTATTGATAATATTGTCGTCGACGTTTCTCGTATCGCGCGGAGTTTTTATATCATTGTTATGGCCAACGGTGTTGATGTAAGAGGCGCGTACTTTTGACTATTGTTTGAATATTGTTTCACTCGACAATAGACGTTTTTAAGTATCTTTTCAAAACACTACCTTCTCGAATTCTTGTTTCAATATATAAATTTTTTAAATTTACATTAAAACGTTTTAAAACTATTTGAAATTACGCTTTAATTAATTCGAGAACGGCGTAGTACAATATTGAAATTTCAGTTTTCCCGAAAATTCTGTGATTTAGCGATAAACCGGCGTTAAACGTGGAGGAGCAAACCCGTTATTTAGTGACTCCCTCTGAAAATTGACTTTTATAGTTTATTTGGTATATTTGCACGTTTATAGAAACCCAATCGGTTGTGACGATGAACGACTTAAAAAAGAATTATTACTACGACTGTTGTTATTATATTATGTTCGAAGTCATTTAAAATGATAAAATTTATGGTCTATGGCAGGGCTAGCCAACCAGTCGATCTTTCTAGAAATATAGGTCGATCGTTATAAAAGTTAATTTTACCATTATCGGTCGATCGCGTAATAAATAATCGGATAGTGTTGGAGATAATTCTTTCTAGCTAAGACCTTTTTGACTCAAATGTAGCTCACTCGATTGAAAAGTTTGACGACCTCTGGTCTATGGCCTGGGAGGGATCTGGGAATATGTAAATACATTCTGAGTATGAAATTTAGATTAGAAAGATAGTATTTCGCATGTGTTAGGAGTGCAATCGAAACAACTTAATTTTTTCAAAAATTCAAACATAAGATAGAAAAAGAACGTGAAATAAAAAAATTCAAAATACCCGACTCAAATGTACCAAAAAAAAAAATCTTTAAAATAACACTGCCTATTTGGTGGCAAATGGAAAATGTTTTCATTTAAATACTCGTATGCGAAATGAATTTACGACGCGCGGTCAGGAACAGGAAACCGAGGTCGCGCCGCGGCAGCTGCGCGGGATCGCCAGGATCATACGGGCGCCGCGTCGACGACTTATGTGTGTCGGCGTTATTGTGTGGTCCGTGTTGATATATATGCAAGCGGTAGATCATCCGAACGGACAATAAATAACGACAATAATAATAATACGAGTATACACTTGTACGCGTGATAGAAAATCGATGTTTTTTACGATCTACGAGAGTCTTTCGAGACTCTCGAACTGGACGGGGGAGGAGGTAATAAAATGAAAGAAGAAAAAAAATCACGGCGTCGCCGCCGTGGCGCGAAACATCTCTTTCGGGCGCGCATCGATCAAACCCGTGCCAAATCCTTTTCGGTCCTCGGCTACGGCGTCTGCGAGACACTATACAGATACGAAAATAAATGGAAACGCGGGCGAATGCAGTGCACAAAACGTAACGATCGTCGCGGCGGTCGATCGAACTTCCACTCGAGGAATGACGTTTTAGTACATTAATTTGTCGGGGGGGGGGGGGGAATTGTCCGTCACACGTGGAAACGAGTAATCGCGTAATATTCAAATATTCTCTTTTTTTACAAACTGGTATTTATCGCTACTTACACGACAGTTTCGTCGCGACGGAAGGACCCACTGTTCGTGGTTTTAATGTCAATTCGTCGAGTGCTTTTCCGAAACACTATTATACAATAAAATTACGAAATAATGTCACATTTGAGTTACGAACGGCTAGCTAGGTTTTTCCGTCGTCATTTCCATACGATAAACGTGTCGTCCAGTGTTAAAAAAGTATGAGTAGTTACATATAATATTGTGGTGTGTCGGTATTTTTTTATTTTTTAAATAGGACGCGGGGGCAACGACGCCCGTAGTTACGCGATTTATGCAAAGTGTGCGTCGTCGCATTCCCCCGAGCGTACTCTATTTCTCGGGAAGCGTACTTAATGAAATATTTCAAATCGGGTTTTAAAATATTAAAATTAAAACATTATGCGTGTAGAAAAATTCATTGTTGTCTGCGGCCCAGTGGTGTGTAGTCGGACGTTTTTTCTTCGGCCGGACGCGTCGTCGGTAACATATTTTCGTACAAAACAGATAATGTTTTGACATTACCTCGTGTGTGTAACGGTTATTTTTTCACCGTATTTCGTAAGGTCGTTAGAGCTCGGATATAATATGCATTTGCATAGTTTTAACGATTAGTTGGGAAAATAGTGAAATATGATATAAATAACGAATCCTAACCCAAATAGGTATGACGTGATACCGCATATATATTTGCATAACTGGAAAATTTGTTTGTATTATGCATAATTCAACGGTTTTTTTTTTTTTTTGAAAATATAATGCATATCGTTTAATATTCTTGTACGCGTTTGAATAGTACCGATAATGACATAAATGATCGGCCATACCTAATTATTCTTTTTCAATCGACTTTCGTTAGAATTTTTCTCTTCGCGAGTGAATACTGCGCAGTTCTCTATAACATAATCTTATATAAAAATTTACGTATTCATTACTGATCAATAATTCAAATTGTTAGGTGTTTATTGAAAAAAACTTTAATTTTTATCGTTCGATAAATTACGTCCATGCGTTTTTAAGCTTGTTTAAATTTAACTCTGCCTATTTCAATAGTAACGAAGGAATAAACGCGTGCATATTCAATGTATTTCTAAAGCATTTAATTCCGGATTCAAGTTATAATTATTTTTAATTGACTAGCACATACACTGCGGCGGGTGTACGTAGATAGAAACACAAAAGTTTTTAATTTTTTTTCGTTAATTCGTTTGTTTTTAAAAATCGATGCCGCGAAATTCAAAGCAACATTTTTCATAAATTCCATCACGGAGTTCACGTTAAATATGATAACACTGTGAAATCGTTGTCGCACGTTTTTATTTTTTTCAAACCGTAACTTTTCGGGAAAAAATCTATAGACTTCGAATAGAGTGTGATTTGAAAATTGTAATTCAAAACAATGGATATTTCGATTTCGTCTCGACGACGTCTTGTTTCAACTAGAGTAGAAAAAATAACGTTTGATAAAATATCGTCAGCTCCGTAAATTGTTCTGCAGGTTTTTTATCCTTTTAATCGTTAGCTTTATGGAGTTTTCTCGCACCAAAGCCTATACCAATAACGAGTAGTGGTTCCGGTCCGGACAAAACAATAAAAATACGCTCTGCGAACAATCTATATTGTACAGACATTACTTCGGTCGCCACGACCACCCCCTCCGAGTTTCTAAATTAAAACGCGTTTATCGAAATCTTCCTCTCGACGAACTGCGCCGCTCTTCGGCATGACGTCAATATGTATTATTATAATAATATGAATATGTATACACCATCGCGCATGCATGTATGTTGATATATATATATATATATATATATATATATATATATAATCGGATAAAACGTTTTCAGAACGAACGCACATGCTTATATTATATTATATAATATATTTTATAGACGTTTAAGTGTCCTCTATCCCGAATTCATCTCACGCGCGACGCAAACTTCCTTCTCTCCTCCTCTGACTCCAGGACCCTTTTCGTCGTCCCCGGGAACCGTTATTATTATTATTACCAGTCCCCGAGACATTACGGTGTCGGCAATATCTCACTACTCTTTCTCGGTCCTCCTCTTTTCCGTCTCCATTTCGAAACGCATCGTTTTGTTATTGTTGTTGTTGTTGTTGTTGTTGTTGTTGCTCCGAAACGGTAGTATATTATTATTACGACGACCACCGCCGCCGCAAGTCGAAAACAAGTTGAATTTATTTGATTTTCCGTTATCCGAACAGCTTTCGTCGCGAAATCCGTCGTATCCTACGTATTATAAAAATATATATATATCACAAAAAGTTTATTTTCGCAGTTAAGCTTGGATTTATAATATACACTATGAGCCGGACGAACGTGCTCTAAAAACGCTTAAACGCGCATACATATTGTGAGCATTAAAATGTGAAAATAGGTGCGAAAAAAATTCTCAAAACTATATTGTTTTAATGAATTCGTCTTTATTTCAATTTATTCGTCTAGGAGGTTTCTCTTCGGTAATTCGTTTAACAGTTTAAATGAATCGATTGTGTCTAAAATCGGCGGCAATCCGTAATTTTGTCTCGTCATCTTTTCTCGATTTTCAAAAAAAAAGAAATCTCTAAACTCACTCGGAATCCGAAACCGAGTAAAATCAAGAGAAATAATATTGCAAATTTACAATCGTGATTTTAATTTCTTCGTTTTGCCGTTCGAATTAAGTACTACCCACCGCCACCAAAAAAAAAGAAAAAAGAAAAGAAACAATTTCCAGAGACTTGGATGCAAAAAAAAAGCTTGACTCGACGCTAATCATCGAGAACCGATGTTCCAAATGTAACGCACCGGAAACGGTCAAGCGAATATAATCATTATTATTATTATTATTATTATTAATGCAGCTGTGAACTAAAACGCGGACCGCTCTCTGAAATTATTTGGATAATAATTTACTAAAACGCGCACCACCACTACAATATTGACCTCGCCGCCGAACGCGCACACGCAATTATCGCATAAATCGTAACGATATTAAATAATACGCGTTCGCGTAATCTCGCCGTGTCGGGTCCGCGGACCGAATTATATTGCGTTTCGCAACAATTAATTTATAATACACGCGTGCAAGTTCAATATTATTTTATAATTGATACCCGCGGTCGTATGCCCGGTGAAAATAAATAGTTTACTCCGCCAGAAGGAATTATTATAGTTGTGTTAACTAAACGTAACACGATGACGAACCCTATAACAACAACAACAACAACAACAACAACGAAAACACAATTGTTACAATGAGTAATTCCGCATAAACGTATAGAATAAATTGTATATATTATAATATACCTACTGTTTCGAACGATTTTTGTCGTTTAAATTTTGAAGAAAAAAACCACGACTCGGACGCGTCCGAAATTCCACCTGTAATTTCTCACCCACCGGCCACGTGAAAACTCCCCAGTTAAATTCTATTACATAAATGCCTTATTTATTTCCCTTAAATTCGAAACAGTGCGTTTTTTTGAAAACGAGTACTCTTTGCTCCCGGAAATAATGTTCAAACTAATAAAGCACATTTCAACTGGCAAGCCTTTTGAGCAGTGAGCGACGTGCTTTTTACGAGTTACTCCGATAGACCGAATGATATATGACAAAAAAAAAAATAAAAATGAAAAAAATATATATTTCATACACTTCCACTTTACTCGCGCGCTATTATAAGAATTCACTCACTACCGGGAATTCGTAATAACAATTTCGAAATCTCGAATTAAAACGGGAAAAGCAGTCATTTTGCGCAAAAATGTCCCGGAGCCTGTAAACAATTTTAGAATTTGCTTTAAATTAAATACTCTCGGCCAACAGTGCGTGACACGGATTTGTCACATCGCTTAGTCGGGGGTTTTTTTTTTTTTTTTTTTATAAATAACTCTGAGTGCATTTTTTATATTATATAAAAATAAAACGCGCCGGCTACAGTGTGAAATGTATTTAAAACGTTATGAAAATACCATAATACGAACGTCCCGGATCGGACGTTTACGCGTCGCGACGAATTCCAGTAAAAAGACCGCCGTCTCGTGTCCGGTCGACCGCAGAGATTAGCGCCGCGAATTCATTAGATCAAAACGTTTCGGACAGAATGCGATTATTGGGACTTGGCAGTCGGCGGCACACGCGAATACGGACGCGCGGCGTCGACGACATGGTAATAACTGCACGAGCAGCCGTGTGATTTTTTCCCACGCTGAACTACGCGAATTTCCCACGTAAACGCAATAAATCGGAAAACCGAAGAAACGGCCGACGACGTGTGTTCGATAACTGCGGTAGGTGTTGATACGTATAGTTTGTATAGGCTACGCGTAAAAAAAAAACAAAAACGTTTGAACTATTAATTTTACTTTAATAAACAAAAGGTTATTAATAATAATAGTAATAATAATATAATATGATATCATTAAACGTCATAAATCCATTATATAATATATAATATAATATCATTATTTTTACTCTTCTCAAAGGCTCGTTTGTTTTTATAGGTCTGGTAAAAAGCGCGCGTACGAATAATACAAATTAAAAATATCGATTTATTTACACCCACCCCCCCTTCCTCCTCTTCCTCTCGGTTTCCTTGTACACCTCGTATTCCCATTAATTCGGTATTCCGGAGGCGAGGAGAATATATAATTTAAAAAAAAATTAATTCCGTCGCGTTTTCCCCGCATCGTCACGCGGGCCGGTGGGTTATTACTCTATATTATATTAAAACTCGTAAATAATTATTTTTCAGATTGTTCTTATACGGGGTTGGGTGGTGGGGCAAGAAAGAGTAAATAACTCGCGCGCTTACGCTATTACGCATAATAATATTATGTTTATTACAAACGCGAGAAAAGAGACGGCTCGCCGCGCGCGCGGTCCTGTTTTTTTCATTAAACATATATTTTTTTTTTATTCGAGCCCTCGTAATGAAAGTCGTAAAGGGCTAGTAGAAAAATAAATAAAAAAAAAAAAACCTCGTCCGAGAACTCGCGAGCGACTTAAACACACAATGTTTTTCAACACTTTCCGCGCGTTCTTTCGACGCACCGGGTATTTTCAAAACTGCGACCACCCGACATTCGATTCTCCATGGTAGATCGTAGATCGAAACGAAAAAATCACGACACGTTTGTCGAAACAATTCCGTTAAAAATCTTATTTTCATCCGGATCAATTGTTATTATTTTTTTTTTATCTTTATGTGGAGAAAAATTAATTCGGTTATTTTTATCCGGACAGAATTTTATTAATTAATCTCTAGATAAAAATACTTCTCCGATCTCATTTATTTATTATCAATAATATTAATATCATATTATGATAAAAACATCGGACGGGTCCTAAAAACGCTATAAATTCACGTCCATCAAATGTGTTGGAGGAACCGACTGAGGAAGGATAGCTATTCGGGGAACGAATTCCTCATCCCCTCACCCCTCATACTCGACGTGTTGAAGTAATAATATAATAAACGGGGCTCGTGAGTTGATGCATTTGCATATCAATCCTGCTGCGTAATATATTCTAATGCTTGTTTGACATATTTATGCAATTTATATTTTATTTAATGGGAAAACTATTAACGCTTTTAATAAATATTTTATTTCATTATGTGTGTGTGTGTGTTTTTTTTATATATAAAACACATAATTTATGAAGAAAATAATTATTTACCTACATAAATGACCGTTTCTTTAAATAATAAAAAACTATAAATGTATTTAATACATAACACGCGCGCGAGTACATTTTTACCTATTTTTTTACCATCGCCTGTTTGTTTCGTTCGCGCACCGAATGAACGTGTGAAAAACGTATTTTATAGAAAAAAAAATCGCCTCGAATGGTTTGTGGGAGGGACTATCAATTCGGTATTGTGACGTGAGTGTACGTGAAAATAAAAATTTCAAATTTTCTTTTATTTTTGGACGTTTAAAGAACATCATATTTGAAGATTTTTGACAGCATATATTTAAGAGCGTATTGAATTTTTATTTGAAGCATACTTGCACGCTTATTTATGCGATTTTTTAGCGCGTGCACTCGCCATCCCAGATGACATTTCACGATAGTACGAGTAATTGAAACGATAGGAAGCCGATGATGAACAACAAACGATTTTCTACGTCATTATCGTGTCGCGAAATACAGCCGCGTGTATTCACGGTCGATGCGGTTTGCGGGAAGTTTCAAAATGATGAGTCGACTGTGTCGTCGTGTTGCGGGTCCCGAGTCCTGCCGGGTATATACGGCGTTCGTGCGCGGAAAAATTGCGAATTCTCCTGCGATAAGAGTGCTGCGTTTCGACTCCGTTCAGGACTCACTGCAGCGCGAGAATTTCACTAATACGAAATTGTGTCTGCGGAGGAGAAATTTCCTCAAGTTTACCAAAGCCCTTTAAGAGGGCAATTTTTGCGTTTTCGCTTTCTACGAATTCGCCGGCCGCGCCGGTCTAAAGTCCTTGGAGTAATATTTGTTTTTTTCGACTTTCTATTTAATTTCTATTCTTTCTTCTCCCCCGTCTCATCACTACGATATACGTCACCTCCGCGTAATTGTTCGTCTATTATACTACTATCTCGCCCACCTCGCTCCGGTCAAAAGTGCGCGCGTATCATTGTCCGGTCGACGACTATTGTACACACACGCACGCGCATTGTTACCACGTCGTCGACCCGATAAGAGAGCGAGTCGATCGGCGGCGGCGGGCGTTCGCTCGTTAGCCGCGGCCGTCTTTGTTCTCGGAGACGAGACCGAATCGGTCCGGAGACCTTTGGCGCGGACCATTGTGTCGTCGCCGTCGCGGATTGTTTACAAACAACGGTCGACCTTCGTCACGCGTGCGACGCGCGAGCACAAAAGCCGCGTTCGTCCTGCGGCCCACTCGATCATCGACCTGGGGAGACTTTTGCCGGCGGATACAATAACGTGCCGAGTGAGGCGAAACCAGACGTTTTAATTAGGTCAGGCCGACATTTTGTGTACACGCGCGCGTTCTGAGGCGCCTCCGGTTTTCTAATCGCCGGAAATAAACACACACACAGAAAGAGAGAAAAACCCTAAAACACGGACGAAGATGAGACACTGATGACGGCTGACGATTTTATGAACTGTTGTCAAAATTCAAAATTTACAAACTTGGAAAAATAAAAATACATCGTTAGCCTGGATTTTATAGTCTATAGGTAGAAAAAAAAAATGTGCGAGGAATTTCGAATTAAATTTTAATGATTTTTCGTTGTATCAAAATTATTTGATCTACGTTTTTACGGTGGTGGGAGGGGGACGAAAGAAAAATAATGTCAAAAATGTCAAGTCTCTACGTCTCAAGACGTTTTGTTGTCGCTGTTGTATGGCCGTTGATGGCCTATAATTTAATTTAGCGTCTGAGTCGAATCTATTTGCAAATATAAATACACATCGTGTAGGTTTTTGTGTTTGAAAAAAAATAAATTCCAACAACGCCATCGTATACCGTACGTTATTGTCTTCGGGTCGGATAAATTTTCATCTTCGATAACGAGAGGAGAAGGGATGACGGCTGAGTTTTGAGAGCCGCCGCGAAATTATGACGGTTCCGTTTGACTGCGGAACGTTAAAAACCCCACGATGCGAGATCATTTCCGGATATATATAGTACACGTCAATGCGGATCATCCGTTTTAAAATAAGGAGATAAACCGCCCGGTGTCCGACGCTAAAACCCCACGTCGAAAGCGCTAACAAGTCGCACACGTCACGGCCCCGAAAAGTGGATTTCGGGTATTTTTATTTGCTCCTTCCGACGGTAATATAATAGTGGCCGCAGCCGGACTCGCGGTGCACAAGTGCGTTCCGACAATAAATAAAGATCGGAGAAAATGCGTTCCCCGTCGCGACTGATTGATTCTTCGCTGCCGAAACGAAAAGAAAAAAACAAACAAACAAACAAAAATACGAAGGATAAACGTCGCCGTTCAGACGTCTCGTCGTCGTGAGTTTATATCGAACAAAAAAAAAGAAAAGAAACACCACGGCGACGGGACTGTAGTGGCGTATTTGTCTTAGCGTCTGTTCGGTTCTTATTATTTTATACGACGACGACGGTTAAACTATACTGTAATAAAACGTTAGTATAAAGATAAATATCAATAAAACTCGATTTAAGCTTATTATTAAAATGTCGGAAATAACGTCAAAAATTAATCTTATTCGCCGCTCACGTTTCGATTGTTTTTTGTTTCGACTGTCAATACGCGGTTCGCTAACAATTTGCCCCCCCCCTCCCTCAGAAAAGATTTACAAATACGCCACAATTTAATAGCTGTATTATAATGTCATATTTCTTCCGATCGGAAACAAATGAAAAGCATAAGACATTTGTGACGAGTGATAAATGTAGGTGAATTATAATTTCACTAATATTATGTTTCAACCCGATGTGTACTATTGATAAGTAAATTGGAAATTATATCATCTTTATAAAATTTTAATTCTATCGTTCGGTAAAAATGTCAAGTCTTTGCGATTATTTCGTAATTTTACGATCTAGAGATGGAAAAATTGAATTTGGAAAAAACTTTTTAAATAATGTGCGATTTGACCTCTCAAAGTACTCAGAAGACAATGTATTGCTATTAGAAATCATTCCGCGAAGCTTCGACGATAAGACTGTGTTTTCCGGTCGAAAATGTGATCACAGACGAAAAAACAAGTTCAGTGCGTTTTTCACTCGGTTTAGAGTCTGAAATTCGCCACTCCTCTGAAAATTGACCGATCCAGCCTGCGTGATCCTAATCGGACTGACGTTACAATCGGGCGTTGACTGAGTTGATTAAACTGCGCGGCGGCGGCGGCGCGCAGGTATTCGGATCGTCGCGAGAACATTCCGTCCGCGCGCGTCGTCGACTAGAACTGGCGGCAAACGCCAAATCCTTTGACAGGATCGTTAATTCCGCGTGTGTGTTTACCTCGCGATTATCCGCCTCCGCGGATGGCAAATAGCAATAATAATTACTGCTGCAGTAGTCGCGATTAAAACGTCGTCAAAGTCGACTGCGAACCGCCGCCGCGCCGCCGCGTTCGTATCGATTGCCGTTCAATCGTTATCCACCTGATTGAAAAGGTCAGCCGAAATCCTCATATTGTTATTGTTTATAAGCTCGTGTGTGATATAGGTCGCACAGGATGCCTTTTGTGTCGCGGAAACGTCGCCGACACTAAACCTCGGTGACGAAACGGGAACGCGTATACAGGGCGCTCCCGTTAACACTGTCTATTATAATTCACATGAAAAAAAAATAATATGAACTTTTTTCGATATAACGGTCCTTACGGTGGTCTATAATATTCTGATATTTTTTCAAGTCTTTATCATACGACGAGCACGTGTCTTATAGATAACTACGTATATTATATAAAAGAGCAATTAAAATATCTGTTTTTATTTTCGAACATTTTTGTATTTTTCAATTCCGTCTAACCGTTAGGGAGTCGAGTAATTAATCGTAAGACAGTTGCTTTTGCCGAGTCTTCACACTTGTCCGTAGATTACACAACTTTTTCGTTTAGTAAATTATTATTATCAAACGATAATATTTAACAATCGATAACCAATATCTGATTGGTACCTGTAGTTGGACATCGCGATAATATTGTTTCGTCGTCATCTGTTACGTAGGTACACTAGTTAGACCGAAGAGCCTTCGAATAAATCGATTCCGGTTTTTAAAAACAAATCCTTTCGGAAATAATTTAACATTGAATATTGTTAAACTGGCCAACGGGTTCGTGAAAAATAAAAATTCCAAAACCCATCGAAAGACACACGTGTATTTGCGACGTTTTCGGAAGAATCGGATCTTTTAAAAATCAAAACTTGTCGAAGGTCTCTTCCAACAACGACGATAATAATGATGAAATGTGTATGATAATTTAAACTCGTAGAACAACGTGGTCTTGGATTTTACAAAGAAATCAATTTGGAAAAAAGTTAATACTGCTCTCCGAGGAATTGTGTGTTTCCGATAAAATAATCATCCCTGTATAGTATAGCTGTCCGCGGATGAAAACAGATAGCCTCTGAACGGACGAACGGAGAGAAATAGAGCGAGTGGGAGGAAGAAAGTCCACAGGGAAGGGGAAAAGGTCGAGTATTATTATTGGCAAAGTTACTAAACAAGGGATTCGTATACAGCGGTTACGTGACTTTTGTGGCTTCATAACTTATCTAATCAATATATACAAGTTGGTAAAAAAAAAAAAATAACAGATAGAAAGAAAGAAAACCCGAAAAGGTTTTTTGTTGTTGTTGTTGTTGTTGTTGTTGTCCTGGCCTTTCACATTCCAAAATCATCAATCTTCTTCGAGTTTGGTACACTAGGAAAACTACACTCTTGATTTCGAAACTTTTTCGCTACCTACCGCATAGAATCAAATATAATACGGTGTACGTTTTCACTGTACACTATAATATAACGTTACGTTATGTTGAGATGGAATATTATCGAATAAATATGCGAGGGAACGCGCGCGTACGATTCGGCTGTGTGATAAATATATTTATCGATCGTGAAATATCAAGAGTCGGTCGTCGTGAATTATAAAATGTGAATATTTAAAAAACAAAGAGCAAAATTAAAAAAAAAAAAGGTTTGATCGTAAAACGAAATTTATAAAACTTCAACTCGAACGCGCGGAACACGAGGTTGTGCTGCCGCGTTACAACTTAAAAACGTATTAGTCGATTCGAACGTAAAAAAAAACGACAAACTTTTCGGTTACAAAATATTACACGTGTTTATACGTGTTTCTAATTATTTTTCATTTTACGCGTTTTGACAAGTTTATGATTTTCTACGTTTTCTTATCGGATATTGAGAGAATTACCGACACGTTATTATGTTAAACACTTGGACGATACGTTAATTTTATTTAAACTCGTTTCGTCGGATAAAATATCGAATACCACCCGCCCGGTGTTGAAAAGAAAAAGAAATTAATTTTTTGTTTTTTAAGTCGGCGATAAAATTCTATACTTTCTTCGTCGACGAGAAAAAAGGTCCTCCGCTGTAGATCACGCGACGTACGTTTTTCTTTTTTTCTGACACGGAAAAACGGTAAAACGCCGCCACTCCGTATGTATATAAACGGTTGCCCGCGCTCGTTTCCGGTCGGCGGCGAAACTGTCGACTCGATGCCGGACGACCTACTCGGTAAATCACTTAAACATTCCTGCGACGTATTACGCGCGCGCGCGTACATAATATTTCTTCGGTGCGCGCGCGTGCACGCGACATTTTAAAGTTTTCGCTTGCGATCGTCCTGGCGGGCGGACGTGTTTTATTTTCACTCTCTTCTTCTTTGTCTCACGCGCGCGCGCGCGCGCCCAAAACTCAAAAACACGTCAAAACTTTGCGCGCCCAAACACCGAGCAGCCGAGACGAAGACGGTCGTGCCGCCTCCGCATAATAATTTTATTACACGCTCGACGACGACTACACCGCTGTACGTTTTCCGGACGTTTCAGAGCGGTTCGAATCGCAAATGCTATCGTTTTGAAAATATTACATTCGAGTTTTCGATATTTATCCGCAAAAGTGCAGAGAACGACTGTCGACTGTCGTCGACGTTTGAAAGAACAAAACTCGAATATTTCTCGTAAATATAAAAGTCCAGATCTCTGGAGAACGGTGTTTCGTTTTGAATTCGGCGAAAACTCGAAATCTCCGCGACTGTTTCTTTTCGTTACGAGATTGAAACTCAATTTCGTCCGGTAGAAATTTGGCAGTTTTTTGTTTTTTTTTTGTTTTTTCGATTTTTATTATGAAAACCGCCGGGTGAATTCAAAAAACGATCCCCCACTCCCCGAGTACAAACAATTTATCGTCAGAAACTATCCACGAATTTGACGACGAGGCCAATTCTTCTTGAAAAATACGTGATTACAGAGAGAGAGAGAGAGGTAGACTGTTCGAGAGCACGTCGGTAATGAGTTTTCATTTGTGTTTTCTTCGCGCTCGGCTTCCTATACGCTCAGGGAAATACAAAGTCACCCTGTCGTCTAAGCCGGCCCGGAATTACTTTTGGTTACCAAACTCGACCAAATCGTGGCGTGACACACGTCCCGTTATAATGATCATCGTCGTTATTACGAACCAAACGCGGTAACCGGCGCACCGGATTTCAGCAGTGTTTTGTTTTACGAATTATTATCATTACTGGTGCGAGCGCTTAGAATAGTATCTCCGACATAATCATCGCGTTTCAAAACGAAACATCGCCAAACGTCGTCTTCTCTCGGTGACAGACGTGTTGAAAACCATACGGCCCGCGACGTGCAAAGATGACATTGAAATTATAATAATTTACAGATGATAAACTCTGACGGGCGTTTTCTTACTATAACCTATATAATAGTAGATAAAACAAACGAATTGTCAAAGCGAAGAACGGGGCGTTATAATTGTTTAAAACTCCGTCTTCCGAGGAAAGATAGGTGCGTTATATACGAAAGATCGGACGATTTGTGGTTTTTTTGCGTTCAGACTCTCCTGGCGAGTCGTGCGTCGAAAACGTCGCTTTTCTAATAGAGACAAAAACGTGATGAAATAAAGACGAAAACAACGGAACTCGGAACTTACGGAACTCGGTCATTTTTTTTGCTAGCGAGAATTTCGAGTGATTTTAACGCGATGGATTTATCGGTAAATAAAATGTATCGTCTCCATTCGAATATAATATTAAATTCGATTATATACGAGACTAGCCGATGCGCCAGTTTACTACAACGAAGCGCGTACGTGTTTGAAATAATTTCCCGACGAAAAATCCCTAACCTGTAGAATTCTTTTATTTTTCCGGATAAAAAATAAAATAATTTTATTATTTTGAAATCATCGCGTGTTGCGATGTTGGCCGGCGGAGTTATACGATCGAAAAACCGACCGTCCGTTTTCGAGTGGAACTCGGCCGCGACCAATGAAATCCGTAAAAAAAGGACGCGATGATACTTCGTCGTCGACACGAATCTATAGTAAATCTTTACTCGAATAACGTAATATCCTTTAAAATATATTACCGTCGCGCGCGCGTACTGCAAAATATCTACTAGTAGAACTGATGAAAACGCGTCGTATTTTATCTTATTAATTTAGTAAACAGAATGATTACACAGACGCGCGGGCTTTGGATGTTCATAAACATTTATAAACGATGAATACGTAATAATTTCTTTTATTTACGGACGGCTTTTCGCGAGCGAATATAAATATAAATTTATTATTATTGTTATTATTTATTCAGTGGGTATTACGCGTTTAACAATACAACGTCGTCGTCGGTATAACAGCGGTCGGTAAATTAATCGAAAACGATCAAACGATTAATTATTTAAACATCGATAATATTCCGGACTTTCACAAATATTTGCTTGCGAGAATCCGCGAGTCGCGTTCCTTAAGCGCGCGCCACACTCGGAGATGTTTCGATGCTTTGAAGTCGGCGCCCGTGTCCGTCCGCGCGTTGAAATCGATGTAGAACGATTCGAGCTTGTCTCATTTCCACGGCGAATTCGCGAGTCCATGGCGGAAATTCTATTGTAAATATGGCGAATTTATCGTCACTCGAACAAATCGATTTATCGTGTTTCGGCGACCGTGTTACAACATTATGTATTTTACGAATACTCGGTTTAATTTACGCTACTACGACGACGGCGCGGCGCGGCGGTCGGCGGTCTCTACGATATTTCCTCGCTTTTCGTAAATCATAGAGAATTATCGTCTTCGAGCTGTAATCATTCGACTTTAACGACGAACACGGTCGTTTTCGATCTCGACGTCGACTCGTGACATCTGTGTCGAATCGCGATAACTTGTAACGTTTTTACCGAAATCCACGTAAATGCAAATTAAATTATATTTTCGGCTCGAGGATTCGATTACGATTGTGATCAGACACAATCGGCATATCAAAAACGATCGGGAGTAAAATATGACGGCGCGACAACGACGTCCAAAATAACAATTAGCCGATAACAGTTCGACAATATTGGTCATCGGAAACAACTTTGCAAATCAATCCAATTATAATAGACGGGGGTCGCGTGTTATGTCACGTTTCAATATGTACTCGGATGCACGACGACGATTGTATTAACTGTCGAACATCTACTCTACGCTCCTGCGCCAAAACCACGGTCGAGTGGCTGATTCGCCCTCGAAATAACCCAATCCTGATTTTCATTTTCTTCTTAATTTCAATTAACATACCTGGTCTTAAAATTTTGAAATTTAAGTGTTATACTTACATTTGTTATCTTCATACTATTACAGACATTGGTATAGTGTATATTTACGGTTTAATGTTTTCAATTTTTATTATTTTTTTAATTCGAGTAGATAAGTATAACACACGAGTGTACTCGAAAATGGTTCGACCGATTTTTTTTTTTTTGTTCGTAACGTCAAATAATGTGGGTTGTTATTTTCGTATGATAATTCAAAATCTCAGTCTTTGACAGTATTGTTTCAATTAAGAAAAAATTTATATAAATATATCAAAAAATTATTAGGTACCCCGAGCCGTGTTATTCATTTAAATATACAAATAAATATTTACTTATCCTCTACGGACTATACAAATTTTGTAAAATGATTGGAGCTTACCAAAAAAGGATTAGAGTTAATGAAATCTTTGTTTTTAAAAGTTTTTTTTTTTTTTCATTAAAAATATAAAGTTCAATTGATAGAAAAAAACATTTACGTATAATATATATTAGATTCATATAAAACATCTTTTATGTACGAGTGTGGTCCCGAATTCCGAGTACTCGAGCCTGTCGATGCAGCTTTTCTGAAAAGTCGTTGCAGACGCCAAAATGGAGCCGCCGACCCACGTGGCGAACTGGCGTCCCGGATGCGCGACCACTCGCACATTCATATTGGAAATTGCCAATCGATTGCTCGTTCTTCCAATCAATCCTTTGATCGCTTTCGTTAAACGTGCCGCCATGTGCGGGAACAACGTGTTGCCTCCGGTCAACACGATGTTTCCGAACATGTTTTTTTGCAGATCGATGTAGGAACTGGTGATCGTCTTGTACACGGCCTCGTGGACGCCTCCTAGCTTGGAATCGACCCCGAACAGACCCGGATCGAACATAACCTCGGGAGCTCGAAACCTAAATCGAAAAGGTGTTTGAAAAACACCCAACTGACATGTGTACCCATCTATTATGGACGACCGGTTATATTTCTCAAAACGTCGTGCTTTTGAAACAGATAATACATTGATTTCGTATTATTTGGACATTTTATCCGGGGGGAGGGGGCAGATATCAAATTATACTCGTGTACGTTTAATTTTTTTTTCATCAAGTGTACATTGAAAACATCATTTTATGAAATTAATATTTCGCATGTATACGCGTAAGGTTACACCTACATTGGATCCGTATTTCTCCCGATCCGATCCGATCCGACGTCGTGCGAGAATCGGTATCCGACGACGTCAGACGTGAGTGCCTACAATGGTCCCGACTCCCGACGTGATCCGTAATCTGATTCTTATCTAATCTAATCGTTCAACGGCAGTCTGCTGTAGAACCGATTGCAGCAAACACGCGAAATGAGTGATTCGGAAGACGATTTTTGGTGCTGGTTTTTACTGGATAACAACGTCCACTTAAAAAGACGCAACACTAAAAAATGGGTCAACGAATTTGATTCAGATAGGTCTACTGGATGATTTTTCACTACTTGTTTACCTTGTTCCGGCCAGGCGAATTTTTCTAGTTTCACCCTTTTTACCCGTTTTAACACCTTTAGGGGTGGAATTTTGAAAAAAATCCTTTCTCAATGCGACTCCACTATAAAAGACGAAACTACTGACCAAATTTCACACACATAGCTTCAGCGGTTCCGGCTAGGTGATTGTTTTTCATTTTTACCCGTTTCACCCTTTTTAACCCCGATAGGGGTCGAATTTCGGAAAATCCTTTCTCCAGGAGTTTCCGTTATATGAAACGAAACCGCCGACCGAGTTTCATAGTTTCATATTATGATAAAATTGCACGAGCACAACTACTCGTCGGATTGGAAAATCGGAATGGAAACGAACATGATTGATCGGCCGTCAAATCGGATAGTGTCGGGAGTCGTCGGGAATCGAGAAATCGGGAACATACGTTATGATATCGTCGATAATGATTATTATTTGTATCGCGCCGTAACTTTTTTTTTCATAATAATCAGTCGGACGGAGATAAAAAAAAATAAAAATATTACCAGAACCGCCAACAACAGCGTAACATTACGACGATTAGCTGGAAATACGGTTTGAAAAAGTTTACAACCGACGTGGAATGAGCTGCTCGGATCGAACGTAACTTTAGGAGATCGTCGAAACCCGATTTACATGGATATAATATTTTTAATCGTAAAAAAAAAAAAACCGATATTTTTTCACGTATACTCGTATTATAATAATAGATGGCGATCAAACGCGTAATTTCGCTATTGTTCTCGGGCGTTTTCATATTTATTTTATTTTTATCGATTTCGATGATAATTAAGTCCCGAGTGGGGCGTTCTCGTTTTACGCGATATGGGAAAATACCCGGAATCGCGGCTGAAAAATAAACCGGCATTTAAACTATCCGAACGCCAATATTCGAGTCGCTTAACGACTACTGTGAAAATGCACTTCAAATGAAATCACTCGTCGTCGGTAGGTAGACGTGCGTACATAGAGTAGCAGTATTAAACGTAATCGTGGTAAACACCGAACATTAATTAAAACTCGCATAAACGGCACGCCGGTATACACTACAAACGACCTTAAATCACGCGTGTGAGCTGCCGCCGCCGCCGCCGTTTCGTATACCTCGTCGACGTCATTTGAATCGTTCTAATTGCATTCGAATCTCTCTCTCTCTCTCAATATTTATATATGTACGTAAGGCCGGCCGAGATATTCCCAACGAAAACGTTTTCGTAATTGTTAATTTAGTTTTTTTAATTGTTTGATTACACAGCCAGTATCGTAGTGAAACGGTGGAAAAGTTCTCCTAATAGAAATTGTATTTTGCGCTTCTCGGCCGGCTCGGAAAAATAATTTTTCCAATTTTGAATTCTTTATAAAATCGCGCACGATAATATTGCATTATATTCTCGTCGTTTTTAATCAATAAACGTAAAGCTAAATATCGGTTTCATAGTTTTCATAGCTAATGTTTACAGTAAGCGAGTCTAAGCGTACCCGGTAGTTATATTATATTGGTCAATAAACGAACTAGTTAGATAACGTGTTTAACGTTTTGTGACGGACCGTTTCATACCGATGCATTTCTACGGCAGCGCGGTCTATCTGCGCGTACCATCGCCGTGATTAATGACTGCCGTAAAGGCATTGTGATTGAAAAGGTTAATAGACTGATTAATTACAACAGACGACACCGACTGCGCGCGCTCGGTATTTCCGAAATATTTATCACTCTATTTTGTTTATCGACGCCGCCCGTTTAGGAAGGTAAAACGTACGACGGTGTAGAATGTACGAAAAACGATTACAATAATTACAGTATTACACAATGTGGACAAGACTTTTAAGGCTCGCGGTTCGGAATAAGACATTAAATCGCCTAGAAAGAACGTATCCAAACGCAATAAAAAAAAAAAATGCAGTCGTAAAAACTCGAGATTTCGCATTAAAAAATCGGTATGTAATGTTGAAATACTTGGTAGTAATCCGGAGTAAATTTGGTTTTATTGAAACGTTCTCGATAGTTTTCAAGTGGCTTCGATTCATATTCCTTATTATAATGTTGGTTTTTAAACAACAAATCGTTATCGCATTGATTTTTATCTTCGTTTTGTTTTCCATAAATAATATGTCAACAGTATTATGGCCGAAATTGTTGAAAATAAAAAAAAAAGCAGCCCACGTGTAAAAAGAATAGCAACCGACGACGACGACGGGCCTATTAACTCCAGATCTTCGGAACGATTAACACTACCGTAGAAAACTTAAAAAATAAACGACACGTCGACGTTAAACTTTCGTCTGGAAGCGAGCGAGAACGTATAGACAAAACTTCGAAGCCAGATCCTCTCGAGTCTTAATCCCTCCGGCGTACCGCCTCTCCTTGTATATTTATACACAGGGTGGTTATATTTTATCGAAGAACAATTCAGCTAGTTATTATATACGATGAAACCACACTTAACGGACACCTCTGAATAGCGAACACCTCTCAAAAACGGACGATTCTCAAGTCCCCGCACAGCCTCAACACGTATTTATTTAATATTCATTTTTCCCAATAGCGTACTTTTCCGATAGTCCGCACACTATTGTCCGCTATTCAGAAGTTTCGTCGTATAATATATTGTACGAAATTCACGTATTATATGTCTGTAAAAAAAATCTGCGGCACTCACACTTCGCCCTTGTCTTCGATCAACTGATCGTCCGGCAGCTCGAACACCAGCTGCTGTTCCCTGTTCCTGGCTCTCCGTTCGGCCCTCAGGTCCTGCGTGGCGACGTAACAGTGTTTCTCCTTGATGGCCGACACGGCGTCAATGTGCTTGGGCATGATCAGTCCAGTGCCCCGGTCGTTGAGCAGCCGCGTCATGTACTCTGTTACTTGACGTCCGCCGACGGGCACGACGTTCGTCGGATACTTCAACGGGTAGCCTTCGTAAGTGGGCACCACGCGCGTGCCGTCGTAGCCCGAGTCCACCACCACGCCGGTCGCATCGCCGCCGCTACCGTACATGGCTAGCGTCGGGGCCGGTACCACAGACATTCGGGGCACGTTGAACAGCTCGAACATGATCTGTTGTGCCGCGAGACGGTGTTTTCCGTTAATTTTTGTTGTTTTTTCCACCAAGTCCTAATCTAACCCCCCAACCTAACATAATCGATCGCGTTCTCTTTGGATCCCGAGTGAAACGAGAAACGCGTTGGTTTCACAAGGTTTTTCTTAGTTTTTCAGTCTGTCAACACACTACGGCTGTGGATTTCTAGGAAAAGGCAACCAACCGCCCGCGAAACGAAGTTTCTATAATACAAATAAATTTGTGTCGTGCGACAGCGAATTCGATTTCGATTTTAAAAAGTGTAAAACTTTCGAATTGTAAAAGTCTTAGCCGATAAATTCGAATTGCAGAGCGATGCACTTATCCTCCCACTACATCACACTTGGATTTACGAAAATACGAGTGCATTGATTTTTTTATCTAATTTCAAAGATTGTCTCGGTGAACCGAACGTTTGGTTAGTTATTTACGGAGTTCTTCGAACTATCGAGAGTGCATTCGGTTTAGCACTGGCACGCGCGGCGCCGGCTTAGTTATTAATCCCCAAATTGTAATTTTCGTATGTACAACAAAACGTTTGACCTCTGTTAGTTTTTCGCGACTATTCTTCGGATTTCCGACCGGCTCGGTGTGCAAAATGTCGAGTTTCTCCGGCGGAACCATTAGCACCTCGTAGAACATGTGCGTCCACATTTCTTCCATGGCGTCCCAATCGGTTATTAGACCGTCGTGTATTGGACGACTCGTCGTGTCCAAAACGCCCCGTTGTTCTATGGCGGTCTTGCCGACGTACATGTACCTCTGCCCATAACCCACGGCGGACATCTGATAACGTCACAGCATTATTTAGTCGACGGCGGCAGTTACGATGACGATCGGGCACGGAAATTCAATCAAATTTTATGGCTGGGAAGCTTTGATTTTTTTTTTTTTTATCTACGCCATACATTTAACGAATTCCCCTCGACCGCGATTAACCCTTTCGATCCCGGAAATAGGCCAACCAAATTGGTATGGTATTTCAAAATAATAACCGTTTTTCACAATGTTAACATCGGTTACAGGTAATATACTCTCATTATCTCCTTCTCTCTCGCCATCTCTCCGATTTGTTTATAGGTCACGACTTCGAGTAGATAACGTTTATTATAATATTATCATTATTATTTATTTATTATTATAAAATTATTTATAAAAAAAAATAATTAAACTAGACATTATTCTAGCATAGATCTATGCCTTTTGGCCCTCCTTGTAAAACGTTTTTAACTTTTTTTAATAAAAAACTATGGTTGCACGTTAAAAAAAGCAGCTTTGATTTAGAATTTAGGTTAATCGACATTTAAGTCTCTACACCATTGTAAAACATTAACGAGATAATATTTACTTAATAATAATAAACTACTTATGTACTCGTATATACAAGTATAGTCTATTATATAATATAATTACTACTTATAATGAACGTAATAACTCGGTAACGAAATGATTTCGTATGTCCTGTTCGTGAAAAAATGTCTACCATCAATATTACGCGTGTTCAAAGACGCGCGCGTTTAGATCACAAAATGAAGTGCAGACTAGTGACCGTAGATCGATGAATTTTTCGAATTCTTTTAAACCATCGGATCGAAAATAATCTCGAAGGCCTTTTGTAAAAAAAAATTGGTACAAACATACTTCAGCGCGGGGTTTTCCGACAAAAGTTGGGATGATTGCATGAGGTTGTTCGGCTCCGCCGTAACCGACTTTCAGCGAATAAGACCCGTTGTCGCATACTATTGAGGTGTACGTTGGCAAGTCTGAAAATCGCGAAAAACAGCGAGTAATAATCACGTCAATTTCTCAACTATCTCTTCGGATGACACCGAGTACAAAACAAATCGTTAATAATTTTTAGGTACCACAAACGTAACGTTGATATTAAGTCCTGTTGGTTTTTTTATTTTTATCGCGGACATATTTTTGTTGTTTTCGCATTATTCTAGCCCAAATGTTTTTAGCACAGACGGAAAAAAAACGAAGTCAAATTGTTCAAATCAACATTGGTCACGCAAATCACTCGGGTACAAATTTAAAAAAATATTTTCAATTTATTTTACTACATACACGAATTCGGGCGATATTGTATATCGACGACAGTTATTTGGATAAAACCAAAGATGAAAAAAAAAATTGTGTATAGGACGATGAAATAATTTTACGGACCAAAAGTATAACAAATCATAAAAACGTAATAGTATTACCTCTTTTAATCAATTATTTCGGTGGAAAAATAAGTGCTCATCTAAATCTATAATATATAACCTTTTTTTTACAATTTGGCGCGAACGATACTTGAGGAAATTTATTTTTAATATTTCCCAGGAAACACTGCGAAGCTACGGAGAAAAAGGGTAAAGAGACGGTGCAATTTACGACGGAATCACTTTAGGCCTGTAGTATTATATTTCAATTACTTTATTTTGATTGAAAATAATAACACCGCTGAAACGTCGAAACTTTGGACAGCGTATATTAGTTGGACCTGATGGCATTTTCGAAAAACAGGCCGTTTTTTTTCTGCCGAGCTAATTTATCAATTTTAAGTTGTTTTTTTTTTTTTAAAGCATATGTGCCATAAAGTATTCAAAGCCGAATAATTACTTCAATACTATTTCGAACAAAAGATATAAAAAAACAAACGCGTAAATTAGTAGTGACATTCCAGTGTTTTCTAGACTAGGTTAGTTTTACTGATTTGCCGACTCGGTTATACGCGCGTTTTTGGGATGGTTAGGTTAATATTATATGCAAATAATAAATTCAGAGGTTTTGCGCAAAACGATACATTTGAAACCGACAACACAAGTGTACTACTTACAATCAAATCTGTACAAATTACACAATGACTAATTTACGTTACATAACTCGATTAACTGTAGTTACTAAATCGATTATTACAATATTGAAGTGAAAATTGAAATTTGTGACTGCAAGTTTGACGACGGATTTCGACTATTTTTATTTCGAGAATAATAGTTCAAGTCAGTTATCATCACACAACGCATTTGAAATTTTGAACGCAATTAGTAAGTATTAAGATTATCATTGCGGTTTTATAGCGATATTTTAGTATGCGTATTCTGTTATTATCGAACGTCACGTTTGCCTTTTCGACGTATTCGCATTAAGTATTTAACAGTAATACAACAGAATGTCTAGCTCGAATCGGTATGGTTTTGAAACGTCGAAAACAAACAATCTATTATTTAAAATCGATACTTCTAAACTTACCGGGTACCTTAAACCAATCGTATTTGTTTTTTGAATCCTCGAAGCTTGACGATGCCATTATAAGCGAACACAAACCTAACCGAATACAAACGATACGCACGAAAGTGACCGAACAAAAATACACTGTAGTGATATATTGAAATCGTAACCTGGGAACAATATTTAGAAACGATATGATAAATCTAATTTATTTTTATTTGTTGATTAATCTATATATATAAAAATCGATGTACATTCGAATAAATTTTATAGCTCAAGATCCACCGAACCGATTTCGATAAAAATTTTAGGGCATATTAAGATTGATATGTAGATGGTTTCTGTGAAGTTTGTACGGTGTGCGATATGTGGTTCCGGAGTTATGGCCTCTTAAGTGTACAATATTAATCACGCACGCACGCACGATATTCAACAATTATTGTTTTGCCATGGAGATATATATACACTCTATGTGGTTATTTTTTATTATTTGTTTCCGTGGCACGCGCGTCTATGGTATCAAAAATTAAGTTTTACGTAAAATTACGTACATGTAAAATTTCATCTGATTTAAGAATTTCATTTAGAGAATAGTTTTTCCCGGTATTAGGGAGGAGTTAAAGCGTCAATGTTATTATATTTCTAGATTTTTGTATATACCTAATATATAGTATTAAATTCATAGTTGATCATATGTTTTAGGTATGTATACTAATAGTATAATACCTTTACAGAGTATGTATACTAATAGTTTCAAAAAAACCCAAACCGAGAAATAACTTTTCCGTTTTTAACAAATTTTACCCCTTCTAACCCTCTTAGGGGTTAAATTTTGTGAAATCGTAGTCAAGGGATCTCTACTATATAAAACGAAACTACTGATCAAATTTTATACTCGGAGCTCCAGCGGTTCCGGCTAGGCAATTTTTTTCTATTTTTACCCCCTTTAGGGGTGGAATTTTGAAGAATCCTTCCTTAGTGTTGGCCTACGATGCAGAAGGAACTGCTGTAGAAAATTCCAAGTGTCTAGACCCAGCGGTTTAGGCTGTGCGTTAGTACATCAGTTTATCCTTTTTTGATAAGATTACGAAATTTGTTCACGTCGTGTAGATAATCGTTATTATACAATAATAGTATAGGAAACGTCGTCGGCGCGGCCGCAAAGTTTAAAGAAACAAAAGAAATCCGGTTGTTATCGCCACGCCCACCTGCTGCCTGTCAAGACAATGGTATTGACGATCGCGTGGGCATCGTTACGTACGGAAATCGTCGACCTGCTCTGATAATCGATCGTTACCGATTCAGTCGTATGCGAATCGTCGTCGCGGAGACATCGTCGTCGTGTCGCGGTCGTCCGAAATTTTTCTAATATCTCGTCAACTCGGTCGCTGTACGGCACGCGCGCCGTACGTACGTCGTATAAGTGCGTCTTTTTTTTTTTTCTATTTGTTTCCTTTATGCGTTTAACCGAACGATTTGATTAAAAAACGCGTACAGACCGAACCGTGTTTTCACTTCATTGTTAAGAATCCGATCGCAGCAATCCAGATGAATACGTCATGTCGAAAAGATGTAATGAAACGTACTCAAAGTGCAGGTAAGCTCTTTGCCGTATTTTTCGATATTTCGTCATGATAACACTATCGTAAAACAATTCGTTTGATTGATTATTAATTTATATGAAATCACGATCGTCCCCGCCCGGCGCTGATTCAGGAACAATCGTTCCGGCGCGTTCCTCGGGAAGTGCAACGCCTATAGGTGGAGCATATTTCCGAGGCCTTGCGTAATTTGTTTTCGTATTATTTTCGACGATTTTTTTGTTTTTACAAAGTAAACGGTTTACGTTTCAAAAATATCTACCAATTGAATACGTAAAAACACATACATTTATAATAATGCTACTATGATACTGAATAACCATAAAAAAAAATACTAATATGCTTTTTTAAATTTATACCTCACGCGATTGCACGCTGCATTAGAATATTTTAAAATAATAAGATAATATGCGACGTAACCGTAATTATAACGTTTACCCAAACGCCCGAAAATATAATTAATTATTACTTGTTCAAATATTTCTGTCTCTCGCTCTGACGTCTTTTACAAAAAAAAAAAAAGTAGTCAACAGAGGTATTTAAACACTTGTCTATTATGAGTCCGGCCGGGCGTTTATTGCGACCGAAATACGTGACGATATTTTTTTATTTATTCCTCCTTAATTGCGATTAAAGATTTCCCACAAGTCCCTGTTTCGGTCTTAACAGCGTAGACGTGTGATTTGATTAATTCACGCGGCGCTCGCGGGCGATTTTTTCAATATCAATACGATCTAAGAAAAAATAATGTGATTTGTGTTTATTTAATCGACGCGCGACGGAACGATACGATATTGTGTTTTCTCGCTCGGGTATAATGCCGTTATAGAATAAAATGAAATTTATTTCGTAAAAGTTTTCCGAGAGGTCCCGCCGATCTCCTCGCCCCTCGCCCGATAGTAGCTGAATTCGTGCCCGCTGCAGGTGAGATGATTCAGTTTATATATATTATTTCTGTGTGTGTGTGTGCGTTTTTTTTCTGCGCGTTAACGTTTCCCCCGTCTCCGCCAGAACGTAAAAGAGCGCTCCGAAAGTTTCATCGGACACAAATGTTACTCTCTTTTTTTTTGCTTTTTTTTTATTTTTTCGTCGACAAATGCAAATAACAAACTAATACTGTTCGTTTTCCCGTGTACACATCATCCATAAGCGCATTTCTCTACGTTCGCATAGCGCAAAAGAAGGGGAATTTATATTCAAAACCGACGACGAAAAAAAAATAAAATACGCTCGCGCGCTTTTTCAACAAATAAATAAATATATTAGGTTAGTTATACTAATGATATTTCGTATAAAATACTGCGAGTTTTCGGTATGCCGCGAGAGTATTAATTTTTTTTTAAACATTTTCGTACACGTACGCGTAGCGCCACGCGTTGTCCCGACCGAAACGTCTCTGTTGATCGTAGATTCTTTTCAATTATTTATTTAATTTCTACTTTCGTTTATAACAACGACCAATTTACCTGCCGGGCACGCTCATTACCTACTATTTTAAACTCACGTCGGCTATATTATGATTACAAAACCGATTATTCGATTTTCAATTTATTATAATTATATAATAATTGTACCAAAAAAATGACTGTTTCGCAACTTTATCGCGAATTTCCAAAACTAATATGAAAATTCAAATTATTATTTTTCTAAACATTCGAAATGAAACAGCATGGAGACAATCGGTAAAACTCTAACGTAATTGTTGTGTTTGCAAAATGACTAATAGGTCGCGTTGAAATGTATTTTATAATAATCTGATTTCCAAGTGCGTTTTGTTAAAAATTCAACATCGATTACTTGACTTTTTCACTCGTCAACTCGTTAATATCCAGCCTCCTCGTTGCTCACACGTAAAATCTACGCTCATAACAGTTTAACATTTATATTTAAATTATATGTTTACACACACACACGTGCGCGTGCGCGCGTAGTCTCTCGCGAAAACCGTGTTTCGTCCGCGAGAGATTCCTCGCGTTGTGTCAAGTACCGTTAAATTTGAGTTTTGTGCGTGCCTCTTCGAGCGCACTCGACTACGGTTTGCCGGGAACGACTCTCACGCGAACTCATTCAAACTTGATATAAAATTGGCTAAACGTTCTCTCGCATCGCATACGTCACGCGAAAACCACTTCCACTCCGCGATCGCGTGAACGATATACGTGGTTCGCGATGTGGCCAGTCGGCTATTCGTTTATTCCGCCCGATCCGTCGCTGACCGCGGTATTACACACGGGAAATGGAACGACGATTCTGTCTCGGGCGAGTACGAAATCAGCTGTTTTATTATTTATCCGAGTGCAATTTAAAAATACGAGTTTACGGTCCGGACCGGACCCGCTGCGACTCGTCCGTAAAACGAAACGTCCGGACGTCTAGAACGACGCGAGTTCTTTTAGAAATAATGTACGTCCCTAACGTTTTGATAATTCGAACCCTAGTCTCGGGCGGCTCTCCGTTTATCTCCGCATTATTATTGTTCGGTTTGTAAAACTCGAGTCCTGCGATGACGCTTTCCTGCGGATTTTCACTGCAGCGGCGGCGTTCAATTCACTCTCCTCGCCCGCGCTAACGCTTTCACACCCGTTTGTCCGATTTCGCACTGGCGTTTCCGCCCGGACGGTTAGCAATAATATAATATTCTCGTGTCTCGAAGTCGCGCTATGTTGACCGCACACGTTCGGCTGCGTGTTTGCTTTCGAATTCCAACGCAAAAACGCGACTTTTGTCGTGACAAAAGTGAGTTTCGCGAGACACGTTATTCAATAACAAAGAACGTTACCCTGTGATGTTTGATTGCGAATAAAACGTCGTGAAATCTTACTGATTATAAAATTTGATTGAAATAAAAGCTCAAGGGTTAAAGTATAATATAATAATATTATAATCGATCGATTAAATCAATAATTTCCATTTAAATAGAAATATGGTTTAAATCCCTTTTGTTTACCGGACAACCTGTTGTGTATTCTCGGTAAATGATTTTAAAAAATCGGCATCGCGTTACCATACAAAAGCCGCGAGAAAACAATATCCGATCGTGTGCACCGTATTTTGTCTTTCCCGTTGATTTCGACGATATAGTAAGCACGACCACGGCGGCGAGTGGATGTAAATAACGTCGAGAACGCAATGTTTATGCGCGATAAGATTGTACATTAGTGCATATACGAATGATTTTCATAGGACTACCGCTCGTCTCGTTTAGTCTAAAAGTCATGTCCAATTTGGGAATTAAAAATTTTCGCGGTGTCCGTCACACGTTGTCGCACTACACGAGATCCCCTCGGATCGATTCGAAACGCGTTTCAATTCTCTGAGTTTTCACTCGCGCGGATCGGCGTATATTATGAATATAAAACAAAAACAAAAACGAAACGTTAAAAAAAACCCGCCGGTCGATTTTACATAATATTTTGTCGAATACATTATGATCGTATTGCTGCCGTCGGTTTCGAAACCTACGCGTTATGTTTCACTCCGCGCGCGTTCCCGGGAAATTTAAGGCTCTCTCGAGACACTCGAGTCGGTAATATCCATCCCCCCCGGTAAACGCGACGCGTAATAATACCGATACACGTTGAGAGAGCGAACGATTTTATTTACCGGCATGCTTTCCGTACGCACACTAATATTATCGTTTAGGTAAACGCGCGCGAGAATTTACCGTCCGTCATTATCGCGACGTACGCGCTGGTACTTCGACGTACTCCAAGAGTATTGGTTACAAATCGCTATCTCGTGCTTTTTTGGAAATTACGTTTCGATTAGGTGATTTTTTTTTTCGATTTTCAATCCGAGTGTTGTTAATCGAAGTTTAATCCGAGTGTTCACGGCGATACTGAGATAAGACCTCTTGGCCACAACATGACCCGGCGCCGAATCGAACTTCGAAACGAGTGCGTTAATTTGGTATCACTCGCGCGCGTGTAACTCGTGTATACACGAATTCGAACGGAGCAAAACAAGTGCCGCCGGAAGTTTCGCGAACTTTAAATAGCTCTTTTACGAAATTGTTGAGCCCATATTTAAACCGTAAACGCAGCGAACTTTTTTAATATAAATAAACATGCGCGTGTACATGTGTGTGCGGGTGCGTGTATGTAAATTATATTTAAACTGTGAACGAATTTCGTAGAAAGTTTAGCAGTCTTAGGGGGGGGGGGGGAGAGGTGAAAAAATGAAGACCGAGTACGCGAAATAATAATAATAGTGCGGCGCGCGCGTATACAGGGTGTTTAACGGCAAAAAATAAAATAAAATGCAATGACTATTAAGTTCTAATTTAAGTTTCAACATTTTCATTTTTTCTCATAATCGTTACGTATACTTGTGCAGTTGTGCGCTATGGTAAATTTTTTCTGCAACGGTATTTAACGTTAAGAAACTCTAAATAGAAAGTGTAAAATTTAAATGTAATTCGGAAAACAAAGTCTGCGAGCCGGCAAATCCGTAAACGCAATTTTCAGAAAAAAAACGCCGGCGTTTAAAACTTTTAATTAATTTTCGTCATCGGTGTTAAAACGATTTTTTTTTCAAAGTAGAACCGTACGTGTTTTTCTTGTCGACCGGTGTCACCTTAACCCCAATCATTTTCATTGCCGTCGACGACAATCGATGGCCACTCATTACATTGCCGATAAAAGAAAATAGCGATTTTCCTAGAAAGTCGACAGTAAATCGATCGTCGAGAAAATTTTCTAAAGCCAGAAACGTTAAAACGAAATACATATGAAATTTAATCGTATTTTTCGTATTAAAAGTATATAAACAAAAGACGTAACCATGTTGGCGCGGAGTCGTGATTATTGTTGTCGCGAAAAAGTCGAGAAAATATCGGAATCGACCTAAAGCCCCTCATCGCGTTTGTCAGATCTCCGCGGAACACCCCGTATTGTTGTCGACGGAACGGAAAATTGTCGGCGGCGGCGGTGTAGTATATAATAAAACGCGTGTACGAAAGTTTACGGTGGCGTTGCGACTCGAGTTTAACGTCGGATTTGTTACCCGATAATATTATATTATTATAACGTAGTCGTCTCGTGAGTGACGTACACGCGACAAAGTCGTGTACGGCCCGAAAAGACATTACGCGACAAACAATGAAATGATAATTACTCATTGTTATCGTTGCGCTATGTCTGTCGTACGGTGTGTTTTTACCGTCGAAAAACGTGACCTACGCTCGGAGTTTTTCCATTTTTTTTTTTTTTATCATTTTCAGTAGTCGATCTCTCTGTTCTACTAAGATATTTCGCGAACGTATTCGTGGGAGGAGCTGAGCGACAGTAAATATCTAAATTATTCGAACACGACGCATGCTCGTGTTCTCGATGCATGTGTAATTTCATTACGACTTTTTGTCGTCGCGCGAATCGAACGTTTCTTTTTTTTAAACGCACCCCGTTCGCCTATAAACATGCATATAGAATGTAATACGTCGTACTCGGAAGTCTCAAACTTCGTCGAACTCGGCGCGAAATCTCAAATCGTACGGCGAGTTTTATAGAGTATTTTCGTGTTATTTTCTTCTTTTCTGCAAACACTCGAGGACGTATACCGTCGAGAAATAATATTTAAATTTTAAAACAGTAACCGATTTTATTCGACATTACCGAGCCCAAGAGTCGTATGCTTAAAAAACTACCGAAATGTATACTATTAACATATTATAAACTAAAATTGTTTTTTAAATTCTAATATTTTTTGAAACTATTGTCAATAGTTTGTGTTTAAATGAAAATATTGTAATCCGTACAAGCTATATATATACTAGCTCGTTATCGCGTCTACAAACGACACTGGTTGTCTAGGATGAAATAATAACGATTTAAAGCCCATTCGAATGAAGCAAATAACGTTTTACCCAAAACTAGGACGGTAAAATTATCAACTCGGCCTGTTCCTCGTTTTCATAAATCTTGATCTCTAAAAAAACGTCCTCGTACGATAAAGCGTCCGAAAATATAACACGTATGTGTAGTATTCTCTGTTCTCGGCGTTTAATTTCTTCGACGTAAATCAAAGTCAAAATGTAATTTAATCGTCGTTTTCGCGACCGCGGTTGACGATATGATAAAAAATATTGCATCATTTATATCGCTTCCGCGTCGTTAAAGTCGCGGGCCATTAAAAAAAAAACACACGTCTCGAAACCAAATTATAAGTATCGTGACCGTTTTCAACGGTAACTCGTTCCTTATTCTAGCATTAGAAACATTACGCTAGCCGTTGTAAACCTATTATATTTTTTTGGACATTACGTATTCGGTCGTCCGGCAGTCGCGTCGTTTCGCGTACTCGTTTCAACAATCCGTTTACGAGTTATTTTTCATTATGTCTCTGCAGTGTTCGCTCACGTTATATTTTACGGTTTTTGCGGAATAGCCGCGCGGTCCGATAAAAACGTCTTTTTCTTCCCGCGCATTATACGGCGATAAAATATTATCATCACAAAGCGCGTACGTTTTGTTACCTCTTAACGACGACGAAATACTACGTATAGGTGCTGCTCGTCGAGATTGGAAACTAATAACATAAACCCCGTGAACCAGGAACTCTCCCGTCCGCCCGTGACACAAGTGCGTAATAAAACAAAATATTGTATTTAGTAAAAATTACGTACACGTTTTCGTATCGTTTTTCTGGTTTTTTCGCCTGTTGTATAGTCTCTCGGTCGTCTCTTAATAATTCTAATAAAATAAATCACATTTAATATTTGCAGTAGTCGTTTAAAAGCACAACTATCATTGAATTATGATTATTTCCTCGTCGTTTTTTGGATAATATTTGTGCTTATCGTCCGGTTAAACTTTTTCATGAAATACAATATAATATCTAATCAAATAAAAAAAAAAAAAAACCGTTTGTTTCCGCGTGTGCCGGGAAAATCTAAAATAAGACCAATTTTGTGATTGCCAAATGATAACGACACGATCAAGTTCCAAAAAGCATAACCATTAACGAATTAATGCAAAACAAATCGAAAAAAAGGTGATACTTGAACCGCGGAGTTGAAAAATAATTCGTTATCAATGCTTACACTGATCAATACTAATCGATAATCGCCTATTTCATAAAACGTATAAACGTATAATATATATTTCCATAGTCGAATTTCAACATTTCGGTATTTAAACTAACATTCTATTAACTAATATTTTATTCGATTTAATTGATCGAACGTGAAATTTACTGTCGCGATACCTATACTCTATCAACGTACTCTCGATTTACATTATCCTATATTTTATCGTGTTCTTTCGGGCAGCGAAGGATTTGTGAGCAGCAGATAACTGCGGTTGCTAGAGTTTTTCTTCTTCTCCGATCGATCGAAGCGAACAATTCGTCAACCTAATAAACATTTTCCGTCGAAAAATTTACTACCGATGTGAAGTTTTTGACATTTAGCCCCTCGAAACCGCGTACGATAAATCATATTACATTATAGACGAGATGCTGCTCTTCGAAACGCAATAAATCACGAGTGAAATATTAATAAATAAAAAATAAACGATAATCATTTCTAACGCAACAGTAGTTTATTATACGCTTTCAATTTTTTTCGGGCGAATAAAATCCGTTTTTCTATACTATAATAATTATTATTAGTATTTATTATTGTAAAAAAAAAAAAAAAAAACGAAAGTAATCGAAAACATTTTTTTGCCGCCCACTTCTCTAAAGATAATACGCTGCTTTAAACAACAGCCAACCATTCGTATTCGCCAATGAATTTGTATAAAAATACAAACTCGTCTCGTCGTTTTTCTCGATTCCGCCGTTTGTACGTTTCTGTGTCGTATGTATAATAATAATTATTATGACGTAAAAACATACAACCGCGTGTGATTTTTATATTTGATTTTCGTCATCAGATTCATTTTTGAATTCCATTATTTCGGTTTGAAACTACTGGAACGAGTAACCGTTAGACTCGGTCGTCAAATGCTCATTTAAATATCACATACTATGATCCGAATTAAATTTAAAAATTTAAAAAACATAAAATGAAAACGATAATATTTTGACTTTGTGTAAAATTGTTCTATTAGTAGGCGAAAGCACGATGCATTAAATTTTAAATCTCATAATGTAAACGTGTTGAAGAGTACTCCCGAGATATTACCCTCACACCAATGATCAAAGGTCGCCGGCCGATGGCGAGTTATTTTAAAATTAAATTACATGTTCGATTACATTTTTACGCTAAATTTCTCGGGAGAAAAAAAAACACACAACACCGTCGTTATCTTCCGGTATGGAGAGGGGGGGGGGGGTCGAAGGGACGACAACTCGAAAATATTACGAATTGACTCTCGCAAATCGTTCTCGAAATATTTGCGAATATTTTAAGTCGATCGCAATGGGAGTTGAGAAGTCGACTTGACTCGCGTGCGCGTAGTATTATAACGGACGGCGCTCCGAGTAGACCATTCGGGTACATCTGTGACGACCGATTTGTACGCCGCGCCGCCGTACAATATTATTATGACGTATAATTTTGGTTATAATCTTTTGACATCGGAATGTCATCGTTAAAGTATAAAATATTACGATAAAGAACAACTCCTGCCTTTGTAATAATATATAATGTTATAGTGAGTGTACTGTTTTAATCACACGAGACACAATATTTAATCGAACAAAACGGCTCGAGTCTCGTAATTATTATTATTATAGGATTCGAGTAGAAAAAGGCAAACGCTAAAATGGATAATTATCTCGTAATATAAAATAGTGAGAACTTAATAATACATAGAATCATAAAGTACGTGTTTTTTTTTTTTTTTAAATAACCGAGCAATATTTTTGGAGAATAGATTTTTTAAACATTCAATTGCTCGTCCTGAAAACCATCTAATTATGACTTATGCCCATTTTTCCTGACACCAAAGGTATAATACCCCCTCGAAATATTATGACTAGTCGAATCGTTACTTTTGTACAGTTTATTTTCGTTGAAATAATAATATTAATATATTATTATTTAGACATGCTAAACGAAGACGTCCTTTTTACATTTGCGTTTATTTTTTTCGACGACTAGAAAAATGACGTTTCTAAAATAAATGACTATATTAATAATAATAATAATAATAATAATAATAATAATGCACCGTAGTCAGTTTGTTGTGTTTCGCGATATTATTATGGTGAAAGTTATTTTTGTGCAGGCGGAAATAAATTATTTCGAAAAGTTTAAATTCTCAGAGACATGAATAATTCATGAGATTAATAAAAAATAAAATAAACTCCCCCCCCCCCCCGTATTGTTTTGTTGCGTTGTCATTAGGTATTATAAGCCGTCGCGCGGTTGACGATAAAAACAACAATAAAAGTATAAAACAAAAATAAATAACCGTCCGAGTTCGTGAAAACAATCGGCTACGCAGCGGCGTGTTTTTCGGACTAAATCGCCTAGACGAGGGGGGGAAAAAACTCGACCGATCAGCGTCTTCGGATTTTCATTTCCTACGTTTGGTGAAATATTTTAAATGCGGCAAATCGCGCGGTGTCGGGTAAAAAGAAAGCGAGTTTTCTGAATTTTGAAAACCCATTTGCGAAAACTCGAAAATCACGGTTTACGAATGATTGCGATTCGTCGTCCCGGACGAAAATAACCTCGGGTTTTACTCCACCTCTTCATATCAACATTTACTTGAATAAAACTAGTTGAGCTTTTCTATAGTTCGAATTCGTATCGATGGAATATTGAAGGGTCTCCGACATCTCCTCAAAATTTCAGTATTTTTAAAGTGATTTGGATTTTAAAAATCAAAACATAAAAACAATCTGATTTGTTCCGTTCGATAAATACAATAATTTACACACGATTATAAGAAAATACGAAATTTATTCATCCGAGAGCGCGTCACTCTTGTCGGACGACAATAAATAGTCGATCAAAAATTGAAAAATGATTTGTACGTCGTTCACTCGTCTTAAGTTTACTCGTTTTACTCCTCGGGTCGTTTATTATTTGTAAAACAAAATAATAATGATGACTAATAAAAAATAGAAAATAAATGAATAAAGTAATTATATTATTAATATTTAATGGTTAATACTCATAAATAATAACAAAATATTATTTTAATACAAACTATTAAATATATAACTAATATGATAACTAATAGATACCAAAATAGTAATTGTCAGCTATATTTTCATATGTGCATACTGTGCAATATATTATCTCATAATTATAATAATTACCAAGGGAATTTCACACGGATAAATAATCATATAAAATACGTAACCTAAGTGTACGCAAATTCGACTAATCTTTATGAATAACCGTGTCTCCTCCCTGTTGTAACGTACCTCCTACGTTCTGAATAGTTAGAACGGGTACTCGATATTTACACCTAATCTCCTCTGCAGGAGCAGCTGGACGGCTAATCCTACTGCAACTAACTGGGACCGATATAAATAAAGTTTCCCAAGTCTATTGAACGGGTCCTATAGGAACTACGGGCGTTTGGTCCTGACGCAATTAAACACGATCTGCGACCGCCAAAGGCTTATTATATTTCCGGTGACAAATAATATTAAACGCGTATAACCAGATGATTTGGTAAAATGTGAATTTTTTAAACGAGCTCGCCAATATGTACGTGTCGCGTGATAAATTATCTCTTTAACACGAAGAATAACAGTTTCGGTCTCGGTGTATATAGAATACAAGAATTTATATAAATGATAGTTCGCCATCACGACGGCGCGGCGGCGGGTTAATAATCAGACAAACTGTGCGGACATTGCCATCGTATTTATTGTTGCTCGACAGATTAAACGACTATAATACTCAATAAAAATAAAGCGAGATGAGATTAAAGCGAATTGTAATAAACTATATCGAATGCAACTCGCGACTAAATAAGTAAATAAAAATAAAGTTTATGATCGACACTACAGTTACGTAGTTTTCGTGTTGTTACGTCGTTGTTTTGTACTTTTAACGCGCGCGATAAGTACGTGTCATATTAAAAGACTTATGCAATTATTATAGATATACGTCTTATTCGTATTGTTTTTTTTTTTTTTTTTAATTAAATAAGTTATACGGTTTTTTTATCATTATTAAATTAACGTTGCGAATTTATATTAAAACGATAAAAATTAGCCACCGTAATCACTAGTTCTTTCGTTTATTTTTACCCGAATAATTGATAATTCTAGTAACAAAACAGTTCGTTTTTCTATAAATCAAACGAAACCCGATTCAGTGACGCCAACATACACACACACGTGTGTATAATAATATCTAACACGACAGGCGTTGAACTTAAACGATGAGTTTGAACAATTGGGACGGCACCTACCACGGTGTGGGTCATTCGATTAAAACGACATAATTTATTGAAATCAATAATAAAGAACACACGCAGTTATGAATTCAGTTGTTGGTGTTCAATCTGGCCAATTTCAACTCGACGACTCGAACTGTTCTGAATCCGAATGATTTTCGCGAGTGTTTTACTCTTACGAAACGCGCCGAGAAAGATGTGGCGAGTCGGTAAATATGAATCGTCGGCCCTCCCAAAAAAAAAAAAAAAACAAAAAAATCAAAGTGCGCCTTTGATACGTCGTCGGAGAGAGGGCAGAATCGCACAATTGCCGCGTCGAAGAACACGCGAAAACGACACGATATATTCTTCTCCGGTGTGTTAACCGTCGTCGCGCCGTAAAAAAATTATAATGTTATCGCGTTCGCGTGTCGAATCCAAGAAGCCGATCGTAAAAAACCCCGTCGGGAAACGACGCGCCACGTAATATAGTGAAATAATTTTCGTTCGACGAATACGGAGTAGGTGCCGGAGTATCGTTTAATAAATTTCGCCGGTTTATGGGGCCCGTCGTCGTGTCTGGCGAACGGAACGATACGGACGTTTGATGGCTCGTTAAACGGCCGAAACGAAATAATGAACACACACACACACACTGTGCTCCACGGACGGCAAAAAGAAAAGGAGAAGACTTTAGTAGACGGCCCGCGAACCGACTAGTAGATGCGAAAGTAATCGCCAAGGAGTTCGCGCGTTTAAGTAAAAGATGTTTTTCCTTTTTTTCATCGCTCTACGTTCGAATTAAAAAACAAATCAATAATCTGTTGGACCGTTTAAACGTTATTCATTTCGTCGAGTTCGTCGTTACTGGGTATTTCAACGTCGTATTGAATTTTTTTACGTATATATGGACGTTGTGTCGGGAAATTCAAATATATTATGTTATTATTTAGTCTCATACCTGTATAGATATTACACGTATATTTATTGAGTATCCGAAAATGAATTAAGACGGTTATTTTCAAAAGTATGCAAGCTATAAAATAACTGATACAAACGGAAATAAAAAAATAAATACAAATCCGGTAGTTTTTTAAAGTATTCGAACATTTTCAAATAGTGTTTTTTTTTTTTTTTTCTTTCACCGTGACCCTTTCGTAATATTACATTTTGTTCAAAGTGTTTTATAAAAAAAAAAAAAAGCGTTCGGTTTCGAGTGCAAATACTATTTGAAACTGTTCGAAATTAATACCACTTGGAATACTTTTTTTTTTATAAATGTATTCGAAATACGTTTTTAAATACTTTCGTATACGTTAACTCGAATAGTTTGGCGTAAAACTGCACGGGATTTCGTCTCTCGCGAAAATTATTAAAACCTGGGAACGCGGACGAATGAGCACGAAAAAAAAAATGAACCTAATAAATATGCTTTCAAAATAATGCAACTACACGCTGCGAAATACGAAATGCGAAATATGCGATACAGATTTAAAAAGTTACAAACGTGCAGCGCTTAAAGTCAGATAAAATATTTCAATTAGCTCGTTGTTTTTCCTGCGAAAACATTATCTATTGATGATCAACCGGTGTTTGTCGCGGACTGTCGAGTCTGCTCGATTGTCAGCAGCCGGGAAATAGGTACTCGATTACTTAAACAACGGTCGTTATTTCAGAAACAGTTCTCATTCCGAAACGTAATGATATAGAAAAATACAAACCGAAATCATTTTCGAATCGCAAACTTGTGATGCATTAAAAGTGAGTGGATGGAAACGGAGATGTTGATAAAATCGGTCTAAACCGCGCCAATTACGTATTGTAATATTTCGAATGTTTTTCCACGAAACAAGTGTTTCCGCACGACTTTGTCAGTAAACGGTGTATATTTTTTTCTTCTAATTATTTATAATAATATAAATCGAAAATTCGTCCGTCGTAATTTGTTGTCACGGAGACATCCTCTGCAGATATTACTCGTTTACAGAGTGGTCCGAACGATATTCTGATGATGTGTTTGGGTTTAAAAAAGTATTTTCCGGGTGACATTCACAATTTCTCGTAAGTCCTTTGTTCAGACTGTCGCGAAAAAGAAAAAAAACGAACCAAATCGGTCCTGTGTCGTTCTCGGGCGATGCGGTTCCCAACGAACATTTACATAATAGATACGCGCGTTCGATTAATATACACGTTTTATCTAATTATTAGAAACGTGTAATTACGTTTGTTTATTTATTTTTTTTTAAATCGAGCAATCGTTATAGCAGCCGCGCGTTCGCGACCGGAGCATTCTTCGTAACGTCGCGAGCGTTTCGACATCGTAAACGAAATCGCGTCCGTGCGTTTTCCAAAAACGATATATTTACAATACCGGCCGTCTCGACGATTACTCGACGCGTCTCGAAAATAATACCGAGAAATCATTCGATAAAAGTCCGTTCTCGACGACGAAAACGGAAAAACGAATAAAAAAGCGACAAAAGGCCGTCGACCTTTTTAACGCGAATGTGTTTGTAAAACGTCACGGGCCGCGTGATATTTTCTCGTAATATCGAAACGAAAACAACAAAAGAGTGTAACGAACGAATGTGTTTGGGGGTTTTTTTTTTTTTTTTTTCGAAACCACGCGTCGCGACCGACCAAAACCGCGCGGCGGCGCTCGCGTAAACACGTCTCGGCGACGTAATATATTACGAGGCTATTATTTACGCGTAATGATATATCGTATTGTAATTTACGACTTTCGACCGAGTGTTGTTGTTGTTTTGCAGTGTTGTGTCATTACAAACGTGCGCGTCGTTTTATTTTATTTTGGGAGTTTTTTTTTTTTTTTCCATTTCGGATCGGACCGCGCGAAACGAACGACATCATAATGTTTGGTAGGTACTGTGTATGCTCGCCGGTGATTTATGCGAAACGCGACGCCGCCGACGGCGTGAAAATATCGAAAAACGCGAAATCGAAATCGTCTCGGAGAGAGAGGGAAAAACAAATTGAAACGCAAACACGTGTTCGCGCCGCCGATGACGAAGACGACGCCCCACCTCCAGCTCGATAACGCGTCCGAAAAGATTCTTCCCCCGTCGATTATCGACGTTTGTAAAATATGTGCAAATCGTACCGTTTTGAAAACCACTCGCGATATTGTTGTTTTCACCGTTTTCGCAGAAAATCAAGGAGATTTACGATAGTGAATTCTATCAAACAAAAGAAACGCGATGAAATTTATTCAACGACGATTTTACGTTATTAAAACCCGACCGGCACCGACTTGGAAACCATCTGAATAACGAGAAGAGAAAACAATCTTAAAAAAACGACTGCATTCGTTTGAAACAAAACGCGAATCACGTTATCGTGTCGGTTGGTTATACTGTACCTCGGGACGGTTTTATATTGTAGTCCGTCAAATTTCATTACAATATTTGTTTTCCAGCTATTACAGCGTAAGAATATTTTCATATTGTCTGTGGCCGAAGCTTTACGAGCTATACAAGTCGACAACAAAGGCAAACGAGTGTGTCAGGTCAAGTTTGAGTATCCGTGCGATTCTGAGAAATGAAAATCGGTTATTTTTAGTTTTAATTCTATCGCGAACATCGACTATAGAAAAATCAAAGAAAAATAGTTGAAATGTTGTTCTTGCGGAGTAGAAAATATGGGGAAAAAAAACAAACTGGAAAAACTAATAAAAAGCGCGTGTGTTTCGGAAAATCGCCAAAACAAGCACTTTCAACAAATTTCATTATTATATCGTCGTTGTAAAAAGGTATAATAAACGGTCAACGGCGGAATTTATATTAATCAAAAAAAAAACAGCAAATTCTTCAAGTCCCCGGACGTAATCAATCGTTTCGTTTTCGCTCGTCCGATGGTCTACCGACCATATCGGCGGGGGTAGTACGATTAAATACTTGATTATTTTTATCATTTTTACATCTTTTTAAAAAAATACCGAATAAATCTCATATTTATTGGATATTTTAGGCCTGTTGTTACGATAGTTTTTTTTTTTTTTTTTTGAAGCGCATATTATTGTTTTAATGGAAAATTAATTTCGAAAGGAATAAAGTCGCCGCCGTCGTCCTGTAATAATTCAGCGCCTATTAAACTCGGCCGATTTAAACGATCGTGAAAATAAATTATACAGGAAAACTACGCGTTTTATCTATACCGCGCGCGTGGTTAGTAGAACACGTGATAATTTATATGCATAATTTCTTTTTTTTTTTCTATACGAATCTACTGCCGCGCGGTTTTTAATAATAATTATTGGTCGAACGAGGTTCTTTTTTTTTTCATCCGCTTTTCCCGTCGTCGCTTTTTCGCGTTTAAACGCTTCCCCGATTCCGGGACGGGCCGTCGCCCGCGGCCCCGTTGCGCGTTTTCGCTTTGCCTTTGCGCTGTTTTAAACACTATTAATATATTATGCCTTTGGTGCAAAGGAAAATCGATAGTTTTTTTTTTCCCAGCGTTTGCTTTTGATTCGCGTGGGCTCTATAGAGCGGTTCGTCGATGACGCGCCGAATAATTTTCGTTCGATCCGAACGCGGTCGATATGAAACGAAAACCAAACGGTTTATCAGTTAGAACGATCACTATTATTAAGCACTGTAAAGTGACTCGAGGACGAACGTGGATTTGTCTTGGCGGCGGATGGTTTATTTATTTTTTTCGCCACGAATACCGCTGGTCTGCAAAAGTGACGGCACTATATAAAGAAAAAAACATTTAAAGAACCGAAAAGGGGCACGGATTTATTGTTGTTTTTTTCCCCGAGAACTGTTGTAAAAACCGAAGCCGAAGTTTTCGTTTTTTTTTTTTTAAATATATTACCGAAACGTCGTGTCGATTATCCGAGAACCGAACCGAAACAGGAAAAATCAAAAAGATACAGATTTCGTAATTGAAACGTGGCTGTGCGAGTTCGAACCCGTCGTTTCAGAAAAATGTTATTCTTCAAGTTTTATTATTAGTGGTCCGCGGAAACGGGCGAAAACGCCGTCTAACAGTATTCAAGTAACGTATTCACGGACGTCTCGACATTGCATACTCGGAAACGCCGTCTTCGGTATGATTTCTATCGGCTACAACTCTGCGCGCGGGACGATAATGGTATTTTAACCTTTTTTTTATTATTGTTTTCATGTTTCGTGTTCCAAAAGGTGGTCTCTGGGCTCTCGGGATTGAAAATATTGTTAAAACAACACCGGCGTTTGTAAATCTCGTGGGAAAATATATATATAAAGGTAAAAAACGGACATCGTATTAGAAATTTAACTATTTATTGATTTCTCTATAATCGTTAAAAATGTTTTATTTATACCAGTTTTATTATTTTTCGTATTAATAACTAACAAGTCTATATTAGATATAAAGAGTTTGACTAATAATTAAAACAATCTAACCGCCCAGTATTTATTGAGACGTAGAGCGTCGCGCAATCGACTCAAAGCACATTGCACTAAGTCGATAGTCGGCGTAGTTATTTGTTTTTCTTCTTTTACGTCCCGGCGGCGTTGGGAATAATTATTAATGGGTTCACCCCGTCGCGCGCGATGTCCTCTGCGAACAGTCATAACGAATTCGAAATGTCGACAGACAGACGCGTTTTGTTATTAATCTCGTTACGATTCACTCGTCTCTCGTTCACGGTATTATTTTGTAATATTGACAAATCAAATTACGATCAATATTTTCGCGTCGCAATAAACCGACGACGACTCGATAATTATTTATTTATTTATTTATTTATATATTATGATACCGCCGCCGCCGCCGCGTCGTACAAACGCATGTAATCGGAATTTTATTTCCGTCGATAAACAAACGAAAAAAAAAAAAACATTTAATAATAATAATAGCGAACGAACGGCGCGCGGACCGCACGTTTTCCGGCCGTCCTCTGTAATGATATTGCTATAACGCTGTACATAGAGGAGGACGAAATAATTAAACTATCATCGATCCGCGTTGCGGTATGTGTGTCGGCAGAAAACCTCTCAAAAACATGTAACCGCATTATCAAACGGAATCGAAAACATAACGTAACAAGCCCGGCGAGATAACGCGAACGGTTATTATATTATTATCTAGCTCGCCTAAATGTGAAATATAAAATGTGAAATTCAATCCGTCGCCGGAGCGCGCGCGATAAACAATAATTACACATACGTATTATCATTAACAATCATCAATGATTATGATAATAATACAAGTGCGTAGGAACTGCGTCGCGATAGATAAAACGAATTCGTTTATTTGTTTTTTTTTTTCATACGAGACAAATACCGCCGCGTAAATAAAAAAAAAAAAAAAACGTGTTCAAAGGAAACGCGCCTGAAAATTCGACGGCAAACGACGTAAACGTACGCATTGTTAATATCGACGCGGTGCCCGTGACGAGTAGTAAAAAAAGAGTACAGTGAATTGCGTCCGGCATTTTTCGATTTCTTTTTTCGAGTACGGTAGTTCCTCCATCAACGGTGTTTCAAACACCGTCGTCGTGCGATATGAAATATTATAATTTATCGATGTTGAAGACCGAAGTATTTCTTCGCTATTTTTCACCATCGTTTTTTTTTTTTTTTTTCAATAATATCGTTTGAGTTTAGAGCTCGGATTTCGACGCGTTTGCATTTTTATTTTCTGACGCTTTCCAAAATACAAAATATGTACTTCACATCGAATATGCGCCATTGTGACAAAAACACTTTTTTTCGGAACATTTTTCGAGATTTCCCGACGTTTTAGGAGACTTTTTCAACGATATTAACACCTAAAGGTTGCGATATTTTAAGCTGCTCCGCGAGCATCGTCATAATTTCTCGTCGCACAACAACATATTTACGCGGACAAGTACGATGTTACTTTTACGTGACGTTAGAAATTTATAAAAAAAATTTTTTATCAAAGTGGTCGTTTTACTTTTGACTCTTTGTTGAGCCGAGGGGTGGATCTGTTTTCATTTTGTTTTTAATGCGCCGCAAACGAAAAAAAACACCCGGTAAATATTGTCGGCTAAATAACGCTCGACGACGACCGCGACACGCGGAATCGTAATTTGCGCGCCCGATTGAAAACGAATATAAACGATCGGAATTTTCACGGACAGACCGTTACGAATATTTCTAAAATCATTGTCAACAGAGAGATGGAAATAAAAATCTCCCTTTTTACGTCGACTCGCACTCCGGTCGTTTATTTATGATTATAGTTATTTTTCTTTTCGACGTTCGGACGATTTTTTTCTTTTTCAAACGCGTCGTTATTATGTTCATCGTAGAAAACACGCGTTCGTATTTCCGATACCCGTGTTTCGGCTGCTGCCGCGGGTTCCCACGAGTTGACGGCCGATATGGTCGCAAACACTGCGGTAATTTCGGCAGGAAAGGCGGTCTGACTCGAAACCGAGTATCGTCGTTCCAATACTTATCGCGAAACTTTTGATCCCACGCGGGCGTCTGACAATCGCAATAACTCCCCAGTCCCAACGTTTTGACGTTTTTTGATCATTTCTAACTAGGGCTAGGGACTTTATGCCCTAAAAAACATTGAAATATGCGTGCTTGGAAATTATCATAATGTATGCAAAAGTGCTAAAAAATATGCTCTTAAAATTGTTTTATTTTTCATTAAAAAACATTAAAAAATTACAATATTATATTATGCTATTGATTATTATTTCGATTGCTTCTTCTTTGACCTTTAAACGGGAAAACAAATTTCAATTTCAAATGCATATTGTTCTTATGATTTAATATTTTTTATTTAAATCTTACCTAAATGATAATTGCATTGTGTCACTAAAATTTTTCTTATATTTTCAAATGTCAATGAGCGGCGATTGTTCGCCAATACATTTTTTTTGCCGTTCGAAAACGAACGCTCGACATTTTTTTTAAATAAACAGCGTGGAATATGCACTTAAGATAAAAATACAACAAAATATGCTCTTATAGGGAAAAAAACAACTGAATATGCGAAATAAAAATGATTGCTTTGAACTCTTAGTACAATGAAACAAATGTATTTATTAATTAGCTTTGTTTCGAATGATTATTGAAAAACATGCAAACCCCTATAAGTCCCTAGCCCTATTTATATAACATATTCGCTCTCGCTCACTGAAAAACATATTTTCCAATCGTTTTTTTTAACTATTAGCTACTTGAAATAAAACACCCGAGATTGAATTATATATTTACGTTTCATTTTCGTATGAACCCAGATAGCCATTTTTTAAATGTGATTTTTTAGAAAAACGTCCGAGTTCGTAACTTTTTATCAGATTACGTCATTAGTTTTTAAATTATTTTTGAAGTCTGTTTAAGTTTTAATATATTTCTTGCTAATCATCAACGTCATCGATGTCAATGTTATCAACACGATATGATCAATGACCTTTGTTTACCATTAATGAAACAATTCTAGAGAAGTCACGACTAATCGTTCATATATTATATTATATTCTCAATACAGAATTATATTTTTAAAAATTAAATTGAAAAATATTATTTTAGATACGAATTAAAAATTAAATTGTTTAATATATAAATTAAGAAAATAAAAATAAGAATGCAAATTTAAATATATAATTTCCTACAAAACTTCTTTTAAACATCATATTATAATAATACGGATTCTTAGTTTGTTAAACGCGATTTTTTTTATTGAAAATGTATTTTACGTTTGGTAAAAATATGAAAAACTAGACTATACCGAACGCGATCGCTATTCAATCGTTAATCAATTTCAACGCGTTGATTCGACTGTCAACTCGATGGTCCGGCCTTGACAAACTCGCTTTACGAACGTTTCGAAGGACCTGTTTTTTTGGTTTTGATTTTATTTTCGACGTCCAAGCTCAACCGGCGCGGCGTCTGTTTTTAATTTAAACACTCGTCCGTTAAAATTACGAGATGAGCGTGCGCGTTTTACGAGTACTATATAAATATTATTTCATCAAATAAAATAATAATTTGCACGCGCACTACGAGAACAATACAATGCGTTTTTTTTGAACTTTAATTCAATAATACAACTATGATACGACTGCCGCGGTGAAATGATTTCGCCTACCTTTATTTTATTTCTATCTAAAAGATTAAATAAACGAAGACCCCAACGTACGTTTATGCGAATCGTACGGTAGAAATAAACGTCGTCGCGCAAAAGCATTTTTCTCAGCTCCGTTCGTTAAGAGCAACTTTAATTGAGGTTTTTCTCCCTTCTCTTAACTCATTAAAAAATGTGTGACGGTAACGTTCGAATTGAAAACGCGTAAATCGCATTATTTTTCACGGTAAAACGATGAGCATAATAATAATAATATGTAATATTTACGTTCTAATGGGTTTTTAAAAAAACCAAAACTGGGCAAAATCGTTTTGTCGCGATATTATTCGAAAAAAGGATCGACTTCGTCTTTGGTCACGATCGATTTTTGTTTTTGCCACGTCGATTACATTTTTGAAATCGCATCTATTTATTTTTCGAGTGTTTAAAATCGTAAATTTCTATCGAGTATCGTCGCGTGGACATTTTCATTTGCCCGTTTCTACGGCAATCAAAACTATCGGAATTAATAAATGGAAAAATTACGAAAGCACTCGGAAAACTGTTTGCCAAGTATTCCGGTTACTTTCGAAACATTACTGTCGTAAAGTATTCGACACGTGTCCCGAATAGTTTCGGTTGTGAATATTCAAAATATTATGCGTTTACGCGAGTAACAATTTTGGTTCGTGCGCGGTTCGTAGTCATCTATATTTAAACAGCGGCGCCGCGTTCAAATCCCGTTCCACACGCGGTCAAAACAGTATACCAAATTTAACACGAGGTGTGCACCGAAGGCGCGTATTCGGTTTTGAGACCGTTTTAACGTTTATTAGACGGTTGCACAAAAGTGCGAATTCGGTGTGAGGACGTCCGTTATTTATTGACGGTTTCGTAAAAGTTCAGCGATCAGATTTTGTTTTAGTCGAACGAGTTCGAAAAAAATTGGTTTTTTTTCTCATCTCATGGCCCAATCCTTTGCCCCGGAAACGTTTTTCTAATTAAATTGTTTATTTTTGAATTCGAATTTTTTTTTTCTTTATTCGTTCTATACAATCTATACCCGTTCGGCACAACAAGTGTATTATGTGTTGAGATAATGCGTATTTAGATACATTTTTGTTGTTTTTTTTTTTAAAATTAATGAATTAAAATTCAATACATTCATAACTGCGTGACTATTGCACAAATTCTATGCTACAACTATAGCTAGCAATATAGGTATGTTTTTACATTTCATTGATTTTTAAATTTTCGTCTCTTTATATTTTACACTTAAAAAGCACTTTACTTCGTGTTCAATGCAACAATCATAAATATTACAACGATTCCTTTTTGGCAAAATAAATATTTATTTAAAATATAGCTATTTTTTTGCGATTTAAAATGTATTTTCCAAAGATACGTATTTGGACTCATAACTTTAGTCATAATTTATCATCAGTTATTTGATATTTTGATGTTTAATACGAAAATAAAGTTGCGATTTTATAAAACTTCTAGATATTGCGCAGAGTATTATTATTAATGATAACTTGACGGCAATATCGGTAGATTTCTTATGAAAACATCATAATATATATTATATGTATAAAGTGAAATCGTCGAAAGTTAAACGGTGAAAACGAATCGGTTATGAAGTTTTAGGAGGAAGTTTGACGTGGTGCAACATTGATTTTTTTTTTCTTTTTAATTATTTAGTCGTTTTTAATTTTTCAATTAGGTGTTTACCGAAACTCAAAGTAATTCATAAATAATTTGTATATTTCACAACAATTATTGTATCGTAAAATTTCAACGGAAATATTATGTTAATTAGAAAAAAGTTTTATTCGCCAGAAGCTATGCGCTAAAAAAAAAAAAAACTCCCGTTCGGCGAGAATTGCTCGTTAACTTTTGCTGCGAAAACGATTCTCGCCAAAAACTGTGCCGGGAGCCCGCGCGCAAAACACGACCCATATAAATGTGTATTTTACGCGATTTCTGGCTAATTTTCGCGTTTGTTTTTTTTCAGGTAGAGACGATTGGCGACGCGTATTGCGTGGCGTCGGGCCTGCACAAGTACAGCAAGATACACGCCCAGCAAATCGCATGGATGGCACTGAAGATGATCGAAACGTGCAAAACGCATCACACACACGACGGGCAACCGATCAGAGTAAACATTTTGCCACCTATCACTTGATTATTATTGTTGTTGATTTTATTTGTACGCCTCGAACGTGACGAAAGGACCTGAAAAAGACATGGCGTCGTTCGAACGTCCGTCTGTCGTCTCTCGAACCGACGCGACGGCGGCGCGCGTACAGTTAACATAATTTATTTTTGAGCCCGGTGGTCGACGGCCACGTATGACATTTGACTACGTTGATTTTAATAATTCTAACGCGTCGTGGAGTGAAATAAACGTAAAACGGAAATTAAATTCCCACCCGCCAGCTGAAAAATAAAAACGGACGGCGGAGAAAAAAATTATTTTCGGGGTCTCGCGATGGGCAAACAATAAAAAAAAACCGTAACGCGTTTATGTTTTCGTCGGAAATTAAGTTTTCATGAGGGTCTCGTCGCCGGCAAGCGCGCGAAACCTCGGGATATCCGAACGAGTGTAATATCTATATTATAGAGCTGCGACGGTCATCGTTTTCCGAAAATTGTTCACCACATCGCTCGGCAGTAGATAATATTGTAGGTTACTTCAAAAGTCTTATTAAAAATGTTTCAATTTCGTTCGAATTGTTTCAAATTTCAGTTTGGCAATCAGTGAATAAAAAACGTGTATTTTATAGCATATGAAAACTTAAATAATTGCGTCGATGGAGGGGTAAACAAGTTAGGTCAATAAAAAAAAAACCCCCTGAAATTATAGCTTCTAGTTTAAACGTTAAAGTCGATAATTTACTTATAATCTCATTAATGTTCTTGTACTTGTAGTAATAAACGCTATTTGTAATACATTTTTTATTAAAATATCGGAAAGATTTGCTATAATTTTCAAACTATTTATGAATCACACTCTATTATGGTCTATTTTTGGAGCCGGCGGATGTGCTCTGGATATGCTCCCCTCCCGACAAAAAAAAAAAAACGGTTAACTTTACGGTTTACGACTACGGACGGCCGTTCGTCAAACGCGCATAGTAATAATATCGTTGGCGCGAAAACGTTTCGTCCGCGTTTAATTCGTCTTAATACCGTCGTCGTTCTGTTTAGATGAGAATCGGATTGCACACCGGGTCCATATTGGCCGGCGTGGTCGGCGTGAAGATGCCGAGATACTGTCTGTTCGGCCACAACGTGACGATCGCCAACAAGTTCGAGTCCGGCAGCGAACCGCTGCGGATAAACGTCAGCCCGACAACGCACCAGTAAGTACACCGATCGTTTCCTCCCGTGCCACTATAACTCGCCATTAACACCGAGTTTCAACGCCCCAGAATGATAACACGAAATCCAAAAAAAAAAACACCTACAAAAACGTCCTTAAAACGATATAATTTATAACCCTCGGATTTGTTGTTTAAACCTTCGAGTATAATACGAGTGATAGAGTGTTCAAATATAATAATCGAAATCAAATACTCGCGCAAAAGTCAAATTGTATAAAAGTCGATGACGATCGCAAACGAAAACAATAATTATTAATCGTCTGAAATAATAATTGAGAAACAAATTACTAATTAAATGTTGGAAAATATCTCACGATTAGGAAATCCCAAAATGGAAAATAAAAATATTTTTTTTTACATTCCTAAGGCGGTCGAAGGACGCGTTTAGCTCGGAAAACTTCGTTCTAAAACACCACACGGTCTAAAAAAATAAAAACAAAAAACATCATTTTTTTTTTTAAGGAATTTTCATAGGCTCTCTAGGACATCAAAGCTCGGGCCTAAATCATGATAATGTGTTATCTAACAAAAGGTCTGTGCAGGTAGGTACTCGCTTTTGTGCGCGGTATTAAATACGCGATATTATGTTTATACGCCGCCGGAGGAGGCGAACTCCGTCGACGAATTCCGAATGCAAAAAAATCTTATCCGTACGAAATTCCGTTCTTTTCGGGGCTTGTGGGTTTTTTTTTCCTCTTTCGTTTTTATATTTTTCAACCTCTCGATTCGTATCCTTTTGCAACTCGGCCCTCCGGTCATGTACATTAGACCCTGTCCGCGAATCTGGCGTCGTATACATCACTCGGTCCGTCTTCTCTCCCTCTCTTTCCTGTCCTCTCGTTCGGTTTTCCTCGTTTTCGTTTCGAACGCGCCGGCGTCCATTGGCCGCGCTCCAAAACGTATTTCTTTTAAAGTCTACATGATGATGATAATAATAATAATAACGATACGTATATTCGGCTTCGTCGTCGCGCGACTATCGAATACAAATCTCTAAATAATAATGCCGCATGCGAATGATTGATGTTTTCTGGGGGAGGACGCCTCTCGTTATATTCCGCGGTATACATAATCCGAGAGACCGTCTTCATTTATCTAGTTATACGGCCGCTATTCTCTCCTCGTCGTCGTCGTCGTCGACACGATACATTAATATCGCCGCCTCGACGGTTGTTTCTTCTCGCGAGAGCTCGGGCGTAGTAGCGTAACTACGTCATACAGGGTGTTTATTTTTTTTTACTTTTCGAGCACGTTCGGTAGATGAGTAACTGTAATTACTAGAAATTAAAAAAAAAAAAACAAACACAACGCGTTATATACATATAGTGTCGTGCGAGGATAAAAATCAATTATCCAGATGAAAATAAGATATCTGATCTAAAAACCGTCAGGCTAAAGATAGATATAAAATTATATAACATCGCTTTAATCTAGATGGAAACGTAGAGACGTAGGCATTTTTATTTTTATGACGCTATGACTCGCTTGTCGGGGTATAGTTTTAGAAAATAACAGCGTAATATCTGTAGTGTGGGATCGTGCCATTTTTTTTCCCACTCGGTGTATCCGGCGAGCCACGACGGTGATAAATTTGAAATTTGTCACGAGCTACGAGTGACGAGCAATTATTGATATTGATCGATTGGCCTTGTTGAAAACGATGTACCGTTGCTTTGAAAAACCGATTTTAAGGGAAATTAGGTGGACGGATCAGTCTACGTTTCTAAATCGTTGAAATTCCCGATTTCAATGGAACTTACAAATTTTCCAACGCTCGTGTTATCGTGAAAATGTTACGACTTTTCGGTAAATTATTTCCATCGACCAAAAATATCAGATTGTGAAGAATCGCGTACTAAGTTTTCAAGCCCTAATCATTAAAGTTAAAAAAGTTTAACGCATTTTTAATTATAAAAATGTAACAGATTTTTCTGTGATTTCGTCGAGTGTTTTAAAAAAAAATAAATTCAAACACGATTATATAAAAACAAACCCCCGTTAGCGAAATTTCAATGTTGTACTACATTTTATTAAGAAAAATGGAACGACGCTACTCGATATTTTTCCTCGACAAAGAAAATCTAAGAAACATAAACATGTTTGTCAATCAGTAGAAAAGATATCGAACGTCTGTTAGCGAGAAAATGTTATTTCTGCCGAAGAATATTGTATATCGATGAGATGTACTAATACGAAACAGCGAAATCTCGTTTATTTTTTACATAAAATTACTATAGTGATATAAACGTTGCCCTAAATCGATTAGAAAAAATAAAGAAGCTCGAAAACATATTGATTGTGTTAATAGATATTATATGAGACATTTTTCATTGGACTTTCAAAAAATGTATTGTTCGGCCAAAATAATTTTACAAACATGAAAAGAAACACTAAAAACTCAACGATTTCAAATTTCTACAATAAATATCGATAAAAAAAAAAAGCAAAAATTTTTGGAAAATTTTACCTTCCTAGAAAACAATAACATTTTAAATATTCGGTGGTTCAAGTATCGTAAATTCAAGAACGACGTGAATTTAGTTACTATAGTTTTTGTTGAAATTCAGTAGGACTTTTAGTTTTTTCTCATCGTGGAATGGATAACCGAGAAAGATCACCGTTGACATTACGCAAAACGTTTTAAAAAACTAAAATCAATAATGTTATCGCAATCAATGTAGCGTTACAACAAATATGCGAAAACAAAGAAATAGTATTTAATAATAAAAGAAGGCGTGGGTAAATCGTTAATCGTCAGCATTTTTTTTTTTCTTCTTCTATCCAATAACATATTCTCAGTACAGCAGAAGGAAACTCGATAGATTAAATACAAAACGCATAAATCTAAATATAAACAATACAAAAGTGTACACGCGTCATAAACATGTCATTAAAAAAAAAAAAAAAAAATTAAACGACTGCGATTAAACTCTTTTATTTCAATACCATTAATAATAATCGTATTTGTTTTTTATTATCAAACGGATCGATTAGTGTATATACGATTTTTATTTCGATAAATTCTTGACGACCGGACGTTGCTGGACTCGCTCGGAGCCGAATTATAGAATTATAAACTGACTTGTTCGTAGCAACGAGGACTAAAGGGGGCCGAGCACCTCGTTCTCCTAGATACGCCACCGAGAACGCTCGACTTTTTTTTTTTTACCAAGTGATTGTGCATTCGTTCGAATTTCGGTTTTTCAAAAATATATTGTTGTTTATAGATATTATATTATTTTTCCAAAATAATACTCATAATATTTTTTATTAGTTTTGCTCCCTAATCTACGTTATCGATTTGGTATGAGACAATATTATTTCATCACGAATTTAGCCACTGTTTTCGATTGCTCGAAAGCACATTTTCAAAAGTTTTTTCTAGTACATTTATAATATATAAAAAAAAAAGTCTTTAAAACGTCGATTAAAATAAAAGTAATTCCTAAATTACTGATTTCCAAGGCATTTGTTACTTTTTTTTTCCGAACAGGTAAACACGAATTATTGTATAATAATAAACCGTATCTATTATATTCTTCGACGATTTTTTAAATTTGCGAACGACTAAACAATTTTTTTTTTGTCAACCGTCGTCATAGTTCTTGTGGAAGGATTTTTGTTTTTTGTTTTTAGAGCCCTACGACATTGCGTTAAACGATCCTTTTTTTTTTCACTCGAAGTTTTTTAGTGCTACCTACACTGAAGGTGATCGCGTTCACGTGGGACACCCTGTACACAAGGCGCGTATATTATTATTATAGTGGTGTATTCCGCCGCGCGTTACCGATATTTCACATTACCGGATTCCCATTTATAACGTCGTCGTAACGTTATACGCGGGTTTATTGATGGGTACTCAAAAGTTTTTTTTCCCCCGTTTTATTTTTTTTTTCGTTTCATATATAGACGGCAAAAGCTTACATCGCCGCCGCCGCCCGACACGCGTCTGTTTATATACATTAGTTCGTAATACGTCCTAATAAAATTCACGTCACATAGCGCGCGCGCCAATAACGACGAACGCCCTATTTCTACCGTCGTCGAGAGTAGCTTTTTAGCGGCGCCGATGATGTCTCCTACGCGTCGCGAGACACGCGGAGACTCGAGGAAAACAGAAATCGAAAGAGCCACGCGCGCAGACAACGATTAAAAACCTCCGTCAATACGTAAATATATGCATTTGTACGTGTATTTTTATGAGAAAGAGTGTTCGACAAGAATTCGTCGGAAATTAGCCTGTTCAAAAAAATCCAAGCGCTCGATAATATCGTTAATTTTTTTCGGTAAATTTGTCGATTTCTCTCGACATCATACGTTTCTAGTGAAACAAAATAACAGTCGGCCGTCGTTTACGTTATAAATTTCCAAGTTCTCGAACAAACTTTCGATTTAACTCGAGGGCGTCTAAACGCCGAACACGCCGCTGCAGTGCCGGGTACTCGAGTTGAATTTCCATTTTTATTTTTTCGTCTTCAATGTAATATTCGCTACGGTCACAGACGATCCTCGCGATTTCCTCCTTCCCCTCCACCTACCCCCCCCCCACTGTCAGTCATTTACACCGACGTCATCGCGCTTGATACGTGTTCGCAGGCTTTTGACGAAGAACTCTCCGGGATTTTCGTTCGAGGAGAGGAACCGGTCGTGTCTGCCCGTCGGATTTCCCGAGCACATACCGGGCACGTGTCATTTCCTGTTGTCGTACGTGCATCCTGATATGTCGGCCGACGACGGACAAGACTTGGACGCTCACATCGCCACCGGCTTGCGACAGCTCACCTTGGACAGCTGAACAATACTGCCACCGCAGCCTCCGCCGCCGTCGCCGCCGCCGCCGCCGCCTCGTAGATGATTATTACAGAAAACTCCGCCGCCGCCGTCGTCGTCGTCGCGTTTAATTATTATTATAATTTGTTTCTTTTGTTTTGTTGTGGTTTTTTTTTTTTTGTCGATTGTTTTGTTGACGATTTGTTTGTTTTGTTTTTTGTTTTTTTTTTTTTTGCCCTCCCGTAGAAGTGTACGCAACACCACTCTACAATAACGCGTTTAAAGGAAAAACGGAAAACGAAAGAAAGTCATGTGTTCGATATTAGAGTCGTTAATTGTGTATAAAAAAAAAAAAAAAAAAATGAAAAAAAATATAAAAAAAAATAAAAATACTACGTTAATCTCCCCGTCCCCGCCCCGACACCGTCACGCCCGAAGCACGGTCACACAGTCGATTGTAAAGCACAATAATCTGCTCGCACACGTGGCGAGCTCTCACACACCGCGTTCACCTCGAATAAGTATAAACGGCGCGACATGATCGTCGTACCCGTGTTTGGGTTTCGATGATTCGTCGCGGCACGCGGTCGCGAGATTTCCGTCGTTTCGGACGGAAGTAAAATAACGTTTCCGATTTCCGAGAACGGCGCCGCGGCGGACGTTTATTTTTTAACGCGCGAAAAAATCAAAACGTCTCGTCGAGTCTTTCGCCGCGGTCGGTTCGGCGAAAACCGTTCGCTCAGACGTGAATAAACGTCGTTTCGACGAACGTCGTTCTCGTCGTCGACGGTCCGCGCGATCGATACGTTCTTTTCCCGTGTCGCCGGGAACGTTTTCGATCCTTATTTTAACCGAGGGTCGGTCGTCACTTCAACGCAACAACTACAACACTCGTGTCGAAACGTGCAAACGCGTAGACCCCGTCAAAGTTCGATGGGGAAAATCAAATAATCAATAATCATCGAACCTTTTATAGACCATAGTTTGTACGGGGCCGTTTCAAAATTCGTAATTTCCACGGTAAATTCCCGACGAAAATGTTCGAGTGAGTGCGAGGAGAAAAACTTCGCGTTCGCTCGATCGGTACCCAAGGCTCACGAGCTTTTGTCGAAATCTTCCGCCGAGTCTCGCCCTCTTTACATAATGTAATTATTATAATATTATTAGCCGTGCGAGTATAGTTTTTGGAATATCACGAAAAAGCGTAGGTTGCGAGAAGTACGCGTTTCCGAAAATTTCCGTATACTTTTTTTTCATTTCGCTTTTGATTTACTTTCGATAACGATAGTTTGAAAACAACTGATTTCGAGATGAAAAATCGTCTACATTACTGCGCTACCTACTGTGTATCCTTGCGGAAGTGAAATTTCATAAAAAGACAAAGCGGATGTTTATAGCGATCCAAGTATACGCTGAAATCGATAACTAGTATTGTTAGCATAATATACTCGGCGCTTGCTCCGGGCGCAAGAGAAAATCGATAGCCGACGAGAAGGACGTTTGTTCGGATAGGTTCGATAAACGTAAAGGAACTCTGACCGGAATTCCAAAGCCACAACAATAGCGCCGAAATACTCTCTCTTTATTTTTTATTTTTCGTATTCAAACACGGTTTTATTCGCGAATTGTATTTCAAACTAGTCTCGCGAGTGCTTTGTAAACGCGCCTGTCCGCCGCATTGGACGGTTTCACGGAGAAAATCAATACGCGAATTCGGAAATCGATAAATCGTCAACGTTAATGGCCAACGTGTTTTTCTGCCGAAAATCGCGATGATCGATCTCTCGACTGACGACATTCAGAAGAAGAAAAAAAATCGTTCATTCGATTCGGGTAAATGTACCGACTAAATCGATCGGATAAATCAATCAATCTTTTGTATAAATATTTTTCCAAAATGAAAAAAATGAAAAAAATGACAAAAAAAAAAAAATGAAAACGTACCCTTTTAAGACGCTTATTATCATCTCTTCTTTTACTTTCTTCTTCTGTTTCGTTTTTTTTCTTTTTTTTTCGTAGCATCTTTCAACGGTGTAGAAAACGATAATAATAATGATAAAAAAAATTAATAATAAAAATCTTCTGAAAATAAACTATTGTGATCAACGTTATTTCCATAACGAGTTTTGTGTTCCTAGTGTTTAATGTTTCTATCGTTTATTATTTGTTTTAAAACGTGAATATCGTAGTTTATTTAATATTATAATAATGTTACGTTAAGAATGTATATTATTATGATAATATTTTAATCGATGCCAGCGCGTTCTGCAGTAAACTTAGTGTTAATTTTAATCTTACCGATAAGTCTATTGTGTATACATGACATACACATAATATAAATATAAAAGTATACAAAACACATAATATTTATATATATATTATATATAATATATATATTATATTCTATTTTAAACGTTCGCTTTTGTCAAAAAAAAAAAAACAAAAACTATTGCGTTATAATACTCGTCTAAATAATTATTATATTACTTAAATATTGTTTTTTTTTTTTGTCTTTATATTTTCTCTGTATACACGTGTGAGCAACCCGAAAAATATTTTCTATAGTGTGCTGCAATAACCGAAATTGTCACGCCGACGCGTGCCGTACACGTATTGTCAATTATACATTATATATGCGTTGTTTTCGACAGCTTCTATGTACACACACACACACACACACACAACGGATCTAATGTAAAACTCGTCTTCATAGTTATTACATAACACAAAAAAAAAAATTAATTGAAATCACTATAAGATAATAATATAAAGTATAAAATATTATGTATAAGATTGTTTCGATTTCTTCTTTATACTATGCATATATATGTATATACGTCGATATGAATTCGAATTTCACCAATTAAACAAAAATAAAAACACTTTCGTTCAATCACACATTATACAATGTATATATTATAAATTGTTCATTATTGTCGTTGCGATCGGCGTGATGTTTTTTCGGGCCCTAGTCGGACCGAAAAAAAATATCTACTACCTGTTTCTCCCGTTCGAGTCGAGTGCATTCGAAGAATAAGTGTTCACAAACCCTCCTCCTCCTCCTCCTCCTCCTCCAAAACCCGAAAAATTCAAAAACAAGAACGCAAAATCAAAAAAGAGAGCAAGACATTTTTTTTGTATATTCGAATAGAACGATCCTAAAATTGGACTTCCGTTGAATAATACGAAACGAATGTGAAACAAAAATTGCATTCGCTTGCCGAAAAACAATGCAACGATACCCTTGCCCGAGTTATAGAGTCAGTTAGTCCGTAACGTTTCGGCGTGAAATTTAGTGGGACCAAAGATAAACTTGAAACGGGTTCACGACATTAGACTGGCTGTGGATGAGCCGAAAACTTAGAAGGCCGATTACCAAAAAAAAAAAAAGGCCGACGTATACATAAACCATTGTTCCGGCAACCGAACATTACATATTGTTTATTTTTTTTAAATTGTTTTGAAAAAAAAAACAAAACATTTCCTACTTGGTATTATAAGGTACAATATAACTTTTAGTCTTTCAATTTTCACGTTTTTCCATAATCAAGTCTATTTGATAGTATTATTTTCCGAATTACGACGAAAAAGAAATTAAAAACTGCCATTTCTTCAAATTACCATTGTTTATTTTTTTGTCAGTTTTTTCATTTATTTAGAAATCATATTATGGAAAATTGGTAGAAAAAACAACTACCCGAATATACCTAAACAAGATACTAGAATTCCCTAATATACCGGAAAACTGTTCGAACGACCCACGTGACTCGTCCGAAACTTTTCCAAAAACCATAAACGCTCGTCGTTTGTATTATAAAACATTTGTTTTTCTTTCCTTTTTGATTACATTATATTACATAGAAAAATAACTCGTCGGGCGGCCGGTAATTTCATTCGCACTTGTTTCGTTTACATTTTACCACCGGGCAGTCGCTGGGTCACACGTGAAACGAATATAATTTTTAATTCGTGTTTCCCAATCTCTAGATTGGGACGCGGGACTGCAATATTTACCGCTCGTAGCATAACGAACAAATAAAACGTACGATTTTTTCAAACACAAATACAAAAGAAAAAATATACATATTCATTCGAAAATGGTATTTGGAGACGACAAAATCACCGGCGAGGAAAGGCGATCTATAGAAATTAACCTCGAAGAACACTTTCCTCCTTCCAATAAGGACAATAAGTCCCGTTTTAGCGCTGCCAAGAGTTCCTGGCATCGGGAGGATTGGCGGGACTCGTCAACAAACATCATTAGAACCTAATGGTATACATTAATAATTTTCAATATCTCGTACGTCTATACTCTATACGGATCATAAAGGAAACGAAATTTCGAACAGTTGGTTTTTATGTCTTCGTAATTGATAATATGAAATCAAAACCGACCGATTTCATTCGACAAACCGTACCCCTACGGACAAAATGTTCGGTCCGGGATTTCAACGATTTTCCCCGTCCACGGGACGATAACGTCTCGTCCGTCGCCACGTTTCGATGCGGTCGGGGAAGGGGAAAAAAAAAGTAATCGAATCTCCTCCGTACACGGCGCGGCGGCTGCCAGAGGGACGACTTTGAAAACGTGGCGAACGTTTTTATTTCCTTCCGGTGACGACTAGTTTGGAGTGATCCCAAATTGGATTTCGCGCGCGGCTCCCGGCAATTAATGTTTCCGAAATAACATGGAAAAAAATACGTCTCGCGCCGGCGACAATGCGCGCGTGCGCGTTTATTATACGCACGTATCGACTTCGCAACACGACTTGGCCCCGATTCCGTTTCAAATCTTTTATTTCTTATTTCGATGCTCATTTTTATCGCTCTCGTGATTAATGCAAATCTACCGCGCGAGGAGTCATCGCCGGAATAACAACAACGAAAATATTATCTAACAAAACGAAGATCGTAAAAATACAACGCGCCGTCGTGGGAACGACATCGCATCGTTACGTCGAGGATTTCGATAGCGTCGTTTCGAGCCGCGTGTCGAAAAAAATTAATTACAAACGATCATTTCGTAAACGAAACGAAAACCCGACGAGACGTAATAATATTAACAGAGCCCACGCCGATTTTTTAAGTACATCTCTCACCATGTCCGCCGCCAAGAGTCGGTTTATTTTCATTAAATCGTTTTGAAGAAATCTCTTCTCCAGAAGTTCATTCTGCCTTCCCAACGCGTACGACTCTGCCGCGGTGGAATTTCGAAACGCATTAGCAAATAAAGCATCACGGTGTGCCGGAACCGCGCGTTCTAAAAAGATTCCGCGTAAGATAAGAAACATTTTCCGAGCGTCGTCGTCGTCGTTTTTACGAATATCTGAAACGCGTCCGACACGTGAACCGCCGCATTTTCACACGCAACACGACAACCGTTCCTCACTAATATTTGCGGAATCTAATTCGATCCGATCAAAGTTTGCGTTTTTATATTGTTTTCTCTGGTACGAGCTAAATATCTAAAGCGGCCTGTTTGAAGAACGAGTTCTCGTTTCTTTTTTTCTGAAAATTACAAAAATCGGCCAAATCGCGTGATTTCAACTTGGTCGTCGGCAGATGTTTATCATCAACGTGTAGGCAATATAGGTAATCGTCGATTTCTTTGGAAAATTAAAACGGCGTTTTCATATCGTAATGTTTCAAAACAAGTATTTCGAGTGCTCTAAAAGCTATCGAAAAGTACAAAACGTCTCGAATATTACGTACGGCCTTTGATTATCAGTTATGTAATATAGTTACGACGTTCTCGAGCGACGTCGTGCAAGACTGTGTGCCACTAAACCTTTCGAATCTAAAACGTCGATTTTCTAAAATAGAAACCATAACGAATGTCGAGTCGTTATTGTTCACCGCTACGTATTATTGCCGACTCGATATCAAACCCGGACCGCTGTTCGGAAGATTTCTATTTCGACCGAGTCGCAAAAAAAGAGGAAAAAAACCGACGCTCGCCCCGCAGCCCGCGGTGAAATTTCATCGTCGCCGCCGACGATGCTTGAAAATCGGAAACGATCGTTACGACAGGCGTTATAATATTGTGATATTATCATTATCGTGGATCGTTCGCGTGACGACGGCGAGACTTCCGGGCGGATATCGATTGATCGATTAATCGCAACCGCGTCTCGCGTCGAAACCCGTGCGCATTATTATTATTATTATTATATTGTCGTTATTATCATTACGTTCTGTCGACGACGAAACGGGCGTAAAACGACACACTTCATAATAATGTGTGCGCGCCGCACAATACACGACGACGGCGACGACGACAATGTGTTTGTTTTTTTTTTTTCTCTCCGTGTTTCCATTCGCGCAAATGAACGCGCGCATAATGTATTCATACACGATTGCAGTCGGTAAGTGTGCGTTCTCGTTCGCCTTTCACCGGCAGGCAGCGACTCTTTTTTTCTTCTTCTTTCTTCTCGGCACATTGTATGAAAACGACCAAGTGCTGTGTTACATATTATTATTATTATTCTATAAACTGTGCGACGACGACAGGCGCACACGAGAGCGGCACACAATAAAACGCTTGTAAGTACAATAATAGTCGTACTTGCGCCTCGCGCGTTGAGCGTGCGTGCGCGCGTACGTTTATGGCGTTTTTTCGTGACGTAATAATAATATAACGACGGACGACGACGCTCGACTATAATACAGCCTTCACTTTCCTCTCTCTCTCTCTCTCTCTCTCGGCCCACGACGAGTGTCTCGGGGATACAACGTAATAATTCCGCGCGCGCGTTTACGACGATTATGACGTATTCGGGGGAGGGGGGGAGCATATGCGAAAAATGTCGCGCGTGGCACCCGAGTCTCCGGCGTATAAAACGCAACGCGCGTCCCGCAGTTCTCAAACACCGGCGGTTCTTAAACTGTGGGCCACGAGCTGCCCGAAATCGCCTGGGAAACGCCGACATCGTTCCGATTAAGAACGAGTTAAAACAATAACGTTCCCCGACTGCGAGTGAGAATTACTACTGCCCGCCAGAGTTTAGTCCGAACGAGAACGACACCGTAAGACATCGTTGAATAATATTGTTTTTAAACTGTCGTGCGAAATCGTGTACTGGACGGTTAGTTTTCTCCATAACCGTTTCGTCACACTTGACAATGTCGTGTTTAGGGTTTTCAAATACGAACAAATAACCTTCGTTAATCGCCCGTATAGGATAATAATATTATACGGCTCTTTCGACTCGTCGTTATAGCGCGCGCGCGTATCAATTCGATCGAATTAATATTGACATTTCAATCGGATTTCGATTTGTTTTTCAAAACGAAAACATAATCGTTATGGAATTTGCGGCGTGTTCTCGATCGCCGTTGTACACGTCGTATAGGCGTTATACGCGTTTCCTGTAACGATAATAATTATTAACATGTCATGTAGGTGCGTTTATTTTTATTTTTTAATCGACATTTTATTCCGCTAACAGAAAGAGAGAGAAAAAACACGGATTGCTCGTTTCACTGAGAATTTAAAAATTCGCCAGATACAATTCGGCCGTCGAAATCGAAACGACAAAAAATAAAACCCGAGTTCAAACAAACCGACGCGATGATAAACCGCGTGCGTCGCGCGCCGAGGTCGATCGATATAGCGCGCACACGTGCAGATAATAATAATTACACGCGTGCCTGGAACGAGCGGATTGCGTCAATGGGCAAAATATCACAGTTTTTAATCGTAAACACGTCATAATTAGTTCCGAAATCGGCCCGAATGCATCGGCTAGCAAAACGATATATTGTAATGATTATAATGACGCGTGTACACTGTTCGAGTTCGTGTCACGCGGCCGTGCAATTATATTAGTGAATCACCGCGCTCGTAATGATTCGTATAGAATATATTATTGTTGCAATGATAGTATTATTATAATTATTATTATTGTATCGCGTTCGCGGCCAAGTAGGTCAGACAGAGGAGTATTTAGATTTTTATTTGTTTTTTGCAGGACGGGAAATAAAAGTGTCAAACACTCGACTAGAGCGACCGGGCTCTAGCTTAACCCGCTCGAAAATATACATTTAGTCTTTACCATCTACCATCTCCCCGAAAAAAAATGTTTATAAGAATATTAAGAAAGAAAAAATTTGAAAATTGGAAAATGGACCTCATAAGCGCTGGTCGACTTTCGAGCAGACTGCTACTTTTGTGACTAGATGTTTCTTTGTTCTAAAACGCACAATTTTTTGGAAATGAAATACAACGATCGTGCATTTTTCAGCTAAAATTCAATAAACGCAATCGATCGTGCCAGACGACGAACTAGTGGAACGCTCTTACATTGCATATTGTTCGAGTATACGATCAAGATAAAAGCGATTTCACGCTTTCGGGCCTTTTAAAAAAAGCGCATAATTTTCACTCTTGGACTGTCTGAAAAAGTCTCGCGATTCCAAACGTTACGTGAACCACCCCTAGAGTTCGATGGCGACCCACTTTTCGACCCATAATACGGTTTGGAACCTCGCTGGTACGTGCGCCGCCGTTGACGCGGACAAAACGATCGTTTCAAAAAATCGTACCATACGATAAAACTAAACATTACAAACACACATAATAATAATAATAATGAATACAATGCCGAGGCGCTTCGACGACGGGCCGTGTTTTTAACTCGTTTTTGATTACACCTTAATGCGCTCGAATCTTGTCCGCCCGCGGCGTGAGATATTGTAAGAGCTATTCCTGGTCGTCCGCAGTGTTAACAGACATTCGTTTAGACAACGCCGCGGCACGAGAATCGGCTACGGGTTCGTTGTTGCGTCATTCTCGACGAGTCTCAGACGTCACGATGATGATTAGAATATTGTTATATAACGCGCGCCTTCAGATCGGAAATATCCGATTATACCGACAATAGAAATCCGGTTGAAATAAGAATATTGTGCGATGTGAGTGTGTATGTTATATTATTATGTATGATTATCGTCCGCGAGTAATATTCGCGAGCGAACGCGATGTAGTCAATATAAACGCTGCGAACATGTTGTGCAAAACGAGACCTTTAGAACTCGATTCGAATAATTTTTGTAGATACTAAGCCGTCGGAGTCCATCGATTCTATCATATTTCGATATTGTCATTGTTTTACGATGAAAAGTAAATTGAAATGTTGAAATCATACGTTAGTATTCCTAAAAAATAATTTGCACGCGCGTAGTTTCGTAGATTCTGAATTATTGAGTGTGGAATGTGTTGCCGTAGTTGATAAACCATGATGTGTCATTTTATTTGTCTGCCATTACGTTATAGACTAAAAAAATAATCGTCCTATTTTCGACTTCTGGAAAGGTTTCTTCTGAGCAGATGTTTTTGCTTTTGAGAAAGAGTTGGTACCATTTACTATTAAGAGTAGATTTTGAAACGTCTGTAGATTCCCTCTGAGAAATTTCTCGAAAATTAAATTTCTGAAATCATCATAAATACATTATACTAATATCGTGTTTAGTGGTAGACAATAATTGACAGAAGATACCGCGATGTAGCGGTTACCACTTTACTACCGATAAATAAAAAAAATGGTAGTAAATAAATAATAAATTATATTTAATAGCTACTATATTGATAACTGCATGTATAGTATGGTTATCGATTTGGAAAAAAATGAAACAAATCATTAGTTATTCGAACAATTTTAAATGTATTTTTCATGTTTTCTGGTAATGAATTCCGTTTTTCAAGGACATTTCTGTAGGTCATCGAAGACGTTTATTGCGTTTTGAACACCATAAATGCATTTTTATATGATTTTTATGGCATCGACGTGGATGGAACGCGATGACCGGACGACGACGACGGCGGTTTTGTCGGACTTTTGAAACGCCGCCGCGTTTTCGCCGTCAATCAAACGCATTACGTCTTTTCCGGGTGTGCAGCGTAAACCGTATACCCGCGCACTCGTTTATGTAAATACACTACGTAATATACGCATTTACGCGAGCACGACGACGACACCTGTTTCGTAACGACTCAAACGAGCGGCAGCGGCGGCGGCATGCGGCAAGACCGGAAATAGAGGAAATGTGTGTACGGCATAGTCCGCGCGGAAGGTTCGTCCGTGTACAGTGCGTTTCTCGTGCGCGACAAGTCGTACGCGGAGTGTTTTTTTTTTTTCGTCGACGAATACGGACGGCGATAAAATCGAAGGACGAGCGTCTATCACGCGAATTCGTACGAAAAGACGTCGTTAAAAGATAAAGGACGAAGATAAAATTCGGTGGCGGCGCGAAAGGGCGAATCGCGTGATTCGACAAAAGAAACGGGTGGATTGGTGTCCGCGCCAGATTTCACTTAATTTTACACACCTCAGTCACTATTAGGCGCCTATATTGTTTAAATGTTTGGTGTGTCTTCGATAGTTTTCGATGACGTTTGCATGCAAAAGTCATGAGTTGTTATTTTATTTTAGTGCGACGACGGTCAAGTGACAAATATTTTGTTCGTCGTTTCGCATGAATTACGAACTTCGTCCCGTACTTTTAATGGAGATTTGTGTGGTTTGAGAAATCGAGACTTTTTTTCTAGAGAAGTTTTTTTTATTTTCACGCGGTTTAATGTGATTGGCGTTTATAAAATTGTGATTGGAGTGAAAAAATAATTCGCGCAGCCGTCGGATAAAATATACTCACTACTTCACGTTCGAACTTTTTTCCTTTTTTTTTTTCATTAGAAAACTTACCAACTGTAATTGCAAAAAGAAAATAAGTATATACAAGGATTCTGTAGAAAAATGAATATCACAGTAGCAGAGCGACTTGATGAGGGAGACTATCCCTTTAGAGCACGATAACATGTCCACACTTGAACGTAGAAAAACCAAACAATGATTATTCTTTATAATTCCATCTTGTCGTCGTCAAATAATGTCTTCCACACAAATCATCATTTAGATGAGGCTGTTTATAGTAGTGCATTTGAACATATTAATAGGATTCAAAGGATAATTTTAAAAAATTACCCGTTATGGTTAAAATGTGTTCCATTTACATCGTCGAGACGCCGCCGAGTTTCACATGTTTGCGCGTATAAATCGTTGACGGATAAAATATGAAAACTTACAACTCTCGCCAATCAGTATGCCTACCTGAAATTGTTGTTGTTTTTTTTCTTCTGGTTTTCGATTTGAAATGTTTTGACCTGCGCGTCTGTTTTGAAGTATTTATTATTTTTTTAACGAAACGCATTTCGCTCGATTGAAAAACTAAAACTCTAAAGATACGACAAATCGAGACTTGATTCTCGGATCGATTTGTTTCGATAATAACACTAAACAAACGTCGCGCATTGATTTGAAACTAAACCGGCGACGCGACGAACACGCTGTACACACACGACCGTGTCGTACGTAAATGCACAAAATGTATATTTTATAGAAAATACGGGCGGCAGCTGACATGACCGATAGTCCGGGATTTCCGGTGCGCCAGGTCTCTCTCGCGTGGGCGAAATTCCACCTTGCTCGGCTCGGCTCGTCGACGGCGATGGCCGGTCGTAATAACGACGACGGACTCGCTGTTTTGCATAATAAAAGAGTCCGGCGGCACCGCGCGAAACCCGTTTTCGCCGCGGCCGGTGCGATTTTTAACGAAACGCCATTTCCGGCAGACGATGGGAGAAAAAAAAAATTACAGCGCGAAGGCGAACGCGTTTCCGGAAGCTTCGCGGGTAACCGACATTCCGGTACACAAAGTGGTTCGGTATGTTATCCGCCGTTACGGTAACGTTGATGTATATTACACGTCATACGTATTGTGTACGCAAAAATACGAGGTGAAATGCGTTTTTTTTTTCTCGATTTAATCAATAAAATCGTATTTTTGGTGCTCGCGAGATTAAATCGAACTCGTGACAAAAAGTCGAACCGTCGAAATACGAGCAATCGATCGTCGTTCGTATTTTTCGTGAACTGGACCGGACCTGAACGGAAACTTGAGAAGCCGAACCTTGAAGACTGTTTACAAATATTTCTCAAAGCAAACCGGACCGGGTCGATTTTTTTTTACAAAAATCAGATGGAACTGGACTACTTGGAAAACTAGATCGGTCGGCGGCGAAAACGCAATCGACAAATCCGAAACGTTGACGTAAAACGTAGGCATTTTATATTTTCGTATACGTTTTAATCTTTTCGAAATTACAACAATTTTGTAATGATTGAAAACGATCGGTTCCAAACAAGATTTGAAAAACCAATACTTAATAGCGCGCGTTGTACTTTTCAAAATCCAACCGGACCGGGCCGAACCGAGACCGAATCTACATCGTATATTCTCCGGACCGAAACCAACGAAAGACTAATCGAGCTTAAAAAGAGAGACCGGACCGAGATGGGTCTATTATATTCCATCTAGTTTATCGACCCGGACTGAACCGGACTTGTACAGCTCGATTAGATTTCCCGGATCCGAACGGACTTACACATATTATATTATATAGGTCGCACGTGGAAAACGCACCGCGCTGTGCGATGTTATGTGTGATATTTGTAGCTGTATTAAAACGTGTACACGAAACGGGCGGCGACGACGATTGCAATTAGAGCGCACAATTATTATTATAATACCTATTATATAATAATACGAACCGACGACGTTTAGTCGTTGTAAAATGTATTTTACGTAAACGCGAGTAAGTCGTTATGTTTCGTTTTTTGTACGCGTATATTTGTACGACGGGGCCAACAAAATGAAAAAAAAATAACGAGTAAAGACTAATAAGTCCGCCGCATATGACTCGCGCGTACACTAGTAATAATAATAATATGTCGTACGTAATATCGCGGCTAAACGATCATAGGTCAAAATCGTTAGATCGGTATAGTAATAATAATAATAACAATAATTGTCAGAGTGTTTTTTTTTCTCTCTCTCTCTCTCTCTCGTTTTTTCTCTCGACCCGACCGATACGAGAGGTTAAACACAGTTTTGCATACATTATTATTATTATTTTACATACGGCCGGGCACGTCGAGAAACGTCCGCCGATCGCTCGTACTTATTTACATATTATATTATTACCGCGACCGCTAGACGGTAAATTATAACAATTATTTAGGACGAAGATAATAATATTAAGTAAATATTATAGTATACCTAATAATATATTTATTTTTTTTTATGTAAATACATATTATTGTTCAAGACATTATGCGGCAAAGAAAAAGTTTAATACGTATTTTCGACGGGAAATAAAATGAAAACGCGCCACACGTCCAGTTAAATTAATAAAAACAAAATATATAACGTGTTTCGAACGTTTAAACGAAATACTAGAAACGTTGGCGAGTAAAACAATAGCAGCGGACGCTACATTACCATTTAAGTACGCACTATTCGCATACACGGTATAGGGTGACCATAACATCAACGTCCGGTCTGAAACAGAATAATTGTGACCTGTTTCTTTCGACTTGGTTTTTTTTTTTACCGAAGTCGCAAACAGGACGTATTTTGTCTCGTTACAGTTCTGGATAGTATTAATCCATTATTTTTTTATTCTTTTCTAGCGATTCTCTTACTATAAAAGGATTCTGGCAGTATTGTTTGAGATGTGACGGTAAAAGTATTTCGTACAACATTAAAACATTAATTCAAAATACAAAATATTATTTTTGAAATGTGATGATAATATCCCAAAAAATAGTTTAAAACAGATTTGGTCATTCGTTATTGTCGTAAGGTGGTAGGTTATTTATCTCAATACTCACACTGCAGTGCACCATGACACGTTACCGGGACTCGGTAAAATTTGTCGGCCCTAAATTTGTTTCATATTACAAGAGGAACGTGTAGCGCATTCTTCATTTGTATCGTCCGCGGGTCACGCTCATTTTAAATCAAACATTATTTTTTTCCCTCCAAAGAACGTAACTTTCATTGATTTCGATAGAAAATGACGACCGAAAAAATCTCGTGCGACGAATCCGTGCCAGAAATCGCGTTCATGAAAACGTTCTCATTACTACGATATTTGTGAATGAAAATACACGTATTTACGTTTATTTTTCAAATCGATCGTAACAAACTCATGCTTATAATGTTGTACTCGAACGTCACAAATACAACGAAATATTTTCAGTATTGTGGATGAAATAATTTATAAACGCGTCGCTCTAATGCGAGTGCCAAAGTCGCATTACATTTGGTCACCCCGAGACAATCGCCTCATCCTGAACGCTATTTTGATGACAGAATAGGTAACCGAGAACGGCGGCGTACGGGTACAAAAAAATAAATAAATCGATTGTTATATAAAAAAATACTATAACAATTAACAAATCATCCGCATGGTATGGGGAAATATAGTCGACGAGATGAGTGATTCTCGACAAACGATAATATTTTCAATATTACGACAAGTCTTTGTTTTGAAATCATACGGCGGCGCACGCGCGCGAACAGACCGCGGCCAATACTCATGAGAACGATAATAATATAATTATTATTACGCGCGGAAGAGTGCGGCGACGGAGTTTTCAGTGAACCGTAGCCCCGAAATAAAATATAACATTACGCGGCGGTGCCGAGCGAACACGAACAAAAGTGTATAATAATAATATTACTGCAACATATCATAAAGTCGGAAAATTTTGAAACGAGACGAGCGATAGAGAGAGAAGAAAACAACAACATATCGTGCCTGTATATTACACGCGCACATAATTGTAACAAACAGGACATCCTTTAGGCAACCAACCGCGGCCGCGATGCGCAATATCTCCTTCGGGCGGCAGGAAACAATTGGCCATCTCTGCCCGTATCTCTTTAACTCGACAATTGGCCGTAGTTCCTCTTTCCGCGTCGTTTCCGGTGCTCGACGATGACGACGACGACGACGACGACGACGATGTCCTCGCAAAACACAAAATAATAATAACACGCACACTGCGCGTCTTAGGTGTATTATCACCGCGGGCTTGTTGCGCAGACCTTCGTGGAGCGGCGCAGTCCTGCGACGTTCGGAGAGACGAGAAACGAAATAAATTTCAAGTGGCGATTCACGCGATACGGTTTTCGTTTGCGTGAAATAAAGACGCGTTATTAATATCTCGCGTTGAATATAAAACGAGCGAGTGCAATCGCGTTCAATACGTAATGATTTGGTTATAATATATTATTGTACTATTAACACGCAACGCGCGGTGCGAAATCACGAATCAAACGATCGATACAGATAGGACGAGACGTTTGTATCCTTCGGTCGAAATTAAAATACCAATCATAAGTCTACATCGAAATATAATGTGTTTCGTGACCTAACTGCGTTTTTATGTCACACGATTTAGCATGTTGTGAGATTTTTGCATTTCCTTAAGACGCGTTGTAGGATTTTTGTATAATATTTTAATGGTTTAATTTCGATTATTTTCCCCTTTATTCGATTCGAAATAAGCGTCCTGGTTTGTGTAACTCCTCCCCCGGATAGAATAAAAATTCATGAAATTCAAAATAACCGAGATTATAATAAATACGAGCATATGAGCTGATAATTTTATTACCCGAGCTTTAAATTAAATATTACCATTTCACTCGGTAATTCAAATGATTTTTTTTTTTTGCACGATTGTTGATGTGTAAAAACCTTAAATCAACAGATTTAAATAAATAGAGAGGGGCGTTAGAATCTTTTTATCACTCAATTTAATAAATATTAAATCAATTAATATTTAAAAGCAAATACAATAATTAAGTACACATAAACAGATGAACAAATAACTTCGTTTTCAATAGAATCAATTTTTTTCTCGAATTATATCACGGACATATACTTAATAATTTTGGACATACTTTGCAAATATTTTATTTCCAAAATTACGAGTAGTTTTTTTTTAATTTGACTAGGCATAGCGATGGTTTAAAACGCGCGCACGACACATCTAATTATTAAGACCACCTCTGCCGCAATGAAATAAATCGAAAGATCGACAGATTAAATTATTAAAAAAATACTTTGTCATACTCTGAACGTACACTTCGGAATATTTTCAAAACTCTCGTCGAGCATAATAATATTATTATCGTTTGGTCTTTTCTTCGTCGCGCGAGTAACGCCGACACTCGCGGTTAATTATTTTAACGAAAAATCTATAATTTGTTCGACAAAAGTAGTCGAAAAAGTTGTATACGTTCGATTGGTAGTATATTATAATAGACATTGCACCGAGGTTTTTCCGCCCAAGTGTAGCGCGCACGTTTCGTAATCGTTTCCCACGACTTGTCCACCCGCACGGGCCGCGGACGCTTCGCCGTATGGGTGTTTGTCGGGTATAATAACGTTTATTACAATTTTTTTTTAAAATGAAATTTATTACGGGGAAGCTCGAGAACCGTATTTCTGCGGGGGCTGGAGCCTTCGCGAGTCCCCCCCCCCGCACATCCAACTTGCCCGATCGCGGCCTATTCGGTTTGTGTTTTTCGCGCGAGCGCCCTCGCGCGTCTATAAATAATATACACGCGATACGTACGAAATATGTAAATCCGCGGCGCGCACGTCACGTAACACGGCGGCGCGGCGTCGACAACGATATTATTATAGGAAGAACGAGCGAAAAAGTAAAGAAAGAACAAAAAAAACCTCGCGAAATACGCGACACGCGCGCGCGTGCGAACGGAAAGACCTTGGCCGGACGAATCCGGTCCCGCGCGCGATTATAATATTATATTTATGTGGATTTACGCGAGTCGTAAACGTCGGGTTTTTTTTCCCTCTACATCGCCACTCTCTCGCGTTTCGTTTGTTTCCCGATAATTTTTCCGTAATTCTATTCTTTGTGCGTTTATCTCCTCGGCTCTGTCGTCCTCTCCGCGCAGGTGTACGCGTCGCGCGATATTGTCATTTCACCGACACCGTGGAAAATACCGACCGTCTCGTTTCCAATCGTTCGGCGCTAGATGTCGCCGCCGGTCTATATTTCGTCGCGCGCGTGTCCGTCCACTCGTCAATTCGTATTTTCTACACTCAAAGTGCGAGCCCGAAAGTCGGTCGGTTGCCCGGCAGACTGGGCAGACTTTTTTCGTCACCAATCCTAGGGCCTCCTCGTGCTTATTTGCCGATTCTTCATGTTCTCGTGATCTTATTTCGAGACAATTTATCGCGCCGCCGCGCGCCGTCCCGATGAAATCGATCATTTTGATATCAGGATTTTGATCAAATCGAATTTCAACAGAATCATAGTTTGTCGACGAACGTTCTAAACAGTATTATGCTCACACACGCACAATATTGTCGTGTTTACCGTTACATTTTATTGGACGTGCCATAGGTTTTTTTAAGAATAAAATATAGAGGAAAATGTGAATCAATCGATATTTTTGAACAAAAACAATACGTGTAGTGGGCGAATACAAAAGTATAAATTGAATTTGAATTTATTCGAAATATGTAATTAGACGTGATGGTGGTCTGTGTTTTTAAGGTTTTGCCAGAGGCAAAACCTCACGACGACTTTGCCAACGAGTACCCACACGGAACGAGACAAAGAAAACGTGAAATAGATTTTACCAAGTGCGCCGACGATTGATAATTACAAACCGTCGCGTGTGCAACGCGCTAATATTCTATCAGACTTGGGTAAAACATATTTTTGAAAGTATTTCGAGTACACGACGATATTCCGAATATTCACAGAAGAAAAAAATGTTCAACACGTGAATTCGTATAACTCAATGATGACGATATATAGTGTTCTGAAAGTATTCCAAATATTTACGAGTACTTTTATTATTGCAATTATTTTTTTGATTTCAACTTTCCAGGTAAACACTGGTTGTATAAGTTGAATTTATTATTACGTCTCGAACGGTTTGAAGCATAAAATACACCACAGAGTCGGCAGCATCGGCGTCGAAATCGAATGCATTAAATAAATTTGTCGAAAATCAGACAACTAATAAATTATTCACTTTGACACACAATGTATATTTCATACGATTGGCGCTTTGAAAAGGATTTTTTCCGAAACTTTCTAGTGAACGAAATGCTCTCGGAAAGTACTCGGAATCCCGAGAACGACCGTCTGAACGCCGCGGCATTCGGCGTTCGTACATTCCAAACCGAATCCGTATAATATGCTGTGCTATTACACAACGTCTGCTCGAATCGCCGCGCTTAATCGGTTATTAATTTATTATTCACTCGTACGAATGGTGAAAAATAAAAATAAAACTCGACGCGTTATCACCTCGCCGGCTATATTTAAACACACTCGCACGAGAGACAAAAAAATAAAAATAATATTATTAATATTATCTCAAAGTATGTAAGGTCGACAACCATTCGATCAATTATTATCATTATAATATTATCATTCTCGCGCGTACGAGGTTTCGATAATTATATCCGTAATGTAATAAGTGCCGATTTACTATTTATCATCGTGAGCAATATTCAAAATCGGCCAGTCATGCGTCCGTAAACACGTATGAATACTATTACGTCCGACACGAAACGTTTGGTGATAAATCGCCGCGTCTAGAGATTGCGTCGAACGCACGCATATTGTCGTGAGGTCGACGGTGCGCGCGCAACGAGACTTCGTCCACGATCCAGTCGTGGTCCGACTGTGTGTGTTTCGACGGCAGATATTTATGCGAATTTCGCCGGCGTAACGCCGCGTTCGATCGCCTCACGGGCGTACGGCCAAAAGCTAGAAGGGCGAGAGGATAGGCCGTTTGAAATTTCGAGGATTTCGCGCGAGAAAAAAAGACTGTGGTCCGACGTTTTTATGCGATTCGAGTGCGATTGAATAAATGTTACCGTCGTCGTAAGCCAAGTACCCGGGATTTCGGACGTGTAGGTCCTTTTCGCGGTCACTCTGCGTGAAGCGTCGACCGACTCGTACGTTATAATAACGTGCAGTGCAGAGCCGTTCGCGATTTACTCCGATCGTTTCGGCGTAATCGATTGTCCGTACTGCAAACAATGGGAAATCTAGAAAAATCAAAATCAAAACGCACTTTGCGTGTACTACTGTCGTCGGAGGAATCGAGAAATCCTTTACCATCATGCGTCCTGTACAGTGTAATATCTCTGTAATCCGACACGTCCAAAGCACCAGAGTCGGATAATCCGATAATACGTACGAAATGAAATCAAATCGCGTGTTTTATTAATAATTTTTAAATCGTTATCGTTATTACGCGCATTACGATTTCATCGTCGAAACGTTACGAAACGTCGATGAACGTATCAAATTTAATTTCAATCAATCGATACATTTAGAGACACACGTGGTACTTGTGTACGAAAAAAAATGCATCAAAAACTCGTCCTCGGTGTTTTCACCCCATCGCGAAGAGATTACAAACACTGTGCTTTCGTGTTTCTAAAACTTTTCAAAGAAAACCTACCAGGCGAATGAAATTTCGAACACTTCGTCGATCGCAACTACCCGACGGAATATCGTGGAGCTTTTAGATTTGGGAATATTTAGAATTTCCGCCGCGGAGACAAAACCGCAGTTTAGATCTTGTTTATACTTTACGCGCGCGACTTTTTGTAATATCATTTCAAAGAAGTCCGTACCACGGTTTTCGTTCGCGATCTCTACCCGACTACGGAAGGGGATCGTTGTGTTTAGCGCGTATTTTGTTCCTTCTTCGTAAAGCCCAAACTTGTGAGACGATTTCAGCAAACGAGGTGTCTGTGAACGCGTTGCAGGATCTCGCGAATGTTTACGAGACTCGTTTAATTGAGTTTATTTACCACCGCCGCCGCCGCACGCGCGTGTATCGAAAATGTGAATCGCATAAAAAATTCAAGTCACTAGCGACGCGCGATGGCCCGTTCGGTTTCCGAACGTCAGTAGAGCCGAATGAAAATCGATTCGGAATGTACTCGATAACGAACGAACGCGGCGTGTTATTTTATCTGTTTTTTTTTAATATTTTTTTTTAACGTAGCATTCGTATCGATTAACTCCGAACGCATTGAGAAATAATAACGTTATAATAAAGGTACAATTATTATGATTTTATTGTTCTCGGAAACTTTTCCCGGCGGACACGTTATACGTCATCGTAACAATGATAATCGTTTCGTGCGGCCGATAAGTAGTACGCGTCGCGTTTCGAGAGAAAATCCTTCTTGAATAACGTTAAACGTTACTCGGAAAACATGTGCCGATAAAACGGCTCGAAAACGCTGTTCGTCTGCAGGCGTGTGGGCGTGTTCGAGCTTTAAAAAGAGACCGTGTACAATATTACCGAGTGCGATTATTAATATTGCGAATTCAATGACGGACCACTGCGCTAAGGCGAACGGAACGGTCGCCGAGGAACCCCGACCTTAAAGGGGGCGGGTCCCGGCCGAGTATCAGAACGGTGTGCAAAATAAAAAAACAGCAATAACGGTCAACTGTAATCGCACTTTGCCGGAAACACTGACCTTAGATAAAATTTGTGTATTCTAATTTCTAACCCATCATCAAATTTAAAAACAAAAAACGACGAAATACGGTGCCGGTGACGAGTGTATAGGTTTTTTTTTTTTGTAAACTTCAAATCGACGGAGGTACCGCGTTGCTTTCGAAAATCGTTTCTCCCAGCGGACGACGTTTCTGGTGGACCGTCATTTCATTGATATTTCTATTTTCTGCAATGAGTTTACAATAATATTATTTTTGGTTTTTCAATTCAATGGGTCGAACGAACTTCTGACAAAAAAAAAAAAAAAAACAAACTAAAAACCGTTGATTGAGCTAATCTCGTCGACATTTTTTATCTTCATATGAAAACGAAAAAAAAAAATCGAGAGAAAGAATTTTTTCCATACAAACAACAACAAGTTCTTGTATGAGAAACAAGTTTTTTTGTCAAACCAAAATATTATTTTGTCCATACGAGAAAAAAAACAATAAGAAAACTCGAAAATTTCAAACATCTATAAACGTACACAAAACAGTCGACACTTTTTACCGATATCATTTCTAAAAATTAGTAAAATATAAGTTTTCCGTGAGAATTTCGAATAATCAAAACGTTTATTTCTTTTCCAGTTTTCAAGTGTCCTTAAGTAAAAGGAAACATTCTACAACGATGCTTACAGTGGATTCCATGGATTTTTTCAAAAGCCAGTACAGCTAAATCACAATTTGTGAATCAATCACTTCGCCCATAAATATAAAACTTTGAACTATTCCGATGATCAATGTACACTAACTCCGTTGATATTTTTAAAGTAAAATGAAACAAAAAATAAAAACCAAATATATTGTACTTGAAACACGACGACGTCGGTGACGGACTGAGCCGTCGTCGTAAAGCAAGAAACATTCCTAACGGGCGGAGGTTTTTTTTTTCTTTCTATAAACATAAATTTCTTTCGAGGTATTTTTTATTCGAGTTGAAATGTTCATGATCTTTTTTGAATTTAATAATCTCATGAAAAAAAATCGTCGTTCTGATGAACATAGTTTCGAACTCGAGTAACAACAAGTACCTGATTTTTGGACGTCTATCGCGTTTTCAATAAAATACCAGTAAATTTAAAAATCGAAATTCTCTGTATTAATCGAGATTAAATAGTAGTTTTAAATAATAGTATTATCTATCGTGCTATAGATCCGACGGATGTCGTTGCCGGTGGATTTTCAATACAAACAAACGGCTCTGTCACAAAAAAACCGCGCACGCAACCCAACCCTGTTATGAAAAAACCACGCACGCAATTCGACCCAGAAAACGATTTTCGCACGCAACTCGGAACCGCCGAAATAAAACATAATATCGTGACGTAAACAAATTCAAATGATAGATAAATAGATAAATAAATCAGACTATTTCGCCCGATTCGATATCTGTCTGTGGGTTTTTTCCACTGCGTGTGTCCACTCATTCGAATTTCCTGACGATATGAATACCAACGATATAATATTATTATCTAATTCAATAACAAACGGAAATTGAATTTTCGACCGCGTCGTCATGAGAATCTGGTATATTGATACTCAAACAAAAAGCGACAAATAAAATCGTCAAAGCAACAAAGCCTTTGTTCCAAAGGTTATTACTTTGATTATGATTTTTCCCAAAAAAAGTTCCTCGATTCATTTTTCATATTAATAATATTATCATTATCCGATTCAACGCCATATTATAATAATACTTGCTCGAATTAACTTAACCTACCCAAAACGTCAACAAATCTCGGGAGCTGTTGTTGCTTTTGAGATCACCGCGCCATCGTATATTAAATTATGTACATTTTTGTATGTATACATTTTTCATAGTATTTAATATAAAAAGTATTTGTTTTCAAAAATACAAATATTTTCGTAAACAATATTTCTAGAAACGCGCGTTTCAAATACGACTGTTCGCCTGTTCAAATATCCAAAGAAGTTATTGAAGAATACTTTTGTTCGAACACAGACCTACGTGAAATAAAAAAATAAAAACAGAACGAAATAAAACGAAATAAAACGCAACGTCTAATCGTTTGGAGATTGAATGTCCTTTGAGATTTCCAATTGCCAAATAAACTACAAAACGTTTGGAGCATTTTATTATCGTTGGTAACTTTTCGTACGTCGTCGTTTCGCGAAAAGGACTCTTGCGATATTATTTTTTCCTCCACGCCTTCAATTTCGTGGAAATTTGCGTACAACGTGACTCTCCGGACGTTAATTAAGACGGCGAGTATTTTTAATTAGACCGCCGCCGCCGTCGTCTCCGTCTTCCGTAAAAAAACAGAATGAGTAAAAAAAAAAATAAATAGAATTCAAGCCGAGTTTTTTTCAAACGAGAAAATAACACGCGTTGATTATTAATATTTTATGCGAAAACTTCGTTCGCGATGAAAAAAAAAAAAAAAAAGAGAGAGAGACAATAATTTACTCTTTGTAAATAAAGAATAACACGTTCATGAATAATGACGATGATTAATTGTTGTATTTATTATTTTCCACGGTCCGGTGTAAATTCAAGGAAATCTGTTATTTAAGGTCGGTGATGGGAGGATGGGAGGGGTAAGCCTCGACGAACGTGTCGATAAAAGCACAACGAACGACGTGACGATGCGACGCGACGGAACTTATACTATTCGATGCCTCTTGAAATCAAATAGCAAACGCACTGGACGTGTGTTTTAGAAAAAGGATCGTCTCCTTCTTCGCGACCACAGGAGCTTGAATAAATCGACCAAGTCATATTATACTGTGGAGTCGTTCGTCGTGGTTTGGTCACTGTAAACCATATTCGCCGTGAACACAGTCGAAGACGTTAATCCAGCGTTTCTCGCGAAGACGAAATGGAAAACACTAGATTTATTTCACTACGATAGAATAGCTAATATACATCTAGTAATGCACGAGTGCACTCGTATATAAACACCGACTGTGCCGAGCCAAGGGATGTTTTATTTTGTTTTTTTTTTCCTACAAGCGTTTACGTCGCTTTCACGTCGAATTTTTATACCACCTATTAGCGTCGTCGTCGAGTCGAACACACGCGCGACTGTCGTGACGTCGTCGTATAAAAATATTATTAAACGCCAGCGTACATATTATAATAATACAGATGGATAAAAGACGACGTTGACGCGCGTACAATAAAGTAATATACACGACTATTTGTAGTCGTCTGGGCCGAAATCGATTCTCGTCGGAATTCGTGTACACATCGTCGTCGTCGCGTATTATCCATAATATTATATCATCGTAACTGCGTACGTCATCTCCGTCTCTCTTTCTCTCGCCCCTAGTCGGAAAAAAACGACGTGTATTTTATTATTATTATTATTATTACTGTTTTTTTTTTTTTTTTTATCGTACGCCCGTATGAAATATCATTAGGTACACGTCATAGTACACAATGAGTCGCGCGCGGCGTCGTCGTGTCGTAACGAGTGCGGCGTAAAAAGTGAAATAAATTACCGACCGAATAAAAAAAAAACACGACGCAGTACCCCACACGGGTGAGACTGTGTGGGTGAAGCGCGCGGTCCGGGGCGGCGATTGTCTTCCGTCGGAATGAAAAGGATCGACGCGCATGGGACGACTGGACCGGTCGCGGGGTGGAGGGAGGGGGCATGGCAGGACCGGTGGCGCAGGTTCCGCGGGGGTAGCGTCATGATGTCCGCATTGTGAAGACGAGAGGCGTTCGTTATTATAATAATATACACATTTTTCCGTGTGCCCCGCGTACAACCCGTCCGGCTCGTTTATAATAATAATATAATATAATATGTGATATTCTTCTCGTTGGAGGAGCCTATTTCTTTCATCGTCGTGTTTTACGCGAACAGAAATATTTTCGACCGCGCGGACCGGACGACAAACGAACGGAATTGTTCTGGAGAGTGTGTGTGTGGGGGGGGGAGGGTAAGAGAGAGGAGGGAAAACGAAACGACAGAAAAAGAAAAAAAACCGCTTTTACTGGCAAATAATAATTATAAGTATATACGTTTCTTTTGTCCTCGCGGCGGAGTAATATACTACGACGTACAACAGGCCTACGTGTACGGAGTATATTATGTTTTTCGAGTCGTATATTTCGTCCGTCGCGGCTCGTCGTACTCGTATAGCACGACGGGGGCACTGTGACGTTTGAACGATAATTGAAGGGCGATAATCCGAAACGTGGTATTGCCAAAAATCAAAATGTTCACAAATCTATATCGCGTCTTATGACATGTATTTACACTTTGAATTGGCTTATTCCATGTAAAAAATGACAAAACAACGATTGGCGGTGTCAAAATAAATCTATTTAGAGTTTAAAACATAGTTTTAATACTTTTAAAAAAGTATTAACAGGCCAAAATGTGTTATTGCAGGCAATACCACGTTTTGAATTTATTATTTTTGGTAAAAAAATAGAACATAGTGTTCTATGGTATAAAATAAACTATTTGAAATAATATTGATTATTTTTAATCATATTATTATTGTTCAATAAAAATAAGTTATACTTATAAGTTTAAATAATGTAGAATGGCAATATCACGTTTTGTTATGACATGAAATGAGACCATTTACCAATAACATGGGCAATACAGCGTTTTGGTTTGAACATGGCAATAGTACGTTTTGACTTGATAAAAAAATAGGCAATAACACGTTTTGAATTGAATGGCAGTTTTTAAATCGATTTTTTCCATAGAAATAATCGATATAAATCGAATTTAAGGCCAGATTTGAATTCCTCGTGTTTTTTTACATTAGAATCGATGTTTATCTCGATTTTTAAATTTTTGGCAATACCACGTTTTGAATTATCGCCCTTCAATTATTCAAGAGCAGTGATTTTTCGGAAAAGTAGAAATAAAAAATCCCAGATTCGCCGCTCTACTCGGGGAGAGGTTCGAAAAGTCGATCGTGTGCGGACGGCACAGTGACGTTTATAGAACATAATATTTTCGATACGAGCCGACCGATAGAGATCGTATCGATCAGGACTGCGGTCTTGGTCTTACGGCGAATAGAGTGTTGTGTTTTACGTGCAAATGACATTACTTGGTCAGTGACGTTCGGACGTCCCGTACACTGACGAATCGTAAGATATGAATTTTGGCCACCGACAGTGAAGACAATACGTGAATTCGGTCGACGAATTAAAAACATCAAAATCAATTATCCAATGATTGCGATTCTTACAAAATGATCAATGCGAAAAAATCGAGTCGGCGAGAACGATTTACCTTAGAAATACGGAGGGAAATTCGTACGAATCGATTGGTTCTGAAATTATTATTTTGCCGTTTCGTTTTGAAAAACGTGTCTGCAAATCATAAACAGTTGAATCGCGTCGAATACGTTTAAATTTCCGAACGCTTTATACTCTCGCGCCATAACGTTCTAACACTTTGTATTCGCGCGAATGTCATTCGAGCAGATATTGTGCAGATGTAGAGGTACCTCATCAACTCTTATTTGTGCGTCACACGAATCGAGTACTCAGCGCGTGTTGAAAACGAGAAATCCTTAAACGATTTCCAATTCAAACGTTATGATAATATGATAATAATTACGTATAAACACAATTTGCAGTACAAAGCGCTCGTGTGCGTGCGGCTACGGACATGACGGTTTTAAACGGCGACGCGGACTTTTGTAATAAATATCTAGTTGCGTTAGAATTTTAAATAGCCGGTGATTACGATTTGAACGTTTTATTTGTATCGAGTCTACGCTCGACGATGATTCGTACTTGACATTTTGATCGATACATAATAATAATAATAATGGAGAACAATCATTATTATACACTTGGTGTCGCGGCGTCAATCGAATTATTTCATAATGTTAAATAGGAAATACTTAATTGTAATTAACATTATAACAGTGACGAACAGACATAACACAGAGACATAGAGAATTGACGAGAGAGAGAAAAAAATCCCAATTAATATTTTATCACGGAAAAACACTATAATGCACGCGTTAATTCGTGTTCGATAATAATATTATTATGACATACATTTTTCTATAAGAACATAATCTGAGCGAAATGTAATTAACAGCGAGGAAATGTTATGTCAACAAATAAGACACTTATGTGTCAGATATCTTTATTGACGATAAAAAAAAAAAAAAAAAAAAATGAAATATCAGAGAGACGTTTATATACATACATGTATATATAGATTGACGTCCACTTAACGTCGTACTATTATTAAAACTTAATAAAATTGAATTACGTCCTATCGGTATTTTTTTCTTTAACCGGCGGACGTTGACGAGCGCAATAATAAAACGTCGTCTTTGAATCGCATACGGGAAAAATTGACCGCGAGTCGATGTTTCTGTTTTCGTCGCAGAACATTTCGAAATCGAACCTTTTACCGATCTCGCCAAATTCAACCGTCCGACCAATGGTTTCCTTTTTTGGAAGTGAACTTCTTTTACAATTCCGACGAAAACAATCTTGCCGAAATCATAAACGTTCGAATGATTCGAGTCGGAATCGATAAGTAAACATCTCTAAAATAATAAAAAAAAAAACCCGGCAATTGATAATCGATACTTACGGGATACTATTCCCATCGCGATGATTAGGGCTAAGACTATAATATTATGACCTTTAAAAATAATAAAATACGTATTAAAAAATAAAAACGAAAGAATTTGTTTTTGAACTTGTAACCAATGTACAATGCAATGTTTTTTTTCTCGTAGACTAGAAAACTCTAGAATCTTGTATTATATTTCGATCTCCTCCACAACCAATACGTGACAAGATTCGCCGTCAGTAACAATCCTTTAAATCGATGACGTAGGACCAAGTTTTCTGGTCCAAAACGTGATGACAAAAAATAAAAACAAAACCGTCCACTTACGGTAAGACCGATTCGGTTTTCGTTTCGCTCAGAACGTAAAACGTAAAAAAGCGTACGGTTAAAAGCTAACATAATGGTGTTTTATAAAAAAAAAAATCACAAAAACACACAGACGCGGTCGACGGCGTCGTATTTCGGGGCGGCCTTTTCAGCGTTTTATTTCGATCGGATTACGAACTTTACACAACGTTTTCCAAAACGGGCGGCGACGAAACGATCACCGTCTGGGGCGGTCACGACCATTTCGTCGCCGGTTTCGGCCGAAAGTTTTACGATGCGAACGTGCAGTATAATTCCATCTCCACGGCGGCGGCGGTGAACCGTACGGAAGTTTGCGCGACTCGTCGGACAACGCCGGCGCGCCGGTTGTTTCGCACGCGGTTGCGAACGCCGACCGTATTTAAACAGCGTTATTCGCGAGCGAAAAACAATTTTCTCCGAACTTAGAATTTGTCGAAAAACTCCCGTCCCTCCAACTCTCCGACTACGGCGTGTTCAATACGAACACTCGGTAACAGAACCAACACAATATAATATCCATAATCCTCTCAAAAAAAAAAAAAGTGAAATTCTTGCATATTTGCAGAACCCGATTTATGGTAGGCACGCGCGGTCGCGAGGACATAGTATTTTCCCGTAAACAAAATATTGTATAAAATATAGTTAAATATTGGTTACAACAGCTAAAACAGATACATGTTCATTTATTAGACACTGCTCGGGCACGACAGATTTTTGAAAATAGAAAAAACATTTCACCTATTATTGAAAACAATTATTTTATGTGGTCGACAAAATATACCTCTAAGAGGTCATCGTGATTTCGGAAAATTAACCGTTGATAATAATGATGTTAACGATGGAAATTTTCGTAATTTATTACGCTTTAGAGCTCGCGTTGATGCTTCGCTCAAAATACACCTTGATATAGTTCTTGTACTATAAAATATACAAGTCCTATTAGTCAAAATGCTATAATTGATTCGTGCAATTCAATTTTACTCAATAAAATGGTAGGCAGAGTAAATGAAGCGAAATGTTTTACAGTTCTTGTCGACGAAACTGCAGATATAGCCGGTCTAGAACAAGACGTGTCTATTTGCGTTCGGTATATTGATTTAAAATCCCTTGAATTACACGAAGATTTTCTACAATTTTTTCCAACCACTGATGCATCTTGAAAAACTGATCTGGACACCCCCCCCCCCCAGAAAAATTTGAAAATACGCCACTGTCCATAATAACAAGCGTTACCTGTCTGTACGTTCGACTGGTAGTAAAATTAAAACTCGGCCGATTTGCTCAAACGTCAATGCCAATTTTGTAGGTAAAATCTTAACGAAAAACCAAAAATGTTTGTGTATTCGGCGTCGTTTTTTATATTATACGAAAACTCCGAATCGATTCGTTTGACACGTGTACGTTTTTTTTTTTTGTATACTAAGTACATATACAACCAAACAAGTTATACTTGTACATAATTATTATGTTCACTCGGTTATTCCGTTCAAACGTCTTCTGGACTATTTTTATTGTCGTCGATACTACGCGTAGACGTCTAACTAGACGATCGCATAATTTGCGTAAGAGACTTTCGGAGAACGAAGGACGATAATAACACAACGGTCGGGAATCGAACATAATGACGACGCGATGGAAAAGTAATCGTAAGTAATTAATACTCGTCGTGGGACATCGCGCTATTAAAAGTAAAATAGAAAAAAAAAAAAAACGAAGGAGGTCATACGAAAAAGTAATATTATCGATTTACGAGATTCGCGTGAAATTATAGAATGATTTGAAAATATTGCTGTCGACGCGAAACGATTTATTAATAAATTGAAATGAAAAATATTAGCGAATTGCCTACTCCGAGCGTTCGTTTCCGGACACAAGACGAGTTTTATTTTTTTTTTACATTTTATTATGTACTTAAATATTAGAAAAACACATTATCGTTTTACGACACGAGTGTGAATATTAGACACACACTTTTAATAGACGCGATGGGTAAAGCTCTCAAACGTACGATGTCGAACCGAACCAGTCCTAAAAACGATTTGTCGGATATTTTTTAGAAAACACGAACGTTTTCAAATCAAACCGTTTGTCGAAGCCGCATAATATGAAAAAATCAAATCAAACCAACTGAGAATTTTTTACATTTTTTTTTTCCCAAATATTTCTAGTTTCATATTACTAAAGGAACACATAAATTAGAAATCTAAATTCAAAAAAAAAGAAAAGTACAAAATTCGAATCGTTTTAGAACGGTGACGAGGAATTAATTCAAGGTGCGGTTTAAATCGAACGTTTTTATTTTCAAAAATACAAAAATCCATTTGTAACGTTAAAAATTGATAAAAAAAAACCAATGTGAGAGAGTGAATTTGGAAACACTGTACTGTCGAGCGTTTACGGCCGTCTTTTCGATCACAAAACACAATATTGATGATAAAAATGAGCCGGTATTTCTTTACTCGTCAAATTCGCCGTGTGAGCAGACGACCGCGATCCACAGCGATGCGTCTGTCCGTGATTTCTCTGAACAACTGCAGTCTGTGCGCGTATTCAGAGGTGCAAATCGTCCTGCTAAAAGTGCATTGCTCGTTTAATTTCGCATATTAAAAACCAAATGCGTTTATTTCAATTGCGATTCGATATTTATTCCCGAATTCGTACGGGGCATTTTATAAACTCGGAAAATGCGTTCTCTAAACGATTTTTGTTTTCAAAACAACAAAAACTACACGAGTTAATAGTTTTAACAAATTATTTTATATATTCAATAATACTTTGTTATTATTTATTTTGTTTTATATTTATATATTATTATGTACTCACGGCCGGGTGTTCCGAGTTTCGCGCGAAGACTTTGGAACGCGCTCTCACGTCCGGCAAGTCTTCGTCGGACACGTCGAAGGCTTTCGGTCGGCGGCGAATGTTCGTCCGCGACACGGATCGCTCGGTCGACGCCACGAGAGCGCTGATCCTGCTCTCGACGCTCGGTCCGCAATCCGAAGACAAGGGTTCCTGGGCAGTCCTTGTACCGTCGTCGCAGTCCCTCCGACGTTTGTTCGTTTCGAAAAAACTCAGCCGGTCCCTGAGGTTCGTCGAACTCGCGGGCAGGACTACGGGCTCGGAGCGCCGACCGGGCGCGCGGCCCGAACTCGGTTCGAACAACCGTCTCAACGAGCCGACGGTCGGCCGCGGCACGTCCGTCTCCGCGTCGCGGTCCATACGATATCGCGGGTAGAAAACGAGAGATCGGTAACGATTGTTGTTGTCGACACGCTCGCGTATTGGATAACGCGCGAAAACCGAGGATTTCCGCCCGGAAATTATTGCGTTCAAGTGGACGAGAGCGAAGACGTACTCGTTCGAGAGCAATCCGACGATATGTAACCGACAGCTGATAATCGGTTTGCTCTCGTTCCCGATAAAACCAATTGTTTATCGATCGGCACAATCAAATTTTACGATATCCGTTTCTATAATATGTATATTCTAAAAATGTTTATCCGCGTCGCAGTCGTTTGTACGGCGATAAAGTCGATTTCTCCGTTTATCGCTCACGACTCGCGCCGCCTCGGATTGAATTGTAATTTTCGAAACATAAATTATTTTTATTATTATGGCCAATCGCGTTTATTATCGAGATACTGCGGGTCTCTCACGTTTTTCACACACACGCGCGCGCGTGTCTACGGGCACTGCAGTTCTCGAATTACACGGTCAACTGTGTGAGCTTTATCGGCTCGAGTATAATAATATACTTTTCGTATCGAAAGTCGTTGTGCAATAACGATATGGCGTTTTTATCGAACACACCATCTGCGTAATACGATCTCGCGCAGTGGCCGCGTCGACGAGACGTAACCGTCCGAAAATTCGTTTCGAATAATACAATTCGGAAATAAACACGTAAATCGGTCGATCCGCGTTTCTATCGACCACGTGTTGTTCAATCAAACGTCCTTTTAGGATATGGTATTTATTTTTTTCGTTAATTTTCACAATGAGAACAATCCTACCTCGTTTAACCTTTTGGAATAGCTTCACTATACGCTTGGTTTTTTTTACACTTTCTAACAACGACGTTCGATAGGTTTAATATATTATTATTTGTGCGATCGATCTATTCGAACTCAAATATACTCTGAAAACCCCTTCGAAAACATATTAGTACCGAGTTCTTCATACGTTTTAATTCTTTTTTTTTTTCTCGCACACAAACACAACACCGTCGAATCTGAAATATTATATTTTCATAGTAAACATTGCCGATTTTTGCCTTACTCTGATGACGTGTTTTTTTTGTTTCACTTTAACGCGAGCCATACTTTTCAAACAATTTGTTCTTATAATTTAAAATAAAAATCCTAATATTGGTCGGTTTTTTTATTTTCACACTCGTTTCAAACGAAACGTAGACCGTTTTTCGTATCGATTTTCACATAGAAAGTAGTAAAGGAATCTATAATACAGCCTGACCTCGTACATTTGAAATAACTGCCCGTCTATCTGTCTGAGATTGTCTTTAAACTTTTCAACAACGTTCCGTAAATATTTCTGCACTCGATCGATAAAAATTCGAACTGTTAACATTTTTGTGAAAACGTATAATAATAACGCGTCGTCAGTTCGTAATGAATATTTATTGATTTTTTTCTCGATAGAAGCAAACTCGTGTATTATCGCTATAACGTTGATGCACACTAACACAATGTCACGGTCGATATTGAAATACTATCGTTGTTGTATTGCCAATAATTGTAATATAATTATGATGATGTAATTTTTTTTCACTCGAATACAATAATTTTCGATACAAATGACGCGTAGCGTTGGAGATACGTTTTCCTTAAAATTCAACGTCACGAGTCTATGGACTCAAACGCGAGACTGATTTTGTGTACTCGGTCGCTGTGCCCGTATAGACGCGGGACGAGGTGCCCGAGGACGAAAAGGAAACGAATGAAAAACGTATTCGAGACTTACATTTTATATCATTACGATGTATTATTATTATACCATCATTGCTCGTTATATAAACGTTTTTATTTCTCGGAAGATTGATAAGAAAAAATCGACAATTATCTGATGCGAAATTCTCGAACATCGCCGTGTATTGCGGCGCCTACGCCCGTGTACACATTATATCGTACTACGACAAGGATCGATCAATACAAAACACAAATGATCAACGCGCGCGCGTTATTTACAAATAAACGACGTTGATTTTGTTCAAAAGGATAGACAAATCTTTATGATAACGACGTATCGACGAAGACGATATTAGAAAATTTAAAGTCGAAACCCGTCCGTCTTAAAACTCGCGGTCGGCCGGCACCTTTAAAAATCTGCAGGCGCGCGGGCACACGCAGGCTGTGCCACACGTCTATGAGGGAAAGTGTTTCTGCGCGGTTTCGTCCTGCAAAACGTTTACGAATCAACCCCGTCGGTCGATTTGATCCGCCGAAACGGACATAACCGTCGTCGTGCAGATCGTCTCGTATAGATACAATAGTGTATATTAATACACGCGTGCGATGACATCACGTTTCGCACTTGGCCGTCGTCGTCAGGCGAGATGATGTATTCCGCGTGGTCCGCGTTATACGCGTGTTCGTAATTATTGTCATTCGAACGTGTTAATTATTGTCGTCGACCAATATATTATTATCGTAATCGAATAAATAATAATAATAATCACCGGCCGAATGTAACCGTAAACGGATTTCGTATTCTTCGGCACGTCGTCGTCGGACGCGCCATTGTATTCAAATTTAAAACACGGAAAGGACACGCATTTACAATTATTCGTGTTAGTGTGTCTCAAATAGTGTGCGGTCAACTGCAATGGGCAAATTCGATTGAAACGAGAAAATAAAAACAAACTTCGACCCGTCGCGTGCATAGAAATACACGTATTATAATATTATGGTCTCTCATTAGAGCCGCAGGCGTTCGCGACGATTCTACAGTACAATATTTTATAGACGGCTAGACATTCTGGTCCGGAAATCCATTCGAAGATCGGCCCACGACGTGTCAATTTTTTTTTCCAAACACATACTCGTATAATATAGTATATTGTTTGTGTCGAACAGCTATTTGTCCTACCTATATGTATATAATATTTATACATAATAAAATTTACATATATATAATACTAGCTGAATAACCTGGCTTCGCCCGTGTGCAGTATAACTTTTTATTTTATCAGTTTTTTTCATTTTTACCCCTTTTACCAAAATCCATATAATTGAAATTGAATAAAAAACAAACTCATTTAATCTCAAACTAATTAATAGAAAATTTCATAGACGCACGTGCCACGGAAACAAATAATAAAAAATTACCACATATATAGGAACCACTGATCGCACAGCGTATAAACTTCACAGAAACCAACTACATATCAATCCTAATATGCCCTGAAATTTTTATCGAAATCGGTTGGGTGGATCTTGAGTTATAAAATGTATTCAAAATGTAACCTCACCCACTAAGTCTACGTAACATGTCATTATTTATGATAATTGATAACTCCTTTGTTTTTAAAGTTAGAGAATCGATCAAATGCCATAAACCTTCTCCGCAATGAGTTCTTCAATTTAAAAAAAAAATCATAACGATCGGTTCAGTAGTTTCCGAGAACATTTATCACTCAAAGGTTTTCATTTTCACATTTATATATTAGATATAATGAACCATCCACACCGAAATAAGTAATAATATAATAAATGTTAACACATCGTTGTAAACGATAATGTACTCTTGCGTTTTCCATGTATTCCAAGCGTCCAAACAGTCACGTATACACGTGTGTTTCATTATTTTAAATAAAATAAAAAACTACTCTATCGCTGTTGGTAATACTTCGTGTGCCATGTGTGCGAACGCGAAATAATCATATTTTAAGTACAACGCCTTTGGTGATCATGTCCATTTTCATTGCCGCGCCTTTGGAACGTCATGGGTCCCGCCACAACAATAATTCCGGAGCCGATGGCTAAAGGCTAAGTAAAGGTTATTCAGAAAATTACTTGAAAACAAATGAATATCGCGTTTAATGAAGAGTGACAAAAAAAAAAAACGTGCGCCGGGTCATGAAAAGTTACGACGGCGGCGGTTACGTGCGAACAAGCAACACGACAATTAGCGTTCAGCTGCAGGTGCTGTAATAAACGTCTCGTATAATGGCGATGTTATTATATTTTTATTACACCCGGTGTAATGTTTTATTGCCAATTTTATCGTCGGTTTATTAGTTTCGATGCAACACCGTTTCCTATTACTACCATCAGTCGAAGACGATATTTACGGACGCGTTTGGATCGTCGTCACGCGAGAGAATCGACAGTTTTACAACGCGTCCGCACGCCGTTTGAAAAACTCGAAAACATACGAACCAAACGTTTATTTCGCGCGACATTCGGACCATTTAAAAACGAAAAAGTCTCGAAAGATTTCGAAAATCGGACTCGTCCGATAGTGTTACGCAAAAATGTTGTCTGGCAAAAACGGTTTTAAGAAACTTTACCCGAACGTTTCTTTTGCCGGGGGAATAAAAATACACGAGCAAAAGTACATTTATAGAACAAATTTTAAATATTTATATCGTTTCCGAGCGCAGTTATTGTTATTATTTGTTTACCAATCACTCGCAGTTCGATAGCTACCGGTTCGATAGTAACGTTCGAACATCGATCTCGGATAACGGTGATCTTCAACCGGTCGCGATGGGTCACACACGGCGGCGTGTACCTTATGCGTAACTTTGCCTTTTATATTTACAGTTTTTAAAATCAATATTTATAAGCGTGTAAAAACTAAACGTGATGATATCGGATCGCGAGAAATAAACAATGACCAAAACGGGTCATTGAGTTCGAAAACTGTTGACCTAAACGTCTTGTCTAGCAGTGCAAACAATAATTCGGGACGAAAAACATTTGTCTTTTCTTCTCTCGTCACGAATATTATACGTAAATCTATTTGAATACTATAATGGAGTCCTAATCAACGCGTTTTTATCCGTCGACCGCGATGATGTGTGAACACTGTTTCGACCGTTTTTACATGTTTTCGACTCGTCACATCGTTTGTCGTCCACACGATTCGGTTTCGGATAGAAACATTTCAACGGAGCGTGAGAGAAAAACTGTGGAAAAAAAAAAGGAGCTGTGAAAATTATAAATCGATCTCAATACTTAACGCGATTTGTGAATTAAACGTATCGTTAAAATTTTATCGAAGACATTCGTTACGCATCGGAAAGCGGTGTGACAATAACTCGTCGGTCAAATATTTCACTGTGTCTTTCAATAACCAGGAAAATCGTCGAGAAAACAAAAAAAAAAAAACGACCTAATCGTCAATGTTTACGAAAAACTGCCGTCTCACGTTTGTCACCAACGACAACGCGCGTCTAAAACGATCAAGCATTCGTCGCATTTTCGTTTTTAATGTTGTCGGCCTTGCGTGTACGTACGCCAGACGTTAGATTTGTGCGTTTTAACTGTTCCGCACACGTGTTTAGCCGATGCAACGTCGTCGTCGCCGTCGTCTCTGAAACGATCGAATAAAAAACGCAAGTGTCGTGTCTCGGTGACAGTGCATCCGCGTTTCCCACGATTTTCGCGGTCGTACACGGAATCGTCGTCGTCGGAGGCACCCACCGAGAGGGGGGGGGACGTGACTCCGCCCGCTGTTGTTGAAAATTTGAATTTCTCAGCTTGATTCGCGAGCCGAGTGCGATTCAAAATATGTTGAATATTATATTGTTTTTTTCCTTGGGAATAGTAAACGTTTTTGTAAACGCGTTCGCTGACGCGTCCGAGCAATCAAGTCGTCACGACGACGTCGAAAACCGGTCAAAAAATAACATTCTTCGAAACAAACGATTCAGAGACCCCATCTACAACATCTATTTCTCTCAACACATTTGTTTTCGGACCGTTGTACAAAACGATTTGTATTTGTTTCGACGCCTTTGGAAACGAGGAATAATCGTTTATCGCGATGTGTGCGAGTGTGAGAAAAAGGAAAGAAGAGTAGGAAAAAATAAACACTATTACCACGGGCCCGTGAGACGATGACGACGACGCACGTGACGGTATTTATTATTATTATTTACGCGCGAGACGCCCGAAGGGACGGATCTCACCCGCGCCCTCTGCCCACCCGTCACCGTCCTTCCTGCCGCGTCGACGCGAGCCCGAAAACAAAAACAACAACAACGCGAACGCGAACGACGCGTATTGTGACGGCACGGACCCGAATCCGACTCGAAAACCCATGGGGCGCGCTCATCAGAGAACGAAACGTGCGGCGCACTTGTCTCGGAGACTTCGGTCCTGGGGAGGTCCCCTCCGACGTCGCGGGCGCGTTCCGACCGGACGCGTACGTTCAACAGGTCTGTTTCAGTGGACTGGCATTCAAATCGGTTCCCCGTCGCAACCATTCGGTGCGGTGCGTGTTGCCGGCGGCTTTTACGAGCCTCGTGATTACGAAAATTTCGAGTTTAATTTCTGATAACTCATACTGTACGTGCCACACCCAAAACTCTTATTTCTCGTTTCTATATGAACCGAAGATTTCTATTTGTTCAGCAAGGTTGGTTTGAACTCGGAAATTTTCAGCTCAAAACTTTCTATTCGAAAAATAAATCCAGTTGACGCAATAAGTCTTTCGTTTTTCCGTTAACGCTCTCGAAAATTCGGTTTTCAATGAAGCCCATAAAAAAACACTTTCGAAAATTTAAAACCAATTTTTTTTCAGAAATTCAGTTCTAATAATATGATACTCAAAACCTCCGGCACGGCGATTTTTTCTAACTTTATCCTTTTTACCCCCTTAGGGGTTGAATTTTCGAAACGTACTATATCGTTCAACCTTTCCCGAGTCTTGGTGTTATTCGTTTAGTTGTATATTTCGTTTAGTGACATTCGTACTAAAATCCATCGAGTGCTTTTCGAGATATGCGCGTACAAACAAAAAAAAAAGGCTTTTATTTTATAATAATATATACTTAGATGAATGTAGTACACAAAATAATTTCTCACAAATCTGTCCGGAGGAAAAAAAACTGTTAAAATTACGTGTGTGAAACATTTTCACCGACTTTGTGTAGTACTAACTCTTATTGGTTACATTTTCTCTTCAAATAAAATGTACCCTCAGAACGAACGCGCACACGGTAAACGTATCGCGGCCTCATTGATTTCAGAACAATACAATACCATAAGTACTATTGTGCTAGTGCGTTTTAAAATCAACGGTAATACGACATGGCCGTGTCGTACATTGTTCTTCCACTCCCGTAACATACAATATAATATCAACGAAGATAGGAAAAATAAAAAAGGCGTGGACCATATTAATAGTATTATAATATTATTTGCCGCCGTCGTCGCTATTAATACACGATAACACGGTGTTTGGCGAGGAAATTATCAAATATTTACCTCGATCGAGCGCGTTCGGAGCGTCGAACCGCGGTCGGCTCGTACGCGCGTTGTAAATTATATTACCGTGTGCTGCGGCGATACACTTTATTGACAATAAAGGATTAAGATTAAACGCACTCGTACAATAATAAAGACTCTTAGTTTTAATCTAGATTTTTCTTATTTTTTTTTTTTTTCACTCCGTCTTGTCGTTTTCAAGGTCTCGCACGCACCTGTTGGGAGTAACGAGCTCGCGCTTTCGAGTGTGTATTTTAATAAGCGCCCGAATGTGCATTTTATGATGCGAGCCGTCGGAGTCGGAGTCTATTGATGACGGAGAGAGAGTGAGAGAGGTTTTCGTCCTGGAAATTGATTCGTTTTTATACGCTCTGCCCGCGTAACGAACGTCGACGGCAATAATATCATCACTAAACGTTCCGGATTACAATAAAATTGGCATAAAAACGCGGTTATAAAATATGTCTTCGGATATCTCGTCCGTAATAGCCGCCGGTCGTTTATTCGTTTTCGTCGCGCACGATCGCCGTCGGATAGGTGTTATATATAATATTATTATCGCGTCGGTCCATCACGAAAATATACAACGACCGACGACGCGCGGCCGGCCGACCGGCGTCCTTTTCGGAGTGTACATTACGTCATTAACGCGAGTCGTTCGAAACGTTATTCAAATTTTTCCCAGATACGCGCCCGAGCATCTACATATTTAATATATTTTTATACTAATGTTATTTAAAAAATCGTTTCGTTCGAAAAGTAGAATATTATAATATTCGATCGCGTTTTTTTTTTTCCGCACGACACGCGCCTAAACTTAATAAATCGAGTAATAATAATTTAACGGCCGTAAAAACAAAAAACAACCTCACTAAACGGAATATAATAATTCTTATACACAAAAAGACGCGCGTAATTTAATACATATAATATACGGTCGTGTGACATAACGCTATTGCACCGGAAGTCATTGTCGTTGCTCAACGCGTCGACTTGCAATACTAGTGTATTGTACTGTGACCGGGTACACGATATTGTTGCGTTTGCGAAAATATAATCTTTCGAACAATTTAATCACAATCGCGCGGAACTCGGTCATGACGTTATGATTTCGACCCGTTTTCGAGACCGGGGGCGGGCGTTTTTATTTTCGACCACCGTTCGAAACGGTCCTCTTCTCCTAGCTTTTGGTCGATTACTTTTCAAAGTGTTTTTCGAAAGACGGTCTGCACACAGATGGCCCGTGACGTAACGTTTATTGCATCCGAGGAAGTCGTCGTTGCTCAACGACTTGCTGGCTACGACGCGTCACGTTTACGAAAATATCACTAGAAACAATAATGATCGTTGCGTTACGTAGCGGATGATCGCGCGCTGTCGTCGTTTCACTATAGTTCGTATTATCGTCGCACAATCACTCACAATAATTGGTACGACTTGGGGGGGGGGGAATCTTCTCGAACATAAATTTAGCCCCTCCCTCGAAACGCTTAGAGTTTTAAAAGTTTGCCGAGAAATCGTTTCCATAGAATATAATATTAATATAATATAGTGATTTATTATTGCGTTAGTGTCGAAAACTTTTCGTCGTTAAATATCAATGTTAAACGTTATAATATTATTATTGTAAGAATAATTTACTCTAATTGAAAAATTTTTTTTTAATCATATATCAGTCACTAAAATACAAATATTTACTATTAATCGACTCGTGAATTTATTTATTATAACGAGTGAATTTGAAACCTTTTAATCGGTAAGTTCATACCATTCGAATGGACGAAATTATTGGATAAATTGTTCTCCTTATAGATTTTTGTGCATAGAAAATTGTAAAATAAGTGAATACTTTTATGGTAATTTACTAATACTGTATGTATTACAGTTCGTTCTGGAACATTTATTTTTTTATTTTTTTATACTACTTATGAAAATAGAATAACGGGAAGGACTCGACCACACCGCCCTTAGTTTGTCATCATAATTTTATTGTTCAGACCATACGAGTAGTCACTCTGGCCGAAAATTTGAGTTAAAAAAAAAATATGTCAGCCAAATGAATAAATTATTATTATTGTTTAGTCGCGCCCACGCTCGTAACCATCACTCGCCGTCGTCGTCGCCTCCCCGCAATCGATAGTCATTAATCTTGTATACGAGGCCTACGCGTGTGCGATAGACATGCGGAATTCGTTAAAAACGAGTTCAAATATAATATTGTATTTTTCATTACCGCTGGCTGTTCCGTTCGACTTAAAATGGAACGTAATGACGATTTTTTTCTTCCGAATACTATTTTTGAAAATCGATTCTTTTTCTTCCGACACTAAAATATGCTCACTGCGTTCGCTTCGTCCAATAGTGTATGGAAAAGTTTTTTTATTTTTTTTTTCCAAGCGAGTATTCCAAACGGTTTGCTCTAAGCTCTTAGGATTCGTAACAAAACAGTCGATTCGTATAGGGCTGATTTGAAAATCGTCCGAAAAAAATACGTAAACAGATACGTCATAACCGACGAGTGATTGAGTTACGATCGAATGGAAATCTACACGCACTAAAATATAATCAAGTTCAATATTATAATAACGATGTGAGGACGTTATTTCGATCAATGTACTCTGCGCAATCGTATATTTATTATGAAAACGTTCCACAAAGAGCGACAGAGTGTTTTTATAAATAATATTTAGCTAGTTGAAAATTATTCTTCGGAAGGTGTCCTCGGTACTAAAAAAAAAACGTGAAGACGCGTCCGAAAAACAATGAAAACGACGACGAAACCGAACGATTGATTTCGCGTGTTATTCGAAACGGTCTCTCGGTCGTTGTGTTTGTTTTCCCACTGTCGTCTTGACGTGGAAAGTTGCACGACAACGGACGTCAAAAGAGGCGATGTGATGACCTACACGTTGCGACACGTAGACGAAACCGTGACTAGGTCGTAATAAAAACGTTTAATCTAACAGCGCCGACACACAGGTACGCCCCACCGGGTAGAGATCACAACAATGTTGACAACACACTTTGCGGAAGTCGAAATCTTTAGAGAAGTGAATTTCAAATTGAACCGTTTATACTATGAAATACTTATATTCGACCACAATCGAAAAAGAAATCGCCTCCCGTCGAGGTAAAGACGTGCTCGAAATTCGAAAAATCTGTTGTTTTTTTTTTTTTGAATACTGAGATATTATTATAATAATTTCTGTTTTCACGTCAATTGTATAATTAAGAGTTAAAATTATAGAGGGTAATCCAGTCTCCAGTTCCGGAGAAATTTCAGTTGTTCGCACTCGTGTTGAAACGCGTTTAAAAAATATTTTGCACGAGTATGATGACTGTGCAATCAGCACGTACCCGAGCAAGTTGCAACACGGTCTCGCAGATGCGGCTCGACGTGCATCGATAATGTAATAAAAATAATAATAATTCTGTTCGTTATTGCTATTAGCGTCGTCGCGTCGTCGTCGTCGTCGTCGTCGTTCCTAGCAGACTCGAATGGAACCGTAACGGTACGGGGTCGCGCGTGCAAATATAGTAGTGAATTCGACGAAACGCGTTCAACAACAATGATAAATAATAAAAAGAGGAAGTCTCAATTACTCCGTTATTAATGGCGACGCAACGGCCGGCGGCGGGGCTGTCGAGATTTATGGGTTCGACGTGCCTCTCTCGGTCCGTCCGTCACACTTTGCAATCGACTTTTTCTCGTCGTCGTCGTCGTCGCCGTTTATTTTTATTATTACGTTGTATTATTCCGTCTACACCCGTTTTATTACGCTCTTTCGTAACGATCGATCTGTGGAAAAAAAACAAAAACAATATTACCATTTTGGTTGAATTCATACGAGTGGGTACAAAATACATATTACTATAAATAAACGCGTCTGAGAGGCCAACGGTTTCGGGTCGAAATGTTGAAATTGATCTAGGTTTCTAGATCGAAATGTTTTCAAAATGCCACAAGTATACACAGATATACTTGCAACACCATGTTTTGAATACGTTAGGTGCAAAAATGTTGTGTTTTAGAGTGGTGTCACAGCACGCGTGCTTACGATTCGGTTTTGTTTCATATTCGTGGACGCGAATAGTCACGGAAAAGTCGCGAAAATGTTAAACCCATTTCGAAACGTCGACTTACGGGTGTCAGGAGGACTATAACCTTTGCGAGTGGCTTATTTTTGACAATAAAATGCTCTGTTTTCTCCGATATAGTCTCGTACAGCTAGAAATTGACGGCTTACGTAGTAGGTACATACGTATATATATATAGGTTATCGAGAGAAGGGTCAATAGGTAGGACCGTCGTAACTGGGTCGATTGACGTTTTTTTAGCGACACTTCCGCGAGATTCGGAATCCCTTTTCAACAACTACTATCGAGCTAGATCTGCTGCAGCTCCGCTGAAATCCACGTAAACAGAACCTAACCTTTATATAGAACAAAATAAATACTATAACCGTTTGTTTGCGTTTTATTCTCGTCGCGCCCGCGTTTCGCGAAAATTGGCGACGTACTTATTGTTACGTAAACGCGCGGCGGCGGTGAAATAATTATAATAATACTTATCGTAACAATAGAGATTTAATAACCATAAAAACAACAACGGTAATAATAATAAAATGACGAAATAAGGCGCATTCGACTGTTGAATATTAATACTTACGAGAAGAAGAAACAAAAAACGGAAGTTATTCGAGCCCGCGTTATAATATTATTATACGCAGCCGACTACTGTTTCGGGACTGATTGGGTATTATAGGGGCGTGTTAAACCCGTAATTATACGCGCGTAATATATTACGTTACGTTCGAGTCGAGTATTCGGGTCGTCGTCGTCGCGGGTACGTCGAGCCGTTAAAATAATAAAAAAAAAATACGGAACGCGAAAATTAAATTTATTTAAATGCGCTGCGCCCGAGCCGTCGTCGCACTACGGGTTTCACGCGAGGCGAACGACGCGCGCGATAAACCGGAGGAGACGTTGGCGGGAGAACGCCGAAACGATTTTCAGGCGTACGAGAGCGTTTTTATCGTCACCCACTCGTTTAGGTAAAAATTATACAGAGTATACATTGTTTTTTATCGTTTTAGCATTTAAAGAAAAATAGACGAGGTTTTTTTTATTATTTTTTCTTTTTTTTACTTCAGTAATGACGTCGTTGTTTTATCAGCTTAAATAATATACGTACGTATATAGTAAAATAATATAAAAAACGTTATAGTTCAAACGACATTTTTTTTTCATTTTTTCGAACGATACGACACAAAAAATAAAATTTATCGAAATACACGTGTAAATTTAAAACATTGTAAATTATACAGTTGAATAAAGTCACTATCGTGTTCGAATACGGTTCAAATGCGCATGTCAATTTACCTGCAATAATTATGAAAATTAAATATTGATTTGAAATTTAAAATCAATCTGTAATAGTATAGCCTTCGAATTTTTTTTGGATTTCACGTGATAAGCTCGAGATAATTATTCGCCCCGTCCTTCTTAGAATCCACCGACGAGTGAATACGACTCGAATATAAAACTCTGTCGACCGGCAGTTTTTCCAAACCGGCGGCGGCGCGGCGTCCGTCACGACGACCACGAAACGAAATAAACGTTGACGACGGGGAAAATAAGAAAATGGAATATATATATATTATTTTTTCGGACGAAAAGCCGACGCGAATCATCATTCCAAAGAGATTATTATGTTTTATTTATCGGTAGCGAGTGATTTTTTTCTTCCCCCGGGGAGGACTAGGTCTCGAAATCTGCCCCTCCCCCCGACAAGCCGCCACTGGGGGGGGGTTAAAATACGGAATATCACGTATTAATAATAATAATATACACACATACCTCCGGCCGAGGCGCACTTGCCGCCCCGTGGCTGCGCTGCGACGGCGCTGGGTCCGGAAATAGTGTCTGTACGTCTGTTGGACACATGTTCGCATTGTGAGCTGCACCTCGCAGGACACGACGACGACGTGAGCGTACGTGTACGTACATGTGCGCGCGTGTGTGTGTGTGTGGTTATATACGACAAGCATATGCGCCGCCGCGTGTTCACAGAGCACGTCACGATGTATATACAGAGCGTTTTGTTAGACACTCGATGGAAAAAAAAAAAAAACTATATGAAAAAAAGACAAAAACGATCGAATTCGAATTATTATTGCTTTCGATTTAAGCGTTTTTCGTAGATACTGAGCGAATAAGCGAGACACGTACGTATTGATTTTACCACGATGCACGTGTGTGTGTGTGTGTGTTTTTTTCACTGTCTGTTTGACGACATAGATAAAATTATAATATTATGAGATCTTACTGAATATGATTTGATGAAAATAAACGCTCAGAGTGTAAAAAACAAAAAATATATTTTAAATAATAAAAAAAAAAACCATTAAATATTTATTGTTTAAACAAACGACCTGTTGATTTAAAAATCGTTGTCGTTTTAATCGTTACTAAAATATAACTCTCGTTCACTTATAGTAGAAAATTTAGTTTTTAAAAGTCACAAAATTGAGCAGTAAAAATTAAAACATTCTACTACTATGACTATTGTTGTTTCGAGACGAATCGAAAAAAAAAACAACTCAATCGAGTGTTAAAAATTTAACTGACTCAACTCTGTTTTAAATTTTATTCATGATTAAAAATTCAAATATATTAATATGTATGATATATATAAAAATTGAATTAAAAAAAAAATAAAAAATATCACCGAGCTTTAATTTATTAATTTACACAGAACTCTGTCGGTGTTGATTCGATTCAGGATATTTTGAATTGAAAACGTTTATGGAACACCGACGGAAAAGTCGAACCAATAATTTCTAAGCAACGTTTTCGAAGAGTTTCTGACGGTCGTTGGCACCCGCGACTGTTGTGCGTTTTCTGTAAATAATATCAGAAAATCGCGGCCCAACAATCGGAGTCGGACACGTCGTCGTCGGGGTTCTGCGACTGTTTTCCCGGTGTGTAAGAGTTTGTAACCGCTGTTCCGCGGAGTTGAACGGAAAAAAGAAGAAGCGAAAAATGACGCGCTGAAAACGAAACGAAACAAAAAAAATACCCCGACCACGAGCGCGCGGTGGCGACGGCGGCACGTCATCGTCGGTATACCGCGCGGCGCGCCGGGAAGACACGGTCGTCGACCTCTTCTCCGCCGTCGTCGTCGGGTTATTACACACGCGGTCTAATCCCCCGCAAAGGATCGCGTGTGCGTGTGCCGGAGGACGCGACCGGAAGTGAGTACGGGCCCGCGACTGCGCCTCCTCGTCATCTCGGTCCGGAAATCCGTTTACGACCACTCTGCCGGGCGCGCGCCCCGGGAGACCGCGCGTCGTATTAGGCATTGCGACGAAACGGAAATAATAATAAAAACAACGACTGGGTCGAGACTGGGCGTAAACCAGTCGAAAAGTCGATTTCGACCGGGTCGGCTTTCTTTTTCGTTACGGTTATCCTCTGACGGTAATATAATATTATTGACGATTCGAGTTTTTTTTCATTTTTCCACACCATATCGAAGCGTTTATTACTAATCAATCGTTTCTGTTGTCGCGCCGGAAAAAAAAAATAATTCGATTTTGTAAAAAACCAGCATGTCGTAAAAAATGTTATACCGTTTTCTCGTGATTTTTCGCAATCGATTTACGAAATCCTGGAGGGAATTGAAAAAATTGACTCACCCCCCTTCCAAAGCGCCGAGGAGACGAGATTTTCGCCGCCACAAACCCGTACTGCAGTCGATGATAGGACCAAGACGTCTTCGTGTTGACGAAATTGAAAAAATATAGCCAAAATTACAAAAACGATATTCGACTAATAATGTGGAAAAGACCGATAGTTTTTTTTCATTCTAACAGATCCAAAGAAAACGTTTAAAGTTTATGACGATTTTGAAAAAAAAATTGAAAAACAAGTGAAATATGACTTAAGTGAAAGAAAAAAAAAAATTATTACCGATTGTTTGTCGATATGATAAAAATATAATTACGACAATATAATACTTTTTAATAATATCAATAGAATTGTAATAACAATATGACACGATTGTTATTATAACTCATACATTATGTAAAAGTGTTTTAATTTACAATAATACTAATGGAGCACTCGATACAATTTTATACCACACAAAATATAAAACGATTTGTAAATTCTTTTTTAATTCCGATGATCATATTAGGTTCATTAAAGGTTTCGCTTCTATGCAATTGGTTTTCCACTCCGTGAGTGCACTTGGATTTAATAATCTTCGGTGAACTGAATTTGGGTTACGTTTTTCAATACGTTCGTGTCGAGGGAAATAATATTAGGTTATTCGTAGTTATTATTGTTTTTGAATTGGTCTGTTTTTTTTTTCCCCGTCGCCCGTGTGTTTTATTACGCTTGGGTCATAAACGCGCGAGCTCGTGTGCGTCGCGATATAGACGTATGACGTATGCGTTTTTTTTTTTTTATCGCTAGGAAACGTTTCCGAGAATCTGTCGTTTAAAGCGACCGTCCGACGTGAAAACGTAATATGTTTGGTGAAAAAAAAACAAACAAATAACCAACCGGCCGGTAACAAAACCGATGCGATTTCGACGTAATTCGAACGGATTCGATACAATATTATATTATTATTATTACAGTGTTGGCTATATCTTTTTGCGCCGATATTTGTAACCCGAAACAAACGATCGTTTCCGTTTTTACGCAAAAAAAAAATTAAAAAATAGTCACAATATTATTACAAAACGAACGGCCGTCCGGACGACAGTATAATTTCGTGTGCACGCACACGAACACGGTCGAGATGAGAAATCGGACGAGGTCGTCCACAGGCCCGGGTGTTTTTTTTTTCGTCATGTCCTCTCGTCCTCCTTGCTAACAGTCTTAAACAAAAAACAAAATTAAATTAAAAATTCATCAGCGAATAAATAAATACATTTTTACTCGCACTCGACCGGACGATCGGATGATAATAGTCGTATTGTGTCCGGCCGAGAGTTCCTGAAACTTGTCGACAATCGATGTTAACATTAATTAATATCGTCCTTCCGCGTGCGTTCAACTCGTAATGATTTTATTTTTCCGTCAATACCAACAAACATCCGACGACAAAAACGGTTGTAAACTCATTAGTCGTAACGATTATTATTACGGCCAGGACTTTGGTTAAACGATGCTAAAAATGTGTTCCGATAATATAAACATCTATAAATGGGCGATTTTTATTTTGCATTTCATCACTTTTTTTTCTTCTTCTTTTAAGAGCGTTTATTGACATTTTAAGTCGAAATAGTTTAAATAATTTAAATACAAAAATTATTGTGGGTCGTTTTCGACTGTTTTTCGTCCTAATCGAGAGAACATTTCACGATTTCATTACTAATTTACATATATTTTCCATTCGTATTCCGTTTGATGAACATTATTATTGCAGACGATATATAAATTTTTAAATAATTTAAATAGTTTTAATGGTATTTTGATGTTATTATGTAAGAACATTACTGTAGGCTCCTTGGGCATTTTCTGTATATTTTTAGTTGTTAATTCGTTTGTTTTTTTTTTTTTGCATTTCAATAGGTTTTTTTAGGGCACCAAAGTCCTAATAATGATTTATACTACAGCATATTATCGTACAATACAATATTAATGAATAAATAAACAAACGAGTAAATAAATATACGACATGATATAATATTTTCATAAATGTCTTTACGACGACGACGACGTATATGAACGAAACTCAGAGCATCTGGTCGCGAGAGCCGCCCGAGAGGTCGAAACGAGTCCCCTAAATAATAATAATAATAATAATAATCACTTTTAACGAGCTGGGGGGGGAGGGAGGGAGAGTAGAGAAAAAATCGAGTGTCTATTTTAAGTCTCGGGAGAAAAACAACATAATGTAACACAATATTTGACGTCGTAAAAAAAAAAAAAATCTTCTTAGCGTTAATACAGCGTCGACGAGTGGTGCACCAGAGGTTTGTAATAATAATAATATGACGTATGTTCGTCAATATGATATCTTTATACGACCGCGACGATAAGACGTATGTGAGTGTGTTTTTTTTTTTTTTTTGTTTTTCGGTCGGCTACACGTGCGTTTTGAGAATCGGATTTGAGATGATTTTTTACCACGGCTTTGCACCCGAATTCTAACAGTCAGATCATTTGAAAATTCGAACGCTCGAAACCCATTTGATCCGAATGATTTTCCCAACACTCGTATCGTACGGTCATATTGTTGTCACTTATTTATACATTTAAATCAGAATAACAATGAGTAATTTATAATATAATAAATATGAAAATATAGTATTAAATGTTTTAAAAAGTAACGGTTTTTTTTACCACAACATTGAGTATTTACCGATGAAAAAAATAAACGTTGTAAAATTAATTTCCTACACATGCGTAGTTGCTTTGGATATTTCGATAATTTAAATGTTTTTTTTTTGAAAAAGTTGATAAACGTACTGAAAATAAGACGTATGCTTAAGCCATAAAATATAATAATACGTGAAATAACATTAAGATCATTGTTATTATTTAATTCGTCGAGATTTCGAGCGAGCCGTCGACAATATCAGGACCTCTTCGCGTAGAGTTTACGCGGGTGCCGGATTCCCGAGTGACTTTAATCCTTTATATATATAAAAGAACAGCCCATTTCGTGACGACGCTATTTAACATTTTTCCAATTTTTTTTCACAAAGTTATTTCAAATACCTGCCTGAGCGTCACCGTGGCGTCCGATTTTCAAAATTCGACCCTTGGAGGGTTTAAAAGGGGTAAAAAGGGTGAAAGTATAAAAATTCGACTGGCCGGAACCGCTGGAGATTTGAGTATGAAATTTGGTCAGCAGTTTCGTTTTATATAGTGGAGAAGACCCTTTGGGAAAGGATTTTCCGAAATTCGACCCCTACTGGAGTTAAAAGGGGTAAAAAGGGTAAAAACGAAAGAAAAACTGATAACATAAAAAGTTATACTGCACACGGGCGAAGCCGGGTTGTTCAGCTGGTAGAATTATAATACACACGAATCCGAACACCACCGTGCGGCGGCTCGTTGATAAAATATTGCTGTTGTTATTATTATTACCGTCTCGAACGCGTTACGATATTATATGGGAAACGTACATTACGAGATCGCCGTCGACGCGTTTAATTTCCTGATGCGTTTATAATATAATATTATCCTTCCTGTATCTTTACCATACCGGTCGGTCGACGGCGGCGGCGGATCGGCGAGTGGGAAACGTTAAAAACCGATTACGGACGGACTCGTTTACAACGCGTTCTATTTGTTGTTATTATTATATTATGCGTCATATTGTACGCTCGTAAGTATCGTCATTGTGTATATGCGCACACGTGGTCCGGGCCGTTTTTGGTTTTTTTTTTTAATAATCTTTTCCGCGTCCTAACGGATCCCTATTACCGGGGGCGCCCGGTCAGACGTGAATTTCACGTTATTTCGTGTCCGCCGAGATAAATAACAAAATATAGGTCTGTTGTTCGTTGGAAAACTTTTGATATAATGTAAAAAAAAAAAAAAAATGCGAGTAAAAAACCGAAAACGTTTTTCTCCGCACTCGATAGTTATTATTGTCACGATTTCCGCTCGTTCGGTAACACCGTGTTGGTTTTTGGCTTTAGAGGAAGCGGTGATTTTTACACGCGAAAGGAACACATTCGGTTAGATTAGGTTATCCCAAGGACTACACCGATCCTAACCTTATATTATAATCGATTCATGAATGAAATTAGTTTTGTAAAAAACAATTCAATAATTTTTGCCGTCAACGAGTTTATCTATGAATATACTATGCGAGCATTGTTAAATCCAAAAAACAAACGATCGTCTCTCTTACCTCTCTAAATTGTTTACGAGTTCATTATTGAGACTTGTACTTTGACATTAAATGTATACAAATTCGGTTTTGCGCCTCTGGTCTCCAAAAAAAACAGAAAAACGTTCACGGCCGTGTCTTTATCGATCCCAATTGCGTGTCTAAAATCATAACATATATCACTTAAATGTCAGTATACAGTTATACTTTATTATATCCGCGTAAAATCCTTCCGAGACGATTATTAAAAAAAAACTACGAAAATAATAAATAAACGACGGGAAAATGTTACAAATACTAAATTATAGTTAATTTATTGAATTCGTCGGCACCGGGGATTCGAAATTTGTGCCGATGTTTCACAGTGATAAAGTGCGTTTTCCCGCGAATCCTCAACCCCGGTGACAATGTGTACCGAGACCGTTGTCGCGCGCGTACGACGACGCGGCGCACGAGAACAAGGACACTGTGTCACAGACGTCTGAAAACGGTATTTGCGACCGTTCAGGTATTACTGGTATTTATACTCGGCCGACAGACTTAAGTGACACGTCTAGGCTGCGGCGCGTTCGGTCTGTGGGTCGTGAAAAAGGCCGAGTATAGATTTGTATGAAAAACTTACGAGTTGTAGTTTGCGCAGGAAAACAATAACGGGCTGCGAGTTTTCGCAAAAGTTTGAGACGATCCAGGTTTTCAAGACTCGAGCGGCCTGCAAAAAAATAAAATCCCAACGAAATATAAATAAAACAATAGAAACGGTTTTGTTTTTTTTGTCATAGGCATTTGCAAAGCGTTTTTTTATTTTTCTCAATACTCGGAAAATAATTTACAAACAATTTTAATCGAATTTTTGATGTGCACGATAACGACATCGAAATAATATTATAATATACTAGCTTTTAAAATATTTCATATTAATCGTTTTCGTTTTTTTTCCCAGTATTTGGGAAACAATTTATGAACGATACGAATACAAAATATTTTACGCCGAATATTTTAAAAAGATATACTAGAAACAATAATGTAGACTATCTCAAACGAGTAGTGAAAAATATTTCTATTTTAGGTATTTGGTTTGAACGTATTATTTTGAGTGATAAAAAAAATAATGGGTAGGTAAAATATTTTTGAAACGTTAATATTATATGAACGCTCGGTCGCTGTATGTGAAGAATTCAAATTCCAATAAACTCCTTTAAAACACTGAAAATCACAAAATATGTACGTATAGTATAAAGTTCAAAAATTAATATCGTTCTTATTTTCGATCACTATATTAGGGCCCGAAAATCGTTGTTCCTCATAAGTCGTTCGACCACGTATATGAGTATATTTCTCTCAATATTAAAAATGTTGACGAGCTTTTAGTGTTTTTTTTTTTTGGACAAAAGTTTGTTTCGACTCGCAGTATATAATATGAAATCGCTACAATATGATCAAAAAAATAAATCGAGGCTGTCTACTGAGCCGCGTGCGATATCGTGATAATTATCCGTTCCTATCCATATACGTTTGTTCGTCTCGGATACGAGCTACTTTTTTAGCATAGGTTTTTGGGCTGGATACGACTTTTTTTCTCCGTAATCTTGACTTGGATTTCGCGTCGGTTACACCATAACAACCTCGTTGCCCCTGACAACCGTTAAGTCATAGAATGTTACGTCATAGCGATCTGTTTGTTTCGCTTAATTTTCGTATAATCCGCCGATGGGTTTCGCGTGAGATTTTTTTTCTCACGATAGGCCGCGCGGGGGGGGGGGGGTTAACTCGATTTCCCATTTCGACCGTCTGCGTCGGAGAACAGATGAGCGAATAGAAACGATAGAATAGTCTCTGCGCGAGCAGACGGTTGGATTTCACGTCGGTTTCACGTTACCGCGGCGACGTCGCTCATTTCGAAAAACGGGACGATTCGAAACGTCGATCACGACGAACGCTGGCCGCAATTATCGGTGCTAACGATTCGATGACACTATATACGTAACAATAATATTGCAATCGAAAAACGTCGATGTTTGCGAATTCCGCGCGCTATAGTTTATCGGTCGCTCGCTGTTATATTATTTGTACATATTATTCGCCATTGACAGCGTTGATTTTGCGACGAAATCGCGTGAAATTTTTATCGGCCCAGCACGCGCGGACGCGACAAATCGTTAGCGGATGTATCTGTGCCGCGGCGATTGTGTCTCTCGACTGGCACGACCGATAACCGTATCAATAACGCCGAATACCTATGGCCAGGCGGGGTTTATTAGCCAAACTCTTCGTTTTTGTTTATCGGTGACGAATATTTCATAAAAAAACGACCGCAGCCGTCGTCACTGCGTCACGTCACGAAAAACAAACGTATTCGACAAAAATCGCGTTAGATATATTATATTTTTCAACGATATTTGCGTTTGTCCGAGCGATTCGACGACGGCGGCGGTCATTTCCTTTTCAGGCTCTTCGAACCTATACCGGAAAACCGGAAAAGGAATTTCTTTTTCAATACGCGCGCGACCTCGACGTGCGTTTCTGATACCGCAGTGCACACGCGAGCGTGTTTCGATTATTTCGAGGTTTCCGGGCCGGAAAACATTTCGAACAAAAAATCTACGCCGCGGGATCCGTATCGCGGCGGCGGGAGAAACGTTCGAAAACGCGTAAAGGTTCGCAAAGAAATCGTACTCGCGGGGAGAGACTTGAGCTGTTTTATCGGAAAACCCCGTTCGTCGGGAGCCAACCGCGCGAGTTCGAATCGCACGCGTAAGCGAAAACGGCCCAAATATTTTCCGATCAATCGAATACGCCGCCGTTCTCTTGTCGCGAACTCGTTTACATCATCGACATTTTCGTATTATTAGATTATAATAGTTATAGCCTATTCTCTCTCGACACGTCGTTACATACTCCTTCCCCATCGGACACGCCAATCGACAAACCGCATAGATTAGCCTAAGCCGATAACTATGTTACGCTTACGACTAGGGTTCACGTGTAATAACGGAGTGAACAGCCTTTAAAACCGAATCGCATACAGGGTGTGTCCCGCGAATAATATCGACGAATTCGGATAACTCTAGTTCTACTGTACGTTTTCTTTGTTTTCGATTAATGATTTGTACACTTTGGCGCTGTAATAATGAACAAGTTTTCAAACGGATTTCGACCGCGAAAAACTCGAGATTAAAAAAAAAGGTCAAATGTTATTGCAATAAAAAAGAAAAAAAAAACCGCATTGTGAATAGGATTTTTAGAGAAACGTCGGTGTTTAAAAACTATCAATCACAGTGCACGTCGATGATTATTATTAATCACCTCTTGAATAAAAAATGAAAAAATATTCCCGCTTATCGATGTAATGATGTCATTACATAATCAATGGTTATTTATAGCACTGTGCTATTTTTTTAGTAATTTGGAAAGAGTATGAAACGAAATTGAAGTCGATTCATTGTCCGTGTGATATTTAAAATATGAAAATAAAGCAAAGTTGTATTTATAAAAAATAATGCACGAGTGTGATATGTAAATTTTTATAACCGTATGACCGTTAAAAGATCTCCAGGTCCCCGGTTTCTGTATGAAATCCCAAATGGCGGTGTCCAAAAAAAATTTCCGAGTCATTGTGTTTGCGCGAACCGAGACTGAGTCAAATTTCAAGTGGAGCGAGCTCGATTATTTATTCGACCAAAGCTTACGTTTAAATCGATCCGAGTCCGCCCGACCGAAATAGAGAGTCTGGTTGGGCAAAACGAATTCAAAACAATAGCGAATCGTTCCGGTATCGCGTCGTCGGTTACGAAACGGCGTTTATTCGAGATACCGCTTACAGCGCGCGTTATTATTATCACCAAGCGTACGTGACAATCGAACAAGTCTAAAAAAACTACTCTTCTTCAGACGGGCTGGCGAAGTTCGAAGACATTTTGAGAGCACTTGGCCTCCTCGTGTACGGTTGCGATAGTCAAAAACAAACACACCCAATATTGAAATATCGCCAATTGAAATACGCGCGAGGACATACAATTGCACAATATGATGTCACCCGGGTCGACGTGTACGTCCTGTACTCACACGCACGCGATACATGTTGATGTTATGAGATGATTGAGTACGAGTGTGCGGCGAAATGTCTAAAACGATAGCGAAAACATCGCGGCGGCGGCGAATATTCAAATCGTCCGTCGTGGCGTGAAGCGCTGTCCACGGTCACGGCGGTTATGACATCAGAAATGTTCGATATTTCTTTGTATTTTGATCAACGCGAACAGAGATTTTTTTCAACAAACATTTATACCAGTAGCAAATACCTGTTGATAATAACGATAAAATATTACTTTTAAAAAAGTTTAAAGGAAATATAATATAGCAATGGTACCAACATTTCAATCGATCTAAAATTAAAAAATCTACTAAAATGAATAAAAAAAATGAATAATAATATTTAAAATATTATTAATGATTACGATTGTAACAATATTAAAACACTTGTTGAAGTAGCCAAGGCAAACGAGATGGTTGAGGCAAAAAAAAAAATAGGATCGATAAATTACGAAAAAATAAACAAATAATTCAAAGTCATAAAACATATGCCTTTAAAACCGTTAAAATTATTTATTTGTGTTCGGTTAAATAATAATATTAGGTGTTACGGTTGGTAAAAGTTAGAATGGTGTTTTGAAAAAAAAAAACTTTACCAATATGAAACGTTTTAAAACGCACGCAATTCAATCTAAATAATTCCTCGTACTTAAACTCAACATTTTCAATATTAAAAACTTGTTATTTCTCGTTGTTTTCGACGATATTTCGGCAATATACTGTAAATAAAACAAAGATTAGGCATCTCGAGCCTCTTCACTCAGAAGTGACTTGCGATTACGATTAGCATTGTTTTTAAATTAACTCACAAACACGCGGCCCGATAAAAGATACGAATAATTGAAATCACTTCAAAACGATAACATTTTTTTAAAAATTAATTATTATTCTGAAATCTCATCAGATTTTTCGCGAAATCGGAAAGGTCCTTGTAAACTAAATCTGTGTTTTTTTTTTTTTTGTTGCAAGCGACGTTTACAACTGCAATAGGCAAATATTATCGAATTAAAAACGGAAGTTCCGAATATTTCCTAATGCGTTTTGCGTAAAATCGAATTGGCGCGCCCGATCGGCCGGCGTTTACGATGACATGACGAAGACGTGACGATGATATCGTCGTCTAACACCGAAAGCGTTGGATACGAGGAAGGGGAGGGCGAAGAAAGGAGGACTTGAAGTCTCGGAGATATCCCCGGCCAGACGTCTGTCGGGAGATAAGCCGGAAACAAAGAACCGAAAGAACATAATGTAACGTCGTCGTCGTGAACGCGGATTTTAAAGAACCTAGTTTATTCTTTTTTCTCTTTTTTTCTCTTCACAAACGGCCGCTCTTAAGTATTGTATAACGTCGTCGTGTGTTTGCACGAGAGATAAAGCGCGTAGACGCGTTGTTCAAACAGCGCTCAGTCGTACGCGACAACCCTCCACCGTTTGCCGTCGATTCTTTCGGAGAGTGGCTTAACTGTCGTCGGTCGACACCGTACGAAATGTCGGGAACCAGACGAGAGCAACGTTATAATAATACGTACGCTATATCCGTTTTTCTTTTTTCTTTTTTCTGTTCTGTTTGTGAAAACAATAAAACGTCTCGTCGACGTCAGATCAATTATTTATCCGTTTACCAGCGCGACAGTCAGCGGCGTCGATCGAGAAGGAGGAGAAAACGATATCAAAAACAAAAACACCGAGACGTTCAAGAGAAAAACAAATATTTATATAAGTATATTAATTCGGTGCCGAGAGAGAGAGAGAGAGAGAGAGAGAGAGAGAGAGCGTAAAACTCGGACAAAATGACAACTAAATAATATAATAATAAACCAACAGACCGTCGTCGGCGACGCTTTTGTGACGACGCGACGTTTACAAAGTGACCAGTTTGATGGTCGCCACAACTCACGACGAGGATATAAACACTACTAGAATTAGTAATAATCATACAAATACGATAAATTATTTGTAAATAATATTATAAGAACAGAAAGAAAACAAACTATCAGATATACCGGCCAAAGTCAATCGTCAATCGTCCACAGCACACGTCTCCGTCGGCACCACCGCCCGGAAAAACGCGTAAGGCTTTTCGGTTTGCCCCCGGCATTCTGGTTTCGCTTAGGGCCCGTCCGTTTTCGGTTCGTTTGCGTTTCCGCGAAACCACCTAGTCTTTGCACACACGTGCGTCTCGATACACTGAAAAAAATCGGTGTTTGATTACTAACAGAATCGATTAGTTCAATGATAATTAGTTGATACATAAATCGATTGTAAAAACTATAGTGTTTGATACATACAATCAAACATTTTGTCATGAATATTAATTCAGCCTGGTCAATTCATTTTCGTTGTTGTCAATACCAAATAATATCTATTAGTAATAATGCAGTTTGTGTATACAGCAACGTTGAATTACTGTATCGCCAAATATGACATGTCAAATACAGAAAATAATTGAATTGTATCTCTAATAAATAAGGTTGTAACTGTAACAAGAAATTTCACTTTACGTACAACCAATAAATAAGTATTATTACAACAACAAAAAAAGTTCTGTCATATTGGTTCAATATTTAGTTGTAATAAATTCAAATAACGATGAAAATGTAAACCTAACAATAATTAAATATAACTTTGTAGCTGATGTTGCATTATTTTTTGTTTCCAATACATTCTAAAAACAATTTTTCACGTAAGTATTACCAGACCGAGTTTAGTACTAATGGCAAATGATAAAGTTATAGTAACAATTTACGAGTGACCAGAATTGATTTGTATTTTTAACCAAAATCACTGCCGTCCCTGAGCCAGCTACTTTCCATTGTTGTGATTACCATATTCCGGTTACCAGAACAAACTTTTTATTTCAGTGTAGCGGCGGATTCGTTTCGCGGGTTCGTAAAAACGTCCGATTCGTACATAGACGGCGCGGCGTGACGTTCAAACTGATTTTCGTGCGCGTTGTTACACCCGTCTTGATTTTTTCTTATCGCGATAGTGGTGGTATCTATGACAAAACGTTCGCCGTGGATTAATGTTTTATTGCGAGATTGCCGGCCGACACGTCGCAGCGTATAATCGAACATCAACAAGTCCCTTTCAGGGTACGATCGCGGGGATCGTCGCGCGCGAGGAAAACGTTCGTCGGCGACGCGGAGCGATCGCGGCCAGGTGCTGATTATATTTATACGTGACGTCGTCGTCGGGTTAAACCGTCACGACTGCCAGCCAAAAAAGCATGAAAATAAAAACACAACTGACGTTAGTAATCAGACTGGATTGCGGACAGGACCTGTTCGCGTCGTGCTCGGGGCTCTGACGAATCATACCGGACAAAAGCGTGTGTGTTTATTAACGGAAAACCGATTTTTTTTTCTTTCCGGGCTTGGCGCCGCCACATGAGATCGTACGAACGTTACTTAAAACACGACGTGCGCGAGCATCAAACGTGACGTCCTTCCCGCACGATCCCGTGATGTCATAACCCGAGTATCGCCGACGACGTCGATCCTTCCCCTCGCGCTGCTTTATTCTCACAGTCCCCGCAACGCACCGTGTCCCCCGGCAAGTCCGTCGCTGGTGTACACCGAAACACATGTTGCAATGGTTTTAATAACTATTGTCGCGACAAACACGCCGAGGCGCGGTGATAATAAATCATAACAGAAAGACGGATTTTCACCGCCTCATATAATATAATATCGACAAGGGCATGAGTTTAGTAAATAAAAAAATATTATTGAAAATAAAACGCTTAGATAATGTGAAAACAATCACCCGGTATAATCCGGTCGACACTCGTAAGTTTAAAACGATCATGATCATATGTTAACATCTTGAACTCGTTAATATAGCTAGGTACCAGCTATGATTCGTTTCTTGGCATATGTTTAGTGTTTGCAGACGTAAGAATTATGAATTTACAAAAAATAATATGTTTAAGAAGTGGATGGATTTTTTTTCGTTTTAAATTTACCCGTCACAAAGGAAACTCATTTATAATTATTAATCAGTTAAATAAAACATTGTTTGTATGTACATTTCGTTGTTGTTGTTTTGTTTTTTTGTACCTAAAAAGTTTCGAGTGATATACTAATTTGGATTTTTCGACCGAATACAGGACAAGTCATAATACTTTTTAATACGTAACGATTGTTAAGGAAACGCTGCGCTTTATTCCGCTCGAAAGCTTTGAACTTGATATTAAACGAGAAATCATTATGATTACTAACGTGTCGCCATCGCCGTCGTACGCGTCGTCGTCGATTGTTTCTATTTGTCATTTTCTCCTTTCGATATCAATCGACGACGGTTATCGATCTTTGTTTTCTTATTTTTATCGTTCGATTCGAGTGTGCATCTTTGCGAATCCGTCGAAACCCGAATAGTTTCGTGCATCCGAGTCCGCGTAATTTAAAAACAAATAAATCATGTATTTCAGACAATACGCGCGACAAATTTTATATTATTTATTTTTGTTGTCCTTTACCGGCTAATATTACACGAACCTAAGCAAAACGTCCATTGTCCATTGTTCTTCTGGCGACCAAACCTGGCGGTCATATTATACTGCAGTCGTCTACACGGATTCCCCTCCCATTCACCCCACGACGCACAACAAATTTTACGATAACATAAATTATTCGTATTTACGTGAAAATTCGATACGACTGTATAATAACGTCGTCGTCGTCGTCGTCTTTCGTCCGCGACGTTTGTCCGGTCTCGGGGAACCGCTGAACAGACTTTAACGTTTCCGAGACGAGTTCTTCCCGAGAAACCTCGGCGAAACGATATCGTCGACGACAATAACGAAATCGTCGAGTTTTCCCGCATAGGTTTTTTCGTCTCGCGTGCGACAGGACCCGCGGGGCCGAGCCGACCGCTACGAGGCGTCGTGCTCAGAGGCGGTGTGACAAAAAAAAATGAGGAACGTGACCTCCCCTAGGCATGCAATTGTTGACAATTTAATTTTTATAGGAATTTGAATATTTTAAAATATTCGATAAAATCACGAATGTTAATGACTATCCATATGAGGTTTAAAAATTCAAAATAATATTTTCGGTTAAATAAACATACGTTTGTTAATATGCATATTATTATGTACTCACTGCGACAGTCCAATAGCGAGGCCAACATTGAACAATATCGAGGCACGCAAATTTCAATTTTCCACTACCTAATTAGACAAAAAGAAAAATATCAATTACACGTTTTATTTTCTTTGTTTGATTGTTTATGCAAAGAAAATAAAATTAAACGTCTCTATGATTTCTTTGTTATTTCATAAGCGGCTAAAAAAAAATGCAAACAATAAAGTCGTTTTTATTAAGCGGCTTTTTCCTTACGACGGTTTTTCGAAATTAATATTCCCATTTCACGACTCAAAACGTCCAAGCGTACGGACGGTGCTCTGCTTGAATCTGTAGAACGCGAACAAGACTTTATGGACCCGAAAACAATAACGAACCGTTTCGTTTTGGATCTGCCTCGGTGGCCCGCGTATTTTTAACCGTCGTTGTTGTTTCGAACCGTAAACACTTGAAGAGAGAAAAAAAGAAATCTTTCGAAACGGAAACGCGCACACATTTATGCGGATCTCACACTATCACACGATTTAAATCAATTATTTACCACGCTTGTGTAAAACGTATAGGTAGAATGTGTTATGATAAGGACAAAAGAATTGAAAAGAATTCGTCGCGCTTAATGCGAAAAACGTGTCGCGGAAAACAAAAAGTTTTGAATAAATAACGCGCGCGCGCGCGTGTGTATCTATTGTTACTCTCTCGTGATTTAAGTCCGTTTGAGTATTTGTTATTCTTATTTTAATCTCGACTGGCGCAAAAGTACCGTAACTTTTTCGAATTTAGCAATAGCGTTATTTTGTCATAAACAGCTCGAAAACACGAATAATTATCTTTATTTCAAACGTTAGTTCTTTCACACGCGTCAGACGTTCGTCGTCGCAAACGAAGTTAATTTTACGACTCGAAACGTTCCAAATGTTCAATGTTTCAGGTATTCACGACGAGTTTAACTCGATAATAACAATAAACGATCCGTTTCGTTTTAGAGGTATCGTGTCCATTTTTGAGCGCTACCGGTTTGAAAAAAAAAAACAAAAACAAAAAACAATTATATCCAACTATAAAAAAAAAACCAAGTTTTCCCAAACGATAACGAACGCATTTACAGAATAAAATTATACTGCGATAAGGACAAAAGGATTGAAAAGAAATCGTCGCGCAGCGCTTAATGCGAAAAACGTGTCGTGGAAAACAAAAACGTTGTGAATAAATAACGCGCGTGTGAGCGTGAATTTATTCTTTTTCGTCTATTGTTAATATTTACGATTATTATTTGTTATTATTATTATTATTATTATTATTGCTTAAGGCCTTTTTAGTATTTGTTATTCTTATTTTAATCTCGTCTGGTGCAACTGCAGTATCGTATTTAAGACGTTAATAACGACGCGACCGGGGGGCGGGGGGGGAGTGGAAACCGTTAATCCTGCATCGGTACGCACGAGGTTTACGGTTACACTTTATTTATTTGTACTCGAATTCAGTCGCACATTATAACACGTACGCACATTATAGGCGTCGGAAACCTTATATATATACACACACGGGAACACGGACTTAACGCGCCTCAGTCCTTCGCCTCGAGCCATATAAGCCACCCACTACACAATAGGCCTCGAAATAGCACCTCCTATCGAGTTTGAAATTTCCGTTTTAGAAGGCGCGTGTGAAAATAAAAAAAAAAAAACAGAAGAGAGATAAACGAGATAATATTACGTCGTCTGGGCCCGCATTACACCGAAAGCGACACGATAAAGTCCGGACTACTTTGTCGCGGTTACCGTTTAAACCGTACGCCGCACAATATCGCAACCCTGCAGCTCGGGCCCGAACCATTAGCCGGACGTCGTCGTCGTCATCGTCGCAACTTCACTCGGAGACGGATCCGAACGTCCATCCGACCCGTTTGTCTGAACGACTCGAAACAAAACAGAAATTCAAAATGTTAATCTCGTTTTCGATTCCACGGTATACACGAAATGAGCTTTTCACATAAAAACCACTGTGTCAGAACTCCTACGAATAGAGTTTCGATTTATATTTAAATCGGCCGATAGACTTGTAATTATTTTAACTCGTGTGTCGAGACCAATCAAAAAGATCGAATTCACACAAGTTCCTCGTTGATATACTTTGGTGATAATAATATTAGTAGTTGTATAAAATCTAGTAGTTTGTGGTAAATCGGTGGGTTTTTTTTCTTTTTTTGAATTTAATCAACAAAATGAAAAAAGGAATCAATCATTGAATGAATATAGGGTAGCCTAATATAGGGGAAGGGGTCCGGACCACCTCTTATTTGGGTACGATCACTTCTGGTAGTAGAAAAAATATGATTTAACATTCATAACGATTTTCAAAATCGAAACGTGAACAACTGGCTTCCTGAGAAACCAAATTCATGGCGAACAAGCGTAAAACGTGTACACAGTTTTTCAGAAGGATAGTGATAGTCTCGAGGTGTCTTTTGTGGATATAGTGCTGATCGAATAGCTTAATATTATCGTATTATTCCGAAAAATACGTCGGGCGCGATTCGTTTATTCGGAGAAATTCATAAATGAAAACATCGTGCGATTGTTTGTGGGTTCGTCGTTTTTTTTTTTTTTCGCACGAAAGAAGACGTGTAAGGAAACCGCGTTCGAAACGCATACACTACGGTCCGCAGCAACAGCGACAATCGCGCGCATCAGGTGGACACGACGACGACGACAAAGATAATCGCATTCGCATTGTATGAAAGTAAATAGAGTGTGCGCGCGGTTTTTTTTATTTTTTTTTTATTGTTACGAGGTGGTTTTTATTACGACCGCGGCTTCCGAGAATCGCATTTTTGCACGCGTATAATATGCAATAGCCCGCTGCGGGCCTCGCTCGCGGAGACTCGCGATCCGGAGAACCCTCGCGTCGTTTCCGAAGTGGGCGTCGGAGGGCGGTGCGCGCGAGCAAGGCGTACCGGTTGCAGGGGGAACAACAGGTTGACCTCGGAATTCCGCGGACGGCGAAAAATAATAATAAAAATAATAATAATAAAAAATTCGCGCGACACGACGACGCCGCGTACGGCAAAACGAATTGTTTTCGACGACGACGACGACGGCGCACGAGCGACGGAGGGATCCGCCCGGGAGAATAAAAGGATTTCCGATTTGTTCATTTAGATTGCGCGGCCTTATTTCGAGGTGATGACGGTAATTGGCCGTTTGTTTCCGATGTCTGCACGTGTAGGCGCACCGTCGTATTAATGTTCCGGGGATTTTGCAAACGGATTCGAGTCTGATCGAGGGCACGGCTTTGGTGCATTTTTCATTCGCGAGTCTTGCGAAAAGTTTTATCGACGGTCTCGTTCGAGAGTCCGGCGGGATTTATAAATTTTTACAACACCTCGTTGTTACGCGCTTATTGAAACTTTTAGAAATAATCGTTTTTTCACTCGATCGTCGACTAGAAAGTTTTGGGTGTATTTCGAAAAACGATTTCCAAAAACAACGGGCACACAGCCCTACGATCGAAACACGCGCGCGGACGGACGGGTTAATTAACACCGTCGTCGTCATCGTCGTGAAAAACTACTAGGAACCGAAAAAAACGTGGGCGCTAATCGTTTTCGAGTGGACTCGGCGACACGAAATTCGAACACGTTTTGAAAAACGTCCGCGAGATCACATTCTCGGAGACAGAAAACGTCCATTTGCGACACACGGACACCGCGATTGATCACCTCTTTCCGTATACGGATTCAGGCGAATAGTGGGTTTAAGCCTACGTTACCTGTGCCCCCGCTTATAACGACGTAGTGTAATAACACATTTTTTTGGGCCCGGCCCGCCTAATACGTAATATACGCGCGTATATATTATGTGTACATTCTCGTTGCCACCCGACAACAATGACTTTTTCTCCGGGCGCGCGTGTAAAATCGGCGAGATTATTGCATTTTTCTTTTTCCGCACCTGCCGTCGCTCGCGTATACGTTTGCGGGACGCACACTTTATCCTTTATTATTTATACGCATTATTATAAATCCACGCCGCCGTCGCCGCCTATTGTCCGGCGGGGCCCGTCGGTCCCATGGGGTGCCGGGACGCGAAGGATTATACACCCGCAGAGAGAGCCGCGCAGGATAACCGGTTCCAAATTCTCCGCTCGCTTCCCTTCCTTTCTCCGCGAGACGCCTGCACGTGCATATCGTATACGTATATAATATTATTTATTATGTTATGCCGCGTATATGTACGTACATATTCGGTGGCGATACGAAATAATAATAATAAAAAGGGGACGGAATAAAAAAAAAAAAAAATCATCTCGCGTATATATTTCCCAGAAGCGTAATATCATATACCTCGCGCGTATTTTATGTGCGTGTGTACGTACAAAAGGAATTCCTTCCCGCCCTCGCGCCGCACTATACCACTACCGCGGTGTAGGTATACCGTCCCGAGTGACGGTATTTTGTCGGAAGACGGCGATGTATAATAATAATATTACGTACGTATACGAAAACGTATACGTCGACGACGGAATACGACGCGCGCGCCCTTTTATTTTTCTTTCTTTCTTCATTACACGTTGTTATTATGTGTTATACAGTGTGATCACGATTTCGGGCAACACGCCGGTGCCGCGACGCTAAAAACGTTCCGACGACTGCTTTTCGGACGTACGTTTCGTGAACTTTTCAACATTTTCTCTCGGTGGTGCGCAATACGATTTCATAGCGATAATTTTTAGCGCCTGATCTGGAGTGACCGATTTTCAGAACTGCAGTAATCGATTCAAATGAGATTTGTTGTCGTTTTAAACTCAACTCCGCGCCCGTATAAAATAATTTTTTTTACGAATTAAGTAAGTATACCTACTTGTTTCATATGAAACAAGACGAGAAAAACCCCCAGAACCCGTACAGAAGTCATTCAATGCGGGCGCTTAGAGATTCTGCTTTTGGTTGCTAGGATTGTTTTCAAACTCGAAATAGTTGCGACTCGGTTAATTTTAAGTCTAGGGACATTAATATGTGGTTTACGAGTCGAAATCACTTCGCGATCCACGGACCTAGTGCCAAAAATAAATGTGACCGTTCACAAAAATGCAACTCGTATCGCGCATTGTGGTGGGTGCACCGGGGTAGTGGAAAATTTGAAAAAAAAAAAAGAACTCACGAATCGTGCTCATTAAAGTCTCCTCGCCCTAGTTCGTCTCGAAAAGCTCGTTTCGACGGGAGCTCTGAAACGTTTGGCGTCACCTGAAATCACGATCGCGCTGTATACTTCGTTTACTGTTTTACATTTTAGTATTTGTCGCCGTTCCGAGTGTACGTAACACAAAACATTACCATAATATTGTTGAGCGTATACACTACACACTATACGTGTGCGTATGCTCACAAACGATATGCACACCGGAAACGGTACGACCGGTAATGGAATTTACTCGGATCGGAGTAGGCGGAAGAGGAGGACCGTCGTCGGCCGTGTGGCCAAAGTCCAAGTGTTTGTCTTTCTCCTATCTCTCCTCCACTCGCCCCTCGTCAAAGAACAAAAACGTGCGCGGGCGTGTGTGCGTGTGTGTGGCCGGACGCCAGGACATTCCTATACTTCCGCCATCGTCCAATCTACGTTTGTGTGATCTACATTTCTCGCGTACGGTTTTATTTTTGATCTTACAAACCTTGGCCGCTCGCGTGTATACTACGGCTATAATTATTATTACTACTGTTTACTACTATTACTATTACTATTACTACTACTACTACTACTACTACTACTACTACTACTACTACTACTACAACAACGACCTATTAAGGACACGAACGATTTTTTTTTTTCATTATTCTATTCTTCCGTCTACTCGCTTGACGCCGTCAGAGATGTTATCGGAAGAGGAGGGGGGCAATTAAAAATGTTAGAAGTTTCTCACAGAAAGTAATGGTGAATATTTCCGGAAATATTATGTTATATCAATATTGTACTCTAACAAGTCTACTTTCCTCGGTGTTTCCAATAATGATTACAGTGAAAAAATGAAGTATGTAGGTACTGTGTAAATAGATGGAGAGAAAGAGAGAGAGAAATAAATATCGAATTTTACTCAAGCAGGATACGCAACTACTGGCAGTATTAATTTTCAAACGAATCCGATGAAAATGAAGAGAATAAATTCATATGACTTTATATAAATATTATGAAAAACTTGAAATTATTTACTTGATTAAATAAAAAATAAAACGGGAACAAAAAAACTACGTACCTATATCTAAGATTCAATAAAGCGAATAATCAATTCTGACTTTTCCTAATATACTACTCCCATTTTGGAAACACTTCGTGTATTTGAACAGTTTTAACAACTCGTGCATTTGCCTCTGCGCGTTGAATTCAAACCCATTTCGACGTGCCTGTAAGACATATTTCGATAAACACGTCTCACTATGAAGACTATTCATATTACGCAATTATTCAATCGCTCGATTTTACTTTCTTTTAAATATTTGATAAATTGCCGCGATCATTCATAACGCTTTAAAGATTGGCGTATGCCCCCATCGCCACGATTCACCGTGCGCTCGTGACCAAGTCGGCGCACAAAAAGAATCCGGAAAATCGGTAAGCCGCGGTATATGAACGATCGCGAAATGACGTCGTCCGAGACGGCGGCGCGGCGGTCGGTCAGTTTTCTTCGGTCCTTAATTTTTTCACCGACACGTATCAAAATCGCGTTGTAAATCCGTCCGCGTGCGTCTCGTGCGCGCGCCGACGACAAGTCGAAACGCGTATGTTTTCAGCAGAGTAACGATTCGATCCGTATTGCCACACTGCGCTTTTCTCCGGTCGACGTCGTCGTCGTCGTGTCGCGTGCGCTCGGCCGGCGGACCGAACTCGTTTTCTGATCGTTTCAGCGATAAACTCAGCCGCGGCACAACACCACTCCGAAAGGCAATAACCACTGCACGCGTTCACGTGCACGATAATGAGCTCTACATTCGACAGAAAAAAAAAAGAAAAAAAAACCAGTCGGCCGAGCCAGTTCAGAGACGCATATTAGCGCGCAATAATAATGATAACGCGTAGTGTGTGTACGACGCCGCACGCCCGCACGCGCGCCGCCGCCGCGACCAGTAGATCGACAAAGTTTAGAAACTGTAACGCGCGGGGCCGGCGAGGACTTTCATCGGTCAACCGGCGCAACGTGACTATAAACACACACACACACACACACACACACACACACACGCGCAGATATTTTTACGATTTATTCTCATTCGCGCCAAAGTTTTAACGACTAATTTAAAAGGGATTAGCTGAAGAATTCAACCCGCATTTACCGCGGCAGATTTTATCTAAATTAACTAGCATTTTATTTTATTACTATCATTATTATTTACGCGTCGTCGATTCGTCCGTTTTTAGGAACGTATGAACTCGACGCGAACGTTCGTTATCCAGTTTTTATTCGTTCGCCGCCGGTGTCCAAACGACGACGGCGGATACATCTGGTCGTTGTGTAGATCGCTTTCGATTTTATTGCCGCGCGTTAACTCTGTGCTCGAATATTAAATCGCATTCGTTGAATAATAATCGAAGGGTGCTTTACAAGAACAGACCGCGATTTCCGCTGAAAAGTGAACTTATCTCGGTCGCTGTCGGTCGATTGTCCTGCAGCGAGCAGGTGCCCGACCGTAACTGCACTCCGATAAGGACGTACGAGTATTATAGGCAGGCGCGTGTTCGCCAGATAGACGTCACACGAGAGTACCGCGACAAGAAAAAAAAAAAAAAACTATTGCTACGATCATTGGAGTTTTCGCGTCGATCACCCGACGAGCGCAAAGTGTAGTCGACGCACGTCGAATTAATAACGAAAGCAAACAAAACGAGCTCGTACGATAAAACGTACGACTCAGAACTCGTTTATCGCGTCCGTAATCGCCGGGCGCGCTGCATTTCCAACACGGGTCGCGGTAGGACACAATAAAATAATGTCCTCGTCGCCGTGGTTATGGAGTACCATCTACGACCTACTCGAAACGGAAATTGTTTTTTTTTTTTTTCTCTTTTCTTTTCTGTAAAAATACGAGAGACACTTCAGCGACGCATTATACGATACGAGCTCCGCTAATCGGCAATATTATTATATTATACGTCGAACGACACGTGAAGATTTTTTCTCTTTCTCTCTACCAGTAAATTGCCCAGTCGACCGCGTTTATCTGTTTCGCACGCGAATTCGTCACACCCGCGCGGGCGGCGCGGCGCGGCGGCGGCTCGCGCATATCGACTCGCGGACGAACGATCTGCGACGTTATGAAAACACGATATATTACGGCGCCGAGTCGATCGGGTACAATGTGGAACAGGTGCGGCGCGTTTGTTTACTCTCTCGTTTCGCGATAGAATCAGTGGTTTGAGCGGGGGAAACGTCGGGGGAGGGGTATTTGCGGAAAATTCGAATGGCGCCGTCATGGCGAGCCCAAACAAAACGCAGCCGAAATTCAAAAAATATTTTAAAAACTTCAGATTTCGACTGGGAAAACTTACCAGCTCACATTATAATACAGCACACTGTTGAGCGGTCGAGCCTCGAAAGTCCAGACGGTTCCCGGCAGACTTCGGACGGCACAATAGTCCGTATTATTCATAAGGATCATGAGGTTTTGGAATGCAAGTCAAGAGCACTAGAAAAAAAAAAAATAAAAAAAAAATAAAATAAATTATCGATTTGCTCGCTCGTAAATAATTAAGCCCGACGATAACGACACGTACTCTGTAGGCGATTCAATTATTTCTTTTCTTTGTAAGTTCAAAACTGATAATCAAAAAGAAGGAAACACGAGTCTAATAATTGCACTGTATCGTGTATATTTTGAATACGTTTCGTTTTGCTATTGAAATATAGTCACAATATGTCACATTATTATTCTATAGAATATCGGGCGACGAAAGCACATCACGTGATTACGTTTTTAATTCAAAAAGGGGACAACGTTTGTAACAGGTGGCAGCCTGCTGTTTTTCATGTCGATCATGTGCATATTATACCATAGGGGAGTGATTTATTTTATTTTTTTTTAATGAAGGGGTGACCCAGCGTCGAAGTAGTAAATTTGTATTTTTACACACGTGTAATATTTAATCGTGAGAATAATCAGTACAATGTTAACGTACATGTATTAATAAATTAATTTCCCATGTTAACATTTTAATCGTCGCGTGTCAAATGTAGGAGCCGGATTTTTTTACGCTGTAAAAACCTTAAAACTACGCACCATAAAATACGCGAAGCAAGAAAATTTCGATTCTCTAAAATAATTTAAATTTTTAAGTTCGATTTGAATACGAATAAACCGAACGGAATCGAACGAGTCGCGCGCACTTCACGACGAAAAGATAGTAAAATATGTGAAATATATTATAATATATTGTTTCCGACGTTATATTACGTACTTCGATACACTTCAGGTACCTAAACTAAATATATAGTTTGCCCCCCGGGAGATTTCCAAGTCTTAAACTAAAAAGCACGCACCACGGTTTTACCGTAAATAAAAACGACCCGCCACGTCCCTTCGCTTAAACTATCATAATAATAGAACGTATCGGCGGCGGCGGCGGCGGCGTTAAAAACCGATAATGAGGAAAAACGACGAGGCGACACGACCGACCCCGCAGTGGTATTATAATAGACGAACCTAAAAATAAAAACGCCTCGGAAGAAATGAAGACGGGAAAAAAAAAACCCGCTGCGGATAAATAATAATAATTTAGGACGTATACAGATCTGGAACGCGTTCAATAATAAATAACGATTTCGAACGAAACACAAGACTTGGCGTCGGTTTTGGCCCGAAAAACAAATTAACATTCTGAACATTTCAGCATTTCACCGACGTATACAGTCTTAAAAGATTAATCTTGCGTCTAACGCCATAACACGGCCTATTAGTCGTGATTACGTTTTATTTTTTTTTAATAATAATGAAATTAAAAATATAGCGACGGCGTATCCGCGTCGTATGCGTTTAACCGCGTAACGACGCGCGGCGTGTAGTAAAATAATAATAATTATTACTATTACTATAGGGCCGCGAGTTGAACGCGATGAAAACATAAATGTTAAATCTACGAAATTTAAACCAAATCGCATTAAAAATACCTCGATAATTCACTCGATACCTACGTGTAGAAACGACGAAAACGTAGTGAAAATCTAAATTCTAAAACATAAAGACGTGGGTTTGATCACGGTGTTTGTCGAATCTCATCGAATCGAAATAAATTTCACTGCCATCGCTCTGTCCGTAGTTATTTACGAAACGGTATAAAACGTTTTTCGAAACAAAGACACGGCCAGTGTAAAATATTTCAAAGACAATTTGGAAAATAATTAAAAAAACGTGTGTGTAACTATAGTTTCGATAGAGTTTTGAATTATGAAAAATACCGTGAAATTGAATAAAAAAAGAGGGAAACGACATCGAAAATAAAAAACGTAATAAAATATAAGACGGTGTTCTTTTTTAATAACTGTTTACCACCTGACTCGACAAACTACTTTGTGCTCGGAAAACTGTGTGTTCGCGGATCAACACAGTCCCGATAAATTATTATCATAATGATTCGAAAATGATTTAGAAAAGACGGTGGAAATATTAAGACGAGCGTTTCGAAAACAATAACTTTTGCCTTCGATTTGACGAGCAACGATTATGGAACGAGTTTTTATGTATAATCATTTGAATAACAATAAACTATTTGTAAATATCCGATAGGGAACGTGCACGATTCAAATTCTCTTTTTACGAAAATAATATCTACTTGATTTTGCATAATATTATTAATAACTCGCACACGTGTGATTTCACAGTGCTTATATTTCCAATATGATGGCGTAAAACGATTAGGTTTTGGAAAAAAATCGCGAGCGAAAACTTCACGACATGAAGTTCGTGGGACACGCTCTGGAACGGCTAGATCGAAATATACTGCAGAGTGACCCGATCGAAATCGGGTTTTCGCGGTAGAACTACGACTTCTAAAAACCGTGCGATTTCTGTAGCTTGTGGACGGAAATTAAAAGAAAATATCGCGTCGAAAAAAAAAACCACGTTGTATAAAATATATTATAACGAATCTTCGATTTCGCCATCGGTCTCGCGACGCAGTAGAAAAAGTGACCGGTCGCCTTTGACGGAGCGATTGTGGTTTCGTCGCGTGGTCGTCCCCTTTCTCTAATGATTATCACTCGCCACCGCGACTTGTCGTATAATATGCGCGTTGGTGCGAACGAGCGTGACATTCTCCATTTCGTCAAAACGATAATAATATTTCCGACGACAATAACGCGGCGGCGGCGGCGTCGACCCGATGGAAATATTAATTTTAACGTCCCGCCAACTTACGTGTCCGTTACATAATACGTTCTTCGGTGATAAACCGGCTGTAGCGAGAACAATAAAAAAAAAAAAAAAAAGGAACTACTTCTATATAATATAATGTGTGTATGTGTTTCATGTTGTGATTTCCGTCGTCGTTTCAATTAAAACGCCGCGCGCCGTCTCGAATGTCCGAACGCGTAGTAATGGAGATTATATAATTTCAATCAATGCGTCTAATATTTAGTGTGTTTATTTATTCAGCGTTCGTATGAATGCGCGGTGAAACCTACAGACCGCGGGAAAAAAAAATAAACGACGCGATCGGCAAGACCCGAGTGTAACAAATAATTCGTCGTCGTGGTTTCGAACCGGTAAAAAAACGACGACATTGTCGAAAATCTAAAAACCCTATTATTGGATCACATTTTCACACCGCTTTTATATGAATAATTATTGTAAAACATCTATATTGTAAGTATATTGTGTTTTAGGTACGAATAATTCGCCGGTTTCCAAACTCTAAACATAACGTATTTGACGGTGTCCCCGCGGACACTTGACAATAGTGTTACAGAAATAATAAATTATATTATATTTTCAAATTCAAAAAATTCAATTAAACTCTATATTTTTTTTTTCAGTCATTTCGAGATTGTTTTTTTTTCGAGTTATAACGCGTTGGGATTATTTTTTGATAACCAAATAAACCTAACCTAAACGCTAATTTTGTAAATTTGTTTTTTCACACAAGTCCGCGAATTGATTTAAAATTTATACATGTTTATTTAGAGTTAATAATTATAATCGCGATTAAATATTATACGATCGATGTCGCGCGAAAGTATGGAAAAAAAAAAAATAATATTCCAAAGGAAAAAAAGAAAGTTCTAAACTGTAACCTATGGCGGAGTAAAAATCATTACATTTGTCAGACATCCGTGGGACGCCCGGTATGTTTTATTGACACCGCGGTTACCGTTTAACGGGTAATACGTCGTACTTGTGTAAGAGACCTATTATTGTATACTATAATAATATAGCGTATAATAATAGCCAAGCCAGACGTAATTGATTTACCATTATTATATATTTTTCTGCGTTTTTTTCTCGTACGATTCGACGGGCTAATTATTGCTCGGACGCATAAATTACGTCAAAATTTTGATTTATCGATACAATGCGATCTATGACGTTTAAACATGTCGATATGTCAGCGGGCGGGATTCGTTCCTTTCGTAACAATAATTGTATACCTTTCCCTTTCCCGTCAGAATAACATTATAAAAAGGTCGATTCCCTTATCCGTCAAATGAGATATTGTAACGACCGACCGATCTTCTGCCAAAACGAAAGAATTATTGTGCATACCTCGTGATTATTTGCACGAAACACATCCGAGTGTTTGCGATTGCGCACAAACGGCGACGTTGATAATATTAATTTGAAAACCGAATTAAAGACTCTACATGTATATTCTATATTTATAATAACGATGGCCACAAACTATTAAAAGTTTAAATTTGTTTTTTACATTTCAATATTACAATATCCGCGTGAAAAAACGTTTCAACGAGCAAACAAAATTAATGTATAGGATTCAGAATTTAGAACACTGAATGAATTTTCAGTAGGGACTCGCTCAGAAATACGTATGTTCGATTGAACATAATTTGAAAAAGTAGTAGAAAAGTAATGGAATCGTCAAAAAAAAAATCAATGTTTTTTATATTATATTCTTTCTTTTAATCGGATACGTTTTATACGACAATTGTTAATTGGCTATTATTAATTATCATATTAAATAGAATGGATTTAAAAAATAAAAAACCTACTCCGTTTTATAGTTACGGACACATTTCCATTTCGATTGCAATTATTTATTAAAAACGTTCGTGTTGAACGAATCGAAAACGGCAACGGATTAACTCTACGTCTAATGTTTGAAAATATAATATACAAGGCTAAAAACAGTGGGTACTCGAATTTTCAAAAAATTGGCAAAACAGCACTTGAAAACCACAAACGCGTGAGCAAAACGAAATTCTCGCGTACGACGACGCAACTCATACGGTACCTTACTCGGGACGTCGTTCAGAGACCGACCGAAAACACACCCCGGTTATGACGCTCTCGGTTTTCACATTACGTTCCTACCCCCGTCGCCAGAGGAGTAGAACGAGAACGTTTTTACGAGAAGAATCCTCACAGGTGGTACTCGTTTGGGTCGGGCGGAAAAGCGGAATCGTCTGTCGGCGAGCGGCGCGCGGTCGCCTTTACCCCCGTACGCGGAGAGGAAATAGACCTCGTTCTCGATATTCGGACGGACAAAGGAGTCGACAAAGGGGAAACGTGCAAGGCGCACACGTGATTTTGGCGGAAAACGGAGAGACAGACGACGACGTACGCTAATAACGGGCACCGCCGCCAGACACGATTCGTCTCGCCGCCGCCGCCGACGGGACGCCTTTTTATGGCAAACAGATTTTCGTCGCTCGGCTAGCTCGGTTCGCGCCGAATGCTCGGGGTCGGAAATATTATGTTTTTACTATATAATATCATATATTCGTCTAATATGACATGACGCGTCGGCGGCGATTGCCGCGAAATCGTTCGACACAAAATTCCCGTCGAGACGCGCCTGTACGAGTGAATAGAAAGCTTTGAATAGAAACCGAAAATCACTGTACGAAAACACGAGGGTTACATTATTACGACGGGTGGGAGTTTTTTTTTTTCGTTCAAACGATTGCCGTACACGCGGTCTATAAACGCGATACTATTAAAATACGGCGGCGCAGTTGACGAGGATTATTAGACCATTACCTCGGTAGATTGCAAAACGATCGTCAAAATTCACGGATGTTTCGTGATGTTCGCGGGATCCACTGGCAATTTCCGATCGACTCGCTGATTCGGAACACTTAAGACAAAAGAAATAAAACCGCCGTATACGCTCGTTCGATTATACGAGTATAATACGCCCACATTCGGGTTCCTTTTCTTTTCTTATTTTTTACTCCATACCTTCATTTTTGGGAGGTGAATTTGGAAATACCTCGTCGGCTACTACCAATTAAACAACATTTTTCTGTTGTTTTTATTTCATGAACAATAGATTTTTGAAATACCAGACATAATAGAGTACAGCGAAACACTCTTTATACAGTTTTACTATAGGCTTACATCGTTTCCGCCAAATGTACTAATTCGAACAAAAGTTATTGTTTGAGAATCTCCAATTATAGTATTGGACACGATGAATATTGCAAGATCGGAATTCATAAAGTCATACGTTCTGATTTTCTTTCGACATTTGGGTCGGAAAATATGAGAGTTAGGTTTAGTGTACAGAACACGCGCGAGGAAAATTGCTAATAGCTAGAGTACTTTTAGATTAACATTTTTAGATCAGAAAGAAGTATTCGAATGCTTTATAGAGAATCGTACGTCTTTATTACCGCGAGGATAAGTGCTACCACCTCGTATAAGACACATTACATTTAGTGGAAATGAAAATTGTACTTTTTATTTTAATTTCGATGTAAATTATACGTCTTTTATATGAATATATTATGTATTACGTACAAATGAATAAAATAAAAAAATCGTTATTTATAATTTACACTTGTATCTATTAAATAGTATTGAAAAAGTGGCTTATTCTAATTTATTAAATATTTACGTACTAAAACGATCGATCATTTTGAGTTCCGTCGAATGTCGGCTAATCAGAATATTTCGTGTTACATAATTGCGGTGTACCGGTCGCGAAAAATAAAAGTGTCCGCCATAGAGGATTTTACGGAGCGGCGCATAAGACAGTACGCGACAATGTCGAGCGCCTAGCATATTATTATAATCAGGGCATTTGCATATTCGTTTCGAACGACTAAAAATATATCAGAGCGAATAACTACGAGCACACGTTCCGTGTTAAGGCAAAGCATTACAACCCATGGTTATCTAAAGATTTTTTTTATTTCGCACAGAAAAACGCATATTTCGCGTTCTCGTTGCGTTTCGAGGCATAATAGTTTTCCCTTTTTTTCATGGTAATCGCTTTCCGAAGCATACTTTACGAGATTCGCCGTCGACTCGTTTGGGGCGATTTGCACGTTTTTCGCGTGACAATCGCGCGCCCGGATTGTCGGAATCAAACGCGCGCGTCGTTATTTTAGGAAACGCACAGGAAGTACGCGCCTACACATACGTACGTAGGTCACGCAGACGAAATTCCAAAAAAAAAACAAAAGATTCCTTTTTATACTGAATATACTTTTAGAGCGCATATAGAATATAATAATATACAAACAACCTATCGTTACATTATTTATTACGTGTACGCGGGAAAGGAGGGCGGGGGATCCTTCCGCCGCCGACCGGTTATACGTTGCCGAGGAGTTCCGATTATGTAAAAAAAAATAAAAAAAATACCGTCGGGTTACATCGAGGGCGGAGGCAGTATATATATACACACAGTCGGCTGTTATGCGTATACTTCTCGTTGTAATAACTGGGGCGATTATGCAACGACCGGTGTTGTAGACGAGCGGCGCGGCGGCAGCGGCGGCGGCGTTCGGACCGCGGGCGGCGGCCGCTGCTGCAATAACGCTCGGCCGCGTTTACGGTCCGCCAAAGTCGACGACCAACTTTTGGGATCCGTCCAAAAACTAAATGCGAACGTACGCGCGGCGCGTTTCGCAACCGTTCCGATTCCGACCGGGTTTCGAGCCTACATAGCTGCGGCGCTATAATATTATTGTGTGACGCGTTTGTCGTCACGACCACCACTCTCACTATTTATCTCTCTCTCTGTGCATGCGTGTCGGTCGCGCGGTTTCGTTCGCCGTGCCGGATGATCTCCGACGCGACGACGAGGATTTTTCCGCGCGAAAACGTATCCGTCGACGATCATTACCGCACACGTGTGCACTTCCATGAGGCCCGAAGAAAAAGTCACCGTCAAAACGCTACAAAGGAATTGCATTTACGACGTGAAAAACGTACGAAAATAATCTAGAAATCGTTTCGATAATATAATATTATCGTCGTTATTTTTCAAATCGATAATTTCGAACGATTATCGTCGAATACGGTTTATATACGAGTAGTATGACGAATATACGCATGGCGAATGGCAAAGGTCGATAATAAAGATTGCAACAAGAAAATAGACGATAAAACCGTGAAAAAGTCGACGAGAAATAAATTATGAAAACGACCTGAATTTAAGAAAAAACATCTTGAACATTTCGAAAAAGCCATGAAATGCAAAACAAAAACGTATTATTATACTCGTATGTTATCGAAACGCATTGCTTACTCGGAAAGCGTTTATTTTTTTAATTTTTATTTTATTGTGTGCAGTAAAAATTAGCAAAATATAATTATCGAGTACTTACTGAAAAATATTGAATTTAATAGTATTAAAATTTCTTTTTTTTATCAAATATATTATTATTTTATGATATTAAATATATTATTTTCTGTACCAGATTACATAATTATCAGATATCACGAACGATTTAATATTCGTAGCTGCCGAGTGCCGACCCATTATTTTTTCGTCGATAATCAAACAAATAATAAAATACGGGGATGTGAAGTGCATAACTGTACAACATCGTTACAAATTTAATGGAACTATTATCAATTTAATTTTTATTAACCGGACAACCGACCGATACGGACCGGAAAATGATCTAATTCTGACTATAAATAAATCGTGTCATCAATTTATCATGACATCATAATACGAGTATCAATTATTATAGAGCTGCATACAGTTTACTATATAGACAAAGGTCAAATCGAGTCTCACAAAAATATGTTTTGAGTCGAAGTTTTAGGTCTCTATTCTGAATATGAAACATTTAACCCGTTGAGATCACGAAAAAATTCGTTTAAATGTCGAGTTTTCGAAAACGTTTAAAAACGCGAATGTTTTGTTATTATTTTTGTTTTAATGTGTGCGGGAACAAAAAATCGTTTAGCTGCGGGCTGAAGAAATATTACTAGGAAAAAAATTACCGTCGCATAAAAGTTATATGGGGAACGATTTCTATCGGTTTTTTTATCATATAAAAATTTATTTCAACGACGAAAAAATATAAACTATTAGGTTTGGTTTTTTTTTTTTTTATTCACTTTTAGAAATCCCCTCGAAAAATATAAATAAAATATACGGAAGTAATTAATTTTAAGGACGATATTATTTGCGTTTATTTTTTTTTTATAAAAGTCAGATAATTTTCCAACATTACGTATACATAATATTATGATACGCATTACTGTACGTTAATTTATATTTAAAAAATTAATCAATCTCTAGGTATAATTTATGATAAATAACAAATAACGATTTATAAGACGATTTCGTATAGCCAAGACAATATTATACGACCGATGCAATTAGACACATGGAAAATTATTGGGGGAAAAAAGGCTAATTATTAAATCGCGTTTGTGTTAATAGTTTAGTTTTGTTTTGATTTATTGATAAAATATTTGTACGTTTCGCGAGGAATGTTAAAAAAAAAAAAAAAAACACCGTGTAGTCAATATGTATACGACAATACCACGTATTACTATTATGTCCCGAGGCGGGACAGAAATACTTCTGTTAAAACTCGAAAGAAAGAAAAAAAAAAACACCATCTCGACGCCCTAAAGAAAATATTTCTCATACGCGCCACCGCAAACAATAAAAACGCGTTATTTTTCGAATACATTTTTTTTCCACCCCCCCGCGACAATATTATTATTGTTATTAAAATCGATTTACACTCGTCGTCGAGATTCCGTGAAACGTTGTGAGAGAAAAGGTACGGTACCGCGCGGATGCATTGTGTCGTTATTATTTCGGGGAAGAAATAGCGCGCTCGCGCGCCCGATAACAATGACGACGAAGACAACGAAAATTCGGAAAACCTGTATCGGACGAAAAGAGAAGAACCGCGCCGCCGCTGCCCCGCGTTTATGATAAATGTTAACTGTCACGGGATTCGAAAACACATATTTTATTCCGGCGGTTCCGTCGCGCCCGATCGCGACTGACTCGTAGGCGATTCGCCCGCAAAGTGCGAGCCTAAAAAACCACCCCATGGCCGACGCAGGTGCACACGTCGCGGTGTAATAATAATATATTCGCGGCGTCTACAAGAAGCACCCGCGACGTTGTTATTGTTGTCCGGCTCGAGTCGGGTGGGAAAAAAAAAAACGTTTCTTTATTGCGTTTCGCGCGCGCATTTATCACCGTCGACGACGACGGCAATATTTCTCGTCCATTATGCGCGCGGCGTCGGGTCATAATAACATATAATATTATAAGGACCGTGTGTTCGGGGCGGCGTATTTAGACGAGGCCGGGGGTAGCGCGTTTTAAGAAACGTCCGTGGGAAGAACGTTGCGCGACGTGCACGACGCGTCGGTATACGACGACGACGATATACCGCGGAAATCGTTTGCCAGAAAAAAAATCGGTTTTTTTTTTATCGAACGAGAGATCGACGGTGTACGTGTTTTAAAACTGTAAAACAACTCGTTTGACTTGTTTCAACTGGTAGTTAAAGACAGACAATCGATATAGTGAAACGAAATTAAAAAAATTAACAAAACCCTAAAAAATAATAGGTGTTTCTGATTCGATTTAATCGATCGACAGATATTTTTGAAAATAAAAACGAGTTTTCTGGAAATGTTTACGAATAATTATTACGACGGCAATTGAAAAAAAAAAAGAGAGCTTATATCTTATATCGTTAATTAAACCGTGCAAAAATCGCGATTTTTTTTTACGGGGTGGCGGCCGCTACCCCCTTCGGCGCATAATACGACCCACTACTACTTATCTCTATAGACGGTAAATAAAATATAATAATCGGTAGTACTTACGGCCTGACGGTGGGTTCGATGGGTTGATGTTCGGGTGTTCGTGTTGGCCTTGTGAAACAAAGTAAGGTAAAAATGTCACTCGATAAAATCGCTTAAAATAGAAAGAAAGAAAAAAATCGAAAGTCACGGTTTAAAGTTTGATCGACTCGATGACGAGATTAATAATTACAATCGACTGTTGCGGAGAAAAATAAAAATTAAAAACCGAGAAGAAGCTCTCCGAACCGCTGTCGACACTAGACTGATCGTCTGCACACTGCGCACTGGTAAGCTGTGCTTTCGGGCGTCACCCGATCGGTATCGGTTATGTTACGTGGGCAGCTCAGCTCGGCTGTCATTGGTCGGGTGGCGCGAGCGGTTTGGCTTTCATTGGCCGCGTCATCCGCGCAGGACTGACGCGAACTTTCACTTATTCCGATTCACGTAAACACACTTTATTGTTATCTATTATTACATAACTATTGTTATCATCGATATTATTTTCATAGTTACATAATCGTTACCTTTTTAATAATTACCAATATTATTATTATACTCGTTATAAGGATATTATATATAAATCAGTGACGTAGTAAGGGGTTTCCACCCTCCAGATATTTATTTTTTTTAATGATATTTAACTATCATGTACCTACATGTTATAGTCGAATGATATTTTCATTATAAATATAAAATATATACACGACAATGTATTATATACGAATTAAAACTAATAAAATAACTTATTTAAATTAACCTGTGATTACGAATTGACTCTTAAACTTCCCCCTCCCCAGAAAATTTCCACGCCACTGTATATAATATATATACTCCTTATACTTTTTAAACACACTTATAGTTATTAATGTTATTACTGTTACTATTGTTAGATAATTACGTATTTATAACGAAAAATCTTATAAAAATTATAATCAGGTACCTATCTAAACTGATCTGTTCGATCTTCATTACGTTTCTGGTGTAAAAATCACGATTTTTTTTCTCCCGGAAAACTGGATTTCTGAAAAATCAGAAGTTTAAGATTTTCATAAAAATATATTGTTTAAAAACAGTGCGTGTTTTAACAACGATCAAACGAAATCGATGCGTGATCCCAGATTTTAGTGTTGAAAAAATACCAATGGTGTTATGTAACGCGAAATGAAAAACTAGAAACATTTCGGTATCCCATTTTTCGAGTTTGAAGGGTTTAAAATTGTCGATTGTTTTAAATTTATTTCAAGTGCTTATTTGAGGCGTTGGCGATGATTATTTTTAATGTCTGTGTTGACCATTTTAAGTCCCGAGTCTCGAACCCTGACGACACGATCGTAATAAGCAAAGACTCACAAGTAGGAGAAGGATGATGGTAAAAAAATATTAACCTCGCGGCGTAGTAAATCCATAAATACGTACTTATATATATATATATATATATGAGCACTGGGATCGTTAAAAATTAAAATCGCAGCACTCTCGGGTTTTAAAACGACCACCGTCGTGTAACACATGGAAAAATACCTCTCGAAACCATTGGCTACCGACCGAACGTTAAAAATTCGTCTCGGTCTTGTGCAGTTTTTCGGTTATTCCACACACCCTCTTTGTTTTTAATTTACTGATCATCAGTGAAACGCGCAAACACACACACACACACACATATATATATATATATGATTTTGAAACCCGGACGTGCACGTGTTTTTACTGCCGTCTGTGGAATTTTCGTCTTCGTGACTCGTTTGCGGTGGGCGTGTTATCGTAACCGAGAAATAAATGTTCGGGTCGGCGGCGGCGGCGGCGGCGGTGTTATATACTACAACGTTGCAGGTGGCTTACGTGACACCCTTCGAGACTACTACGCGGCAGGAATAATACTGTGCGCAGGAGACACACGCGGTTTTGCGGGAAAATCGCCAAATCGAGATCGGCGGAAACCGTAGGCTTTAACAACACTCGAACCGTATCGGATTCGCGGAAACTACGGTTTATTCCGTGAAAAACGCGAAAACGACGTCAGAAGACGACGGCGACGGTGGTAATTATCAATCAGACCGTTTCCTGTGCAATTACACACCCAGCCGATGACGGCGGCGTGACATACACGCACAGCATCACGGCGAGACCGCCGCGCCGCAATGACGTATTCTCGCGGCAAAAAAATATACAGAAACGTTTCGACGACGATTTTACTGTTTTTTGTAAAAGTCACGGCAGGCAAGTGAATCGGGCGCGCATAAGTAAACACTATGCGCGACAAAAACCACCGATTCCACAATAAGTGGAGGAGAGTAACGACTCGAGATTGATCATTAGGGGAGGTACACTGTATAGATAATCCTCGCGAGACATCCCGTACGCGGAGCACGCGTATGATTTAATAACGTTGAATAATATTATTTCGTTCGATTGTTCGATAGCCGCGGGGGCGAGTGACTATTGTGCGCGCCAATTAGCCATTTCATTACGAAAGCATATGCAGCTACTCTATATATTATACACTTTGGCACACGCGCACAGTCGACGTGTATTATATCGATGTGTATTACATTGTACTGCATTATGGAACGGCCATTAATATTGCATAGTCTCACGATAACATCCGAATGATCAGACCTCTGTCGACGTATACGCTGTGCCGGCGGGGGTTGGTCCGGATAACAATAGGAAGTGCGCGCGGAGACTGCGGGATGCAAACCGGGACGTCCGAATACGACCCCGCGATGTGTGTACCACGTTATTATATAGACTGCACTTGCTTCCCGATTTCCGAATACAGACTTCTCGTATTAAACAAACGCGCGCGCGCGCGCAGCTCTACGATATATTATTATATACAATATATTATCATAGCACTTACGCAGCGGAAAACGCTATTTCGATTATCAATTCGATTATAACGCGATGTCGGACGTTTTGAAAAAAAAGAACAACGTGTTTTGATCCTAAATTCGGTAGTACTACCACCGGAGGGGTGTTTATCCAATTGTATAAACAATTACATTTTTTTAGAATTATCGAATAGTCGACGGAAATTTCGTTTTTTATTTTATTAGCACGTTATTTCCTGCGTTCACATCTTTCGTTCGAGGATAAATGTAAATTCAGACCGTTTAAAAGCAAAAATATCGAAAAAGAATTTATTCAAGTATATAATATTATGTATTAATATCGTTGTTGTTTGAATCGGATATAACTATCGAATGTGATTGAGTAGCGAAGGTGGGCGATCACGACACTCTTAAACTTTGTGAGTTGCATAATTGTAGTAAAGCTAAGATTTACTTAAAGTTGCGCCACTTGGATTTTCTTAATTTGTTAATAATTTCACCTGTATTATTCGGACCGCTCGATTTTCGTTTACTGTTGAGCCCGCCCAGTCCAGTCGTATCGTAAATATTTCTTTTAAATCATTTATATGAACTCGTTTTGAACTCACAGTGCTCAATTACAAGCTAGGCTTATCGGTGAGGTGTCTTTTGTTACATTTCGTGAATAATTTAACCTTGTATTTGCCGTTGCTCTGTTATTATTGACAGATAAAAATGCATTATTATTATTATTATTACTATCGCGACAAAACGTCCAAAACGTATTTTGCGACAACGCCACGATGAACAGTCGAACGAATCGGCGACGTCGCGCTAAACGATCATATCGGACGACTCTCGTACACGCGTCGTTAAAAATTTAAACACGTCGAACACGCGTTACATAATAATAATAATGTACTGTTTTAGAGGTGACTTCACACTCGGTCGTCGCGACGTGAACGTATGGGAACCAACACACACACACACACACGGGCTAATCATGACTGTCGTAATTTCGAAAACAATAAGCGCGCGTTGAATTTGTCACGGGCAACACGCGCTTTAAGCCTGAAAAAGCGGCTCGTTTATTGCTTTTAAAAAAAAAAAACCGCCGTCGCCAACAGGAAGTGTACTGTAAATGACGCGCGTCGTCGTTTCCTCTCCTCGCCGCCGCCGGCTTGCCCACCGCAAAACGGCTACATAGCGACCTACGCAACGGCCCCGATATCCAATAATACTCGCCGAACATCGGTGATGCGATTGATTGTTATTGCCGTATTATCGTTTACGAGTACCTACACGTCATGGCATTGTTCCGCGTTTTTTTTTTTTCCGCCGGTCGCTCTACCTACTAAATATTCCTGACCTTGGCGATCCACCCACGATCGTTCCGTGCGATTTTCGTGTTTTCGACGCCAATGTGCGCCGATCGGTATCTGAAGCTCCGCGATCTAGGATCTTTAAAAAGGACCTAAAACCATAATAAGGAGAGGAACCGTCCTCTTTGAAATTCGAACGGACGAAATGGAGTTTTCTTTTTTCATTTCCTTTTTCTTCGTAAGACTCTGGTTTGTCCTCCCGACATCGAATCGCGCAGCGCGATTCGTTCTCGCGATGCGTTTAAATGAAAATGAAAAAATTTACTCGAAAACGTTACGCTCAGTCCGCGATGATATTCTCGTGTTACGTACGGCTGTGTACAACAGTGGTTGTGTAATATAAATCCGGAAATAATTTTAAAAACAAACAAATGTTTAGCAGTAATTAAAAAAGTGTTCACACTCGGTGCGAAAAAAAGGCAGAAATGATTATTCTCGCCCGGCACACGCGTAGTAAAATATTACATGATTCGTGCGTCGCGGAAACGCGCGGTTTTCGAAGGATCGACGTAGGAAATACGCAGTGGAAACTGCCGGAAAACGTCGTGAAAAATAGTGGCCAGGAAGAAACATGATTAAAATCTTCACGTTCGAGTGGATGTCACGTGCAATATATTATTATCGTATCGTGCGCGCGCCGTTGCGCGTTCCGTCTATTATTACGATTCGATGATTTATGAACGCGCATACGAGTTTTATAAGTATCTCCGAATCAATATGATCTCAAGGTGTTGTAGTATTAGGTATTACTTCGTTCGTGTGAAATAATACACTCTGAGAGTTGTTTTTTTTTTTTCCCCCAAACGTTTTTGGTAACGACCGACTAGTATTCAAAATCAGAAAAAAAAATACTAGACCATTATTATTATAATAACATGCGTATAAAATACACATTGTACATTGTAAATAGAAAATAATTTATTCCTGTACCGAGTATTTTTAATAAAAAAAATTATGTAACTATTTATGCATAATAAACACGCGTATCTGAATCAAATCCTCGAGAGTGATTTATAAACTGTTCGGTCTTATCATAATATGAGAGAAAAAAAGAAAAGAAGAAACAAACAATTACGTCGAACATATTAATAGCCCCAATAGGTACGACCGATAATCACGAGTAGTTTCTCGATAATAAATTATTATTATTATAATTAAACGGGTTCTATATTATAACGCAATCGTATTAAATAAACTTTAAACAAAACTTCAGGGCAGTTTCGACTTCCGAAAACATAATATACGCATACACACACATATTATATGTGTGTGAATAATGTATATTTTAACCGCGAGATTATAACAGTATAATACGTATATAACAACGCATAATTATGAAACTTTTGTACATAAATTTAACTAATCCGACGTTTTTATTCCGGAGATTATAATTTCAAGTCCTACGCGTAATTTCTAAAGCTCTATATTATTCTACGTTTCGCCCTATGCTCCGATTTAAAAGTGACACGCACTACCGAAATATCAAAATTACGTCATTACAACAGATGTGTTTACCGGTCTTCCGACTCGCCGAAAAAAATCTTCTAGGTTCGAAAATCTCATTAGCTTTATTATATGATTCCAGACCGACCACCCTCCGCAACGAAAGAAGACTGAAAAAGCAGTGGTGTCGTGACCCGCTGACCTGATATGCCGTTCGATGCGTTTCCGTCTTGTTTTCTCGTACAAGTTTTGTCGACTGTAAATCGTTAACTGTTCTGTCGCATGAAACGTATCGTATAAATTGAAATTAAAATCAAAAACACATGGAGATTAAAAATGTCGAATGAGATATCGAGTGATATCGATGTCGGCGAATCGATTAAGAAAACCATGCTGATCTGAGGAGAGCCGATGGGATGAATTCAATTTTGCCGGATTTTCTTGATTTTTCGATTAAAACCGTTGAAACGGTTCCCACTGCGGACCGACATTGGCTACCGGAAACTTGCTCTCGAAAACAGGACCACTCTTCTTCTGGTCGAAAACGTGATGACAGACACGCACATAAAAAAAATAAATATCCCAATAAGTTCCTCCGTTCGGAGTCCATAAAAGGAATAGTTCATCTCCGCTCGTGGACGGAACACGGTAACGCGTCGTTTTCTCGGACGACATCGACGCGCAGACGATTATGCGACGACGACGGTACATACGTATATTATATTGCACGGTGTGTTTTTTTTTTCTCACCGCATTGCCGGCGTGTCGCAACGCGCCGGCGTCGAGTTCCTTTTACGATCGCGCCGGCCGCCGTCATGTATATAATATAAATAGGACGTACGATTTACCTTACCGCGCGCGGTGTATTTTTTTTCGAGAGAGGAACTCTCTGGAAGGGAAAAAAGAAAAAAACAAACACGAACGAAACACGGTTGGGAAAAAAAAACCGGCGGGCGACGCGGCCGTTTTCGCAATCCGCTCGAGAGCGCATAACGTTTTTTTTTCTTCTGCAGTCGGTCTTGGGGTCACTGGAACACAAACGCGCGCGGCGACCGGAGGCGGACGGACGGCGGCGGCGGCGGCGGCGGTAGTCGTCGTCGCCGAAGAGAGAAAGTCTCGGGACTTTTACGCGCCGCCGCCGAGATTATATATTATATTTTATGCTATTACTATTTTTACTATTATTACTATCGTCGTTATTATTATTGCGCTCGCCTGTATGTATAATATTATCATAATCGTCTGCCGTCCGGCGTTACCACACACACACACACATATACAATAATATAATGTTATATACTCCGGCGCTAGTATTGCGCATTATGTGATATTATCGCCGCCGCCGTCGGTATTATATTGCTTCATCGCGGGTCATCAAGTCTATCGCGCGCGAGTCTTCCTCGAGAGCCGACACACGTATATTGCAAAATATTTTCGTATACGGATCGTTATCGTCCGGTTTTTTTTCGGGCGCACGCTGCTACGGCGCGCGGACACGACGTGCGATAACCAAAACGAAATCGGGCCGCTAGATTTCAAAAACATTAACTCTTAAAACGTATAGTTTCGATAATAAATAGATAAAGACTCTGCGAAATCCACAGAGAACCGTAATTTGTTTTTACTGTTTCTGCAAAATATCCCATTGAAATATCTACCTCGATTCGCGCTTTAACACTGGTAGTCAAAAAATTCGATTGAAATTCGATATGAAATACTATCGCTCATGTCGGATACTGAAGATATATTTTTGCAATACTCACACCTAGCCGTTAAGAGTTACTGTTTTAAAATATTGTTCGTTTGAGGTGAATACTCGATCGGTACACATCGATACTGTTATATCACATCACGGTCGCGAAGATTCGTAATCGTTGATTGTTGGTTGACCGACGAGACGTTTAAAAACACCACGGTTCTATGTGGATATTTCTCGATCCGGCGGCGTCTGCTGCATACGGGGGACGACAAAATCAAATAAACCACACACGAGTAGTGTTTCACCCCTACGCTGAATGAAAAAGTTTTACAAAGCCATCTTCACGTTTCGTATCAACCATTATAATCGTGTTAGTTTTTTTTCTCGATTTTACGCGAATATCGACGATCCTCGCCTCGCGAACGTTCGGTTTGTGTTGAGTTTTTGTTCGCGTTAAATACGCATTTAGGACACGGAATACTGCGATGCCGACAGTACGACTTGTTGTCACTACATTATCATATTTATACGCACCGATCGGCGTTCTTGCGCAACTCGCGCCTCTCCCCGTTCGGCCGCGAAGACGATAACGTTCGAATAATATCTATCGCTAATGCACAGTGTGGATAAAAAGTGAACGGGCTCCGTGAAGATCATAACGATATGATAATAGTAGCAGTAACGTCCAAGATAATGTCTGTGAAATTACCTTTTTCACCGGGTTGATCACAAAAATAATATTATAAACACGTTCGGCACACTACGAACGACGACGAGTATAACACCGTCCATCGCATATGCAAAACAAAAGAACACAATAATTATAAACAAACTAAAACATATCATTGTGTCCGTACTAATGAACATAATAAAGTAAATACGAGTTGTCTAGAGAAATACAGTTTTCTTTATAGACTTTTTTACCTAACCTTTCAAACTTAATATTAAAATGTTGTCAATCATTTGAAAATATAATTTAGCGGACTGCGATTATATGACTCGAGTGTATAAGGTTTAGTCGTTTGACTCGAGTTTTTCCCGAGAAATTGGCGAATATGAAGATTTATTTGGTAAAATTTCGAAACAAATCGGTCATTAAAACGTTAGTTGGTATTTTATGCCTTATATGTAATTGTGCGTTTTGAAAAACAATTAAACGTTATCGCGTATTTTTTCTCAGGCACTATATTTATTAAATAATATTTAATAATATTTATTATACGCCGCTATACAAGTAAGTAAACTATAATATTGCCAAAATCATTACAAAAACAAAAGTGACACGTATTTTTTTCTATTCTGAACACGCCTAGTACGTCCTATGAAGAATTATTTATTGTACTCAGATTTGATGTAGACGATAATATGTGGTAAAATATTTGATTTATCACTAGATTTGTGTCATTCGAGAGACAAAATAAAGTAGTTTTTAATTTAAAAACGACGTTTTCATAAAATCTTCACGCAGTTTACGAGGATTAAGATTAGAAATATATATATTTATAGCACACGTATACAATGGACTTAATAATACTTAAAAAATGTATTATCCATTGACTATACACCTCGTGTTATAATTTGCTTAAACTTGAAAATAATCTGTGACTCTCAAAACGGAATTACATTTGCTTTGATAATAGGATGAAAATATCTAAATTAAAAAAAAAATCATTTCTATTTTTCAATATACTCATTTGGTCTATTATTCGATTGTTAGGAAAAAAAAATGAATAAATAATTTTTTTATTTCCTGTTGCAATAATAATTAATAATTGAATCCAATTTCGAATGAATAACGTTGTATTTATTTAATTTATCGGTTACGGCAGTAAAAACACACATTGTATAATATATAAGGTGCTATAAATGAAATATGATAATTTTATAATTATTATTGTATTTTAATATACCTCATGTGTAGTTTAATCTATTCTTGTTTGTTCTTCTTCTCTCTCTCTCTTAAATATTATCTTTATATCAATTGAGTCTACGTACACATTTGTCAATAATTTTTTTCTACACACCTATTGATTAGGGGCCTCGTTGAATATTTTTAATAAATAAATAAATAGAATAATATAATATATATATAACATACGTATCTCTCTTCAGAATTTATATCTCCATCGCCCGAGTGTTATTCATTTCAAACTTTCCGTTTCCGACGATAACGCACATCCGCCCAAATCAATAAGTATATGACGTAAATATGTACATGTTTATTTTAAACACAAACGAATGAATATTTTAATCATTACCTAATTAACACCGAACGTGTGTGGGCCCGAATCAGTACATAATCTAATATAATATATTATTAGTATGTTTGTGAAAAAACAACATAATACACTAAATGTAATTTTTTATGCGCATACGAATTAAAGTTACAATAAACAATTAATGTTTTTCAACATGCGAGGTGTATTATGTTTCGATAACATAATTATTATGTTTATGACTCGCTATAGTGAACGTTAGTCAACGTTTTCAACAACGATTATTCGTGTGTGTATAAAATATATATAATAATGCAATACGGTATATAGTAAACGGCGTGGAATCTCTATAATTCGAAAATTGATACTTGGACATAATGAGTCGAAAGATAAAAAAAAATTCCCAATGACACAACCAGCTAGATTCGTTCGATAACTCGAAATTATCGATAAAAATTTTTCATTCTCGAGCCAATTTTTTTTCTCCTGTTGCGTTTGCCCGCCGTATTATGAATTATAAAATATAAACTGTAAGTCGACGCATCTTACCTAACCGTTCGACCAGAGAGGATATTCTTTTGATTTGATTTCAACATCATTATTGTTATTATCATGGCGTTCGACTGTCGGTGATTCGAGGTTGGAGGAGTTATGAACCGATTTTGAATTGCCGAGTGTTTGAATCACTAAAATGGTCGAGAAGGCAAAAATAATTTAAATTAGGCACTAGAGTTATAGAAAATGTCGATAAATATAAGCACTCGTTATTTTTCCTCTACAAGGAAAATTTACCAATCGTATGTTTTGACCGTTTTGGGAATAATGAGAAACTCGAAATGATTTCCCGTAGAGGAAAAATATCAAGTAGCTGCGTTTGAACAGTTTGAAAAATAACAAGTCGAATAAACGTTAGTTATTATTGAATTCGATTGTTATTTATTGTAATATTTACGTCAGTTACTATAATGATATTAGTGTTATCGGTTGGAAAAGAAAAGAAAAGAAAGCTGTAACCAGCCTAAATACGTACTTATGTTGAAAAATATGCGTGTGAGTAACGCGTGATAATAATTAATATAAATATTATTGTAATCGTTAAATTATAATAATTCAATGCAAAACTAAACGATATGATTGAAACGAACGTAATAGATATTTTTATTATTATTATTATTATTATTATTATTATTATTATCTTTTTTTTTGCTGCGTTTATTTGACTATTATAATATAAAGCTTCAAAAACCTCTACCGAAGAAACGCGTAAATAATAAAAATATGTTTACGTACGACAATGATTCCGCGGTGATCGGGAAAAAAGAGCTAAAATGTGTGTGCATAGACATAGTGAACGATTATGAAGAGTATGTATCGAACGTTAAAAAAAAAGAAAAGATTAAACTACTTAAAATTGCCCAGATTTGAAAACTTTGAAACTTTTGACGATGATGGTTTGGCCGAAAACAATACTTTGACTCTCTACCGAATGCATCGACGAAATGGACCGTTTTCGTTCGAACGGCCGCGATATCTTCGAAGGAACGGGCATTTTCTTCGAATCGCCGCGGGTTCGATCTGACGAGAATAATCGACTATTCGCATCGATATCGTCGACATAATAATAATAAACGATATTTTATTGTGATTATATTATTATGTATTACATCGCAATAGACGTACAACGTTTTCGCGCGTCCGATCGATATACGCGCGTGTATGGTTTATTGTTATGAAATTATGGTAATTATTATCGTTTTCCGTGAACGTCGTGTTTTACGGTTTCGCCATCAGAAACGATTGGACGTATCAAACGTGCCGCTCGGACCGTCTCTCGGAAACGGAATTATAATAACAGCGATAATCGGTTCTTTGTAAATACTTAAACTCAAATCGATCGCATAATAATATGACGACGCAATGTGAAGAGTGTTCGATGACGCGCTGCGTTCTGAACGAAACACTACAACGCGACGGGATTAAAAAGCGGCTCTCTGGGACGCGTAGCTTTTTATTTATTTGTCCGTATGTCGCCGCGGTACATATTATCACGCACTGAGGGGACACCGGCGGCGGCGGCGGTGATGAAAGACCGTTTTAATTGAATGTTCCGGTCTCGGGAACTCGCAGGAATGTATGCGCGTGAAACTGCAGGGTCGAGTGACTGAAGTGCGTTTTGAAACAGGATGCGCTGGATATAATACAACACAATGTTATTATCTCGTGTGCTATATACTATATTACATAAGAGTCGTCTTTTGAATCGTCTCTTTCGACGCAGTGCCTTTTTATCAGGTTTTTTGGTCCGCCGCGACCGCCTTAAATTCGATTCGAAGGACCCGATTTTTTTCATTGCGATGATATCTTTACTTCGAATCGAAGTCCATCCGACGGTTTTCGGTGTATCATATTATTTTAATTGTCTATTATGTTAATCGATTATTATAGATCGACTAATATCTATTGAAATATTTTTAAAAAAAAAACCACCTATAGAAAACAGATTATCGACTGAATAATTATTATAGTGTAATCACAGAACAATAATTGTTCTTGAATTGTTTTTGAAAAATCACGGGAAATTCGCATTCGAGTTTTTCGATGTATTCGTTGGGTACAAGACCGATCGTCCAGACTTCTTTTAGATTCACCGACGATTTGCAAACATTTTTATTTCGGTTTTCTTATCCGTAATCCTCAACAGTATAATATGATATAAGCCGTGTGAGTAATAGTAAAATAGATTTCGTTAGGTATTCAACACAGACGAATCGACGACATCGATTATTTATTTTTTAGCGACACACCTCACACCGCGCGAGACACACAATGACGTAATAATTGTATTGCTCACTCGCATATTTTGAAAATATAATATATATATATTGTTTTTCACGAAATTACTATAAATAATTAATATCGTAATAATATAATTATATGGCCTGACAACGGATAGTTTTAATTTTTTCCTTTAATTATATTTATTTTTTTTTATTTTCTTTTACGGACAATATTATGTTATATAATTCGAACATTACGATGTTTTCGTTGAATTGTTTTTAATTTTCGGTCGTTTTCTTTTATTTATAAATATACAAATCCAGATAACGAAACAACACATTTCGCTTATTTATTTTTTTTTGTTTTTTTTTTTTTTATAATACGATTATTAATTTTCAACACATTAACGAAAGATTATGTTTAAACAATGACACGATTTTAAACGCGTAACGAAAAAAAAAAAATGTGTACATTAAATAAATCAACTCACTTAAAGAAAACTAATAACGTACACTATATTCAAAGCCGTATATAAATATTAAAAAAAACAACGAAAAACAATGCCATTAATAGTCTCGGGATAATCTGATAATTAATTACTGTCATTACCATTGAAATAAAACTCTTGATAAAATACTTAAATAGCTGATTAAAGAAATAAAAAATAAACCAATTTATAATTTATGAGTATGTTGTCCTTTCGCGTTCGTTCCGTTGCCCTTTTATAGACTATTCTGATGGTTTGACATTTGCATAAAACCACTACTGGTAAATTCGTCTTCTATTATTTAGTTTCACTTTTTTCAAAATGTGTCGCAGGACACAATTTTACCGCTTGTTCGCGAATAATTCACACGACAATGAAATGATATAACTTTCGGAAACTCGCGTAGGTTAAGGCGCGCTAAAGAGACGAGAAGCGAAACGAAACTCGATCGTTTCAAAATTCCCTCTCGCATACTACGCGATTCGTCCGAAAATCGAAAAACCAGTCCGTTTAACGACGATCGTCGTTAATATTGATGGCGGTGGTATTTTTTTTCTCTCGTTTTCAATCGGAACGTACCGTCGTGAAAAAAACGAACGAGTACCAACCGGAGAATTCCGACTGCGCGCCTTCATGTATGGGCTTTTTAACGCGTTCGCGGACAATTTGACGAGGACACATTTTCCTTAATCGACTCGGCGCTGTCGCGACGATAATTCCGCCGAGACGCGTATTGTAATCAAATATTCGTTTTTAAATGGCGTTCGGCGCGACTCGTGAACGTGTGAATACAATAGAGAGAGAGAGAGAGAGAGAGATAGAGAAACACAAAACGCCGTCGCCGTCGTGGTTAATAGCGTTTTAATACGACGAGAAAAACGCGTTCGTAGTGGACACGAGCTAATACGACCGCTGGAAACGAGAAACGGAAAGAGCAATGACAATAAAAATATTTTAAATCTAACTGAAAGACCGTCTCGACGATCGGATGCAGCGGCCGGTGTTAAAGGGAATTTCGTCTCGCACAAATTCCGACCGTGTTATTATGTTGTTTAACAAACGACAGCGCCCCGTCGACGACGACGTCTTATTAAAATAATCTACTCGAACGCATAATAATTATTATTATATCATCCGTTGCGGTCTGTCGTCGCGCGCGCGCGCGCGTCGTCGTCGTAGGTATACGAAACCAAATAAATACGCTCCGAGTGTTGTTGTTACGTTATTAACCGCGTGCACACTTTCGTGTTTATACGCGACTCGTCCGCAGAAGGAAGTCGTCGGTCCGATGAATTATATATTGCCCGTTCGATCGCAATTCATTAGATATTATAAACACACGTGATCGATAATAATGCGCGTGTACGCGAGCCCCGTTTCCGCGCGCACGGCACATCTGCGCACGCGACGATCCGCATACCTCCTGGCTCCTTTATATTATTATTAGATATAATCGTGGATATATAATACGCTGGATTCTTATGACGGATCGAGAGGGCAATGCCCCTTTGATTTCATTGTGAATGAGGTTGGAAAAAACAGATTTATATGGTATGGAAAAGGCAACGGTTCGTGTTTTGTTTTGAAAACGGTTCGTGTTCGGAAACAAACGGTTTCAACGCGTTTTTAGAAGACGGGGGAAAAAAACGCCCCTCAGAAAAGGAAAAGTTCAAAACTATTTTTACGATTTTATCATAATATCATACGAAACGCGTCGCGTGTTAAAGAGCTCGTGCGGAGAATCGCAATTTACATCGAAAATTCGACAGTGCTCTTTAGGTACACGTCGTAAATCACATCGTGCGTGTGACACGAATTCGGTTGGAAAAAAAATACTCTATCCGACGAAAGTCAAAAGTCCTAACCTATAATATGAGACTGTTGAAACATACTACAACGTGTTACTTTGAACGAGCTCCGAAACTTTGATTCGATATCGGTAATATATTTATATTGTACAATACATTCGAAACGTTTGTTTTTGAAAGATTTCAAAAACCGTTTACAGTCGGTTTTGAAAATCGTCGATTCACACTTACAGAGAGAGAGAGAGAGATTACGCGTTTAGAGTGCGTCCGTATACGATAATAATGTACGGAATATTTTTCAATACGCTCAGTCCTCGAGTCGTCGAAATATGCTTATATTGTTATAATAATATTAATCGTCATCGTCGTCCGTTAGGCGGTCTGTGTGCTTGTCTCGCCGTAACACGATCTCGACTTTAACGCACCGTCACGGTCGGTCGGACGGCGCCGATGACGACGACGCCGCGCCGTCGTCTGACTAGTATCTCGGCGCGTCGGAGAGCGGAAAAAGAAAACATAATAATATTATATCATACCGCAGGACACCCTACCACACGCGTGATTTTGTATCGTTGTAGTGCGGTCGAAACACGTTAATCGGAACGATGTTTTTCAAAAATCCTTCTCCTCCGAGTCAGCGGGCGCGAACACGTCTTTTCTTTGTGCGCCCCCGGCGGCGTGGACACGTAAGAAAAATCATATTTTTTTGCCAATCGAAGATGAAAATATGTAAATCTCGAGTTTTCGCTTCGTCGCTAATCGTTTTCGGAGACATTGCCTACGCGTGTTTCGCAACCTCGTCGAGCGCGCGCGATAGGTCTAAAAGAAACGCTTAGCAAACGTACTCAAACACTCGTTGAAAATAGATTATTTCGGACGATTTTTCGCGAGCGACCGCAGTTGATACAATAATAACAATATTATAGAGCGGTTGTTCACAGTCTGGTGCGTATTCATTATTGAAATTGCATTCGATAGTTGAACATCGGTCTCGACTGAGTTCACTCGACTTGAGACCGTATACCGATTCAAAACGAAAACAAGTGAATAAAATGTAGAGGTGCGCCGGGAACTGGCGAAAATTACTTTTCAAATATTATCTTTTACGTGAAATGTGCGTAAACACCACAAGTACTTGTACTCGACGTAGTAACAAAATAACAATGTCTCATTGCGAACGCTGTTGCTCGGTCTGTGTGTTCCATAAATTATTCACTGAGCTCGCGATTAAGTCACAAACGTAATTCGACGAAACAGACTTTTTGAAAAACGTACGAGTGAAGTCGATTTATTTGTTTTGTCGGCGGCTCCGGGCGGCGATAACGTTCACACGAGCCGTTTTCTTTTTCGATTTTTCTACAACGGACAAACGAGAGAGAGAGAGCCATCAAAGCCATCAAAACAACTTAATTTTTTAGCCGCACGTTTCAATCGAACTCCGAGTGTAGTAATAGTCGGTTTGGATTTTCACTCGAATATTTATTTGAACACGTTTTTACAGAGTGAAATATATTCTTCGGACCGACGAAAAATAAACCATAAAATATACATTAGTTTTTGAACTCTGGAACGGATATTGAAAATACGAAAATAACGATTCAAATATCATTAATGTTGTCGGTCCTTTCTTGAACGAAAACCAAATTCGCCACTCGTATAATGTGTATACGGGTACCTCTAATTGTGTCAGGCACAATAAGCGATTGTTCGGAATGTCGAATACGTTAATTGCGATTTAACACCGGTCTTTTGGTAAATTGATGTACGTTGAAAAAATATTATCAAAATGGAATATATTTTATAGGTGCACTAGTACGCCCGTATACATTTTTCGTATTTAGTTTTATACTCGATTGTACTGCGGCGACGGCGGCGGCGACAACAGCTGCGTCTCGACGTGAAAACACAATGTATGCGCGCTGGAAAATGTGTTCGCACGAAAGAATTTTAAGGACGCGCGTTTTATTGTTATTATAATATTGTTGTCGGCGGCGGCGGAGGAAAGGTTAGGATACGCTCGCCAGACAAACGTAATTAATACAACGCCGTCGTTAATAAACCGCGCGCACAGTATTAATACGCCGCCGCGCTGATGAAAAGAAAACAATTGCAATCTGTTCGCGCTTAACGAGATCCACGAGACCGGCGTCGCCTCCGAATAAGGACCTCGTTTTCTCGTGCGATCACACCTATACCCGTCGAGCTGTTGCCGTTCGTGCCGAACGGGGAACGAATTGTATTCCACTCATCGGCGGGCAAATTACTCCGATACCCCTCGGTAAATATTCCCAAAATACTGCACTGAAACGCGCGGTTCTTCTGACGCCCATGACTCGACCACGCACAGAATATTCCGCGTTTAAAAATATCAAACGTTTTATTACGATTTTTTGACGCTCCGTCGTCGGGTACGTGGAAAAACGGCCGCACTCGACTATCTCTGCCGAACGGGGTGTAAAAAAGCGACGAGTACGTCTGCTCAGATTTCAAATAAGGGTGGCAATAGTGCGCCGAAAGTTCGTCCGTCCTCGTCGTTGGACGCGGCGAGTAACGAATGTCGTACCGGAGACGATCCTTTTCTTCACCCTGTATGCGTGCATCGTGTACGCGCGCGCGCGCGCACGCCGAATTGACGTTTAATTGACGTAAATTATTATCGAATAAAATCCCCGTGCGGCGGAAGAGGACGCGGCGTTGGCAAAGTCCCGCAGGAAACGTTCGCTGCGGCGGATATTGTACACGCTAACCCCGGCGGCAGGTTTATATTGGACGTAACTAGCTTTGATTAGATAAGACCGAGTACGGGTCGAGTTCCGGTGCCGGCGGTTTGCAGCGCACGTTACACGTCGTACACGACGAAAATAGCGAAAAAAAAAATAAAATAAACGAATAAATAAAAACGGTCACAGCGCGAAACGACCGAGAGCGGTGGGCGATCCTTGTCGGAGAAAAAAAAAACGAAACATATCGCTCGAGAAAAATCACTCGGACGTTTTGAGTCGAACCCGCGGCGAACTCGCGAGTGTCTGAAGGCATTTGACTCGCAGATTGTTTTCGATTATTATCGATCGGGTCGAGTAGCTTTTGATTCTCGCGACCGTCGACAGACTGCCCGTCGATCATATCCAATCGCTCGACCCGGTTTTCTGCAGGTGCTCATTATAAGAGCTTAATCGAATCACAAAAAAGAAAACCGTTTTTCGATTTTACATACTCGACGCAAACACGAAATCTCCCGACCTCGAGGGAAATATTGTGCCACGTATTGTTATTGAAAACTTTGTTTGGACGAGTTAAATATGATAAAACAAACAAAAGGGGAAACGAAAAGCATCGTCGTACAACCTTTGAGGGGCGCGGTCCGCCGTCCGAACTTAAAAACGTATTTCGCGTCCCCTCGCGCATTTCTAGGGCAGACTTGCGAAAATACTATTATTTATGAAAACAAAGAGCCATCGATTGTAATTTATTCGGAACGATTTTGGCCGCGTCGATCGAGTAGGCTTTGATTTCGTCGCAGAAATAATCGTATTATTATTGAACCGCGCGGCGGGAATAATATTTTTCCACGGATCGCGCGTTAACGCGATTACGGTCGGAATAAATTTATCGACGTCGAAACGTAGTAGTATGTTAAACCGTCAGAACGTTATCCCGACAAAATTTCCGCCCATTAAACGTCCCGCGAGACCGCGCCGAGCTCTTTTTCGTCCGCGGCGCGGCGGCGCGCGTGAAACAACACTGTAAATCCTCGTGGACCGTTGCCAACGTTTTAGCCTGCGGTTTGCTCCGCCACGCCGTTTCGTGCAACAGAATCTTAAAAGCACTGATATATTGTTATCGTTTTATATACGCGCGCGGACGAGCAGTTGCCGCGATCGCTTGGCCGAGACTCCGTTCTTTAACCGTATTCCGGGGGCGCGGAGTCCGTAGCTCTTCTCGACATTTCAAAAGTGCTTCGAAAACTGTGAGAAACTCTGAAATTGATTTTTATTTTAAGAACACGCGACAATCGAAAATTTAGAATCAAATTTATCATTTACATTCGCATTAATTTGTTTCATTAGCACATTGTCGTGTGTTCTATGAATTGTGTAAAATCAAACACAAATGGTGCGTGTTATGTGTATTGCAATATGAATTGTCTACTCGTTGAGATTCGAAATAAAATATAAATTTGCCGACTGTGAAAAGAAAAATACTCAGATAAATATCGTTTTATGTAAGTTTTCATAAAATATATTTTACATTCGAGAATGTGTCTTATTTTTAATCCAGGTTCAGAACGGGTGTAACTACGGAAAAGAAGACTTTCTGATAAAATATCTCAATGTTGTCTCAGCCATGATCAATTATTGTAGTTTTCATTTATAATTCCAATACGACTTTATAACGAGTAATACGAATAGGTTGGCGAAAATGTAATGTTTTTTTTTTTATTGCACACAATGTGATTTATTAATTAACATAATAATTATTCGTTTAAGTATTTTAAATTGAAATTTAATAATACGTTTTAACCTATCATGAAACGTACAAACACGTTGACACGTGTCTGACAAAGGCGAATTTTATATTACGATTGAATGCGACTTTATATCTTACGAAAACGAACCGTCTACGTAGTCCGCGATCCTGTTGTGATTCGGCGAAGGAACAGTGACGGCGAGTCGTTTTCCCCTCAGAGTTCGAGATCGGCTCTCGTCGACAGATGGATTAATTAAACTAACGAGTATAAAATGGCATGAAAGTCCGACTCCGACGAATTATTACTTTGCACGCGCCCTTTGAATAATATTCCGTCGACGACGTCGTTATTACTATTGCAACGGATTTACGCGTTAATTTATTTTACGACGGAAACCGCACAATGGCTACTTAAATTTCAAATTTTCCGCACAGGATACGAACAATAGTGAATTGGTAATGGCGTGCGCGTCAGTGCGAACCGATTGAATTGTTTTCCGTACGATGCGAATTCGGTCGAAAAACAAATCATGTAATAACGGTCTGAAACGATCGCGATCGGAAACCGCACGTCGAATTTTTGAAAACGCTAAAAAAAAAACCGCGAACATCGCATATTCCAACGGACCGAAATCGTAGGTTTTCCACGAATAGAATTATGTTTTCCAATCGATCCTGCGCACAAAGGTCCGGCGCGAAGCGAATCTCTACGTTAGGGGTGTCGTTTAGGGGAAAGCCACAAGAGCCGTGTCCCCCCCCCCTTGGGATATTTTAAAAACTATTTTACTTAAGCATAGGTAACGGATAAAATTAATTAAAAAACCGTGTAATATTTCGAACGATTTAGAAAAACGGACGAAAATTTACCGGAAAAAAAAAATAGCAACATTTATGGATTACTGGTATTGTGACAAAATCGAATAAAAACAGTCGTGGAAACTTGAAAACTTCTCCGAAATATTTAGTATTACTCTAGTGTTGGTAAAAAGTCGTAACTTTTGCGTAGGTAGATTACCGAGAAAACAACATAAATATCGAGCGCGCGCGATTTGACTACGATAAAACCATTTTTAAAAAATCACTTTAAACTGCGACTTTCAATCAATCAATGCCCCGCTCTATCGTTTTCGCAGCCCTAAATTCCACTCTAACCGAACGCGACCGATTCGAAATTTCTCGAGCGTTTACTCGAAACGTACAGTTTAGTTAGTCTACACGGAGTTATTGATATATCGCGGCGGCCGACTAACCGTAATAACACAATGCAAACATAAAAAAAAAAAAAAAACAATATTCACGGAAGAAGCGAGGTCAGGGTCTGTAATGACATAATTATTTTAAAAAAAAAAACTCTATTGTCGGAAAATAATAAGTATAATATTATTATCTAATGCGGACTGCCTAAAGAAAAAAAAAACCGAAGAAAAAAAACCGTTTCTTATGCGCCGCGTAAAACCGACTTGTCGTGTCGAAAACTGCGCGTAACCCCAGACGACCATTATAATAATGTGACATTATGGTAATATAATAATTGTCGTGTGGAAAGAAAACCGAAAAAAAAAAAAAACTCGATGATATCGTGTTATTTGCCGAACCGTTTTTGCCGAGACCGCAACGGGGAGGGACGCTTTTACGGACGCGCAGTTCGTACGTGCGCGTGCACGTCGTCGTCGAGGAGTCGTACCCGTTCGATTGAAACGTCGGTCACGTTTCGCAACGCTGTTTGACGAACTTTGCCACGTTTCCCCGACATCGATTACATTATATATAATATATTATATATTGTACTTGCGGCGATGCATTTACTTGCCCCCGCGCAGTTATTACAACAATATTGTACAATTATTGTTTATCGTGTACACACATGGTATACGAGAAAAACGACGAATAACAATCGTAGACCACATACAACGACGACAATAATAATAAAATATAATACGCCGTAATACCGTGTACTTGAATACATAAAAATAACAACGACGATAATAATATAATGGCGTTGTGATGTGTGCGGTTATAAATTAATATATTCCGACTCCGTATCTCGGATTCGTTTCCAGAATTAAACGATCGCGTTTCAGTCGGTATAATATTATATTATTATGTATAGTTCCCCCCGCCTTCGCGCAGTAAAAGAAAATCCGTCGCGCACATTTGTTTTATTTATTATTATTCGTCCGTCGTTATCGAGGTACGACACGATTGTTTTTCACTCGTCTCGTGCCAAACGTTTGGTTCGTCTATTCGAGTACTTACAACCGCAGGGGTTCGGTACAAAAGCGAGCGTGTAAAAAAACCGAGTTTGACAAAAAATAACGATACACGGAAATTCCACGCATGTTCCGGACAATTTTAAATAGGTTCGGATTTTCGATGTTTTCATAGCTCTGCGTGCTCGTGTCTCGTATTGTTGCCCATCGTCATCCGTATCTCTCAGAGAATGATTTCAAACTGCGAGCCCACTCCGTTCGTGCGATTAAACTTACGAATCACGATTCCGTTGATGTTCGATCGTTTTAATCGACATGTTCGCGTACATCGTCCACCTATTCATATCTTACACGTCACTTATAGTTGCGCAGTGGGTAAACCGTATCACGATTTCGAGGATATATTTTATTCGAAACGTTCCCGCGGTACTACTGTGCGGCGTTTCAATATTTCTTTCAATTAAAATGTCATCGCGAAAAATCCGACCGGAGATAATACGGCAGTTCGTTATGACAATCGCCATAAAGTTAAACACGTTGTGATAGGTTACATTTTGTTGTCCGATGATCTTGCAAAGTTTCCAGTAACCGAGGAAGTTCGTTCGGTGAAAGCATTTTGTAAAGTGTTCGTCATGTCATTTGTTTTTCTTCTCGCGCACAATCGCATTCACTTATTGTGCGTTTATTTATGTAACAAATTGTGTAATAAAAACGAGACCTTAAAAAAAATGTGTCTAGACAACGTGACAAAAAAATCGAATGGAAATTCCAATCGGACGCCTGATTTCGTAAAACCGTATTTTATATCTTTTAGATTTTCATCTTGTAGTTTCATACGCCACCGTATTTGTTGTAAATTTTCATAGTAATTTATATTTTAATTTTGAGTTTTCGTTACATTTGAAAAACAACTTTCTTTCGCTTATTGTAATATTATAACTTTCATCCTCGATACCGTGTAAAGTAGGCAAAAAAATAATAGATTTAAAGTTAAATTAACGTTTGACTTGATTGCGAATTTGACTGTCGTTTGGCGCAAACGTCTATTTAGTTTAAACCGTCGACTCGATGAAAAAAAAAAAAAATCAAAAGAAACTACGAACTACGAAACCGAATAAAAAAAAATACCGTCGACTTGCCCGACTTTGACTGTACGTTATTACATAGCTACATGTATACGATCTGTCGGTTGTGATAATATTATTTGATCAAGTTATTATATTACATATAATATACCTGTGCTGTACCGACTGCAACGACACAAAATATGCCTACGCGGAAAAAAAAAAACACGACTCTATTCGAATCGAATATTCGTAGTCTATTAGGAAGTAGCTGTTTTGGATTCTCTCGCTTATCGCACTCGTGTTTTTTCCCCGTAGCCGTTGTTTTTTCGCCGTCGGTTTGAATATTGATGACGACGTGTACAGCGCCCGTCTCGCATGCAAAAATACACATACGATTGTATACCAACACACACACACACACGGGGCATAGTAATTCCATACCATATACTCTACGCAATACGTGGAAAATACACGATACGCTCGCACATAGGTGAGCATAGTGCAGAAAATAATGTATACGCATACGTTATAATATACGTTATATTATTGTGCACTCCGAGAGTGAAACGATTAATATTTAAACTGCGATCGATAAGGTTGCCACGACCGCCGGAGCCTATTTATGGGCGCGGTGCCCACACGACCATAATATCGTAACGCGGTGTCGTATTCGCCGGCGTCCGAACTGCGGCGTGCGCTCGGGCGTGCAGCTGCCGCCGTTGCGATATTATTGAAAGTGGCGTTAAGGACACGACGGCGACAACGACGACGACGACGACGACGACGGTCGCCGCGGGTTTCCGCAGTCCGCAGCTAAGGACCGTCGCCGTCGCCGCGTAAAGACACACGCTGCGCTCGACACAGGGTGTGCATTCGAGGGATCTCGGGCAGGTTTTCGGAGAGCGGATTTTCACTTGCCTGCCGATGACGTTATCTCGGCGATTTTTCGAATGCGACAAGTATATTGTTTTTGTCGTAGTTTCGTGATAAAACGCTGCACAAAAATAACATTTGACATCCCCGTTCTCCACTTGATCGCGCGCCTGCACGCAAAACACCCTGTGTACATACCACTCGCCTGACATCACAATAATGTGCGGTGCAGCTGCGGGTGCACGTCATTGTATGTAAAATGCAACGTCCAGCGCGTTATTGCGACCGCCGCCGCTGCACTCGGCCAATAAACGTATCGCCTATAAAATACAAAATACTGTATCGTGTGCGCGACGTGTTCTTTGCCGCGTGACGACGTGGCAACGTCGTATAACGCGCGCGGATTTATGTAACTATCGAAAACCATATAGTATTACAATCGTTTGATATTTAATGTGTATCGTTCGATCTGCCGTAACACTATACATTGTCGTCCGTCGTTTCCAACTATACCGCGATTCGGTAAGTCGAGCAAAGAGAGCGTGGTCGAGCGATCGGGGTAGGGGGGGTGTGGACCGGTGGTGGATCTAGGAAATTTTTTATTCGAGGGTTGAAGGGCCCAAAATTTTGAAAATCGATTTTGTAAGCACAATAGGTATTTAGCATTTTGCGGTCGAGATTATCATAACACATATTATAATGTTACAACTCCGAATATATAGGTAGTTAGGGCCGCCTCATATCGCCACCGATTTGAACCCGTCTCCCATTAATCTATTGGAAACCGCGATAAGGATATTCTCACTCTCATCAAAAGATAATAAAAAAAAAAACGCAGTCCTTTTCCTTCCCTATGAAATGAAAGTATTTTTCATTCAGCACGTTGACTACCGATCGTCTACTATACCTCGTCGGGGAACGGATTTAATTAGTAAATGTATAATAATATATTTATTTGAACGAGTTAGTGGAAATCTGTTAAGGAATATTATGCTGATTTAAAATTGTTTCAACTAAAACAACGTCGACTTTATATTATTCGTATTTGCCGGTTTTTTCGCTATATTTCCTTAATTTTATTATTGTTTATTATTATTTTTTGTACGATTTTACATATATTTGAAATTTTATAAAACGCGCATTTTTTTCATTTTTTTTTTTTACTCGATATTTTCAAAATAACCGTGTCGAATAACATTCTGGAATAAGAACTATTTCAGAATTATTTAGCGTTCAATAAATTTAACAGATAGTAGTAGGTATTATAGGAATACGCAAATTATACCGATCGAATTACTATTTTAAGTCGTCATATAATCAAACAAAAACGATATTGGAAACGACGGGCTAATTATTATGATCAATATTTACGTTATCATATTATATTAAAATAAATATATTATCGTCGAATTTCAAGACAATTAAAAAACTTTCTTTTTTTTTGCGCGTTCAAAACATGAATTTTTAATAGGTGACATAATATTTCAAAGACATTTTTGTTCCAATAAATCCAATTTTTTATACAGCGCAATAATATCAGTCGAAGTCGAGCAGACATCGTGAATTCAACGTGAATTAAATCGTGAACTTTGTCAAGGTGTTTTTCGATATCATATCATGTTTTTCGACTGTTTTTAGTAAGACCGAGACAAATAAAATCGCCACGTTTTTTTTTACGGCTGGACGATCATCATCGTTATAGTAAATACGGAGGCGCCACAAACAACCGCAGAATAAGACATTAATACCGAATTAGCCGAGAAACCAGAAAACTCGACTGAGTTATTTTAATCGCCTAAATATTGTAAAAACGAACAATAGCTTCCCCCCCCCCGCGCACGTACCCGCTTTTGAAAATTCCTCAGCACGCCGCGCCGTCGGTCGGGCGAAATACATTACAGGCGCCGCGACGTCGGACGTTTGGAATAGAAAACGATACAATCGACGGGCTCGGGTGTTCAAACCATAGGGGTATTTCAAACGTTAAACGCGAATTAGCAAATAGAATACAGAATAGTAGTTATTTTAACGTGCGTCGAAAAAACGAAAAGACAAAAAGTATTTCGATTCAATTTTAATATACCGTGCTAATAGGCTTTTCAAACGTGTCTCGTCCGACGACGACGCCTGCAAACGACGAAGAATCGCCGAGACAATTTAATAATAATTAACATAATATAATGTTCGTCCGAAAGAGAAACTCGCGTCGAGTCCAACGTGTTCCTATCGCAATCGCATACGAATACGTATTATTATACTTTTTTAATCGCTCGTTTTGTGTGTGTAAACCGTGCGCGCGCGCTTATCGTACGACAATCGATTTCTAAGAAATGGGTTCCGAAGAAAAGAAAATCGCTCTGAAACCACATCGCAAAAATACCATTCCACGAGCATAATATCTCGGCACGTGTGTTCGAATTTAACTACTAACCGGTAAGCAGAGCCGCGCGTAGATAAAAAAAAAATTGAACTAATCATACGAGTATCTAGACGAAATTAAAATAAAAAAGCTATCCGGGAAAAGATAGATGTAATACGAATTTTAAATCGCTTCGATAATTATTGTAAAATTACATTTTCCAGGTAGAAATCTAAACGCATGCGAATTTATTCATTTTTTATTTCTTATTTTCATCCGTACAATATCGATTATTCGACAGCCCGTCGGTATATTCGAGAACTATGTCTGCACGGTTCTACGAACCAAAACCGTAAACAATATTTTATGAAATGCGCCGCACTGCCGAGAAAATAGCGTGCCGTATTTTCAAGAGCGAATTCGTTAAAGACTTAGATGCCGTATCGATTCGATAAAATAAATATTAATTGTACGACAAATGTCGAATTTAGAGTGTTATTTTATTCGTATTCAATTTGCGTAGTGAATATTAACAAAACAACTGGTTGGTCGCGCGGTAACGAAACAATATTTTATCGCACGAACCTAATTTAATGGGGAAAAAACAAGCGAATTCGGTTATACCTACATAATATTATCTAGACGAGAGATGCACTAATCGACTATAGGTAATAAATTGATTTAGTAAACTCAATCTGTCGCGCGACACGTAGTAATGTGAGTATTACCTGCTGTCTGTAAATCGCGATCGTTTCGACGAGATTCAATCGGCCCGATTAAGAGTTTTCGAATTTCTGCCCGGGCGAACGTGGCGGCAGCTAGTGGCGGCCCTTGTTCGAGCGTCGAGTCGTAGAATAAGTACAGCGACGAAAATTTGTAACAGAGTAGGCTGAAAATTGTAAAAAAAAAACCCCTATATATAGTCTGCAAAAACTCGTTGGCTTCGCGAAACACGTCTGCTTTTTAATCAGTCAACACGAGCATCGGAGCGTTTTTTTAAATTTATTTACGCGGAACTACGGGTTCTGCGAAAACGAGAGAAACAAACGCACGCGAAAATCCGTAGAAATTATAAATCCTACCCGAATAAGGACGAAGACTCCCCCTCGAGCAAAACAAAGCAAAAGTGATATGGTTTCTCGTCGAACGGGTCCTGTTCGCGAGCGTAATTGCCCCGGAGCACCGAAGCTCTCGAGTCCCGCCGACGATCACGAGGAGTAGTCGCGCCGAACGTTTACGATTTTCGTTTTATTTTAAATCGAAAACGAGCGAGCGCGTTGTTTTCGAGTGCACAAATATTATCATCGCGTGTTTTGCGAATCAGTAGAAACGACGAAACACCGACATCGCGCGTTCGCGTGCATCAGAAGTTGACCTTTGTGTTCGCGACGGAAACACGCGTTCGCACGCATATTATAATATAAAGACGTCGTTTGTATTAAAACGTTTGTGTCGGCGGCGATTTTTTTGAAACGCAATTCTATATAATCGGCTCTTTGCCGCGAACGGTGTAAACGAGGCGGCGGCGGCAGAGCGAATCATTAACGCGCGGCGTGTGTGTGTGTGTTGTACGCGTTTTATTTCGATCTCGAGGCGATATCCCGAGAACATAACGTAGAATGTACGTAGACGGAAAAGAAAACAAACCGAAGACGATAATAATGACGTTATTATATCGCATTTTAACCTGACCGACACAATAATACGTATAATTAAAGTCGTTTCGACTCGACCAATTTCGGGCGTCCGTAAGACGTTTCGCGTATGATGTACAAGCTAATTTATCTCTGAAAATCGAAAATATAATTTAGAAATAGTCAACGACTTACGGTATCGTATTTTTCAATCGCGATACGGAATCTGAAATCATTATATTGTTCTTCGAAACTCTACGTTCGTAGAGTAGGGTTCGTTTTTCATTTTTCGTTTAGTATGCAGAAATAGATTGTTTTGAAACGATGAAAATCATTGGACATGTTCATTTGAAACGTACACTTCCTAAAACTGTATATCGTAGTGCAAGCAACGGTTCGGCCAGTCGTATAGGCACGCCGGGCCGTCGGATAAAGTTTAGTTTTCCGAGGAGAAAAGCGCGAGAAAAAAGTCGTATGTTTACTGCGAGAAATCCAATGTTCTGCGAAGCCGGCCGGTACAAGAACAGAATATATAACACGAGACGGGAGGAATATTACGCGATGTTGTCGCGTACGCGCGCGGAGGAGCCGGAGGAAATAAACGACGGGGTTACGTTGCGCACTGCAGGACGCGGCGTTGTTGTTGTTGTTTCTGTACGCAATAATATATAATACCTGCCGCCTGCGTTCGTTATTATTATGTTTTTATACACGTGATATAATATATCCTATGTGGACCACGGTCTATCCGGTTTCTCGTGTGGTATTACGTACAATAATACTCATAACGGCCGACTCGACCGGTTTGCAGAGAGAGAGAGACTCGCGGGCAGAGAGGGGATCCGAATTTCGGTCGGCAAAAGGAGCGACGTTCAAGTCTCCCGCGCCGTCCGTCCGGTCGTTAAAAAATATTGGCAACGATCGTCGATTCGTTTCGTTTTCGCCATTGTGTGTTGTGTACCCACGACGACGAGTCCTCCGGTTTATTGCCCTCCCCTGCCCGTTTCGCACGCCAAAAATCACGACGCATTCCTGGGAGACGTTTTTTTCCCCCTCTCATAACCGCGCGAGACGTGGTTTTTTTTCCACTTCCAAGCATAGGTATCGGCCGCATAATATTCTTCCGATTTTCGTCGTTCTTCTGTTGCCTTTTTTTTTCCATCTCCGAGGCACGTCCGTCGCTCGCGAAAAGTCACGCGGGCTCGCCTACAATAATACGTCACAATCGGCGCCCGCGGTCCCGCGACACAAGGCCTACGCGGGAATATAGAATCATACTTTTCCTAAACGTTTGTCCATTCGTTCCGTTCGTGCAAACGAATCTGTGGTGAAAAAAAATACGAACGTTTATTTAAATCCGCGAGCGTGCGGTTCGATTCGTACCGATCGGTTGGCGTTTAATACGTCGCGTCGGATAATTTCCTGGGAAAAATTTCGCCATAAATCGACGACGGCGAAAACGATTGTATATTTTGAGGAGCTCGCGTAAAAACCTGCCCAGGGCCATGCGAAACCACCTTCCGCCGTCGTCGTCGGTTGTAACAATATTACGTACGATGTTATTGGCTCTCTCTCTCGAACGGTTCTCGAGTTATACGATAACTCCACAAAACGGTTTTGGATTTCCGCGTTGTACCGCTCATCATATCGTCGATCACGAAAACAGAGACGTTTCAAAATGGATATTTTGACGAATTTCGCATTCCGACCGAAGCGATAAAAAATGTCGCATTGATTTTACTATGGATGCGTGTGTGCGTGTGTTTTCTAACGTGTCTGATGTCATCACGTCGTCGACCAGAAATGACGATTGTTCCTATCATCAACTTCGTATATGATTTCCTGCAACGAATGTAGAGGGGGTTAATATTTCAACATTTCCGACAATCGAAAAAAAACCGCAGACAAACTGCGAAACGTATGGATTGTAGTATTTTTAGTAATACATTTCAATCGTAATTTTTTTCATCGAAAAAAAAAAGAAAAAGAAATTATAGAGACTCGATATTTTCATTAAATATTTATGTTTCCGTTCTCTAGAGACGATCAAAATGTTAAATAATTTAGATTCTTTTAAAAAATTATTTTCGTCATACAATGATTGTAACTCGTATTTGGTATTTTTCGGTTTAAATGTTTATTTTTTTTTTTTCTAACATTTTTTTACGGTTTTACAATTTAAGATTTCAATTATTTTCGCATCAGTCTATAAAAACATAATATGTTTGGTCACTTGCGTTGCCCAATCGTACAATAATTTTTTAACGTCGTATGATCGTTGAAAAAAAAAAAAAAACAATAATAAAATAATATTAATGGTTTAATTTTTTTTGTTCTCTGCGGACGTCAAATATTTTATCATAATTTAAGTACAGCAACGGACCTAATGCTTATTTTAGAATCCAAACGATGAATTTAAAAGTGGAAATAAAACTCGAAACACTCTATAAAAAGTTATCCGCGATATTTTCAAAAAAAAAAAAAAAATGTTTGCAGAAATAATAATATACGGCCGCAGAGGTATTTTTTCGGCGTATAAAATGTATTTAGATAAAAAAACTCACCAGAAATTTCGAATCGTAGTCGCAACTCTTTTCTCGATGAAAGTCACATTTTTCGATCCCGTATAAATATCGTTATTATTTGTCGTTCGAGTATTTGAAGTAGACTACACGGTTTTCATATTCGGACAATAGTTTTGTGTTTATCGCTTCAGGCTTGTCATTCGTTTGAAATAATAATAACCAGTTGAGAAGAAGCTAGTTGTTTTTTTTTTCTGATCGAAAACAAACAGGACGCAATAGTAAGTTGTCCTGCTTTTCTCGGCAGTCTCGACTTTGTTCACAGCTTTTTTCTCGCCAAAAAGTACTTATTCTTAGCAATGTTTTTCGATTTTATTTTATTTCTATTTTTATTCAAACGTATAATTATTGACGATTTCTCTGCTTTATCATTTGCATCGTAACGATAATAATTAATAATAATCATCATAGATTCTACGCGAATGCCATTGTGCATAACAATACTCGGCAACGTTTTCGGAGGCGATCCGAAAGAAATAAAAATCGGTCTCTCACAAATGGATTCCAGACGCGACCGTAACAGTGGTTGAGGCGGCGGCGGACTGAAATCGAATTTGGCTTACATAAATTGACAACTGTAAATTGTTTGTGTATGCGATCGTGTAATCAATCCAAGTCCAACGGTCTTGAGAAACGTTGAATCCGAATTATGCATAGGTTTTCAAGTTTCCTCCCCTCGATGGGAATTATTATAATTTGCCCTTTGAAGTTATTATATTTCGAGTCCGGTCCACAGACGTATTAATAAACTATATGATTGTGGTAAACAAATAGTAATTTTATAAACTATAATACGTCTGTACGGTCCGAACAGCCGGCACAGAATAGTATTTCCGAGAATACCTACTCGCTTCGGCGGCAACTTTCGCGGAGCGAGACCGCACGACCAACCGGTACGTCCTGTGCGCGCGCACCGCGTAAAATCGGATAGCTCATTGGCACGCGATTGTCGTAATCGGTTGTTTTTTTTTATGTTTTTTTTTGTTTTCTTCGAAAAAAACACATCGGCACACGCGCCGTCGATTACGTCACGAATCGTGACGCACCCGAGTATGGCGTAACGGATCCGGCGGAACGCGATTTACGTAACGCTCGACCTTTTTCGAGACGCGAGCGCAATAATAATACGTCCGCGAGTTCGCGTCACGTCTCCGTTTTTGAAAATACGAGTTCGAACCCACCCCGGGTAAAAAGAAAACTTGCTCCGGAAGGGGTTACACTCGACCGCCCAGCACCCGCGAACTCGCAACCGCGACGTGTGTTAATTTATTAACACGAGACGTAAAAAATAAAAAATTTAACCTAATATACCACCTACTAGTCATATACTCCGTTCGCGGAAATCTTCTGAAAACATAACGCCATTCGATATGGATTCAAATATTATTTCATGTTATTACGACATGGGTTGGGATAGGATATCGGCGTTGTGTAAAGCAACGTAAACATTGCTCGACCCGTAAAATCTATTCAACGTTTTATTTTCGTAAATAAAGTTACCTTTCGCATAGAGTCGAATTTTTAAAAGTCACGATGTGTATAGTTAAAGATATTATGTAATATTCAGACGAATATCGCTATTTTCTCACGTTTATTGTAGAACAGGCATGTCAAACTCAAATTATCAGGTGGGCCAAATATATTGGAAAGTTTACTATTTGGGCCGCACATAAAAATTTAGCGAAAAAATAAATATTTTGTATACATTTTTCAATTGTATTCTTTATGTTTACGAATACAGCAATTACAACTATAAATTAAAAAACTAAACCATCATTAATCCAGACCTTATTCGATTATAGTTTATCAGAAGATAAGACAGTATAATAATGTATACCAAATAAACCATTCTCTAAGAATCTAAAATAGTCATTACACGACATTAATATTTTCTTTTTTGCACATTAATATCGATAGCCGCGGGCCACAAAAAAATGAGCCGCGTGTTTGACATGCCTGTTGTAGAACAACGTTCGCAAATGATATTACGCTGCGTTCGCCGTTGACTGCCACTTCTCTATTAACATAATATGCCATTTTACACTTGATTCGAATAACGCGACGAAACCTCAAAATCTACGGGCTCGCACGCACGCGAGTCGTCATCGACGGCGATCGATACGCGAAAACGATATATTATGTATAATAATAATAATAATAGTGACGATAACAACGCCCGGTGTTCGTTTGACCGGGGGGGAGCGAAAAGTCTCGAATTCCCTTATCTATTTCACGAGTGAATTGCCGCGACACCGTCTCACGGGTATACTGTTTATGTTCTTAAGGGACGTTCGATTTCGTATCGTATAATATGTACCGCACACAATCTCGTTTCGTTTCGCATCGACGACGACCAGTGCGACGACGCTCGCGCGGACAGACGCGTTTTTCATAAATCACAACGGTGTAATAATAGTAATATGTTTCGTGTACGTGCGACCGAGTAATACTATCGAAATCGAGGTAAAGCCGGTAGTAGTGCGTCCGGGGGAAGATTATATCGGGAGAGGCGGATTCTTAAGAGAATATTCGTACGAATTTAGGAAAACAATATTGATCGCCGCCGCGCCGTCCGTATGACGATTAATATATATTTTATAAAATGTTTTGAGAGCGAATTTTCATTCCGGAAAAGCGAGAGATTATTTTATAACACGCGCGGTTTAATGTCGGACCAGTGTTGTTGTAGAATTTTACCGCCGACGACGCAAAACACAACGATATTACAATCGCGACGCGTTTATGATGTTTGTTTTTTTTTTTTTTTATAGTTATTCGGAAATTTCCAAGATGACACGTACGCACATTGCGTAGGTATAGTGTTACTTCCTTTGACGAATTTTTTTTATTCGGTCGTGAAAAAAATAAAACTCGTAATCATACTCGGAAAACATTCCGTCGTGACTCTATAATTATGCGTATTGTTGGCGATAAAACGAACGGTCTATTTATTTTTTATTTTTTTTTTTTTCAATAGGTAATAGAATTCCTAAACGGCACGAAAATAGCCGAAAAAACTTACGCCGCAGGACTACGATCGAGTTCGAACAACATTATTACAATTATACGATCAGCGATTATTATAATGACTACATAGTCCATATCAATAAATGTATAGGATTCGGTGACTTTTGCGTTTTTCTCCAATACAATCCTTCGAATCCCATAGCTATGTTAAATAACTCATTTCATGCTTTATAGATTCGGAATTTAATTTCGCATGTTTACGCAATGTTTTTGGCCTTGAAAAGTCAAAAATTGCTTGGAAAAAAAACCCGAAATAAAAAGTAGTTATCGTCATTCGTATTGAAACATATTTTAATTGGGAAAACGTCGTCGTCTAAAATACAGACAAAAAGTCAACAATATTCTAGAGGCGCTTTACCATAACTAAGTATAAAATGACATGAAAAATCATTTGTGAAAGACATCACAAACTTCGCCTGCAATAAGTTTATGACACATTCTCAATATTATCGTTTACTTTTTTTGTTTTGCGTTTAAAGAAAAAATTAAGTCGTACATTTCACATAATATTATAAGAAGTCGCTAAGAAATTTGATTTGATTTAGTCGGAATTCTTCGCGTTTGTGTAAAAATAATTGAAAATATTTTCAGGAACCGATAAGTTTTCCCGGACCTAAATCTCTCGATGTCGATGTGCCTTGTTTAAAAGAGGAAAATTGAAAAAAAGACAAAAGACCGCGCGTAAACAATTTAAATCGACGAAAATTATAGGGAAAAAAAATACGAGTACCGTCAAAAAAAGCAACGTAAAATCGACTTGATAACTGTCGAAAACCGCAGAGAACGTCAAAATGAAAATAAACTAAGAAAACGGAACAATTTCACAATCGAATCCGTCGGTACCCGCCGATTTAAACGTCGCTTAGAAAAAAGAAAAAACAACGCTTTTCATTGCGAATTCGCGAATTCGTGCGATCGAATATAATTAGTCATAAAATAATCGCGTTCGTTTTCAAACTACGACCGCAATATAAATCCGACGACGCGTCCGTATACGGCGGCGCATGTGAAATAGGGTATTCGCCAATTGTTATAATCCGAGAGTGCGAACGCGACGAGCCGTAATTGAATCGCGCGTTCGCCGAACCGAACAATTATTATTAAATTCATAATATTCAATTCGCGGAATCAAACGTCGTCGTTTTTTTTTTTTCACTGCCCCCCCGACACCGCCCGCGTTATTACATTGTTCGAGTAACGGGTCCGCGCACCGAACATTGAAATGTTGTCGGTTTTTTAATTCTCCCACGAGCCGAATACGACAAAACAGCCAAACGATATTAATAATATAACACGCGTATAACGACGTTATGTCATAAGTCTACCTTTGCCGAATGATAATTTCCGGCTCGCGGCGGCGGCGCGTTTCGTCCGAACGTGTTTTGGATTCGAGCTCGTGTAATGTCGTGTTGCCGGCACGACGATATCACTCTGCAAACCCCTTCCCCGCGTCGCCGTCATGTCGCACGCAGGAATTCGTAGTGTGCGGTTTATATTATATTAAATACGTGTAGCGTCGTTGTGTACATGTACACAGGAAATGTGTTTATTGTCTCCGGCGGTCGTATAAATTCTTTTCGTTTTCTAGCGGGATTCGCGGACGTGACGGCTTTTGTAAAAACCTTCGTCCTCGGCACTACGCATGTACATTGTTGTTGTAGCACCACCACTCGAGAGAGTTTCGGAGGGTCCTGCCGAAACACGTTGTTATATTATCGTGTCGAATGGAAACTGACGACTTGGGCTCGTCGTCGATTTATTATTTTCGATTATTACGGCAATCCGAGTGACTTATTTTATTTTCTAGGACGTTTAGAAGCCGTTTTTGTTGTTGTTGTAATTTCCAGATCGTTTTCAACCGTTTTTCACTGACTGGGAGAATTCTTTTACGATTTTCCGACGTACACGTGTACCGTAAATACCATGTACGTATTATGATCATATTATTATCAATTCAATGATATTTTCAATTGATTCGGGCGAAAAGCTGATGTTTCGAAGGAATTTTATACGAGGTTTTTCAGGACGTCCTACTCGTGACGTAGGAGGAAGGATAAATTTCAGACTCTAGTTCGATACACGCAGGATCGCGTTTGATTTCTGGCTAGATATCTTTAACGACCGCCACGAAATGATTTGGCGAAAACATATCATTCTCTGTATCACAAAACTTGCGTATCGTAAAACGTAATTATTGAAAAATATCCACTTTCATTCGTAATAATATTATTACGTTGACGTGATCTTAGCTACATCGGGCTGTATAGTATAATTTAGAAGAAAAAAACGAGCTTTGAAAGGAAGAAAACGTTCTGATATTATAATGTGGTGTATTTTTGTTCTCTTATAGGTTACACACGTTTTTGTACACATCTTCCCTTATTTGTAAACGTATATTATTTTTTAAACGTTTTTATTTTCAATTAAAACCAGTAAAGAAACTTGGTGATTTACGCTATAGACAATATTTCATATTAGTCTGCGCGCCGAAGGATATGATGACATGTAATAATTACTGTCTGAAATAAATAAACGATATAATTATTTAGAATATCGTCCGATGTTTTTTTTTTTTTTTTTTGTCGAAGTCTTTACTAAAATGCTGTTTGCGACAAAAGAAAATCAAAGTGATCGAGCGATTCGCCGCCCCTCAAAATGTACTCACTCGGCCTGCCGCTAGACGCGTATAATATACGTATATCGTCCTGTTTGACCGGTCTCCGGCTCTAAAAATACCTGTTGGATTCTTTTTTTTTCTTTTTTTTTTGTTAAATGCGTCTCGAATCGTGATGCCCGTGATCCTTACGCGACGTTCGTTTAATATTATGTATATGCCGTTGCCGCGCAGGTGCACCCGGTGGTGGCGAACGCGATTGCTGTCGGCGAAAAAAAGAAAAGAAATGTAAAACGAATCGATATAAATCATTGATGGGTATTGTTATTTTTAAAAGGGTCCCCCCCGTGACTTTTTATTGCGTGTACGGTCGACCGGCTACCTGAGATTTAATCCCCGACACTCGGTGGCTGCGGCGACCGTCCGGTCACTCCGCCCTCTCCGGCACACGCATCCACGGAGAGTGCTAAACAACGCCTCCGTTGTACGACGTCACCGCATATGATCGGTGGCAAACTTCTGTTCGGGCGACTATAGGCATCTGCTGTTATCGGTATATTCGTTACGTTAAAATATGAAATAAATATGACCTAACCGATATGAGTTCGAGGCGAGTGTAACTAAAAGGACCGCAACTATGGCAGACGAAAATGTTATTTTGGTTTACCGTTTTTTTAGTTTCGTCTTACAAAATGTTATGTCCCTCCAGCGTTTCCTTTTCTGATTTCGGTCCGAGTACGAATCTAAAGTATTATCCCATAAAAACGATTCTCGAGAGCAAAATCGAAACGAACAGCAGAAAAAAAATAAAACACAATAAACGACCAAAAGCACTCTGCTCGTCGAAAAAACCGTCGATTGTCGTCGACGTCAGCGGTCGCGAGTTGGCGTAAACACGATGAACAACAGGAGATCGGAACGCGCGGACAAAGAGAGGTACAGAGAGACAGGTCTACGACGGATACAATATAGATCGCTTAATCGGAAAGGGGGAGGGGTAAACGGGGTCATCGACAGAGCGTGTATAATAAATCTAGTTCGCGAGTGTTTTTATTATTTTTTTTTTTTCTTTTTCGTTTTGTTTTGTTATTTATTTTTTTTTTTTTAAGGAAACTTATCTAAGCAGGAAACGAACGCGGGAGGCGAGGCGCGGTGACATAACTCCGGCGTTTCGGATAAGCGTATTCGGCGACCGGTGTCGAAACGTGACCGAGGGGGGACAGGGGGGACCGGTTTTGTGGGTGTACGGTGGCGACGTCGTCGGTTGCGTCACGCGCGTAATAATAACCGATGCGGTAAGTTCCCCCGTCGAGTAGTTGCCGTTCGATTCCGGTATTAATAATATTCCTCTCTCTCTCTTCGCCGCGCCGTCGCCGTTTCCATTTTGCCACAATCGTTTTTTCTTCGTTTATATTATTATTTTTTTTCCCTCGTCCGTTTCGCCGACCTTAACCCGTTAAATTTCACGCGCGTCTTCCGCCGCCGTCGTCGTAGGCGTTTTCGCACGCTCGCCGCCGCCGCAATAATACACTTGTGCAACCGTCTTGCCCGTGTATCGCGTAACCGTCGTCGCTCGTTCGTTCTCTTTCGGTCGGCTTCCCACCTCCCTCTCCCGACGACGACGGTTTCGCAAAGTTCGATTTTCGGGCGTTTTTTGTTGTTGTTGTTTTTTTTTTTCGTTTACGTCCGCGTGCGACTTCGTTCCACCCGAAGACGCGCGTGTTATGTCGATCGCGGTTAGGTTAGGTCACCGGTTGCGCACGATCCTTCCTCGTTTTCCGGTACGGCGGATTTCGTCCTTTTCCGCACTGTCGAGAGGACGATTTTCGAAATCGCCGACGACCGAGAGAAGGACCCGACCAAGACACGGCGATTTATTACTGCCGAACTTTTTTTTCCTCTACGGATCGAGCGCAAACGAGAGATCGCTTCGGCCACGTGGTTTCGCGCACCGGTTTCTAAACGTTCCTGGTCCTGGTAAAATTTGATATCTCAATGCGCAAGAGGACGTTTTGGCATACTTGTCGCTTTTAGATTCGAACGGCTTTTCAGCCGGTATAATATCGCACGCTTTACCGGACCATTAAAACGAATAAACTATAATATAACTACTAAATGTCGCGATTTTTCTGGAATAATAAAATAATGCAGATATTGCACAAGAGTGAAAAGTAAAATATATAAGTAAATGTAAACTAAACACAAGTCACGACTAAAAACTATAAAAAAAATAAATACATTTTTTTCGTTTTGCAACGCCTGAAAACAGTGAAATTGCCCTAAAAACCTAAATCCCTCGGAACTGTTTAAATCTATACGTTTTTAATTAATAACTACAATGGTTGTTTTGTATAGGTATTACGATTTCTATACGAAAGTCCAACAGAAAAATAATAATAGAGTAAATAGATTAAAATAGTGACGGTCGGTTATTGTCCTCTCGATTATTGAAAATTAAATGAAAAAACAAAAATACCGTAACACAAAAGTCAATTGAAAGTCGCATATTGATTTTTTATAACACAAAATGTTTTTTTTTTTTCGTACGTACGTTATTGAAACGCGTTTTTAGCCAGAAACGCATCGCCAAAAGCGTTCCGAATAAAAAATGTAACAGTCATCAAAGCCTGACGCCCAAACGATAAGGTATAAATAATACTCCGAAACGTCGCGCCGCGTCCGAGAAAATCGCCTCGCAAAAAACCTTTATCGACGTAACACAATAGTCATGTAATGTTTAGTAATAACAGTCCCATAAACGTCTCGTTAATACCGTTGTTTGAAACGTCAAACATCCGCGGCGGCCGTCATTGTGTTCGCGCGAATACGAGCCGCGTTAAATTACACCACGTAGGCGGTGTTGTTTTAAACATTTCGCCGGAGAACCAGGAGAAAATGTCCTCGCTCTCTCGAACGGTTGTATTACGACGACCACAGTTAATGAACATTAGGCACACGCGCATTTGCAGTTACGTCGAAAGTCTCCGCCGATATACGTATATTATCTCGAGCGATGTCGTCGTCGAACAGCTGTTATATCAGTCTGGATACACTCTACTACTTCCGTGTGCCGCCGTTCGTCTAGTGGTTCTCAACTTTTTCTCCGATGCGAGCCAGTGGCGAATGTGGGGACAGTGTCCTGCGCCCCCGGGGCTCTGAAACAACGATGACTTCCTTATAAGACATGATGTGAAAATCACATGTCAAAATAGTGGAATTAAAAAAAAAAAAATCAACGACGACATGGACAACGTCTGTTCGCGGTGAATTAAGCAATAACACGATAAAACGGTAGAATAGAAATAGATTTACTCTCTTTGAGAAGTGCTTTTCTCACTGAACAAAAACGAGCGTTTGTAACGATACTATACGATAATAATAAACGAAATCAATGGGTTGATAAAAAAAACGTCGGTACGACGGGGACCAATTAGCATAAAATATTTCGACCGATGACGATATTCGATTGGAACAAGAAAAACGATCAGAGAGAAAGCCGACGATTTTCGTCCGAATTATCACTATATTTTCGAGTCACCCGTCTATTCAGATGGCGGATCGACGACAACGATCGATTCTGTTCGATTGTTTGAGTTTTGACCACCGTGACATAACAATATGCGAGTGTACGCGTGTAATCCAAGCGATTTTATTTGCGAAAATCTGCGCACACGAACGAGGTACCTCGGATTTGTGTGTGCGGTTCGTGTCGCGTGTTCGACGTACCAAAAATAACAATTGTATAATAAACGCTCGGCCGAAACGCCGTCGTCGGTTTGTTATTAATTCGTCTCGTACGACAATCGAATATTGTGCTTTGCGACCACGTCGTGCGAGCGCATAAGTATATACCATAACTACCAGGGTCGTGTGGCGTCTTGGTCCGAACGGTGACATTTACGCGTTGTTTGTTTCGCTCGACTAGCCGCGAAACGCGATATCGCTCACGTAAATCGGAACAATAACAATAATATTTTCTCGTTCTCCAGTCGAATATTGATGTTTACGTCGAGCGCCTTTCGATAAACTCGGTTCGCTCGACAGCGTCCGTCCCGCGCACGTTATACAGCGCTTCCTACGTCATCGCACAATATTAATGTCCCGAGTTTCGAGTGTTCACGTGAAAACGTTAGTGGTTATTAATATTTTTTCTTTTTCGGCGTTTCGTTTTAGCCGATTACGTTTCGAAAATCTTCGTTTGAACTTGCGCCCGCCGCTCGGTGGCGCAGGAAGCGAATTTCAAGGGACATCAAATATTTACTCCAATATAGTGATTGAAAAAAGGTTACATAAGTAATACGTTATTCGATTGTTATATAAACCATAATAATACTCGATCGAACACGCGGAATTTCGGAATAACGATTGTATTATTTGCAATTTGATCATTAAATTGAAGTATTTACTCGATATATTTGAAAATCTTGCGTTATACAGGACTATTTAACGAAATGTAATAACTCGCTCTATCGAATATGTTTTAAGTTTTAATTGAAACGAATCATTACTACCTCGATGCTATAAATTTGATTAATATTTCCCAATTGCTTTTCACCTTCAAAAAGGTAGCTAAAAGAAAGCGCCAGAAATGTTTAGACAGATTATAATGTGTACCACGGGCATCAAATCTCTAAACACGCCGCCGTCGCCACCGTTCAGTCGATAATAATATCGTTGTCGAGAACTCTTATCGATTGCGTAACGTCGACGACGACGACGTGGCGATAAAGCGACACAATATTATAATGGTAGTATTATAGTCGAACGGTTTTGACTTTTCGAGTGCGCGCGCCACACAGCTCAGAGCCGAAAAATGTTTTAATTATAATCAAACACCACACACGCACGCTCATAATTACGATTGTATTACATACGGCGCGCGTCTCGTCATCGCCGCTCGTCTGGCCATATTTTTGTAACGCAGTCGATTTCTAAACAAATATCGACGGACAAAAAACCAACGACGTCGGCGACGACAAAAAAAAAAAAAAAAAAACAAATAAATGATTACTATTAAAACGATAACAACAGTATAACGTATACGGAATTCCATTGTTTTTATTCGTGGTGATAAAACTACTGCAATTATTAATATAATATAATGCGTACGACATACGATAATAATATTATTGTGACGCCGCATCGGTTTATAGTCCGATCGATAATCGAAACGAACGCGACTAGAAACACCAAACCGTATTCATACAATATTACATTGTAAGATTTTTTTTTATTTTTCGTTCGTTCCCACGCGCCGAGTCGTTCAACAAAGTCATCGTATATGCGATCGTATACGTTAAGCGCCGCTAAATATAAAATTCACAATACTAATTTATACACATTATTTTCACTGTGATTTCAACGTGAGCGATTCCGTTGCGATAAAGGTCGAACGGTAGTAAATTATGAGGACGAACAAGTAGGGATAGTGATGATATGTATAAGGAAACGAAAGGAGAAGGACCTGAGTATCGAAGCTTCGCAAACGTTAATAATATCTCGACGAGTTTTCGGGATGGAGGTTTTTTTTCGAAATAAATCTTCGGCTGAAAAACTTGAAAAAACATACATAATATTAGTATTGAGTTCCGAGAGAGAAAACGACAATATATAACGACGGCGTTGTGCTGTCGTTTTTCGATAATTTTCTTGTTATTCGACTTTATTTTAATAAAACTCGAGTTTTATCTTTCTGAATGATTTCATTGCCTTTAGTAATGCCTCTGCGGTGGCTATTATAATATAGTGTTGATGATATAACGGCCGGAATCGACGTTATATATTATGTAACTACAGTTGAAAAAATTAAGAACGCGGATTCAGATGAATGGTTATGGTGTGACTCGACTCGAACGGTTTCAAAATCGTTTTTTATTTTTTTTTTTCGAGAATGGCGAGAGAAGTGAGGAATGCATCGGAAGAACGTGAAAAGTTCTATTTTTCTGTTTGACGTTTCTCAATGTAAGTATGTCATCGACTTAAAGTCCGATCGGGACGGACGCGACGGGATTAACCGAATCGTATAGTTAATACGGATTTTCGACGTTTTTTTTTTTCCTTTTTTCGACAAAACGCGTACGTCACCGCAAACGCCGCGTGCAGTATTTATTGTAATACACGCACTGCGGTTATCGGAAGAACCGCGCGCACGCGCGCGCTGCAGCGATTAAAGTCTGAACGGAAAAAAAATAAGTAATAAAAAAAAAAAAAACAAATGAAATATTAATCCGAGCCAATAAAACCGTGGCCGCTTGGATTTCGGTGAAAATATCTGCGTCGATTATGTGCCATATCGAAAACGTACGTAAAACGATTGACCAATGACCGATGACTCGCGGTTATCGATGCGTCTTGATGATAACCAATAATCGACGTATTCCGATCGACGCGAACAACGCTACACGACGCGGAGAAGATATTATGTTAAAATATTAATAAAAGTAGTTAAACGATCGCAACGACGTCGTAAATCATATTGACTCTCTTCCGAAACCAGTGGGATTCGCGGCCAGTAGGTACGTATTATACTCGCTGCCGCAGTATGTTAATCGCGTGTGACGAAACGCTGCTTTGTGTCGGTAGTTCAAAAAGTAAAGTGTACAACACGTGATTTTTAGAAATATTATCGTAACTATTAAAAAAATCGAAACGTTTTCGAGTAAATCGGATTGGACGCCATAAGGTCCGTTATATTACATATATTATTATTATTCTGAATTATAACGCGCGCGGCTGTATCGATTTCTCGCAGCGACAACGTCTCTCGCGCGGATTCGTGCGGGATAAATACGTTTTTATATTTTCAAATCGTTACCAATAATATCGCTATTACGACCACCGGCCAGTAGGTACGTAAAATCGTGTCGTCGTGATGTAACTTTTCCTGTTTATAGATCGTGTGTTTGGTAATAGGTATACTCGCTGGAAAGAGTGAGCGGACCGAGCACACACACACACACACACACAAACGTATTTTCGCGCGACGATCGAATAATATTCACCTCTCTCCCCGGACAAGTGTTCCTCAAACGTGAACGCTACCAACCCCCCACCCCCCGTATCGAGGGCATTTTTTTCATATTTTATTAGAAAACGCTCGCAATGAGGCAGAGAGTGTGTCTTTTTTTTTTTTGGTCGATTTTATACGGCTTGTCACGATGAAATTTAGGTTTAACTGCGAACACTGCAATAGTATTAAAAAAAAACAAACGTCTCGAGTGAAATAGAATATTTTAACGACGAAAAGTCATTGGAAATGTAATAGTAAAACTATTGATATTTATCCACAAATTGCCCCCGAAAAATTGACGGATGGCGATGAGATTTTCGGATTCTCGTGATCTTTGATTTACGAAAGTCGATTGAAAAACATATAAATCGGTAGGGCGTGGAGATATAAACGATCTGAAAAATGAGAAACGTGCGTTCGAACAACACTATACGATTTAACGCGCCGCGCCGTATATAATACGACGAGAATTCGAAAAATGCTCGTGAAAATGGTTTGTTCTACACGATTTGAACTACAAAAAACGATTAAACGATAATCTACTCGTGTATTACACTATTAAAACTACATTGCGATCCGATAAAATAATTGTCGTTTATATTTTAATATTTTTCAGAGCTGTTGCGATCAAACCGTATAGGTATGACGAAATCGACGATCGTTTTCCGCCGTTCTTCGTTGTTTCGCGCTATTGCAACGATAATAATAATACATCTAATCATAACAACGCCGCCGTCCGTTTGTTTTTTCTTTTCGTAATTGTCCTGAGATCCTGTAATACGTTCTCGCGACGCAGAACATCCGCTTTTTCCACAGGCGAACAACAATAATTATTTTACGGCGATTCTTTTGTCGGCGGAAACAACGGGCGTATGTATATTCTCCGACGCAGTTGCAGTTTTATCGTCCGAATTCTGATATTACGACTATTGCATCGGAGCGACGCGTTCGCGAGGAGAACATTAGTGGGGGGAAAAAAAACCGCACAACAATAATCGTTTACCTACTGTTTCTACGGTGTTGAGCTCGCGTAAATAATTTTCGAACTACGCGCGCGCGCGCGCGCGAATTCGTGTCCTCGACAAAATAGTTAACGTTTAATCGTCTTCCGTATAAACATCACATTATACCGTAGGCACCAATAATTCCGCATAATGTATTTATAATAGTACCGCGTGTAATATGTTTTTAATAAAACGATTTGATTTCTATCACATTTTTATAAGCGCACATTTTGTTCGCGCGGAATGTAGAAAATATTTAATAGGAATAATAATTGATCGGTTTTTTTTTTCTGTCGAGATTGAGAAATAGCGAAGTATACAAAATGTACGATGATAAAACCACCAGATATTGAAACACCGTGTTGTTCACACGTGTTTCGAGATCTTTAAAAGCAAACACCGTTAGCGAGAGTAAAAAAAAAACACATCGCGTGACGTTTCAGACGAAATCGATATCGTTAATATTTACATTTTTTTTTTTTTTTCTGTGCATACACTTTGGATCGGTCTGTCGTCTTCGTGCCGGTGCCTTTCGTAAGCAAAAACTTTCGACAGTGCAGACGGATGCGTGCTAAAAATATCGTGATAATACATGTAATACGAACGCGCGTTGTCATGACGTATTATAGAGACGGGGGCGGATCCAGAAATTAATCAAGGAGTGTTGGGAGAGGGGGTAATTAAAATGTATCCAATACCAAATTTAGTCTTGTTCAATAGGGCGTAGTGACTGTTAATAATTTTTGTTATCAAATTATTATTTGCATTTATTTATATTTTACTCGATAATAATATATATACGTATATACAAATATATTATTATCTCAATTATACACAAATTGTGTAAGCCTTAATGTTTGACTATTGTGGTCGTGTAATGTCAAAAATGTAAATAGTAAAACATAAATTGAATGAGATTTAATAAGCTCCAGGGGGATGTTTACCACTCCCTCTTGGATCGGTCACTGATTCGGCGAGTGAAGTGTTTAAAAAAGGTAATTTTGACACCCCCCCCCCTTTATAGCAGAGAAAACGAAATCATTTGACAAACTGTAAGCTCTATTCCTGCTAAAGTGTATACAGTATGCTCCGAACGAAAATCGCGAAAACCCCACTGGGGTTGTGCTCGCCTATTGGGTATAACCAAAGACATATTTTCGAGATTTATTTCTCGGAAAGAGTAGAACGTTTGTAAGCCGATTTGAATACAAGTGAACGCGTTTTGTTTTTGAGAATTCTAAAGACTAAGAGTAGTTTAATTCACTCGACGATTTTTATCGTAAATATTTGCAATGTTTAACGAAATTAAATATCGAAAACACGCAACAGCACTGCAGGTTCTGGGGCCTTATTTTGATCCAAAAGCCCCGCAGTAAATGCGCCATCGTCTATACGGTTAGAAACGTCAGCGCGAAGAACGTTTATCGGCGACGACAACGCGGCAACAGAGTTTTACTCTTACACGTTTCAATTAAAAATAATTAGGTCAATTAAAACTCTGGTACGACCCAAGATCGCACGGGCCACGAAATATTGGTCCGAAAATGTGAATTCGCCACATCGTACATAATAAATGCACACTGACATAGTACGAATACTATACGATGAGGTCAGTGTAGATTTGCATTTTTAAACCGTTAAGCATTAGGAGGCGGATTTGATTGCTCTACAAAGAGAATGTAGTATACTCACTGAGAAAAATATTATAGAAAAAAAAAAAATGATAAATTGTCAATTTATATATTATATTAGTAGATAAAGTCGATTCGATAAGATCGTAACGATTAATAAACTCTCCTGGTGGCAACTATACTGTTGAATTTTTTCCTATAATATTTTGGTTGTAGAAAATCACGGCGAACAATATAGAATTTATCGTTTTAGTTTTTAAGTAACCCTTTTCTAAAACTAAGCTTCTAGAAAAAAAAACTCATATTGCGCCGGCCTCGACGTATTAACGAATAAACGTTTAGGATTCACGTGAATATATTGAAAACGTTATTAATAATTAATCGTAACGACAATATGTAAAGTATATTGTTATGGCTGTGTCTTTCTAAACGCGAAAATCGTCGAAAAGCGAGATTCGTAGACGTCGTCGCGACGACGAGACGACCGGTTAAAAACTTATAACGTCCACATTGTCCGGCGCATAAATCGATTTTAGATAGACCGCAGCAGTAAAAGCAAACGAATGCTCGACGGTTTAATATCATACGCGTTTTATAACCCGCACTGAACGACAAAAAAAAAAACACCTAAAAAACCGTCACAAATAATACACTATGGACACGAATTCAAGTATAAAATGTAAACAATACTGCCGCGTGGGTCATTATATATTATTATTTTGTTTTCGTTCCGATATTTACTACTTATACGCGACGTTGTACGAGAGAGTGGCGGATTTAATCGACTGCAGGATCGGAATTTATTGGCGTTTGTTTGGCAACGATAATTATTATTGACGAATTTTACGGGCACAATAACACGATCTCCCGCATAATATGCCCTTTTTAAAAACAAACTTCAAGAAAAGTGTAAATAAATTTTTATTTTTTCTCGATTCGTTGGTTTATGAAACAAACGTTACGCTTGAAAAGCATTGTTTTAGAGTTCCCACAAGGAAATACGCGTCACATTTAAATCCACTCCCTATATTATATAGTTATATAAGTCGTATAAATCAAAACAATTAAATTTTATAAAAAAACCGAATACGTGTTTGTTTTATGCTGACTGTTTTGCAATAATAAAAATTATAAAAAAAAACTTGATTAGACCATATCGTATTCAGAGATAGTTGTGTCTGTGTTTTTCTAGTGAAATGACTCGTTTAGGTAAAAATTACTCGTCAAAATAATGGAATTAAAAAATAAATAAATACTGCTGATGCGATTAACGTCAGTTTGAGCTAGAAAAACTGCGTGATTTCAATATAATAAAACGGCGAAATGGGTTTACCTGCTTTCGAGAAGTGATTCGTTAGGGCCATCGCCGGACGAAATAGCATTTTTTGTCATAATTCAGCTGCCGGTCCATCACAACTGGATTCATATTGACGACTCAATTCGGATGTCTCGCGTTCTCTAAACTAAACGGAAACAATCGGTTGAGGACGATAAAAAAAATTTAAAAAAACTACCGTGGATACCAAATTACTTACAATTTTTTTTTTTTTTTACGGCGATCCGAACAGAAACGATATAATCGACTAGAGAAAACAGACGTATTTCGTCCGAATCGACTTCGCCTCGTTATCGCCGTTTCCGGGTTTACCATTGTCTTGCCGGGGTAGTAGGGGTGGTTGCGTGGCGATTACGATCGGTTTTATTATGATTGTTTATTCGGACTTTGAACCAGATGCTTAGGATACTTGCCGGGTAGTAGGCGATGTGACGACGACGACCGGATTCATCGTGTTTGTTTATTTGAACTTTGAACGCGTTTGCATCTGATTCGTCGTTACAAACCAAGTTTTCGCAATCGCAATTTGTTAAATACGAGTATTTCATATTGCTTTTTTCAATGATACAATATTTAGATACTAAGTCGCATCGAAAAAAAAAACAAAACCAAATATTGAAAGAGAAATAATAATCAGACAAAAGCGGGTCACAAAACACACTCGTCGAAAAGACAAATAAACGCGCAAATCGAATTATATTAATAAACAATACGCGTAGAGTTTGATAATTAAAATGTTTCGATCTACCGATCGAAATAAACGTAAACTGCGAATATTATTAAATCGTTCGCGATCACAGACGAAACGTGGCCCAATTTATTAAAGACAGCTCATAATAATATGGTGTGTGTGTGTCGGTGTTATGTATGTATTATCCGGCCGACTCGCGCGAGAGTTGCAAAACGCTAAAATTGTGATATAATGATAGTAATAATAATAATAATAATAATATCTCACAGGCCGTCGAGAAGGCGGCGCGGCGTTGGAAGTTGCATAAAATCCGGCCTCCCATAATAAATATTATGTAGTGCGTGCGATGAGTACAACGTGTATTTATTTTTATTTTTTTTTTATTTATCGCCGCGCCGCCATTATTATTATTTTCATTATTATTATTATTGCCAACAACTCGTGTACGACACACAAACCGTACCACATGGTAATTAGCGGACGGGCTTTTTTTCTTCCATCCGTCCTTTCTTTTCCTCTCTTTCACTTCTCTAGGCCGCTGCGGCAGCTGCGCGTCCGATGGGTCGTTCGGAAAACTGTTGAGTAATCCGACGGGATATTTCGTCTCGTGTACCGCGCACAGGCCGAATATAACGACGACGACGGTAATAATAACGATCATAATAATCTATATGTAATGGCCGTTACCTATTTCTTCTCCGCGGTCAACACACACGCTCGAACATAATATGTTTACCTACACCGACGACGACGCAGTCGTTACGAATGGTAAGCGCGTGTAACACTGAAATCTCTCGGGGGGAGGGCGACCTTTTTCGACGATGATGACTGCAGTCGTAGAGTGACGTAAGATTTCGGAAATATTCGGGACTCTTGCGATTTGAAAATCTAATCGTTCGCTTTTAGATTCGACCTTGATTCGAACGACCGCAGCAGTGTTGTGTCCCGTGCCGTTCGACAATGGATACACGACCGTGTAACGTGGCCGCTCGAAACGTTTTAGAACTCGACTTTCCAGCGAGGTGGGCACCGCCGCGTATCGGTACGACTGCGATCATTAACGGTCGCTCTCTGTTGTCCGTCGCCGTCGAAAAAGAAAAAAGAAGAAGTATTTTCACTTTATTATCTGACGTAAGCCGCATTAAACTGGTATATTATACCGCACCACCGTGTACTCTATCGTCGTACATTTACAAACGTGTATACATAATAATATTACAGTGTCCTCTGTTGCGAGCGTTTTCGTTCGTCCGGCGTCCGAGTAATTTCGTTTCTGTACGCGTTTATTGCGAAATCACCGTTCGTCCTATCGACCAGTCACTGCGTCAGATCCGAATCCTTTGCACCGTTGCACTCGTTTTATCGGACCAATGTATCCTCGGAGTGTACGTTCGGCGACAGCGGCGCGAAATAAGTATGCTCTTATTCGTATCGCGTTCGTAGTAATATATTTTTACACCACGCGCGTGCCGTCGGCGTATATATTATACTGGTTGACCCGGCAAACGTTGTTTTGCCATATATTTCTAGTGAATTTTCTAGTATAAAAAATAACCAACTTGTTGTAAGTATGTGGGGACGGCGTCTACGATTGAAAGAGGAATGGAGCGCGCACGCACGCAATTTCGGTAAAAATGATGTGTAATAATATATGACGTTGCAAAATCCATACCTTTTGGTAAACATCGTCGGGTTTTCGCATTGATTGTATACGTCACGAGCTTATCGACCAATGACAATAGATTTGCCTGCGATCGTATTCGATCGCCCAATGAAAAAAGTTCTATTGTTCATTAGCGTTCATCGCACGCACGCGATTTCGATAAAAATTATGTAATAATATGATGTTGCAAAATCATTTCCGTTTGGTAAAGATCGTCGGGTTTTTCGATGACATAATAATCTATTCATATGAAATGCAAATTACCACGCGCACGCTGATCGTTGCATCTCAAAATCTAGCCCGTAAAAATTTTGAAAAATAAGTTAATACATTTTTCATTACTATGTACGCAAAGTTTCAAAACAATCCGATCGAGAAATAACGTTTTCAATTTTTAACACATTTTACCCCTTCTAACCCCCTTAGGGGTTGAATTTTGGAAAATCCTTTTTTAAGCCTCTGCTGTATAATACGAAACTATCGACCAAATTTAATACCACAAAGCTCCAGTGGGTCCTTAGGGTTAATTTTCTTCTTAAGTTTTTCCCGTTAGATCCTTCTCCTGACAATAACACACAAAAAAAAAAAAAATGAATTAGCTTAATCGATCCAGCCGTTCACGCGTAATAAGGATACCTGGTAAATGGGAATTAATTTTTATATAATATTATTTTTACCGATTTCAACGGGAAAATTTTGAAAATCGGGCGACGTGCTGACACTCGGGAAGGTATTCGGAACAACTCTGTGAAAAACAATTAGAAAAAAAGTTAAATAGCGTCGTCACAAAATGGGAACATAAAAAGGCCTGTTCTTTTATATATTTAAAGGATAAAGGATATTTATGCGCGCGCGTGCGTGCGATAGGAAGCGAGAAGAGCTGGTTTGTGCGTTGTGTAACTTGACCGTAGACGTGTTTTTCGCGAGGTAAAATTTATACGTAAGTGTACGCGACGATGATAATATGACGAGTCGGTGTTGTACATCTACCTACCTACACAACACGGCGTGTGCGTGCGTAGGGTTTGGGGCCGGTTAGGATTTAATGAAAACGAAATATAAAACGATCGCCGAAAAAAATAAAAAACCGGAAAAAAAAAACGTAATGGCGATTTTTTCAGATACACGCGGAAACTGTAATAAAACCGTGCGTACGTTCCGCCGATACGGATGTTCTATACACGCAGCGTGATTAATAACATCGTTTATTATTTTGTTTTTTTTTTTTTTTATTTCGTTAAAAATCGACACGATTCCGTGAGTGTAATATGTAAATTTTTCTGATCCTTGTCACTATGTGTGTGTGTGTGTGTGTTTACATTATACGCGTCTTCGCTACGACATCACTACTGCTTATTAATATACTAATAGTCGCGGTGCCACGTTGACAAGGTTTTCGAGAAGCGGGCCGCTCCTTTAAAACTCGCAGGTACTTAATCGAACATCCTTTCGAAACCAAAGACTAGCCGAACGGATATTATACGCAATATTATCACTCGGAAGCGTTTAATAATAAATCGAACCCTCGAATTCAATATCACAGTGTTTAAACAATGAAATCATTCACATTTGTTGACGTGTAGAACATGATCCGATGATACACAGGTTCTATTTATTAAAATAAATCTTGAAAATACTTTGTTGACAACAAGACGTCGGGACTTTTAACCGTGTTGGATTGATAAGGAAAAACAATCGTATCCGATTGGATTCTGTAAATTAGTTTACGCTGGTAGAATGGAGTTTTGCGAAATTTAACATTATAATATTATATAAGAGTCCAAATCTCGAGTCTCGCGCATTTCGAAACGATCTCGGGGTCTCCTCGTGTAAATAAGAAATAACATTCAATAATCGGTAGCCGGGTAACCGACGTAGAAAACAAACACCACTGAACGACGTCTTCTAGCGATTATTAATGAATTAATCATCATTCGTTATTTTCTGCTCGTCAGCGACTTTTGTTTTCCGAAAACCTCATCGCCGACAATTTTCAAGCTTTCGATATCCTGAACGCGGTATATATTATCATTATATATATTACGATCGCGTAAACGTTCTGTTACGTTTGGACTTTTGGAGCACTCTCAAGTGTGTATATACGACCGGCAGCAGCGTCTGTGCAGTGTTTATTTACCGATCGTCGTCTTCTTCGCCGGCTATTAAACAGCAATGTCGTCGAGCTTGGCAACTCTGCGTGGGATCCTGGAGCGTTTCCCGGTGCAGCACTTGGTGTACGGTTTCGCGTACGGGCCCGGCGCGTTCCGGTCGAACGAGGAGCGCAGTCGCCGCGCCAAGGCGACGGCCAGGACCGCGGTGGACCTGATGCTGGTGACCCGGGACACGGAGTCCTTTCACCGGGACAACATGGACACGAACCGAGCCCACTATTCGGGGCTGCTGGGCCGGCTGGGCCCGTACGCCGCGTCCGCGGTGCAGACCCGGTTCGGCGCCAAGGCGTATTTCAACGCCGGCGTGCGGATCGACGGCTGCGACGCCAGCGGGGCGACGTTCGGCTACGGCGTCATCGACGCCCGCGACTTCCGGCGCGACCTGCAGGACTGGACCGCGCTGTACGCCGCGGGCCGGATGCTCCAGCCCGTGGTCACGCTGCTGCCCGAGAACGCGTGCGACGACGGCGGTCCCGTCTGGTCCGGTCCGCTGCGGCGCAACCTGCGGAGCGCCGTGCACGCGGCGCTGCTACAAATGCCCGAGACGTTTTCCGAGACGCAGCTGTACGCGACCGCGGCCGGTCTGTCGCGCGGCGGCGGCTGCGCGGGCGCCACGATCGCCGGCCGGCGGGGCCGCGACGGGCCGAACGCCGAGGTCGACGTGCGTCCGCGGCTCGAAGAGTTCCGGTCTCTGTACCGGCCGGTGCTGGAGACGATGGGCGATTGTCTGGTCGTGGGCGACACCTCGATGCAGCAGGACACCGGTCCGGACGGCCGGCTGCATCACTTGCGCGGGTTGCCGCAAACTCTGAAAGACGTCCTGTGCGCGTCCTTCGACGACCGGCCGTCGCCGTCGCCCTCGAAGACGAGAGACTTCGTCGACGACCACGACGGCGGTCTGCGCGACCGGCTGAACGCCCGGCTGAACGGGCAGCTGAATCGCATGCGGCGCGACCTGAGAGACCGCTTGTTGCGCGCTCGCGGCTGGACCGTCGGCGTCTTCGGCACGCTCGCGAAACGCGACGAAGACGACGCCGTTCTGGCGGAGCTTGCGAAACGGGCCGAGGTCGGTTTGGCCGTGCGCGACGCTGTCAACAGGATAGTGGTCGTTTCCAGTGTGGCGCAGAGCTTGAAAAACATACCGACGTACGGTGTGCTCAAGTCTGTCGTCCACGGCTACCGCGAGTTGAACGACATGTTGAAACCGAAGAATTAATCGTCCGTTCGGTCGTGTTTCTCTTCAGTTTATAATATATGTTATTTGACGTGTTAGTATGCTGTTGTTTTTCATTTTTATCAAAAACGCCGGTCGAAATCGTACCGCGACGAACAACTGTTGCTTATTTTGTACGTGATATTGAAATATGAGTATGTAACTCGTATGTACGCGGTTTTCAACAACTGTTATGAGTTTTTTGAGAATTTTGAGTTTTCATTAATTGAAAAAAGAAAAGGGGGGGGGAGTAAAAGTTAAATGTCGACGTTCGTTTAATCTTTTCGAAAGTCACGACGCGATGTTTAAATATAATTGGTATATTTTCGGTCCTCGGGTAAAAATAGTTAGGAAAACGCGTCACTGACTGCGGGCGCATACCGGCGTACCTTATAGGTACTCATAACTATGATAATATTCCCTCGATCGACGTGAAATATTATTCTATTGTGTTTTTCAATCTGATATTTTTCGGGTATTGTCTGCGCGTACGAAATGCTGTTCAGACGGCCGGACGAGACGTATCGAATGTCTCTTTCTCTCTCTTTCCGATCCTATTGACAATATAACAACGTGACGTACGCAGGTCTGTTCGTTTGTTTCCCATCTCACAACACGATGCACCGAATCTCGTCCGCGTTATTTTCTCATAATAATATATTTTATTCCGGTGCGATAATCCGTTTTTTTTTCTTCTTTCTTATGAATTTTATCGGTCTATAATAGTTTTTCCCGAAAAAAAAAACAAAAAAAAATGTAAATCATAACATAATAATATACACGACGTCGACAGTGGCGCACCGCGCGGTCGGGTTCGAACCACACCGGACCCGTAAAATCAAGTTAAACAAAAGTATCGATAAAATTTAAAAACTATTGTTTTCCGGTTAGGTTACCAAAAAACTTTACCTTTACGCTTAATAGACGGCGAAATAACGTAGTCCAATTAATTTTTAACGCTTATAGAATATAAAATGTTTGTCCGCTTTGAAATTTATCGTGAGATCAAGTCACGGCAATTCGTTTGATAAGTATTTGCAATGTGCCCCGGTGACACGTCATGTAGAAATAATAAAGAAGCAGATAATCTTTTTGGACACAAAAAAAAAAAAATCTTATTTAAAAAACGACTCGAAACACGGCGGCGGCGGCGACGGCTTTGAACGCTTTGTTTGTTCTGTACAAATCAAACTATATTGATATTGATGTCGCATGTCACTTTTATTATGATAACGGCGTTTGTTCGGGATTTTTTTTTTTTTTCAAATGTTGTTTTGTTTTTTCAATCATTAGAATTCGTCGACTGCGCGCGTACCAATTAATCCTTATAATAGGACCACAACGGTTAATCGTAAACACTCGTTTTCTCCAGCTCTCAGCGGAGTATGCGTTGAGTGGCCAATCGTATACAATATGACTCCCTACCATAAAATTATACTAAAACGAAAGATTTTGTTTTTTAAATTAACGAAGATAATTATTTCCATCGGGATATCACAGAAGGACACTCTGCATATTACGCACAGTATAAACGATTGTCGCAGTCACTCGTTCAGGACGTCAAGGATCCCCCCCCCGCACGAGGACCCAGCGGCCACAGACGTCCGAGAGAAGAACGCGACCGCAAAATAAGCAAAAAAATAAAAACCGCTATACAATCATCAATAGAAAATTTGTTCAATTCCAAGCCGATGACGTCATTGTATCGATAACGCTGTACCATATATTATTCTAAATAGTGTTTATCGTTCGGAAAAGAGCTTATGCAATAATAGTATTCAGCGAGAATCTCATGTCTAAGCATAGCGACCACACCCTGGGTCAAAATGGTGTGAGGATAGAAAAAAACAAAAATATCGTCGTCGATTTTATCTAATTCGATTAGACAACTCGCCCACTTTATCTTCACGAACATTTTCGTGTGAACATTTTGTGAAGAATCGTTTAAAAGTGAAACGTTGATTCAGTACTCAAAGTTAAAAGTCGCGTACGCATTATTGTAATATTGTAGATAATATAATATCAGAAAAATAACGGAATTTTGTACGGCAAAAAAGACGGGAAAATACACCAGTCGTCAACAAGTAAATCGAATATACAATATGAATAATAATTGAACAAATGTGCGCGTCGAACAGGATTTTCATCGACTTGATTCAAATCGGACGCTGTTCGCCGATTCGAATATTCGTCGGGCGACACGTTTTCCGAGATTTCCGACGTCACCCGCGCGTCGTAATCATTGTCCACGACGCATTATCGCGCGCAATATAAATACACGACGAACGTTAACGGCACGCAGGACCGCAAAAATCCACCTGTGCATCCTCGAGGCGACCGCGTCACGTGTTATTATCATCATGCGCGCGTCCCCCGAGATCGGATTTCCAAGAATACGCGCGCAACAACATCGCGCGTCGCGATATCGTGCCAGAACGATCGATTTTTTTTACGCGCGACGAGGAAAAAACACCGACGACAATAAAAATAACGCGCAGTTTTCGAGTGCCCGCATGTGCGTGATGTATATTATAAACTGCACTTACTCAAGAACAGCTGCAACCCAGGCGTTTTGTATATTGTACGGAAAAGAGATTTTATTATTTTATCAAATCGTATTTTCTGAAATGTTTGTAAACACGTTCGGTATTAGATAAGCGTTTCAGATGACTTGCATTCTTCTACTATTCTACCGAGCTACAAATATTATGTTTCGTCGCACAATGAATAAATTGGAATAATATTTTTAACTTGTTATGATTATTTTGCGTTTATTTATTTTTTTTCTGATTCCATTCTGATTATTTTAACTTCGAAGGTTTTTTTTAAGTATAAAAAAAAAAAAGTTATTTTCGTCGCACCCGTTCGTAGAAAACACCCGATTAAACGTTATAATCTCAGCAAAACATAATACGCTTTTTACCTCGGTTAGACGTCTTTTGTTCACTCCGTTATTTTGTGTAAAGTCTATTTGATTTTTAGCAGTCGTCTCGGGTCGTTTCCGGCTCATGTCTCGGTACGCGTAGTGTTCTCGTACGATTCGTATCGGGGAAAAGAAATAAGTATTCTCTCTCTCGTTCGACGCGTTTAGAGCGTATTGTTGTGCGCGATGGATTTCGGTAGGAAAACGTGGAAACAATAATGGAAAAAAGTAACAAAAGGATTTTGATTTCTCGCGCGGGAAAAAAAAACAAACCTGTCCCGCAAAACATCACGCGCGGACACGGCGACGACGACGGCGGCGGCGGCGGCGCGAAGGAGGTGCGGCGAAAACGCGGGATCCTCCGCCGCCGCGCCGCCGAGACGGAATTCATATTGAAAAAAAAAAAGGACCTCTTCTTCCCTTCCTCGAGATAAAAATCTCCCAAAGACCGATCCATTATTATTTCGTTGTTCTTTATGCTACGCTGGCGAGTATTATGTATTTTTATACATATTATTTTATTGTAGCGGTCCGTCGCCGCGGCCGTAACGGCGGTTCCCGTCGCCCGTATTATATTGTACGCGTACCGGGGGGGCGTCGTCGTCGCAGCCGCCGAAAACGGTTTCCATCGCACACAATACCCGCCGCCGGATCGCTCTCCCGCACAATGGGTCGCTCGCATAATGCGCGTTTTATTTATTCACGTTTATTATTTTCGTACGGAAATTTATGGATTTCCAAGTATGTTCGATGTACATTATAATATTATTATTGTTATTATTACCGTCGTCGTATATATTATACACGCGACGGGGAGACGACTACGCGACGCGACGGGACGAGACGAAATGATATTTATTTTTACGATATCGTTCGGCGGAGAAAATATATTGCGTCGTGTTTGCGCGCGCACGCTCGTTTTCGCGCAAAAAAGAATTCCGACCGCGAATTTTCAAATCACGAATTTCGGATCGTAACGCGCTCGCGGTCAGGGCCGTAGGCGTTTGTGGGGCAGTCGAACACTACAATACGCATATTATGTTGTGACTTCTGTGAGACATTTTTTTTTTTGCTTTCCGAATACTCCGAGTTATCGTAACAATCGTGTTTCGTTCGACCCCGAGTCACGTACAGTAGAACCTCGATTAACCGTCAGTCTCGGGACCAGAGCTTTGACGGATAATCGAAAAGACGAGCGACCAACAAAAATTTAAACATACATATTATTTATTATTTTTTTTTTTTTAGTAATTACGACATACATATTGATATAATAAGGTACAATTACTTATTGGTACATTATTTATATTTTTTTTTAATTTATTAAAAAGTTTTATTATTTACGTTTACATACGTAACTTATATACGTGTATAACCGTTTGGTTGTGATTGAACGTTTCGACGAGCCGACCGAAAGACGAACGGTGTTATGAACGAACATCGCGGTTAATTATATTTTTCAATTAAAAAAAAAACTGTTAAATGTTTGTACTAATATTAATCGAGTTATATATATATGAATAAACGATGTCGACTTGTTATTTTGTTTTGTTTTTATTCGTGAAATACTTTTTTACCATGGCTATAATGCAATTAAATGAGCTCACCTCGTTTAAATGAGTTAAACATTTATATACGTGTCTGCAGTGTATGTTATACATGAATAGTCTGCTATAGTAATGGTTGAGCGTGCTAATGGTCAGGGCTGCATGATATCCTTTGAGAGATGTCGAAGGTCTGATATTGTCTTCAGTCTAAATAACTCAAAAGTGAGTATACACTCCCTAGAAAAAAAAAAAAACACAAAAATGAGCTAAAAACGTTTGATTTAGATAATATCGACATCGTACGTAGGTAATTACTTCTTTCGTGGGGCGATGTTAGCATATCGAGCGCACGTGAGGGGCGAGTAGGAATGATGCGAAGTCTCGAGGAGTGCTTTTTCTTCAAACGTAAGAGGAGAGTAAATTGCGCCCGTAATTGTGACGGTAAATTTATGTGGCGATTTTGAAACATCGTTTATCGTGACCCAAATACCATTTGAGTTTTCAGACGACAGATTTTATAAGTACTATTAGGTATTAATAACGATCGATTTAAATGTTTTCCTTTCCGCGACCGGCAACAACAACGACGATCTACTCGTTTTGCTATTACAGAAAATCGCCGAGATCAAAAGTCAAACGACTTACATCGCGCGTTGTTTTATATATATTTTCTTATTTTTTTTCCGTCGTTATTATTGTTGTTACAACCTCGCCGTCGCCAGTCGTTTTCTATACGGTCACAAATATTTCAAGTGACGTAACGACAATAATGTCGATAGGAAATTAAAAAATAATAATAATAACGGCGCGCGAGTACCTACGTTGCGACGGGGTTGCGTATATTTCTTCTTCAAATCGTATATATTTATTAATACAACGTGATTAGAGAGAATAAAAAAAAAATAAAAAATAGTTATTACTTTCGCTATTGCGAATAACGCGATTATAGTGTTGCGGATTGGTGTTTTTCATACGCGCAGTCGTCGGCTATACTATGTATTTATTATACGCGGATCTGAGAAAAAACAAGTCGCGAGCAAATAGAAAACAATACGAAAACAAACTGAAAAATATCAAAATAAACAATTATTCATCTTGCGCGCATAATTCATTACGGTCTATTACACATTTTATGTAGTGTTACACGTATAAATATAATGTGAAAATGCGATAAAATATGTGTAAGCGTGTAATTATTACCGCAAAGATACTCGCAACGTCAAATAAAAAATTAATGAGGTTGTTATTTTATAATACTATATTACGTATATTATACTGCACTGCGAGATAGATAATACGCCGTTTAAAAATCGACTTCGTAAAAATGTCTGTCGCTTTGGTATATTTATGGGTTATAATAACTAAATACATACATTGTATATATTTATTACGTGTGCGGCGCATATAATAGTTTTTATAGTGTAATAATTTTAAAATAATTAACGACGAATAATTTATTTAGATGAAAAAAATCATATCAACACGCGTGCGGTTTTGTTTACGACATAATATAGATCCGGTGGAGCACGACGATATTGAAGTTTCGTATATACGATTCTAAATTAAAAAAATTAACTTCCGAAAAAAACGTCCTCCTTTGAATCGCAAAACAGATGAAATATAAATAAAAATAATGACGACATTGTTACGACCTTTTCCCCGAATTACTTTTTTCAACGATCAAAATCTGGTCCGGGTTTATGTTTGTGGTAAACAATTCGAGCGCTACCCTCGAAAAAAAACGATTTTTTCTTGTTTTCCAAACGCAATAATTATCTGTACCTCAAACATAAGGGTAATATTATAGTATGGTTATGAAATCATTCTCATTTGTTGACGTGTAGAACATGATCCGATTATACACAGATTCTATTTATTAAAATAAATCTTGAAAATACTTTATTGACAACAAGACGTCGGAACTTTTAACCGTGTTGGATTGATAAGGAAAAACAATCGTATCCGATTGGATTCTGTAAATTAGTTTACGCTGGTAGAATGGAGTTTTTCGAAATTTACCATTATATATGAGTCCAAATCTCCAGTCTCGCGCATTTCGAAACGATCTCGAGGTCTCCTCGTGTAAATAAGAAATAACATTGAATAATCGGTAGCCGGGTAACCGACGTAGAAAACAAACACCACTGAACGACGTCTTCTAGCGATTATTAATGAATTAATCATCATTCGTAATTATCTGTTCGTCAGCGACTTTTGTTTTCCGAAAACCTCATCGCCGACAATTTTCTAGCTTTCGATATCTTGAACGCGGTATATATATATATTACGATCGCGTAAACGTTCTGCTACGTTTGGACTTTTAGAGCACTCTCAAGTGTGTATATACGACCGGCAGCAGCGTCTGTGCAGTGTTTATTTACCGATCGTCGTCTTCTTCGCCGGCTATTAAACAGCAATGTCGTCGAGCTTGGCAACTCTGCGTGGGATCCTGGAGCGTTTCCCGGTGCAGCACTTGGTGTACGGTTTCGCGTACGGGCCCGGCGCGTTCCGGTCGAACGAGGAGCGCAGTCGCCGCGCCAAGGCGACGGCCAGGACCGCGGTGGACCTGATGCTGGTGACCCGGGACACGGAGTCCTTTCACCGGGACAACATGGACACGAACCGGGCCCACTACTCGGGGCTGCTGGGCCGGCTGGGCCCGTACGCCGCGTCCGCGGTGCAGTCCCGGTTCGGCGCCAAGGCGTATTTCAACGCCGGCGTGCGGATCGACGGCTGCGACGCCAGCGGGGCGACGTTCGGCTACGGCGTCATCGACGCCCGCGACTTCCGGCGCGACCTGCAGGACTGGACCGCGCTGTACGCCGCGGGCCGGATGCTCCAGCCCGTGGTCACGCTGCTGCCCGAAAACGCGTGCGACGACGGCGGTCCCGTCTGGTCCGGTCCGCTGCGGTGCAACCTGCGGAGCGCCGTGCACGCGGCGCTGCTACAGCTGCCCGAGACGTTTTCCGAGACGCAATTGTACGCGACCGCGGCCGGTCTGTCGCGCGGCGGCGGCTGCGCGGGCGCCACGATCGCCGGCCGGCGGGGCCGCGACGGGCCGAACGCCGAGGTCGACTTGCGTCCGCGGCTCGAAGAGTTCCGGTCTCTGTACCGGCCGGTGCTGGAGACGATGGGCGATTGTCTGGTCGTGGGCGACACCTCGATGCAGCAGGACACCGGCCCGGACGGCCGGCTGCATCACTTGCGCGGGTTGCCGCAAACTCTGAAAGACGTCCTGTGCGCGTCCTTCGACGACCGGCCGTCGCCGTCGCCCTCGAAGACGAGAGACTTCGTCGATGACCACGATGGCGGTCTGCGCGACCGGCTGAACGCCCGGCTGAACGGGCAGCTGAATCGCATGCGGCGCGACCTGAGAGACCGCTTGTTGCGCGCTCGCGGCTGGACCGTCGGCGTCTTCGGCACGCTCGCGAAACGCGACGAAGACGACGCCGTTCTGGCGGAGCTGGCGAAACGGGCCGAGGTCGGTCTGGCCGTGCGCGACGCTGTCAACAGGATAGTGGTCGTTTCCAGTGTGGCGCAGAGCTTGAAAAACATACCGACGTACGGTGTGCTCAAGTCTGTCGTCCACGGCTACCGCGAGTTGAACGACACGTTGAAACCGAAGAATTAATCGTCCGTTCGGTCGTGTTTCTCTTTAGTTTATAATATATGTTATTTGACGTGTTATTATGCTGTTGTTTTTCATTTTTCAACTGTTGCTTATTTTGTACACAATCGTCGTTATTTTCGTGTGAAAAGTGTAAGAAAAACTTAACCTATACCCCACCTATACTTATTGTCTCCAGCACTTGTGGATTAGAAATTTGCTCCCCGAAATCTGAATCTACAGTATCTAAAACAATCGGCTATCGTGTTTACACGATAATGGAGTTGAAAGAAAATTATATAACGATAGTTCCAATGTCGTTGCCGATAGATAATTATTATTATTCTCTGACGTAACGGACGAAATCTGTACAACGGCGGCGCGCACGTGACCGTGTCGGCTACAATGTCAAACGTCACGAAAAGCCACAACTTAACCCTCGACGTTACAGCGTCATGAAAATATGCAATATTATTGAGATTAATATAATATTATATATTTATCGCTTTTTCATACGCGTTTATCCAGTGCCGCGCGATAAAGCTAAATACTACCGCCTCAGGGCGGTGTAAAATCTGTTGGACGAACGTTTCGCACGCGTGCTCGATTTCCATCGCCTCGATTTTATATATAAGAATATAATTATTTTTAAAAGTAAACGATAAGAGTAAAACACGCTTACGACGAAATATCATCGATTTTACGTATACGTGTTCAACTCGATCGTGATACCGCGGCTAACAGGTAGAAAAAAATGTAATATACTCGTGTGAATTTCGAATACAATATGCAAAAAAAGATTGTTTGTATAACGTTACGCAGACATAAAAATATTACAAGTGCAAAAATATGTACGAGAACGGTGCACATTGAAGAAGAATTTGATCAGTACTAATAGATTTTTTACGTATTTATCAAATAATAAAAACGCATATTTTATTTTTCACTCGAATACGAGTTTCGCGGCGGAAAAACCTATATGATAATATCATAGAGACGCGTTGACGCGTTCTCTCGAGGAGGAAATCATTTCGATTTGTTATTTGAAAATCGCGGCCGTACGTTCGTCACGAAAAGCAACCGTGTGCTTTAGGGAAAAAAAATAAAAAAATACAATTCGTTCGTTTTGTAATATTATTTTTTTTTATTTTTTTTTTTTATACTCGTTCTACAACATTTACAGTAGCGCTGCGCGTATACGATTTATTACATTGATCTAGTTCAGATGTCATATTTTTTTTTCATATGTGTGCCTATGTCGATTAATCCAACCGTTTGTCGACTTACTACGCAGTACGAACGCAATATGGTATTATAAAGTTAGTGGTGTCCCGCGAGCGCACGTGTTTCTAATTTTTTTTTTTCCCGTGTCTGATAAAATTGGTCCTCCCCCACTTTAAAATTCAGTGGCTAATAACTTAGGGGAGGAGGAACTTCACGGCCCAACGTTTTTCAGCTCTCCCTCGAATCGACGCGTTCGAAACATACGAATAGGTCTCTTTTTTCTTTTTTTTTTTCGTTGCAACTATCAAAACGTATTTGCTCAACAACAATACTCGGTTCACTCGGTTCAATTAAATTAAATATTCGACAAATTTGTTTACAAAACTCGTTAATATACTTGTATATTTTTTTTTAAACTGTAAAAACGGATGTGCGATGACGTCCTCTTTACACATAGGTACCGCCCTCCCGCCATCCACTACACGCGCGCGTCACCGAGTCGGCGTAAAACAAATTTCGGTCGCAGTTGTTCTGGTCTAGAGAAAACTGAAATGACACCATCGCGTTGCTTTGGAATCGTTGCGAGGAACGCCGTCCTGTGTTATACATTTACACGTGTACCGTCGCCGGCTAATCCCACGGCGATTTACTAATGAGCTGGGCTAATCGAACATGACGACTCCCACGAACGCTTTTCAAATGGCGAATGTTTGTTTTCTCGCGAACGTTACGTTTAAGTGATAATTTAATAACGAAACGACGTGTGTTGAATAGAATATTTATCAAACTGTCTTCGCAAAAAAAAATTGAAAAATCTAGATACGACCGTAATAATATTGTATACGCGCGTACATATTATATTATATTTAGGTCAATATATCTCACGACTGTAGGAGGCAGACATTGACAACAACAACAAAAAAAAAACTATTACGACGAAAATTATATATAATATTATTATATCACACGATCTACCGACAAGTCATTAATTTGACTTATGTTTTATACGGAACGAGATAACAATGAGATCGAACTTCGAGTTCGGCACGGGTTGACCTCGTCCAATTTGACGCAACAATGTCTGTGGTTTTTTCTTCAATTTTCAATGCACGCCGATTCTGGGATCGAAACGAAAAAAAAAAACAATATTCGTAATTTAAGGACCACTCTTTGTACCGCAACCGTTGTCCTTTTTGAAAACGCGAAGACGGGATATCTTGAAAAACCGAACTTAAATAATACAGTATATTATTATTATGTGCAGAGGTGTTTCACACACGGGTGTGTGCAGCTGAGTTGGGCGACACAACAGTTAGGAGGCAGAAAAATTGTGTAGTGCAGCTTTTGTTCAATAATTTCATTCGCACCGGAATAAAGAGAAGACCGTAGTCAGAACAACTTACAAAAATAAAAAACGATTATGTGAAATTCCGACGTAAGAAAAAATTATTATTTGAGGACACATTATAGGACATTCAAAACAGCCACGTGACGTCACCGAGTCGAGTTCGTCGTAATAACCCAGCTTACGCGGATAAGAATATTATTTCTTTGCACAATGATTTACTCACCTACAAGATCTATTTTTATAATGTTTGATTATTTAATGAGCGCGTTATTATACGTCTTTGCGCTACGTGCCACGAGACAAAAGAACCGAAATCCCAATACGGGCGTCTATAGTTTTATCTTTAAATATTAAAAATTTCAAAAGAGTTGTTTTTAAAAATAAAATAAAATTAATAAAGACCGAGTGAAAATTCCAACGATTTTTCTCATTATAATATCGTGTTTCACATTTTCAACGTATAATTATCGGGGGATTGAAAATCTAACGACAGACGGGGGGAGGGGGGGAAAGAGGGGGAATTTCCAGTGCCGTAAAAAAAGCTTAATCCGCCTCTGAAAATATATGACCGCCGCGACGCAAACGGAATAATGGCAAATAAATTATGATAATATTTAACGGTCGGGACATTTTCGCGTTCGGTATTCCTCCCACATTCGTCAAAAGTCGTAAATTATTGCGATTGCGCGGCGGCGTGTGCCAAACGGACACATCGTGTACGTACGTGTGCGTGGACGGTTGGTTAAATGCTCGTCGTCGTACCTATTTTATTACGCAACGGTGGTCCCGCGAAGTTTTTATCTTTGCCGCGTGCTAAAAATAATTCCTGACCCTTCTAAAGGCCGGTCGAAAACGACTAGCCATTAGAAAACAAGTAAACAAAAGGACGCGACGGAAAGCTTGGACAACTATTACTCTCTACAGGACGGTTCGAGCGCGCCTAGTAGTGCATGTGTATGATATCACCGATTTTGGGAAACACTGGACTGCTACATAACGAAGCGTCGAGAATCATTGTAAACGCGTTTTGATTGTTTTGAGTCATAGCTGGAATTAGAGAGTTCTAAATCAAATCTAAACAATAGTAAATTACTATTACTGGACTTTGACGATTTGAGCATTTTTTTATTTTTTTTTTTAGGTCTCAGACGACGGTGTCTTGTCTAAAAATAAGTTTCAATAGCGTAACGATCGAAAAAAAACTAATTTCATTTGACATTTCAAGATTATTTTTCCAATTTTTAGGTAATTTTCGATTATTTTTCACTAATCGAGACGATCTTATATTGTTTTATATCGTACCTACACTTTATGTTAGTACGATTTTTAAACCGTCGGCTACAACTCGGCCAAAAAAATAAATAAACGATTCACACAATTTTAAGAGTATTTTTTTCATGTTTTAGATTATAGATGAGTTTTTCGAGTTTTATACGTTGCCGATTGTTGCGACGCTAATCGATGAGTTCACACGTAACTCCTTAAACATGACGTTTTTCATCGGAATTGACGATTTTCCGACGTTCCTGAAAACACTCTGGTATTTTAATTCGATAGAATTCTTCGGAGAATATTTTTCGCGTCGGATTCTTCATTGTATAATAAGCGCATCGATCGCGATGTGAAACGCAAACCGTTTTGCGCTTGCCGTCGGGACTTTTTTCTTCTTTTTCCATATTTTTTAATTTTTTTTTTTTTTTTTTTATAAATAAGTACACCTAAAGCGGCGGCCGAGTGTTATGAATCGTCGAAACGAAATCAGCACGAGATATTCATAACTACCATCTACATACACACGAAAAAATAACTCACGATTCGGACGGTTTTTTTTTAAAATTTTTTTTTCTCAATTTTTACATTTAGGAAACGTGTGCGTTGTTTGTTTAGAGTGCGTCGACTGAACGTAATGTCGCCCGCGCATTGTAATTGAAATTTCCCAGCCGATTTCCGCACTTTCAGGCACACCGCACACAGTCATATATGTCCGTAACACCTGTGACCTACTAGTCGTTTTTTTTTTTTTTTTTCCACCCTCCTATCCGCGCCGTGCCGCGCACGCCAATAGGAGACGACGCATCGTATTATTATTTTCTTTTTTTTTTTTCTTTTTCAAAACCCGCGGTGACTCATCGTCGGCTACCGTTTTCTCTGCGTCGTGTTTTTCGCGCGGCACGCCGCGCCGTCGTCGTTCGTTAAAAATGTCGACGGCATTCCGAAATATTTATTATATATTATATATACGTTTTGTGTATTAAAAATTGTACCGAAACGCGCGATAAAACGTCACCGCGAGGTCGTTCAACCCGTAAAAAAAATATCCCCGTCCGAACATAAAAAACGCGTACGCCCGTTCTCGAAACCGCGTAACTCGCACCTTCCATCGCATACGCACATTTCGTCGTTTTTACCGCATCCGTTTTTAACGACGTAGACGCCCGCACGTTATTATGCGTAATCTGATTTCCTTAATCGAGAAATATACGCGCGCGTTTAAGAACGCGAAAATAAAAAAATAAAAAAATCGTCGACCCGCGCGCGCCGTCGATACTATTATGGGCACTAAACGCGCATTCTTTATTTTATAGATTTAATCAAAACTCAACGCTCGCGCGATTTCGGTAAAACGCTGGACGATTTTTTAATGCCTCCGAAAAGATAACGCAATAATAATATAATAATATAGTCGATGAGAACAAAAAAAACCGTACGAAATCGTCGTCTCCGTACGCGCGCACGACAATCAATAAAACCCATATAAATTGCTGGAATAACAAGCCGCGCTCGATAACGTGTACCAGAACGCGCAGCTCTTGACGAGTAATTTCGATCTCACCGTGGTTCGGAAAACGTTTGTGACTAATATAATAGTGGTGACGTACTGACCGCCGCTGTTGCGATTCACGCGAAACGAATGGCGCGCTTTCGTTCGAAACGCATTCACAATGTTTTCAGCCGAGCGAAATGAGTTTCGGTATTGAAATATTATCACTACTGTACGTAATATTATATTTTTAAATAGTGACCGAACTCTGTTTGAAGTAGCCGTCTAATCTATATTATACAGTGTTTATAGGCAGAGACCCTGGTGGCGAACTTGCGAGGAACGACGAGATGCGGTAAATTTTTTATCGAACCGGCATAATATTGTCAAGTATTTAACTATTTTTATCACGTTTCGAACGAGATTATTACACCATTATCGCTGTGTACAAAAAATATAACTATGATTGTGGTTTTTAACAAGTGATAGCTTACGAAGGGATGGTAAAATGTGTATATAACTTCTAGCCACTTTACTGTCGATCTAGTTTGAGCTTTTGAAAACCGTCGGTATTACTTGATTACGCCCGAACGTAAATCGAACGTCATCGGAGGCGCGTATTTCACACAAGACAAATGGGAGAGGACGACCGAACTCGGGCGGTAGGTGGCCATTTAAAAAAAGATTTTAACAAACTTATAAGAAATAATAAACCAAATTTTTTTTTTTTCGACCGAATAATTATACAAAATAAGTAGTTACGATAAGATTACGTGGCCCATCTGAACATATAACCTCTTGGCGGCGACGACGGAGCGCCAATGAAAAAAATTAGTAAATACATTTTTTTTCCAAAAACGTTATTTCGAGATACAGTATAAAAAAAAAAAAAAATGTTAACCCCACGTTTATATTCCGTTACCGTAAGACATTGTATGCAACTATTGAATACGTTGCGGAAAACGTACCTAATAATATTAATTTTGATAATAATTCTTGTGTACGCGCGTCGCCGTCGCAATAATATAATTCGGTGCTCGCGTATTAGAAATAAAAAATAAATATATCCCGAAGCGATTAAATAAAATGTATTTTTCGTAGATAATAAGCATAATGTGTACGTATACATATATAATATATTATTTATATTTATTTTTTTTTTTTATCGCTTTATTGAGCTGTATTGATACAGTCGAGAGCGAAAACAAAACGTTCGTAACTCGTGTAATCCATTACGAATTTTGTAATAATAATCGTTGGATGCGTTTGCGCGTAGTGCAATGATAATAATAATAATTAAGAGGTTGGAAAAGGGAGCGCATGATGCCTTATCCCGTGAAATCGTTATTATTATTATTATTGTTGTTGTTGTTGTCGTAATTAATATTACAGACGCAATATGACTTTTTTCAAACGATAATTTAATGTGGTACATCAGTATGATTATAATACGATGTCCGTTTTCCGCTCGGGCTGTGCGCGGCGCGACGATATTTATCTCTTGGATATTTCATAATGATTCATTAAACGCGATAAATCGCACGCGGCCCGCGCGAAGCCGGCCGGCTTCTATCGTGCGATTATAATAATATCGTATAGTATAATAATAATAATAATAATAATATTTTAATACGATACGATAAACATAACGATTTCGGAACGGAAACAGCGACGCGTAGGTATTGCGACGCGGCGTTTATAATAATATATTATTATAATGTATTCGTCGAGGACAAGAGCCGTCATAAATTATTCAAATTCCGCGCGCACGAAAACCGAATTTTTTTTTCGCGTGCGTTTCGTCGCAGACGAAATTTCCATTCGCGCCGGCCGGAATGTGCGCGCGCGTTCGACGATTTGAATTTAAAATATCGTTTGCAATCGTCGGCTCGGTGGACACAATAATTACTTCCAACTCGCATACCGCCGCCGCCGCCGCCGCGTATAAAAATCTCTTCGGGTTTGCCATTTCGCTCGTTATTAATATTATTTCATACGCGTATATGTTATATTGCCGTATACGTTTATTATTATTCCGCCGCCGTCTCTCCGGAGACGCGGAGGACAAAGAGGAAACTGCACGCCGTCGCCACCAGGTGTACGGGCGGACGGCGCAGGACTGCGCACAGTGTGGTACAAAATATACGTGCGGGTCTTCCAATGGCAACCGGTTTTCGAAATGAAAAAAAACAACTGAAACCGACTATCCGGTTCGTCTTCACTGTCGATTTCTGCACGATCGTACAGTATATTCGCGCGCCGCCGCCGCCGCCGCCGCAGGGGAAACCGAATTCGCATTTTTGTCTTGGGCACGATGCGAGGAAAAAAAAAGACCCCACGACGAGCAGCGCGGTGTGTATAATCCGTCTCGACGTAACGTTTGCGATACACCGTATTGCGTATATATACACGTACCTGGACGGTAAAAACGAGCGGGCGCTATCACGACGAAACGTCCTGTTTCAGTTGTGTCCTGACGCATATTGCCGTCGCGTGTACCCTCGGAGGATATCGCGTATCCGTACACTCTACCGCCTCGCTGTCGAATGAGCGAATTGTAAATTTTTTTCCAACCATTTCGGTAACATTACATGATAACTAATAAATGTTCGAATTTCTTTAAAAAAACTTTATACTGGGCTTTAAATTTGTCGCATTTCACGTGTTCAACGCTTTAGTGGTATTTTTTCTTTCTATAAAGACGATCGCGCTGTAGTTTTCATTTGATTTTTTTCCACCAAGTCCGGTAGCTCGTGAAGACTACACCTGAATATATACGTATTTTCTATCGTGACACTCGGCAAACGTTAATCGGCGACTCGTGATGGTGGTCTATTATCGCGCGCTCTGTTATTATAATACCCAACGCACCCGGGGCGTTTTTGAGAAATGCTGAAATCGTCTACTCCTACCGTGCGCCATATTTATACGGCCGCGCATAAAACGTTACGTATAATAGTGTCGTTAAATGTCAGGCCGTCTCCTGACGTACGCGGCAATCGTTGGTATAGCTCAAAAACGGGGACCGTGTGACGACCGTGTCACAACCTCTTGTGACAAATAATGTAGAAACGTTTATGAGAATACGAGCGCGTACGCACAACAGCGGCGGCGCGGCGGCGCGAAATTCGTTGAAAACGTTACGTCGTCGTCGTCGCCCGGAAAACAAACGTCGAGAAATTATTCGAGTTCCTTATTATTATCCACTAGATATTATACACATTGTAATATACGTATATATCATGCGGCGCGCGACCGTGTTATGCTAACCGATTCCGTCCCAAGGTTAAACCGCACGTTAATGAGTTACTAAGTCGAAATCAAATGCATTTTAACGAGTTAATTATAATAATGCGCAGCTTTTTCGATACATAATATCCACATATATACGTATATATAACGTAATAATATGGAACAGTGTATGCGCGCGCGCGCGGTGACAGACACGTCAACAAAACACACGATTAAAACAATATAAAATTCGCAGAACGCATTATAAAAACACTAGCGCGTTAAAATATAAGTATAATAATAATATTATTATTACGCTGCGACTAATCATATTTGTATTATATTATAATATTGTGTATATTGTTGTATTATTGTGTGTCACGAGCGACTCTGCAAAAATGTACGCGATTAAGTGAGTCATGCGAATTATAAGGAAAATCACATCACCACTGCAATTAATTAGAAGTGTCGTTTGACGCCGCGATGTACGTACGTCCGGTATCGCATTTTTGGTCGCAAACGAAATCGCGGAATGAAAGTCTACGGTCTAAAAACGCAACGCCAATGGTGATGTCATTACAACGGGGCGTCGAAGCCGATCTTTGGACAGTGAAAAAGCCAGTTTGGACATCGATTTGATTGTTTTTTAACAAATATTTTTCTAATTACTCGCTTTTTTTATACAAAACATACTCGTGTATATAATATACTCAAATCCAGTGCACCGCACATACCGAATAAATCATTATAAATTCTGGTGTCGATAATATACCATAACCCTTCTATATCTATTGTGCTCGAACGTGGTCTACGAAAGTGCCTAAAGGTGCTACGGTTGAGATGATATTTTGTTCCCAAACGTCGTAACTGACATCAGGATCAGACCTTGACTGTAATGAGTCTCGTACACGAGGGGTATTTCTACTTAATAGCGATGATATACGTTCACAACGTCGTAGTGGTCCGAGTTTCTTTTTTTTTTTCAATTTTGTAATCACCACTATAATATATTATACGAGAAGAGAACCATAAACGTATTATACATCGAGTATATTTTCTTAACTTCACGTTTCGTGTGTTCATCGAGATTCAGCCGACACTGCTGCATGGTGTATAGTAATAAAGTATTTCTTTGTTCATTTCGTCCAGTTTATTCGACTAAACAATCGAAAAATATCGAATCTCCGTCGTATGTAGTCAGTGCCCCCGCGGTCTTGTGAAGTTAATCGTACATAATATTCTAAACCCTTGTCCCGCGTACAAAGCGGAAACGCGCGGTCAACAATAACAGCTGCTCGAGCTGCGGACGGATACGGTCGTTATTATCGTGTTTCCGTATGTTATCGTCCGATCGGGTCGTAAGAATATTACACTAAATCGTATCTCGCCTTTGGGCTCTTAGAGAAATCGACTGCGGTTCCGCCCTTGCCGACTACACGCGGGGAGGCGTGTTGTCTGTAAGCACGGCCGACCGCGGAACGAGGTCACATGCTTGACGTATTATGCAGGTGCGTAAAGATCCGCGATCGCCTATACGCGGCGGAAACGATCACTTTAAGTCACTTCCGGTACCCTCGTCCACCCTTGTAAAATACGAACGCTGCGTCATCTCGCGGCCTCGTCACCTGCGCGTCTCGACCTATAAAATATATTCGACCCATTGGTCTAACATCTAACCCACAAGTGAAAATCGAGGTAAAGGCCTTAACGGCGACTCAAATTCCTCTTCGAATGGTTCTCTATTTCGCTTCTCTCTCAAAAAACAACAATTTTAACAATTTCTACGTTTGACATCTGCAGTTTAGTAGTTATTTTACACTTTGATATTTTATAATAATACGTATTATCATCGATTGTAAAATATTTAGTGATATATATTATATTTCAAATAAATTCTATTTGTATACGGTGATCGATGTTTAATTTTTTCATCGCAAACTACACGACCGTGATGTGTACTATTATCAAGATTACCGTCACAGTATCGAAAACACATGTAGAAAACCTAATGAAAAGTATACGGTTTGATAAAAAATGTTAAAAATATATTTGATTTTTTTTGCAGTTATAGAAATATCGTTTTTAATCATTGCAGTTGGCTGCCGTTTGTATGTGGTTTATTGAAAGAGTGTTATGCTAATGTTTTTAAATCTGTCTGTTTAACAGAAAAAGAATAAAAATAAACTCCTATTCAGATAACATCGCATATCTGGATATTGTCGCGACAATATCGCATGCATTTGCGCGCGACCGGGCGTATCGGATATTCCGTTCTCTATTCTCGATCACTCTTAACGCGCAATTAGTCACACTAGTGCGTTCGGGCGAATACGTGCAAAGTAAGGTGTAAGTATAATGTCTCGTTCCGTTGGGTCGAGGACAAACCGAATCGCCGTGGACGACACCGCTGGAAACCGATTAAAGGAAGGGTGGGCGAGAGAAAAACGTGCACAAACGCGTATTATTATGTTACAGAAATCCCGGTCCTAACAGTAACAAGTATGGGCAATAATGACGATATCGTATTACTTGCCGCAGGTCCTGCGGCCGCCGCGCGCTACGTATAATAATAATAATAATAATAATATACCGCAGGACGAGGACGCGATAATGTAATATTACAGCCGCGCGTATGCTCCGGGCGCCTCGCGGGAAGGAATCCCGCGAAGTGATCGCGCGGCGATGGCGACTATACTAGTGACGTTAACGCGACAAGACCGGCGTGCAAATATTACCACGTCGAGTGTGAAGAATGTGCGCGTACCTGCGCCGCCGCACGGGTAGGGCTTCCCGGACGGGCCGAGTCGTTTGACGGTCGACGATGACGGATGTCCGTCGTCGTATAAACTGCACACCATATTCTCCTGCCCGGCGGCGGTGAAGGATGAGTGGGGGTGGAGGGGGTAAATCGCGACGCGTACTCCTCGACGTGCGCGCGCGTATATTATACACATGGTAAAAGACCCGTATGGAAATGACCTTTCCGAGTGACGATTAGACGCGTAAACTCCTACGAAAACAACAGTGATCTATAGTGCGACACGGTTGTTGCTAAACTCACGAGTGTATGGAAAAGGAGAAAAGGAGAAAATCTCCAGCAGCAGTTTTGTCTTTGAGTGTTTTGAGTTTTTCGGCTGTGGTATTGAAAATCGTCAACACCGTTCCTATTTAAATACAGCAACGCGTTTTGTTTTCGTTTTTATAGTATATTCGACATACCAGTACTTTCGATACTTTTTTTCCAGTATTTTATTCGTTCTTAAAAGAATTCGAAATACTTGGTGTTTTGATACCTAAACATATGTATATATACGAGTATATACATATATATATATATAATTTTTTAATTGGATAACACTCGTTCAATATTTTCATTAATTTTTTATCTCACTGTATTTACATAATAAATAATAATCGTACATTACCCAATCACTTCTGAATGTTGACATTGGTTCGTTCGCATTGATGTGACGACCGCGTACTAATATTTACGGCTACTTTTGATTTCAGAAAATTATATTTTTCAAACATATTTGAATAAAAGTAATCAAATAAAGTATTTTTTCCATTACGCGCTATCTAGGACTCGGATTTTGATGCGTTTGCACATTTTTCTGGTCAATCGTACTGTACTTACTGTGCATGCCTAGTGCGAAATAGAAATAGAAGACAATAATTATTTAAATTTTAGAAATTATAACCGAAATACATACGATAACAGTCAAAAACAATGTAATTTAGAGAACAAAAACATCAATAACAAATTGCGCTCATATTGATTTAAAATAAATTCATATTTTTTATTTATTTTCTGTTAAATATGATTTTTACGGACAAATTTATCGCACATATGGTCATGTCTATAAGAGTAAATACATACGTATTTGGCGATGTTTTAGTACACATACATCGGAGTCCAGGTGATTTCAAATTACAAATTGAGAATTATAAACAAGCGAAACATTTTTTGTTTTCCAATGCCCGCATAAATATAATACGTATATTATCACGGCAAAAACATTCTGTCGGCTCCGCGGGTTTGAAAGAATTCAACTCCAAAAGTGTTTACACGATTTGATAGCTTAATTATACTTGAAATAATAAAAACCCGCATATTATATATTTTAAATTATTACCAGCTTGTAATCGAACTCTGTCGGGTCACTCTTTCCAAGTACGTATACGAACATGTGACGTTCTTTCTCTCGTTGTTTTATGATTATAATATTTCAGAACCATAAGTTTTTACTTATTTAATCGAGCGTTGTCTAATCGTTTTTTCTATATTCTCAATATATTGCCAATAAGACCGAACCGTAACGGGTATCAGAGTGCTGATAATTTAACTCATACTCACTCGCGCCGTACCAACATGGATTCGCTATTACCCGTCGAGTCTACTCATCGACACGAACCTTGACAGTAGTGTTATCTCGGAAAGAATTTACAGGACGAATAATTGTAAAGCGGATCACACGCATCCTGATATTTGACGAGATAATTTTCGTTAATAATTTACATATCATACGCCCCCACGTGCGTGGTGTGTGTGCGTGTTTGCCCGCCCGCATCTGCAGCGGTGCAAATATTCGAGGAAGGATATATTATATATTTTATGAGGCTAAAATAAAAACGTTACTTCCGGACCGGGCGTCGGGATATTACTGTAGCACCGCGAGCGCGTGTAAAACGTGTATATTGTATTCCTACCCACGGAGGTGTATAAAAATCGAAAAAAAAAATAAAAAGAGTTTACGACAGCGGTTATTGTAATAGTACGACACGTTATATACCTATGTAGTATTATTATTATTATTATTAGTAACCAGTAGTAGGTAGCAGTGACTGGTATATAGGTAGTAGTAGTATACGGTAATAGTAGTATAGTAGTAGTAGTAGTAGTAGTAGTGGTAAAGACAGGCTGCGGCGGTGCCCAGGAAATTGTTTTTGAAACGGAGAGAATCGTTAAACCGTGACAGAAAACTATATGCCGGTCCAAGGACTCTTGCAACGCGTTTTGATGCGGATGAGGAAAGAAATTACTCTTTATTTTTTTTTTTTCTACTTCCTTCATTCGTCGTGATGTTCGATTGGTTTTTCGTTTTGTATACATAATATCTACTATGACTATTTCTCGTCGTCGTCTCGTCCCTTTTCGTCATTGTGTACGACGACGACGACTTCAATATTATTATTATTATTATTATTACTACCACACGTCAGTATAATAATAATATCTATAGTATCGTTTATAATTTTATGTAATATAAACAAATGAGAATAACATAGTCAATACGCATTTTATTTCGAATATCGATTCCAACGTTCGTTTTCGACGAAAAACAAATCTTCGATCACACTTCCATTGTTTGTTTTTTTTATGTAGTTTTGATTGTGCACCGTATACAGTGCAATAACGAGTTAAAGACCAACATCGATTAAGCGCGCCGGTATATATACCTACCGCGATAATATAATCGATATTGTAACCGGTTAAAAACCGTACAGAATTTACGAAAAATCAATCAATTGTATATTTTTTCAAATTACTCGAGTCGTTTTCAAAGTGAAAACAACAACTACCCGATATTTTTTACTTTTGAAACGCGCGAGGAACACGTTGAATTTAACACACGCATAGTATTTGCAGCGGTTGGAATCGATAGACAATTGGCGCATCTCTGTAGAGGTACCTACGTCATTATACTATTGAGTCGCTTTGAACAACACGCCAGCTGACCTGTGCAATCATTTTGTGCAATAGCTTACTGTAAGTACGTAAGTGCAATTAAAACGCTTATTTATGCATCATAAATGTTTACAAGAACGAAAGAATAATAGATCACTAAAAAATGAACAATTTTTAACTGATTTTACCCTGACAACATCATAACGGGCGTGCGCTGCAGACTTTAAGTTCGGGGCGTGCCCGAGAAAAACAAACTAATTAGATGGATTAGAGCAATTAACACCCTCCCCCCCCCCTCTTTATTACTTTCCATACTAAATAAAATAAAAATAATTAATTCTATACGCTGTTTTTAAATTAATCTACAGAATAATATCGATTGATTAAATATCATACATTCCAATAAAGTTTAAGTTCACCGAAAATTTCCTTATGAAAAATAAAAAAATAAATGGCAATTTTACAAAATATAAAACTCTTACCTACTGTTGTTCATATTATGTCAACATGCTAGAAAAAACAAAAAAAATTTGATAACATTTTCGGATAGTGCACAGGCACACCCGGCACGCCCTGACAAGAATCTCAAACGACTTCAACTAAAACTTCATTCAAATCCGCTTATATCAAATCTATGTTCTCTCTCGGATTAACAAATACGAAATGTGGTCTAAAGACTAAAAATGAAATAGTCCAGAAACCTTTAATTTAAAATATAATTTTTCATTAAAAAAAAAAATCAGATAACCGCATAATTTAGTTTAATTATTACGTATTTTATGTGGGATATTATATACATTATTTTCGTAGAGTATATTAAGTTAATATTGTTAAGGTCAATAAATATTTATTTGTTTTTTCTCGTTCATAGTTTATATCACATATTTCCCATTACACTATTTACTTATTAGATTATATCCATACAGATTGTAAGTACAATTAAAGTGTTAAAAAATAAAAGTTTAATTTAGACTATATTTTAACGTATAATATATACACGAGCTTATCGGAGACAAATCAAATATTTACCCAAATTTCGCTCATCAATGATTTCGAAATAAAAATAAACATAACCGAAAATATTCATGACTTCCTAAATAAAAATAAAAATCAACTGTAGCGCGACACAATACGAGTTACACGTCGAACTGCAAAATAATTAAATTTACTCATGAGTCATGACGCATTTGTTTTTTTTCCAGCGATAACACACTATAATTTTTTTTGCGATAAATCGCCGCCAGTAACGTAAATTAAAATTAGGATAATTTTTGTACAAGTTTAAAATAATACAAATATGTATTAGCAACTTTTTGTTGATTTCGAGCGAATTTCAAGCTGGAATGATCGTCATATCAACGATAGAAACGTGCACAGCGAAAACAATCTTCGTGGGGAAAATATATTCTCCTTTGATTGCGTCCCTATTGCAATGATTCGATTCGAATGCAACCATATCGGTGCACCGATATTTTTTGTTTACACCATCACATCCGCTGCACTATCTGTACGACTGTTGAATTTTACATTTACAATATACAATAATATATTGTGTTTATATTATAATGAGAATCTCGGCACACTACGTTTTCGGAAAAAACTGTAGTAAATATTGTAAACAATAACAACGACTTGGATGTTGGAGACGGAAGCGCGGAGACGAGCCGTAAATCAGCCGGCTGTGAGTTTTACTATATATATATATATATATAGTATTAATATTACGTCCTATCGTCGCAGTCGTTTTCACATATTGTGTTTTCGTGTTGTCGGTTTCCTTTATATTATTTATATTATATTATTATTATTTAGACACGCGCCATTTCACTTTTGACGCGTTTGATGTCACAAACAATACTAATATTACTAACGTACGTTAGTATATAACCGAGTGTCTGAGTCTAATGGTTTTCTCGTTAAGTATTGATTTTCGTACGTTGCGCCCGATAATGTACAAGTAATGTACAGGTCTATTATAACAACTGCGGCGATGTTCGTATAATATTTACTAATATCGTCGTGCGTGATAAATGTCACCGATACGGCCACAGGGATTTTTGTGCACATACCGACCGCCACTGAAACGGGTTCTAATACCGGAATGCGGGTGTAATATAATATTATATAGCATAATGTAATAATAAAAGTAATGTCATGAAAGTCGAACTTTGGTTAGGTCGAAAGTCTACAAATATGATACAAAATCATCCATACCAAAACACAACCGACAAGATTACTATCCGAACCGAAATCGTGAAATAAATAAATTCATTAAAACAACGTTTCGCCGTTTCTTCTTGACCTCATAATTAGGCTTTATCGACATTTGTATAAATTTGGGTAGAATTCTTAATTTTCATATTACAATGGAATGGTTTCACTTGTTTTCAACAGCAATTCGACGGGTAGATTCTACAATATCCGAGCAACTGGATTCGAATTTAGAGTGACATTTTCAAAACGACTACTCACCAAGGACTGTTAATTGTTGGAGTAGGTTCGATGGCGAATTTCACCGAAAAATGTATATGAAGGTGCAGCTAACTCTTGTATTCACAATTTTATAAAAAATCATCTATTGAGGAAGGCGAATCTGTGTAGCTCGCAAAACCAAACGCCCCTAATTGTTGATTGAAATCACTCTCGAAACAGTTAAACGTGTATATTATCCGTAATCGTTTTTATCGACATTGTAGAGCCGCCGACGCTGTTGTTGTACAATTTTTGTATTTAAGTTTTTCCAAAAGTTTCGGCAGTCCGGACTCGATGTAACGCACTCGGACGGTTTGGTTTCAAATAAGGAAAACCCGAAAACGTCAAGTTCGGTTCGACCACGAAATTCGGCGAGGTTCGTAACGAGAAGTAGTAACGTATATCAAAATACAAAGCGCGAAGAGACAGTCAGGTCTTTGGGCCGTTCAATTGCAGTCTCTCGGCTGTATTGTCGTACGTTATAGCATCATGGCGTCACGTCACCACAAGCCGATATTTTATAATAATATACAAATGTTACGCGCGCGCGCGAGTGTACACGTTCTGATTCCGCGAAACTCGACGATTCTAATCTCGATCTGCAGCAGTAAAATGCTGTAGAGTTTTTACGCGTAATCGTTCGCTCGAACACACATTATTCTCCACGCGCCGCAACAATATAATTTTTTTTATATATAAATGTATCGTTTTATTATATTTATATATAACTAGCCGGTACAGCAAATGTCATGTTCTCGGAAAATAAATATTTTCCGCGCGCCGCACAATCTAGGTCATCGACGCGTTACGACGACGACGCGACCACGACGACGACGACGACGACGGCTTACGGTAGCAGTGATAATTTCCGTTTGAAAAATCTCGATCATCGACGCAATTCGTAAAAAAATTATATCGATTCATCCGTGTTTATTATCTATGGTTGTTTCCGTAGTGCAAGGCGGATCTGGGACGTGGGTTTTGGGTGCGTTCGGTTGACCCGCTATCTAAATATTATCATACTATTTCGATGTAACTGACAATTTTTTTTAAAACAGAGTGTCCCCCTAGAATTAACGCATAACATCTAATCAAAAATGTATAAAAACATGAAACCAGAACGTGAAGTCTGGTATTTTATTAAAGACGTTTTTGTGTTATCGCCCGAAGTTGGGACGATTCTATCGGTTGAAAACTTTAAAGTAAATTAAACTGTCGAAAAAGGATAATGACCTGGGCAATTTGGATTTTCATAAATCTACCCTACCGAGGTATACTTACGATTTGGTTGTGGCGAACCGATTTCTTTGTTCTCTACGTCTAAAGTTCGTCTAAAGTTTCGCCCACGTCACATACTGTTGAGCGATTTGCGAAAGAGAAATGCCAAAAAAAATACTACCGAATCGTTTTCGTGCTGTACCACCGAACGCCGTGAAACCAGCGTTTTAATTTCGGCGATGTATTTTCGACGTGTCGATTACTGATCTTGCCGGTAGTATCCTGTTGATCGCGAGGACGAGTTTGAGATACCCTCTCTCGGGGACATCACTATTGCGGCGGCCACGCAGCTGATCGTTACCGTATCCGCTGACGCAGACCAACGTGTCGCGATAATAATAATAATATACGATATCGTATGAACCGCAGAAATATTATTTTCCTTCGCGAAATTCTATATTCCATACCGGCGGCGTACCTCTATATTATTATTAATAACGTGCATATTTCTATTATCCGATATCATATCTAGCGGTATTATAATGCGCGCGCGCGTTAGTGTAGCATAGCGCAACAACACGGCAAACGCCTATTCCGGACGGCCGCGAGAGTCGTGCGCCGCGGTAATGATAATTACCGTCTAGTTGTAATAATAATATATTATACGTTGCACATGCATGCACCCGTATTTATCTGTACACGCTTGTCGATCATCTCTGTACACGCGCGCGTTCACTCGCTCCGCGGGGCGACGGAGAACTGCGGTCGACTGTATAATATTTTTAATAACGTTTAATATTGTAATCAATGATATAATATCTAATAAACGCGAAAAAACCTAGTCGGTGAGCGCGTAACACGTGCGGCGCACATTAACGACCAAAGTGTAACGCTACTGCGGCAGCTGTCGTCTAGCAGAGTAGCATTGTATAATAATAATTATCACGATAAATGTGTATTTTTTATCATTATTACAACCCAGTTGTTCCGAGCTAAAGTTTAACCGTCAGAAATCACGGACGGTGTCATTCGAGAATTTTCAAACGCTATAATATAATAATATGTACACGACGGCGGCGCGGTGGTGAAAAGTTTTCCCCAGAACTGTTATTCGTTTCGAATGTTATAGAGTACAGGTGCGTACGTGTGGTATACGGTCGTTCGTACGTACGCGAATATTACGCAATACTGTAATGCCGGTAATGGCGCACTCGAACGCATTACGATCGTTCGGCGTGCGGTTATGTAAAACGACGAATTTTCTGTTGGGATAATAATTATCGTGATTAAAGCGACAATCGACCGAACCGCCGCGAAACGTGAAGTCATTCGGTTTGTGAAAACTTGATTCTCAAACGGTTTCCGTTTGTCGTCTATATTTGCGATATTATTATAAATATATATGTGTGTGTGTGTGTGTTACAGCCAAGTCCGAAATGTTGTTAACGTGCACATTATCCGGATAATGAAAACATTTGCCACATTACTTGGATTAAGTAGATATTAGATGTTTAAAATCAAAGTTACGTACACTAACCGGTTACTTGGTATATTTGGCCATTGATAGACGGATAAAATTAACACGGTCAGTTATTACTTATATTAATTTGACTACTGGACATTTGTCACTATTTTCAACGATACTAAATGTAATTAGAAACGTAGTGACTAGTCCACAACATATACGTACTTGGCCAATAACAACAGAACAACATTGTACTAGGTCTCGGTTTGATGTGTTTGTCCTGAGCCATTCATTAAAGTAGATGAGGTGTCCGATATAAAAAAAAATCGCTAAAAATATGCCATCATTTAGGAGGTCAGGGCTATCGCGGCGTTGTGCGCGCAAATCGAATTGCAAGACAAATAGATGCAAATGCGAAGCATCGAGGAGGATTCTACGTAATTCTAAAAAATGTCCTCAAAGTTGTGCGAATAAATAACAAAAAAACGTCGTTTATTTTTATATCCAATTATAAAAAAAAAACTGAATTCACGTAATTTCGCTTAAAATATTTTTTTTACTAATACGGTATTATTATTATTTTACAATGGCCATAACATGACGGCTAATGTTACTTTATCCGGGTAATATTTACATTAATCACTTCCTATAAATATTTTTTCTTCACGGCTATAGTCCGAAATCTCGGCCGATTTCGGACTCTAGCCGTAGCGTGTAATATACTTACTCAATCAGTGGCGTATTTACTGTCGGTCGGCGTGACTCACGAGTGACTCACTGGCCACTCTTTTAAGAGTTCTATTACGATTTGAAAAAGTGTTCGATTTTCAGCCGATTATTATTGTTGAAAATATTTCCTTTCGTATATAAACTTCGTCTTAATTATAGCTGTAATATTAAAACACAAATAGCATAAAGAAAATAAAACAGTAGACAATGTGAAAACCCGCTCTGTTCTCGGTAATATGTGTGTACCTCCCCTAACGGCGGCGTGATAATTTGTGACGGGGGGGACGCGTAAAAAGCGGGGGGCCCGCTGTCCGTTTGCACCCCGTATTTTCGTTTCGATTTTTTCGTTGATTGCGCCGAATATACATAATATAATATTTCGTACCGCCCCCGAGTTGTATTTCGCGTCCTACGGAGAAACGTTCAACGACGACGTCGCCTCTGCGCATTACACTCGGCGTGTTCATTATTATATAATATCGTCGACTGTACACACACACACACACACACAGTACGTTCCGTCGGATGATAATATTATATAAAGAATAGAGAGAAAAAAAAAAAAACCTCGCCAGAATGTTATAGTACGCAGTCGTACGCACTAAACACACATACGATAACAATACTACTACTACTACTACTACTACTACTACTACTATATCATACGTAGTAAAATAGTAATAATAATAATAATACTACGGCCGACTACTACGAGAGTTTCGACTATATAGTTGTTGCACGCGCACACGAGCGGTACGCGTACGGTAATTACCGTGTGGAAGGGGCAACACTGTAGAGCGCGCCGTCGCGGTCGGCCGTATCACGCGTTCAGCTGCGCCGCGACGCCCATACAATTATCAACCAGCAGCGTTCCATTTTGTTGCCGTCAGGTTGCCGGTAGAGCATGTAGTGCCGTTCTCTCGTACCCGCGAACGACGACGACTCCGACAACAACGATTAATATTATATTATTATATTATAAATAATATTGTGTATTTGTGTGTGTGTGTGTGTGTGTGTGATTTTTTTTTTTCTCTCGCTCTTCGTTTCGAAAACCGCGGAGTTCGTCACATCGTCGACGTCGGCGATTCTCGTATTTCTCACTGCCCGTCGCGTGACACCCCGTCGTCGTCGCGCCGTTTTATTTGTTGTAGAGAAAAAATTACGAAATTAATTTTTTTTCCATTCAATCGCTTCGCGGTAATATTATATTTAATTTTTTTTCTCGCCGTAAATTATTAATATTTTCGTTTCGTTCTGTCTCTCTCGAGCGCTCGCGTGCCCGTGTACGATACGCCGCCCGAATTAGTTTATTTTCGTTCGCAGTGTCGGTGCGCGCTCCACTCGTACGTACGACGGAAATTCAAAGAAAATAGTTCGAGTGCCCGTAGTCGCCCGCTTCCGTGTGTGTCACGCGCGCGCGCAACAAATAAATGCATTGTCGTCGTCCGCGCGTCGTCCTCGCCGCCGCCGCCGCCGCCGACAACGAGCCGCAAGATTCTTGACACGCCGACCGCCGCCCCGGAGGAATTTGACCGCCGCTCGACCGACGACGATCAGGTAAGAATCGTTTATGTTATGTGTATTTTATTATTATTATTATTTATTTTTTTCGAATTATTTTCTTCCGTTTTCCGCGCGTCCCGGTGCCGAGGAGTAGCGTGTCCGGCGACCGTCTTTTCGGAACGTCGTTTTATTATTTTTTTTTCTCTCGATTTTTATTCATTTTCCGGTACGTCTGGTACGTCCGGCGGAGAGTAGTAAAACGCCGTTGCATAACGGTCGCGCGAACGCCTTACGTAACGCGCGTCTAGTTCCTCCGTAACGCGCGACGAGAGATTATAAAAAAAAAACAACGAAAAAACCGCTTTTTATTTTTCGTCTCGTCGGGGTTTATTCGCTCGGATTTATTATTAATTATTCTCTCTCTCTCTCTCTCTCTCTGTGTCTGCGGAATCGTCGGCGTAATATTTTGAAAAAACACGGTCGCCGAGAACCGTTGATATCGAAACGCTATAATATTTCGCCGTCTCGTATCAACCGCCGCACCTTGCACCCGCGGCCGGATTGAACAGGTGTCAACCCCCTTCTCGCCGAGTTTATATTGTCGGGGTCGCGATTTCGCGTAGGGGACGTTCGTCGCGCGACGGTGTTTACCCCCTCGCCGTCTACTACCGCTATTCGCCCCTCGACGACGACGCGACCGGGAATCGTAATAATAATAATCGGCCGTCGCCGCGCTCTCGCCCACACGGTATTTATTATATAGGCAGGTAGGTACAGAGTATTATAATAGCGCACGGGCACTCGCGGCGTTTGCGAATATTATGCGCTCGCACGCACAATAATCCGCGATCTCGTGGAAAGGGTTGGCCGCACTGGTTATTGGTCACGCACGTCACACCGGCGGCGCTCGTATTTCCTGTTCCGCGATCATAACGACGATTGTGTGTCGTACGCGCGGCGTGTAATGTGTATAATATCGGGCCGGAGGCGGTTGCCGCCGAGGAAGAGTGGCCGAGCTCTCGCGCGTATGAGTCGGTTGCGTCGGCGTGGAAGGAGATGTTGCGGGCGTGCGGCGAGAGGGCTCCCGAGACGAGATGCGTTCTTTTCCGCCTCCCTTTCTCGTCGAACTCTATTGTCCTACGATTGACCTTGACTACGCAACACACACACCACGCACACACGACCGGATTCCGGACGGACTTCCACGACGCAGACACACACGCTCGCCGCCGCCGCCGCCGCCGGTATATCGCTATGGTCATTCGTTACGTGAAAGGAAAAAAAAAAAAAAATACGTATAAATAAATAAGCGTATACGATGTATAATCATAATTCAAACGATATTTTAACACGTCGCGTCGTGTGTATTTCCCGGATTAGATCGGTTTTATTCTCTCCGTTTTCGGGGGGAGGGTCAAGGTTTTGCGTTACTTCGCATTCCGCGTAGTAAAACGTGTTGTCACGTCGTCGTCGCCGACGTGTTTTCGCGCAAATTATTTTGCGTATTTTTTTTTCTTTTTCCTTTTTTTGTTTTTGTTTTTTTCACTCTGCCTCGTGTTTATATTTTTATCCCGTACCGAACGCGTTCGTGTTAATAACAATATAACGACGACGACGACCGCGCGCGCGTGTGTTTTTATCGTCGTGTCGTCTTCTTTGTTTCTCCCGTCGGATTTGTCGAGAGGAAGTGGGAGAGACGACAAAGACGATGCACTGTGTGTGTGTGTGTGTTGTGTTTTTGGGAAGCTGCCGCCGCAGCCGGTGGAATGTATGGACGGGCCGGGCAGAGGGGTGCGGCTGCTGCGGTGCGGGCGGCGGGACGACGTTGAAAAAAAAAGAAGGAAACGGCCCCGTTCCCACGGTTCGGTGTCTGGGGCGCCCCGTCTGTGCGTTATTCTCCGACGGCGAGACGGGGGTTGGGAGACAAGGGATTTATTCTCGTTTTTTTTTTTTTCTTCTCTTCTTCTTCTTCGCTTCTTCTCTCTTTTCTTTACCGCCGAAGCCGCCGACGCACCCCTACGCGGACAACACCTGCTCTCTCTCTTTGGGCGTGTACACAAAAGGGATGCGTTTTGCTCCCGCCTACCCTTACCCCACGTCCGCCGCCGCACGGTCGTGGGGGAGAGAAAAAGTCTTCTCGATTTGACACATATTTATTATGTTTTCATCTGGTCGTGTTCCCTTTCATTGTCGTCGTCGTCGTCGTCGTTATATTCTACCTACCGGCACCGTTTGATTCGCCTCCGTCGTCTCATAAGTTGGCGGCAGTAGCCGACTTGTGTCTCACGGGTACGTGCGATTTTCCCTCTCTCTCTCTCTCTCTGTCCGTCTATCAAACGACAATCGTTAAATTATTATAATTGTTGTTGTTGTTATTCACGTAGGAAATCGGATGTGCGCGCGGTTAATAAGGTCAATTTTTCCATTTCGTAATGTTAATCGGCGACGAATATTATACAGTGCGACGAGCATTGAATGTAAATGTCACACCCCTCCCCTACCCTTCCCACCGTCTGGTAAGCTACTCGCGACGGCCCCGGTACTACTACCGCGCGCGGCACACACGTGGCCGTCGGACAAGCGAATAATCAAAATGAAATTGCGTTTTCCGAAAATAAAAACGTTTTCTGCTCCGCACTTGGGCGGCTCCTCTGTCTGTCGTCGTCGTCGTGTACTCGTCGCGTTCCGCCGATAAGAAGCGGTGCACACCACGATCCGGGAGAAACCCGTTTCGGTCTCCTCTCCCGACATATGGCGACGGCGGGGTAACATGACCTGTTGCTGCGCGCGCCGCAGAGCGGAAGTTCCTACGCTCGTGTGTGTGCGCGCGTGTTGTATACATGTGTGTGTGTGTGCCCGGGACAAAGAACCGAGTTTGCCGCCGCCGTCCAAGGTTAACTGCCGCCGAGTCTTGGTTTTCCTTCTATGTGCATAATAATATTGTGTGTGTGTGTGTGTCCGTCCGTCTGTCGTTACACAAACGAGAGAGAGAGATACGAAAACCAAAATTTTCCACCGGTATTTGATTTCGTAACGCGCAGACACACCAGGAAATAATACTGCGGCCGTGGTATAGTGACGGTGTCGGTCCCCGCCGCCGCCGCCGATTATAGTCGTAACGAGAGTGTAATAAAATATATTCCGTTTTTCGTCTACCGTGTCGCCGATCGCATTATAATTTATAACATACGCGCGATCGTGTGTCTACGGAAGAATTATTATAGAAAAGAGGGCACACACACACGCGTGAAACGACACGACAAAAGACGTCGGCGGCATTGTGTGGTGTGGTGGTCGGTCGAAAGGATATATTAAATACCGGCGACGACGGTCCGCGCGCGTTTCCTGTACGACCGGAAGTGTGTTTCTACGGCGGCGGCGGCGATATTATTATACGTACGAATTTATTTTGTACACCGCCGCCGGCGACGGGAAGTGCACGCCAAGAAGTTTGTGGTACGCCACCACCGTTGTTTTACCGATCTATTTTTACGATCCGTGCGTGTCTAAAACTGTCGTCGTCCTCGTTGTGTTGATCGTCGTCGTCGTCGTCGCCGCCGCCGCCTTGTCTATTATGAAGAGCAAAATAGAATGAAAAAATTCTTTTTATAATAACAACCAGTGAGATAATTATACGTATCTATATATATATATATTTATATTCAGAGAGAGAGAGAGAGAGATAGACGATTCGATATTATAACCCGTGCGGGTTGATTATATTTTGTCCGAAACTAAACGCGCCGAAAAATTCCGCTTATAAACGACTATAAATAAAAAAATTAATCGCGTTCCACACGTATTATTTAGATTGCTCTCTCGACGTTATCGCGGGTTTAAGTACGGTTTAATAATGTGAAAATAATACGACGATAAACGCGGTGGCGGAGGTGTGGTGTGTGGTGTTGTGGATTACGTTCTCGCGATTTCCGTTCGTTTGTAAATGCCGCACGCGTTTACTGGTAATGCAGCGTATGCACGCGTTAAATAGATATTATTATACAAAATTATTATTATTATTAACGACACAAAGAATCGTTGGAAACTCGATGCTATTGAAATTTTTTTTCGTAAAAACGTGTCCATAAATTTCGAGTAGAATGAAAATGATGTTTAAAAAAAAAAAAACGAACAATAGTCATGTGTCGTTCGACGGCTACCATTGTCTCAACGACCGTCGATACGTTTTCCCGACATGTCCGAAAGAAAATAATATTGTATTCACAATATATAAAATATATTTTTTTTATCGATACATTTATACAGTCTTACAAATTACGACGTCGAAAATGATATTCATAATCTCTAAAAATATGGCGTACGTTCTTTTCCGCGTGGGTTACGAGTTCACCTACATCTAAAAAGACAAGACACGATCGTTTATAAATCATATTATTATATTGGAAAACAATTTATGTTCGTTGCAACGTTTTCACTGCCAACGATCCGACCAACGATTACAACATTGTGAATATTGTTTTTATCGATTTATTCGAATCCACCCAGAATTTATTGTATTTTTATACTCTTGGAATAACTTTTTATTTTTAACCCACTATTTATTTTTATTCGATCAAACTGTAAAACGATAACAAATGTTTTGGATAATTAGATAAAAACTAAACCCGTATAATACGATATTATATAATATTAGTAAATACGATAGCGCGATTATTGCCGGCTCACACCGCATCGATATTTTTTCTCCACTATTCCGTCGTAGACGCGTGTAAACAAATTAATTTATTCCTTCGTAGGTACCTAAAAAAAAAAAAATTAAAAACACCTGGCGTTGATCTTTTATGGATGTTCCTCGTGTCTCGTAAATATTATCCACAGTTTCGGAAAAAGAAACGATATTATATTTTTTTCTCTCGAATAATATATACATCGTGAAGTAGTCGTTTTTCTTTTTTCTAATTATTCATAATCTCGTTGTGATTTACGGCTTCTTAAATCTGGGTTGTCTTTTATTGTGCGATTCAAACGGAAATAATGATGCGAGACGTTGGCGTTGAACATTATCGGGCGGTTAATTAGCACGTACTTATTTTCTATTGCCCAACATTTTCTGAAACATTTACATATCATGACCTTTTTTCATATGCAGAAAGGATCGGGAGAGAGTACATACGTACATAATATCATACTCAATACTCACAGGTATAATTATAAACTTTATAATATATATTATACATGTGTGTATAATTTAAAGAATTTAGCCGTTCGTTTCGACTTAAATTTCTATTAGTAATAAATATTTAATTTCATGCAAACACGATTTGTGGAATAAAAAAAAGTTGCGTTTACTCGTATAAATAACGTACGAGAGATTTGACGTGAAGAAGAAACGCGCTTCGTATAGTTTTTGCTGTTTCGAGAGATAATAATCAATTATCATGAATTTTGATGACGTGCGTTTATTATTAATAATTTGTTTGCGTTATATCGTATCAACGATAATTTTCACGCATTGTAATGACCCGAAAACTCGTTTTGAATTATTTGGGTGACGAAAAATTATGCACTATTTTTATTTTTATTTTTTTTTACGTTCCATTTCCTCTTCGCGACGGCGGCGGTTCAAGGTTTTTTTCGTCGAAGGTTCTTAATTTTGACAAACACCGGAAATCCCGTTATTTCGTTAGCGCGTCCCCTCGCCTTGCCCCCCTTAATTTAAGTTCGAGGGCAATTTTTGCGGCGCCGTAGAAAATCCCCTCTCCTCCGGAAGTCTTATCGTTCGACGACGACACAGGATGTGCACCACACAGGACGACCTCGGGTCGTCGAATATCTTATTAGGGGAATGAAGAAAGAGCGAGTAAAAAAAAAAAAGTAATAATACGCATAATATTATTATGTATGCGTGTATAAATACCGGAAGTACCGGAACGGAAATACCGCACGATTGTTTGCAGCCGACGACGGCGGTTAGTAATTACAATATTTTTTTCAGAAAAAGTAGAGTGAGCAGGAGAGAGAAGACGCGCGTACAATGTAACGTCTGGTGGTCGCATATTGTTGTCGTAATGTCGCGATTGAGAAATCTGTCCCCTCCCCTATCCTGCAGGTAGTAAGCGACAGACCGTCGCCGGAGTGTGGTAATTAGGTTTTTTTGACGCGGTTAAAACCGCAAAAACTCTTGTCGCGATTATTTTTGCAGCGGCGGCATTGTAGGTATAATGTGCTCGTTAAATGACACCGTAGCATCCGGCGCGCGCGAGAAGACCGACCGACTTTCTCGCGCCGTAAATACAGATTCGGTGCCCCCGCCCACAGTGCCGAAAATATCGCGTATTCAATACGCGTCGGGAGACGCGGTCTCTCCGTGTCCGTTTCATCGCCAAAATGCGTACTATCAATAACGCCTCGCCGCCGTATGTCGCTCGTCGCGCGTAAATCGACGTCGAAAAAAATAATATCAAAACAATAGCTTCGATCGTTTGCGCGCGGGCGCATATGTTATGGAAAAATATCCGCAGAAAATGCGAAACGCAACAAGTGCACGCGCTATAAATTATTGCATCCCATTGCAGCGCCCCTGCACTGACATCATAATATTAGCAACGATATCTCGCCTGTATCGTGATCGCCCGTCGTTATAATATCCCCCACCCACACTCCTCATAATCCGTAGTGGTCAACAAACGTGAAAATGTCCGCGCGCGTGATTATTCTTAATAATAATAATATTACATTATGTTTCGCTAGGTGTTTTTTTTTTCCGCATAACCGAACGGGAAGTATAATAACATAATATATTATTGTATACACACGGTTAGTGGTCGTTATTCTTGCCGCCGCCGCCGCCGCCGCCGCCGCCGCCGCCGCCGCCGCCGCCGCCGCTATTACCGCGTCTACCCATAGTCGTTTTTGTTGTTTTTTTCCACGGACATAATAATATATAATGTAATAAAATGTGATATCATTATGCGTGCGATTCCTGTATACAATATTATTATCGATCGATTGCGAGAAGACGGATCGTTTTGAACGTGGCGTATATAGTATCCGTCCGTCGTCGTACTTTTACATATAATAATATATCGGCATATTGCGGCATATTTTTTCGGCCGAACCGAAACGGAGAGTTTTTTATTTTACGCCCGACAAATGGTTTTTTTCTCTTCTTCCGCGGAACAACGCCTATGTTACGCGATCGGCTATTTTTAGACTGGTTTATCATAATGTATATTATTTTTTTTATCGTCGCCGTCGATATTGTTCTTCGTACGTACGGCACGTCGCCGCCGCGGACGAAACGCGTTGTTTTCAATAGCGGCCAGCCGTCGCCGTCGCTGTTTGTTAAACATCAGACCATCATCGTCTCCGGTGTCGGCCGCGCGGTCATCGTTCACCGTCGTATAAACAAAAGCGGTGTACGTTTCCGAAAACATTGAATTCCTACGCGCGCGCGCGCTAACAAAAAGCAGCTGCTCAGGATGTGTAATAATATTATTATCATGAATATTATTAGCGTTTTAAAATAGTAGTACGCGTATAGACTCGGTAATATTCCCGTCGCGCGTTCGTCTCGACCGACGACGACGGTTTCCCAGTACGACCGGCTAATGTTAATTTTAAACGAAACGGGACTAAAAAAGAAGAAATAAAAAGGTCGGAAGAATGTAATTATCGCGCAGTGAAAAAAAAAAAAAAAAAACGGTGTTTCCGGCTGCGCCCGTTTCTCGCGCGCGCGCGCGCGCGCGCGCGCACACACGTTACTACGTATATTATGTATACGCATATAGTAATAATACGTACGTACATGTGTATATTATTACTATTATTTTTATTATTATTATTATTATTATTATTATGGTGATCAATTCGTTTGACCTTCCTACCGGGTGTACCCGGATCCTGACTCGGAGCATACCGAACTCTGTGATACAGCAATAATATTATGCGTATGTGCGCGCGACCGCTCGGCGCACGCGTGTGTTTATTTAAGCTCTCGCGTAAAGTTCATGTAATACAGTCAATTTTCTCGTATAACGAAATCATCGACATTTTATCGCACTCGAGGCGTCCGATTTAATACTATTAATTTGTTATTTTGCAATTTATTCCTTGATTATTATAATTATTGGAAATAGTTGTATCTATCTTTCTTTCTCTCTCTCTCTCTCTCTCTCTCTCTCTCTCTCTCTTAAAAAAAAAAAATGAGTATCGAACATTAAAAATGATAATATACATGTGTGTGTGTACCGTACAGTAAAGTAAAATATTATTTTCTTATCGCTCAATTATTGTTGTGTTCGACCTTTACACTTGTGTGCGCGAGTGTACGTGTTAGCGGACGATTTATATACATACGCGATGTGGCGACCGAGCGCGCAACTATCGAACTTTAATTATTGCGATCCAGGTGAACGAAAACTGCACGCGCTATATTTCGCACTAGTCGGACGATCATGTGGGAAAAGACGATGACAGGTGTGTGTGTGTTTTCTTTACAGTATACTTTTATAATAATAAATGTCAAACCGTTTGTCGACTTGGTCCGAGATCTGTTGTATTAAACGTATGTAAATATTTCGATATCAATATAATATAATATATTGTTCAGAGTCCGTCCAGCACGCGGGAGCATGCGCACACGAACGCGCGTTCGTGACTTTTTTTTCTTTTGTTTTTTTTTTTTTTTTATAAGTGTGTCTGTACGTATAATTTAAACCGCGTTCCATTTTACATCGCTCGTCATGCAATCACTATGTAGTAATCTATTACAATAAACTTCTGTCGTTAAGGTTAAGCGGACTGGTACGGTCGGGGAACAAACAAAAAATTAAAACCGTCGTCGTCGGTCGTGTATGGCTAATAATCGTAATGAATTTCTCGAGCGCGCGGACGCGTTTAATACCCATAATTTCTATACATCTGTGCGCATCGTACGCGGCAACGCAAATATATTAATAATAATTGTATAACATTCGTATCGCGTTTTATGTAGGAAGAGTGCTGCCTACTCATACATGTATACTCGTATATATATATATGCGCGTAAAACCGATCAAAGTCGACGGCTTCGAAAACACTAAATTATTTTGTAAAACGATAAATTATAATTGTTAATGACGATTCGCGCTACGGACAAGGAAACCGTTCGGATTTCCTGGTTTTCTGACATAATGTACTACTACCACTACTATACGACGTGTGTACACGCATTACCACATAGAACATACGAGTATGCGATCCGGAATCGATGACACATAAAATTGCTATTGTCAGACGCCTTCTTTTCCCCCTCCGCCTTTCCCTCTCAATTAATAAACAACGCCGCCGTATTTCATCATCGCGTTGTTATGTAGCGGCGGCTGCTCTTTCCGGTAACGCCAATACCACGTGCTCGCGCGTACGCGAAATGTATTAATAAAATACACTGCCATTATGAGATATTACGCATATTATTACGCCGCCCGACGATGCTGGCGCGATGAATTCCTTCCTCACGATCTATCGACAGACGCGGCCGACACGACGTTTATACGTGGGTAGGACTTGATTAAATACGAATACCGAATCGGGCCGCGCGAAAACGAGGACAATTTGACCTGTAGTAAAACGCACAACAGACGTCGTCGGCCGTCGGAATTGACCTCTTCAGAGACCTTTATGAGAAATAATGTCACGCCGTTGTTACAGACGGCGATAGTCGATTAATCGTGGCCCGATGATAAAAACAAAAATTATAATTCCCGCGTCGTCGGCTTGTGTCAATTTTAGAATATTAAATTCGTCCGAGAGAGAGAGAGTGAGTGAGAGAGAGAGGAGAGGAGAGGCCTTATTTACCAGCCGCGACGATAACAATAATAAGTTTATTGTTCGCGCGCTAAGTTCTGGGCGTGGCGTTTTGTTGGCCGTACACACGCGCGCGCGTCAACGCTCCGCGTGCACGCGGCTCTAGAAATAGCGAAGCGATTCGTTTCCGTTTTCGATTTTCACCGCGTATTACGGAACATGACTCATTATTATCGCGACGTCGCGTGGGTTAACCGCGGGCGTTCGTCTGAAATCGTGTTGAATATCGAAATTTATTGCTAGAAATACGCTCGTCGGCCTATCTTTATTCCTCTATTCGAGATTCCACCGCCGGGTTCCTCCTCTTATCGAGACGATTATAATTCCTGCGCGGAAAACGGGCAGAACGCTCGCGGGGCGCGGTCTGCGCTTGCGTCCCGTCGTCGGTTGCGAAACAATCGTGACATTATTCTTTCATTATATTAATTAATTACGCGACGGATATAATATTGTGTGCGTTGTGCAATATCGGCAATGCGAATAATCGTGATTTCGAAATACATTTCTTTGCTCGTCGGCCTTTCCTCCCCCCCCCCGCCCCCGTTTATTTCCGTTTCGTTTTAGGAACCGATCGCGCGCGCCAGTTCCGACCCGATGTGTCTCTGTCGTTTGATTGACGTGCGTGCCGTTTCTCCGTTCAATACGGTTTTACAGCACTGGTTGTTCGGTTGTACATGTTATTATGATAATATGGTACCGACCGAGTGAATAATATAAAAAAACCGCTACGTACGACAACCGAAATAGTCTTTTTTTTTTTGCATAATGGTAAACGCGTTGTAAAAAAACCCAAGCCGAAACGCGCGACACAATATAGACTATGACAACGCCGACCGTTATTACTACGAATACACGACATCACATGTTATTTGGCAATAAGAGAGGCTCAGTTCTCGCGCCGGGGAGGGGGAAGGGGCCGTATTTTTCCCCCGATCAATTCGTATTGTAAGGGATGTGAATATTCATCGTCTCGTCGTATAATTATTTATATTTACAACTACGACATTGATGTATCGAAAAATTGATTTATTATTATAATCATTTGCTGATTATAAAATATAATACGCTATAGTAGTTTATATTATTTTAAATACTGGCAAAGAAAGGCCGAGAGAATTAGATTTTATACTTTAATAAATAAAAAGTGCATAATATATTATATTGTATTCATATTTTTGTTTTCGTTTCAGAACCGAACTCTGAAGGCATCATGAAATTGATGCCCCTGACTCCAGGTCAGGTGTCCACGCTTTCTCGTCACGGCGGAGCCGTCAATGGTGGCGGTGTAGGAGGAGGAGGAGGTGCCGCGACCACACCGAACGGCACCCCCGGCGGGATGACCAACAACGCGGCCGCAGCGGCGTTCGTGTTCAACACCGGCGCCGTCGCCGCCGCAGACTTGTTTTGGCGTTATCGCCATCACCACCCGCACCACGGCGGTGCGTTCAACTTCCCGCCTTCGCCGACCTTGTTACCGCCCACGCCATTCCCGTCGCCGCTAGACTTCAAACACCACTTGCCGGCCAACTTGAGTGAGTAAATCTATATAAAGGACGACGAGGGATTCGATATTTTTCGTCGCAGGACCTATGTACACACTCGCCGTGTGTATATCTGGACCTCGCGTAGTCGAGTATAGCGCCGAATCTCACTTTTTATGACGAAAACGAATTTACGCCTTCCCCACGGATTTTCACGGTCGACGTCGTTATGAGTAAAATATATGTCGACGAAGATTGCACGCGCAAAAGTTTCAAACTCCACAGAGTCCGTTCAAAATTCGTCCGGTTCGTTGGTTCGTTTTCTAGTTTTCAAATATTGTCAACCGACTATAAACTGTTTGAAACATTCAAACAACACTAATTGGATAATGAGAAACTCGACTCAAATTAAACCGCTATCGTTATCGTAAACTTTAACAAATCTATATAGGAAACCAAGGTTATTAATCTGATAACTCGAATTCGTCCTTTGAAGTCACAATGAAATACGATAAAAAGTGTGATCGGCCCTTCTCGACCCGAGACGTATATACTATACCATATACCCAAGAACTACTGTGTAACTAATTTCCAAATTTTTTCCGTGCGTTTTTTTTTAGTCACCGACCCGAGGATTTGGACCAAAGAGGACGTGACGGCGTTCATACAATGGGCCGAAATCGAATTCGACTTGCCGCGGTTCGACACCGAACTGTTCCAGATGAACGGCAAGGCGCTGTGTCTATTGACCAAACAAGACCTCGGCGAACGGTGCCCCGGCGCCGGCGACCTTCTCTACAACGTGCTGCAACTGTTGCGACGAGGCGGTGACATGTTGGGCACCGGCCACTTGCCCAGCAGTCCGGTCACGTCGCACTTCCCGTTCAGTCCTACTTGGTGTCTTCCGGCACCGTCGTCACCGGCCGTACTCAGTCCGGCGCCATCCATAGACAGCCAGTCAGAAAGTCCACGGCACATGGACTACTCACAGCCGCCCACCTCGGTCGGACACCACCTCACGCCCAGCGTGTCTATATTCCCGACGACTCCGACAGTCGGAGGTAAGCGTCCATCCGTCGCCCCTATATCACTCCGATGAGTGGGTTAAAGCCATTGTGGTGTATACTCATGTAAACATTAGTGAAACAAAACGGTTTATTACAAACTCAAAAATAAATTCCCGGATTAAATTATTACCTTGAGGGTCTAAATCAAGCATCTAGTGGTAGAAGTTTGAGTTATGACTTAATACACTTTGCCTTTCAAAGATATGCCCACAATATATAACTCATTTTTACAAAAAATATGACTTACTATGGCTTTAACCCACTCATATATATGTGTGTACCTAGAGCTGTACATTTTCATGTAACGTTTCTCATGTTGATTTTTTATGCTTTTCTTCAGGATACTCGAACAACGGTGGCACCAGCTCTGGCGGCAGTAATCAATCCGATTCGGACCCCGAAGAATCTTCTGCCAGCAGTGGTACGCTCAATCTACCGCCGCCACCTACTCCTACGACACCGTCTTCGTCCACATCACCTCCGCCATACTCTCCTTCTACCCCGAAACAGTCCAACGGAAATATTTTCTTTCCGTCCAACGATTCAAACTCCATCGAACCGAATACAAGTATGTGTTTGATTATTTTTTTTTTTTACCAAAACAAAACACGTGTTGTTGACTAATAAACTCTTTTTGTGATCAACAGACGGCCGTCTCTTGTGGGATTTCTTACAACAACTGTTAAATGACACCCATCAACGTTTCACTAGCTTCATAGCTTGGAAAAATCAAGACATGGGAGTGTTCAAAATCGTCGACCCTCCGGGTCTGGCAAAATTATGGGGCATACAGAAAAATCATTTGTCCATGAACTACGACAAAATGTCCAGAGCTTTGCGCTACTATTACAGAGTGAACATTCTCAGGAAGGTGCAGGGCGAAAGACACTGTTACCAGTAAGCAAAGAATATAATATTATTTTTAACGATCAATAGTAAAGTTGTCAATATTAACATCATTTTTTCTGTGTGTGCAGGTTTCTTCGTAACCCGAGCGAACTAAAGTGCATTAAGAATATATCACTGCTGCGTCAACAAATGGCGTCTTCGCCTCAGACTCCCACTACGACCACTACTAAACACGATTCGGTAGCGGGAGACATGTCTGACGAGGACTACAAACCGACCGACCTGAGCATGCCGTGCCCGCCCAGCTCGTGGCAGGATGGCCCACAAGACTTGTCGACAGCGTCGACCAGTTCACCGATGCAATTGCAACTCAATATGTCTGCTTCGATGACCCCACCAATGTCTTCTGGAATGACAAAAACAGCCCTTAAACTTGAACAAGCTTCTTAAAAATGGTCTCCCGAATTCTCGCCCACCGTGCGCCAAAATTTGAATATTGACGTATACAAATTTACTCGAGAAAAATAGTGTACATTTTTTTTTAATATTATGTTTTTCTTATTATGTTACCAAGTTGGATGTTTTAATTTGTACACTAAATATGAACCGTTTCATACCTAATTCCTAACGGTATGTTCGGGGTGCAATTGACACAGGGTATTCGAGAGTGTATCCAAAAAAAAAAAAAAAAACAGAAATTTAGTAGTACTATTGAGTTATTATAACAGTCTCCGACTGCGCCGATGGCACATCCCTTAAGACTGTCGCACAACGAAATATACACAGCGCAACGATTATGATGCTCGCATCCGAAGAATGTTACGTTACCAGTAGTATATTATGTTTTTTTTTTTTTTTTCATTATTATTATTAAAAAAAAAAAAACGACTGACATTATTTTACAAAAAGTTGACGAGTTGTAGTTTGTGCGAGAAAAACACGCCCAAGACTGGGCTATATTTTTATACAGTTACGTATTGTCTCCCGATGTTTTGAGATATTAATTTTTTTATAACGTATAAGCAAATAGGTGATTGATAAAATAAAAAAAAAAAAAAAACAAGTGTCTTCCTCAGTTTAGAAAATTATCAAGTTGACAAAAAGTAAAAGTAATTAAACTAAAAAATATGTTGTTATAATTTGTTGAATCGTGTAAATATGTCTATTTAAATAAATTTATTATTATTATTATTATTATTATTATTAATATTTTATTTTATTATTATACATGTATAATTAATAAATATATATATATATATATATATATTTATTTATATATATTTTTAAGTGTATAAATTAATCAAATACCTCATAAGTTTTATTACTAAATAGGTTTACTTATAAAAAGCTACAATAGATGTAATGATTTTAATTGAACTGCCCGAATTTTGTCTATGCCGTTTGGTCTTTCAATCGCGTAAAAATAATAATACAAACCTAATATGTACGTATTTGTATGTACTGTAATATTGTTGTACAACGAAAATGTGATACCCAAATTTGTTCAATCAAACAGAGATTTAAGTCGATTAGATGTAACTCTTGTGATGGGTAATTTAACTATAAAAAATTCATATATTTTTTTTTCATTCAATAAAACAAGACTTGTTTTTATGTTCATTTTATAATATTATACATATATATATGTATGTATGTATGTGTATATATATATAATATATATACCTGTTGTTTTTGATAAATTTTTAGTTGTAAGCTAACATTCCTCGTAATCCTTAAAACAATTAATTTTTTGTATTAAATTTATTGAATAAATTCGACGAAAATTGCACGTTTAGAATAATTTAACATTTTAATAGGATTTTGACTTTTTTTTTCTTTTTTTTTCCGTTAAAGAGGAGGAATGTATGTTTATTTTTTTTTTTGTAACACGAACCGTGCAATTTCAACTGCTACACGTGGATAGTTAAATTTTGTATTAATTACTTTGATATTATTAATATTATTTTTTTCTCGTTGTATTTTGTGGTAGTATTATTATAAGACGTGGTCTCATATTCAGGGTTTAAAGAAAATACATTTTATGTAATATTTTATTTTAGAGTTTATGTACACATTAAGCTCACTTGTTGTAAACTCACGGGTAAAATTTTTAAGAATTTGTTTTTTTCTGTTTAGAAACAATTTTCATTGCTTGTACGTTGTTTTGTAGAGGTTTAAAAATTTTTACTCATTGATCTCTGATAAAAAAAAAAAAAAAAAAAGAAAGGAATTAAAAATTATTAAAACCGAAAAGAAAAATAGTATTTATAGTTATTTTGTAGTACTATATACATATGTATATATATTATTATTATAATTTTTTTTTTTTTTTTTAGTAACAAATATAAAATCGAAGACCTGACTTGTTTATTGGCATACAATTAAATAAAAAATTGATTAAGCTATTTTTGTTGTAAATAATTTATATATACATATATATTTGAAATGAAAATTATTGTTCATTTTTATTACTCTGATGTGGTGGTTTTCAACCAATGTTCCGCTGCGTTCACTAGTATACCGCAAACTGGCTGTAGAACATACCGCAATCGTGGGACCGCATTACACATGTACAATTAGAAGTAGAAATATTTTTACGAAACATTAATGGCTTATTTGTTGTAATGCGTCATTGTAATACATTGCAGAAGTGATAATCTGTATCAATCACCGTGACTAATATTATTTGGATTATCGAATAATATTGTATTTCAATTATTACATTATTATCAAAAAAATTAATTGTTTAATGACAGAAAAACTGCTTTCTATGGCAAGTTTCTTTTGTGGGACGAAATTGATTTTAAAATAATTATTTCATTATCCAAGCACTATAATATTTGACCGACAAATTTAAGATTATTTATGCGGGTTCAGCCAACTATTATGTAAGATTCTTTGTGTCCCCTCACAGGAGGCCCTTGTGGCGGCAAGTGGACTCCCAGTTTGGTAAATTTTTCTTTATTTAGTTAATAGGCGTCTATTCTATAATTTAATAATATTAATTTCTGTTAGTTAGTTTCACTACAGATCAAAGTAACAATACATTTGTCAAGAAATGTTTACAGAAAGCAATGATTTTCAAATGTAAAAAACCAAAGTCACAGAGATTTGTTTTACGAAAAGAGTAGAAAGTGGTAATATATACTTGAATACTTCTCCTTTGTTTTTGTTAATAATTTACAAAAAAATAATGAATAATTTTTAAATTTTTAAAAAAGAAAATAAACATTCTGTAGGTACTACAAGACGTGAATGGATATGATACAGAAAAAAAACATATTATTAAATAAAATGTACATTAACAAGGAAAAAGCCAACTTTAATCAAATTGAGAATGACGTAGGTGATACATAGAATTTCTATACTTGAATTACTTTCTTTTTTATATTTATATTGAAATATCAACTATAAAACATGCTCTTCTGCCGTCCTGAATTTTTAATCGTTGGGAAAACACCTGTGTGTATAGTAACATATTATGTAACCCGCCTTGACAAATGTTCTCGTGTAGTGTATACGCCACTTGCATTTTAGTGTGACTTAATTTTGGTAAAATGTAAAAGAATTACAAACATCATAATTGTTATGAAATGTATATTTTGCAGAGTATTTTTTTAATCACAGGAGCATCCGGACTTCCGGAGGAGGCCACCTACCCTCGTTCTCCGGGAAAAAACTATTGGACGTCTCTGACTTTATAGTTTTTGACACGGAATTTTACTTCAAGCATAGGGACATTACAAAACATCATCAATTAGAGTGGACATTTGGCCGGTAATGTGTTATTAAATATCAACGTGTTATCTAATGTATATATTATTATGTGCGCTCTTTAAAAGCCACCCTCTCATCCCCGTCAACTTGGTCTGGAGCATATTCTAATAACGATTACATTATAACATTATATCGGTCTGTTAAAAAAATCGTTTGGCCTGCATAGTTATAGTAGCGCGTACCTTTCAGAAAGTTCAAATGACAATCACTGAAACGCGTTGTGTTACCGAACTATATTTTTAACGTGTTTTTTCGTCAGAACACACAGACTACTCTACGAGGAGGACGCGAAATCTATCGGATTTTCACGCGTCGTGCGGCGGCGACGACCTCGACCCTACCAATTGAACGCGGTTAATGAGACCAAATTATTATCGTTATTGAAATGGAAAAAAAAACCGTCTCGCATTTCTGTTTACGTCTCCCCGCTCGGAATAATACGGGTCGTTTTAATTTAAGGGACACGGGCGACGGCGTGTGTGCGTCCGCCGTCAAGTGACGTCATATAGACGGCGTTCGTGAAAACGGATAATATAATGTGTCGCAGGTAAGTCGCTGGCTTTTAATATTTCCAGTGTCGTCTATTATTGTTATTTTGAAACTTCGATCGTATGTTTTTCAGCGTATGGACGAATCGAATACGTTTTACAAGTCGACGAGCGTTCAACTCCGAAAACATTCGAAAGAAAAATCCGAAAATTTATTTGAAAAACTGCAAAAAAAATGTGTCCCGTCGACGGGATCGAACCCCCGACCACCCCAGACGTGAAGATAATAATCCGCCGCGCTATCCAAACGACAGATCGGTTAGGTTAAGTTGGGTTTCGTTAGGTTTGATCAAACCTAACGAAACCTAACAAGATTTGTCGTCTGATCAAACCTCACGAAACCCAACTTAACCTAACCGTTTTCTATTTTTTTTTTCGGTCGAAACATTTATGAAAACGTCGTATACGATGTAAAAACGTTGTCTCTCGTAGACTTAACACTAATTAATTATATCAAATAATTAGTACGTCGGAGGATTAAAATGTTATTTTGACAGTTTTTTTTTTCCGCAAAGGTGAAAAATTCCAAACGAATTTCCCCGTAATCGCGTTCAATAGGAACGGTTATCGTGTTCCGACAATATTCGCACGTTTATTTTTAATTCTTTCGCACGGAATAATATTTTGACACGCCGTTAGTTTAACGACGTATATATACGTATTATATAAAATCATATGATTAACTGCTGCTGCTGCGATCGTTTTATTTTCCGTTTCTCGTCGATTAAAAATTTAAAGGTTTAATTTTATTATTTTTCCTAATCGCGGTAATCAAATGGACAAAATCTAGATAACGGCGGTTACGTGTCTACCGAGACCGCGGCGTTGACTTGTAAATCGTTATCAGCTGTCAACTGGCCAATGGCCGTGTTTCCTTTACAATTCATAATGTTCACGGTGTAATATCACAATTGTCTATGAGCTTACCATTACCTCGACGACTTTACGTTTTTGTTGTTTTTAATTTATATCGAAGACACTGCCGACAAACTCAAACATGGAAATCGAAACTGGACGAAAAAAGAATCACGGCGCTGAACGTTTATGCATATTTCGAAAAAAAACCAAAGTAAGTAACTTTAATAGTAATATAATTTATTTAGAATCGTATTGTGTTCTTCTTAGAATTTAATTTCGTCCAACCAACTAATATAGGTATTCATTACAAACTGAATTTTTTATTTCCAATAAGACTGCTTATGGAAAATGTTGTGATACATTTAAACTACCTACATAATAGGATAGAGTATAATATATTATCGATCAACAAAATATTATGTTTTCATTTGTTTTTAATTACTTAAAGTTGTAATATCTGACTATATACGGTTGAGTGCACTTTCAAGATTATAATAAACATTAATAGTAAATTAGGTTATTGAATAGAATTGAAATTGGGAATTGGAATCAACTCCGCCCACTCCTTTAACTTATAATCGGCGTATACTCGAGACTTTTTTCAGGACTATATTACTGAGGTTTTTATCGTTATAAGTGTAAATTGAAATAAGTAAAAATGATTGAAAACGTTTCAATCTCATAATAAATCAGTATTGCTCATCTCTTGAAAAGTTATTAAATTTGACTGGGAATTTGTGGGAGAAAAAGTGGTTAAAATCATAGTAATTATTATTGGTTTTATAATTTCAATTTTTAATTAATTTCATAATAAAAATATACACACAATTGTGAAAGTGAAATAAATAAATTTGAAGAAATTCTCAATAACGATTTATCGCCTCTACAGTCTACACTCTACACATACCTCATGGTGATGTTATTTAAATTAAATTATAAATATACTATAGAGTATAGACTATACTCTATAGTCGGTAGAGTATTATCGCAGATTAGATATCCTTTTATATATATAAAAGAACAGGCATTTTTTATGTCCCCATTAAGTGTCGACGCTATTTAACTTTTTTCCAATTTTTTTTCACAGTATTGTTCCAAATACCTTCCTGAGTGTCACCACGTCGCCCGATTTTCAAAATTTTGTTTTAAAAGGGTTGAAATCGGTAAAAATAATACATATTATATAAACATGAATTCCTATTTACCAGGTATCCTTATCACGCGTGAACGGCTGGACCGATTTGGCTAATTCTTTTTTCTGTTGTGTTTGTTAATGTCAGGGGAAGGATTTTACGGAACAAAAATTAAGAAGAAAATTAACCCTAAGGGGGTTAAAAGGGGTAAAAATGGAACTAAAATTCGGAGCCACTGGAGCTTTGTGGTATTAAATTTGGTCAACCGTTTCGTTTTATATAGCAGAGGCAATCAGTATTCAGACCTGTCAATTCAGGAAGGCATTAGGGGCGATGATTTCGGGGTGAGTTTGTTTTATTCGAAAACCTATTTCGGTAATAACGCCGATAACGACGAGTTATCACACAGCACTGCAGGCACTTGAGTTTTCCGTTTCCGATTAAAATATAAAATGCGACGCGCGGCACGCGTTGCAGTGCGAATGTCGCGCCGCGCCGCCGTGGTCGCGTGGCCGTCGTGGTGATGGAACGACGACGACGTGGTCGCGCGCTGCGGACAGAACTCTGGGTACCGCGGTCGCGGTCGTCTGTCTGTCCGGAGGTCGTTTAAAAAAACGACCGTTAAAAAAAAGAAATTACTCTCCATGAATTCGTAAATTATCAGCCAATGGGCTGTTCGTTTTTAAAAACCGTTTCGGTTGACGCGGGGGCGAATGGTTTTCCTTTTCGTCGTTTCAGTCTTCGTCGGTTCGCGCGTCTGTCCGAACGTGTCCGTGTTTCGAGAATTTTATGCCGACCGCCATTGTCTCGTTTCTCGGTTTCAAAATTTCGTTTCGCGTCGACGGTAAGTAGTAATTATCGACGGATAATCGCACGTCTCACGGCGGTCGCGTGGGTGGAACCAAATTATTTGTCGCTTAAATACTACCGTACCGTCGATATTCGGTGTTCACCGTATTTTTCCTATCGTATAGCCGCCGCCGTCGCGTCCGGTGCGCGCGATCCATTACGCGAGTGTAATGGCCGTCGCCTTCGGATTTTCAACGACTCCGTCGAGGCTCGGACGACGTCTTATAATCCAAGCCGGTAAAGGCTTCGAGTGTGCGTTTTTTGACGTCGTCGTCGTTTCGTATCGTATTCGCCGCCGTTTGTACTATCGATATTCGGTGTTTAACGTATTTTTCGTCTCGGTCGCGGTCGCGGTGCTGCGCCTCCGCCTTTCGCCAAAACGGTTTGTGAATTTCACCGTCCGCCATTTTGTTTTTGGTGTTTCGCGAGTCACGGCCACGGCTCGGATGGTAAAAATACAACACTTTTTTTCTCGTTTCGTTTCGATTTGTGCGTGTAAAGAATTCGCGATCACTTAAAGTGGGCCGGCCACGATAGGCGCATCACATTCGTTCAATTATTGTATTGCGATGGCGCCTCAAACAAGCCAATATTCGAGGTAAAGTTTATTATTATAATAATAATATGATTCATTTGTATATATTCAAACAGCCAACTTATTTATGTTTCGGTTGTGCCAACGAGGTAACATATTATTATTATTATTATTAAAGTATGTACAGTAATTAATTAAGTTTAATGTAAATTTATTGTTATTGTCAATTTTTATTGAAAACGAAAAAACTTGCTCTCTTCAGTCGTTTGGGTGTAAGATCGACACTTTCTTGAGTAGAAAAAAAAATAATATTTTCCATACCTCATTCATCATACAGCTCTCCTTTTTATGTTACATCTAAATGGGAACAATAAGTATCCGAGGTATAGAATTTGTCAAAAATTAATAAAATAATTTGAATACTCAAAATTAAAACACACGCAGTGTAAATTAATTAGCTAGATTTTTTTATACTACGAGTTTTACCATCATTTAATTGTTTAAAACAATTTATCGATCGAAATAAATATGTATACTTAAGTACAGGTACAGCTATACTCGAACACATTTTGCTTGCCAATTATACATGCCTTATACTAGTTTAAAAAAAAAAAGTAAATATTATAAAATTATTTGTTGGTACTTTTAAATTAAATAAGACTGTTAAAATATAGACCTAGAACAATGAGTGGGAGGATGCCCTCTCTGTCTTCTCAAGTCTGTTACTGGGAAGGATGGTAACATTATATATTAAAAACGCACACAACGGGGGACGATAGGAGAGATATAATATGCAACAAAAAACAAACCTCGACAATGGTTTTGTTATTCCTGGCCGATTTCCAAGGACCGTCGCAATGCTATTTATCTATTTATTTTTTAACCGAGTCCGCCAACTAGACCGCAGCCGCCCGCCCGGGCGCACATTACTTTTCGCATATTTGGGTCATCGGAATAGAAACAATGTTTGTTCTCGTATGTATATTATAACTTATCGCAAGTTAAACGGTAGACGACGGGCCGCTGTTGAAGAGAAAATAAAATACAGCCTCCCTGTGACCACCAAGGGCGCAATTTGTGAGGAAGAGGGGTTTAAATTATTTCTCATAAATGGGAGCTGCCTTTTAAATAGCCTAGGGGGGTGCCAATTAAGGAAATCCGGCACTTCCTTTTTTTTTTATCATTTGTTTATTTATTGACAGCCGTCAAGTTCGCAGTACGGTGACGACAAGGTCTGCCCGTACCACTCTAAAAAGTGTCGGTCAATTACCAAGAACATAATAATTATAATTAATTAACAATTTAACTTTTAATATTCTCATTACAATTGATAACTAAATACTTCCAAACTTGATTTCGATATTTCAGGTACTCATTTTAAACATTCATGTTCTTATTTCAATTATTTTATTTTCAATATTGAAAAGGGGTACCTCGGTTTTTTCCCAAAATTTTTTTTTTATCATAACTAGAGCTCGGATGTTGTTACAGTAAAAACTAGTATAATTGATTGCATTATTGCACTAAATCAATAAAGATTCATTTTAAATTATATTTTTTTAATTTTATTAAACAGTGATTATACTTAAAATACAAATTATTAGACAATTAAAAATTTAAATTACAAATATATAGGTATATATATATAAATTAAATTATTATATTATTTGTTGACTAGTGGGTTTATTAAAAAATTAAATGAACTCTATAATTTATAAATTATTATATAAACTAATAAATTTTTATAACCTGAAAAACTTCAAATTTTTTTTTTAAAAATCAACTTAATTGCAATAAAAATAATATGTGAAAAGTTGCACTAAGAATTCTAAGATTTAAACTTTAACTTATATGACACAAATTTAAAACTTCTAAGTAGTGGAAGAAAAGTATATAGTAATATCAGAGTCCTAGTTTTAACATTCTATCTCACTAGTCTAAGTATATTCGAATAACATTTGCATTTATTTAATACAAATACTATAGTCGTGTCCGCTACTATACAGTTTAACTAGTTTAAGGAATATAGCTTCTCTTTTTCCTTGCACAGATAATATTATAAAATGTTGTACACTTAAACACTATAACATATTTTATTATTTGCTATCGTGAAAGATTTTTTTTTAAATCATCATTTAAGCTCATATCACATTTAAAACATTGTGTTGAATTTGTTTTTTTTAAATTCATATAATAGTCGGAACAAATAGTTGAAAGCAAGTAGTACAGCATTGTAATGGTTATTTTTGTATTTTTGCACCACAGCTACATTATTAAATTCAGTAGACAATTTGAGGTTGTTAAAATGGATTATTATTCAGTTATTCAATTACTGCTCGTGTTGTTAAACTTTATAAAGATATTTTTGAACAATTTTTGGAGCTGTGCCTTTGATATGCTACTTTTGAAGATAAAATGTAATCAAACCTATGATTAATTTACTATTATATCTATATAAAACAGTGTTCTATATCCATAAAGCTGTTCAAAAAAATTATTACATCATTTGCCTCATGTATGATCTAGTAAAGGCAAATAAACAGATAATAGAATTTTAATTTTATTTAATTTTTAACACAATTTTAGACCACATTATCTATAATAATGAACAAATGCAGACTCAATGTTTGAATTTTTTTTAGTTTTCAAGTTGTTTTATGTTATATTTTACATTTTACAACATTAAAAAACAAATTAATCACTTTATTAATACAAATATTGTAATATAATTTAATTCAATTGACATTTTATGGCTGATGGATTTTTTCATTGTGAATAAGATAAAACATTTGAAACATAAATGACACAATAAATGAATAGTTAAAATTTTAAAATGATTAAAATCCCTTAAGAACCAATAATTTTATTAACTTTTTGACAATCTTCATTTGTAGTAAGGTCAACTAAAAAAAATTAACAGTCATAATTAGTCTACCTAATACTTAAGTATACAAATTTAAATTTATTTAATACATTTAATTACCCAATTATAATTATCATAAATAAAAATTATAGGTAATAAATATAGAAAAATAAAAATGTTAAACCACAAAAATTTAATTTTCACTAAAACACAGAAGCGGAGTCTTCCAAAAAATATTTATACTTATAATTAGTGTTGGTAACTCTCCATTATTTTTAATGAGGTATCTTTTATAAAATAAAATAAGTATTCAAAAGGGTAGTAAACATACTCGTAGTTATGTTTAAATGAAGAAGATCTTGTGTCTAGGAAGAAATTTTATAAGTTTATAATAGCTTTTAATAGAAATAGTCTCCAAGACACTCTAAATCCGCCAATATTAGCAACAGACAACGGATTAATCAAATATAGCTAACAAATATACCTAACAGCATTTTAAATCCAATGAACAGGAAACGCGTTAATACTTTGACAAAAAGAATCAAATGCACGATGCTGTTTTAAACCAATAATCATTTTCGGTACAATTTCAACCAGTATGGTAGATAAAAATTATACAACAAAGTACTAATACATCAGAAACATAACATAATATATTAAAATGACCAAAAGGATCATCAAATCATGGATTTCACCATTTTGTTCAGTTTGTTATAACTGTAAATGACAGATTTCAGGAGACCAGCCGTTGGTATTCCTTTTAAACTCTGTACAAGACTAGAAAAAAAGACTATCTTGTAAACGCCGTTGCGGACAAACCGACCGACGTTGTCTCGTTTGGACAATTCTGCCAGCATGGCTTCTTCGTCACATGCGTCACCCGTACCCCTGCCAATGGGCCAGATGTCGCGAACGCGATCGGTCAGATTTTTGGGCAACATTCGTTGCAAACGGTCCAACTGGGCCCTCACACTGCCGTCATCCATTAGTTCCGAGGTCGGCGGGCACGTAGACGAAGACGATTGACTGTTGAAAGACGCGCACAGGACGCGTTTTAAATTCAGCGGTAACCGGCGCAGATGAAACATGCGGCCGTCCGGGCCGACGTCTTGCCGCAGCGTACTGCAGCCTACCAGATGGTCGCCCATGGAGTCCAGCACCGTCCGGTACAGCGATCTGAAACCGTCCAGTTGGGGCACCACGATGTTGGCCACCTTGTTGCGATCCTCGCCGATGATCATGCGGAAGTCGCCGCTGTACGACAGGCCGGCGAGGGTCGTGTACAGATCCATTTCTGTGAATGTTTCCGGTAGCTGCAGTAAGGCCACGTGCAAGGCGCTCTCCAGGTTGCGCCGGACCGTGTCGGACCAGACCGGGGATTCGCATCCGTCGTCGGAAATGAGCGTCACCACGGGCTTGTGGAGCCGGCCCGCGACGTACAGGGCGGTCCAATCCTGCAGATCGCGCCGGAAGTGGCGAGCGTCGATCACGCCGTACTTAAAGGTCGCCTCGCCACCGTCGCCGACGGGCACGCCGGTGTTGAAGTACGCGTTCGCGCCGAACCGCGTCTGGACCTCGGACACGGCGGACGGGCCCAGCCGACCCAGCCACGAGTAGTCGGACCCGTTCAGCTTCAAGTTGTCCCGGTGAAAGGACTCCGTGTCTTGGGCCACGAGCATCAGGTCGACCATGGTGTGCGGGTCGTTGGCGCGGCGGCCGGCCTGCTGGAACACGCCGGACCCGTACGCGAAACCGTACGTCAGATGCTGTACGGGGAACCGTGCCAGGATCCGATCCAGGTTCACCGCGGACGCGCACGACATGACGATATTATAGGTGCACCGATTACACTACTACCTGGGGAACGACGACGACGACGATCGATGAGAACACGCGCGATACATGGCGGTTTCGCGCGAAACGTATTACACAGTGGGTAAACCGTCTCGAGACGTACCTGTACGCTCCGGAAATCCAAACGACGACACCGCTGACGATCTCAAATGTGACGTGCGAAACACGATCGAAATCTCAAACCGCGAGCGATGACGAAAATATTGTCTGAGAAGAAAATTCGTTAGCGAACGATAAACCAAGACTGAAGAACGATTAATATCGTATCGACGCGTCGAATGATGGATTTGTTAATTTTTTTCGCGCTCGAGTCTGTCGCGCAGGCCAGAGAGAAAAATAACATAATACATACGGCAATAGGTAGAGAGCCTTGATATAATCAAGGCTCTCTAGTAATAGGAGTATTAGAAATAGGTATTTACTTTTTGGTTCGTCGACAACACGTGAGCCGGTGTTATCCGTAGATAGTGGAAAATCTCGAAACATTTTTATCATTCATGGTGTTATCACGGATTAGATTATTACGGTGACGCGACGACAGTGCCCCATCTACCGGCGGCGGCGACTGTGTTTTCTAAAGCCCGGTCGACGTCAACCGATGGCAGCACCTGTTATGCGAGTCGTTAAAATAACCATTATGATATTATTATTATTTATTACCTATAATATTACGTGCATTACTCCGCCACCCCTTATTTGGAAATACTTAATTTTTCTCGTATAAATAATTAGTACGTAAATTTTTTGAATTTGTACGACCATTTTTAGAATTAGTACGAAACTCGTTCACCGCGAATAAGTTATTTTTTACGGGAGGGGCTGGCGTAACGAAAAATGAAGTATTTCTAAACGGGAGGAGGGGGGTAATGTACGTTATAATATTATTTTTGATGTGTAAGTAACTTAAATTATTTTTATGTATTTCAGAACTCGCATCTGTCATTTCTATCGATGTCGAAAAAGGAATTTCTCGGATTTATAAAGGTATTTATCAGATCATCGAGGACATATTTTATTTTTAAAATACTAAAAAAAAACTGTAATCTGAATAATTTGTCATTTTTACTGCCGCCCATACTATCTATCACCCAGCTACAAACCTCTCTAGAAAGGGCTTGGACCTAGTGAATCAAAAAGTTACCTTCGCGCCGCCACATGCATTGCCCATATACTTTGTACTTTATTCCTTACTCTATGGCATCGTTTCTCAACCTTTTTAGGATCGTGACCCCTCGAATGGGTAGAAATAAAGGCATCAACTTCTCGCCGATCCCCTTACTACTATACCCTACTTATTTGAGCCTAATTATCTATTTTACCGGTAACAAAATATATTCTATCATTAACCATTAACGAAACAAATAACTAGTATACGAAGTCGTTTATTATCACAAGAAAATAATTTACTTTTAAATACTGAACCACAAATAAACAAACATTTTAATACAAAACTGTATCACAAATATCACCTTAATTATTGCTTTATATTCTTTAATATTTCTAATATTATGTATTTTATTTTTTATTTTCTAAATGAAAACAATCAGTTTTTTTCTACATAGGCGTTAACTATTTTTGATCACGAACTAACATCTTAATTCATGTTTCTGACCGATGTGACCCTTTATCTATGGATTCGCGATCCCCAGGTTGAGAATCGCTGCTCTATGGTAGTATATCGTAGGTCGTATCCAAGCGTGTAGTGATTTTCGTTCAACTCTCGATTTTCAGCGTGTATTTTTCATTGCAATTTATTATTATAGTATACGAGAAGTAGAAAGATTCGGTATTCAGTTTACAAATTCGATGTGCACACGAAAATTATAACACAATATAACTCGTTCGCGAAAATATTCTAATTATATTGAATACATTTCGTCGATATTCACGTTCCGGAACGTTTTTTCGGAATTTTATTTACGAACAGTTCCGTATGATTGCCGAATGGAGTACGACAATCGTTGTTCTGGAACGACGTTATTCCGTTACGGGGGCGCACTCGCTATATTGGTTCCCGTACTACTCGACACTAATAATAATAGGTATTAAACTATTAACCTACGGATTATAAGTGAGTTTTGTTTTTTAATCTCATTCATCTCATTTGTCACATCATTATTATCTTATTCGACATTCGTTTCTTCGATTTATTTTTTTTCTTAGACTTATACACATATACAGTGTATATTATACACAGTTCAATAACTACGAAACTAAGAGGAATTCCTCCCGACGAATAATAGGTGTGTACGACACAATAACATTGAAAACTCAAAACTCGAGTTTTTCTTATATGTAGTTGGGTTTAGGTACATATTATATTTTTTAAATGTTCCAAAATTCTCGACGACTCGAATTATTTTTACTCTCTCCGATAAAATTTAATCGATGTAGACATTTTCGTCTTTATAGATCACCTATTGACAGTCGTGTCTCGATAACTCGGCTCTAGACAATTCGATTTTTTTCTCATTTCTCGAATAAGTATTCTTTTATACACTCGATGCAATACACGTATTTTGCGATAAATCGAAGGCGAAAATAATAATATTGTCGGTGCATATAGTCACATAGATAAGACAATTTAATCTATTATTATTTTATATCCGTTATTATAATTATCTATGCTAAATACTAGTAAATAATACTTTGGTATCAATAATTTAGAATAAATCCAAGACTTCATATTGGAAAATACCTATACCTCGAGTTATTTACACAAATTTAAAAATTTTTTTTCTACATTTTTAAAATTATTAGTAATAATTCGACTGTAATAATAATATTATAATTGCAAATACTAACGTGTTTTAAAATTTGTTTGCAATAGTTAAGAAATAATTAGAAAACTCGAATTGTAGGTAATTCAAATTTGTTCGGTATTTTTGAAATTAATAGAGTTGCATAACTCGAAAAATTCACAAGCCTATATTACGTTTACTCCCATTTGAACTTTGAGTTATCGAGACCCTACTGTGTTTGGTTTATTTCTGCCGTTTAAGTCACCATCACATTCGTGACATGTTACGTTCAATTATACGTGTAGCGGTTGAACTCGATTCGTTTTACACTATTCCACTCAAAGCCATACTTAAATTCGATGTGGGCGTTGTACCTACACACCTAGTCATTACTTAGTAATTTGAGTAATTTTTGTAATGTCTACCCGCACGAGACGTATTTCAATCGAAACGATTTATTCGACAAAATATAATGCATAATGTGCAGTTAATCGTCCGATCGTAATATACCGTTAGCTGTATATTTTTGTTAAAAAAAAAATTCACTATCAGTTTATAAAAATTATACGGGAAAGAAAAAAAAAACCATGGAGAAAGACTGGAGGTAACTGTCTGCAATTCAGCTATATCGAATTTCATTTATTTTGTAACTTTTAAATTTATACTTAAAATAATCCTGCACGTGATTCAGTCGGCGGATTAGTATATTAGAGAGGATTAAAAGCCAAAGAAGGAAAACTAAAGTATTCGAATAATTTTTATCGTTAATTAGTTGACGCCAGTGGCGTGGTTACGTGGTGTGATGACTTGGTCTTGTAGTCAGTGATGTAAGCAATCACCAAGAATTAATATACCTATACTCTATATTTGGTTACTATTTCTCAACTAAGCCATTTTGTAATCGGTTGTCTATTTTCAGATTGTTTCGAAAAGAATTATTTGCAACATGCCTGGCCGCCTGTAGAAGCTGCAGTAGACTTGGTGATACGAATGAGGGAATGGAAAAGTTCGAAACGTTTCGAATTTGAGAAGATTTGTCGCCGATCACATTCCAACGATGACGTCATCATAACGTATGTTGTAAAAAATCGAAAATTACATATAATTCATTTTTTGTTTTGTCCTCTGGTCTGCGGTCTGTAGCTTAGTCGAATTTTCGTCGCGAGGTGGTTTTTCTCGGTATCGAGATAAGCTTCGAATATAGTATAATAATGTTACACTGGGCGCGAATATTATTATGTTTCTCGAAAAGGATTTTTTTTTTTTCACTTACTTTAACGCTATAACTACGAGTACACGGACAATATAATATGGGTAGACTTCGCGCAGTGTTTTATATTTACTCTGCGGGACGACGATGTTTTACGAGTGCGAATGCCGGCCGAGGCACGTTTGACGGACGGCAGACCTGACCTACGATCGGTTTTTAATTTTCTATTTCGTACACACATGTATATTATCGTGTTTTCAATATACTCGTATTGTTATAACACTTAAACGACGCGTAATGTATAGAACGTGCCACTGGACGCTCATAATATGCGCGCACACGCCCGACCCGTTCAAGTTTAAACTCTTTCATTCTCTCTCTCTCTCTCTGTGCAAAGTGTCGTTTGCGGGTCGCGATTCGCTTGTTGCGCACACAATAATATAATATTTTATTAGTCCGAGAGCTCGCGACTGCGGTGTCTGCGTAAATATATAGTATTATATACGCTTCGTGTGTACTGCTGCGTACCTATTAAACGCTGGAAATCTACCGTAGTACACTTATTATACCTTATCGTTAGGTACGTCTAAAATAAATACGTTTCTTTTTACTCGCAGAATCAATGGCGGCGCGACGTGGTCTACAGTGGCGCGAGCAACCGTATTCTATACAATACCTACCCTCCATTTATCGTTACAATAACATAATATACGCTTCTACAAAGCCGTTATGGCGATTTCTTTCACCGTTTTTCTATCTTAAAAATAAAATCAAACGTTCGTTGTGGACAGAAAAAGCCCATTTGGGGGAGGGGGAGGGGGTACCTTAAAACTCTCTACTACAAAAGATCTGCTAGACCAAGTCCTCGACCCCTCCTTCGAAAAAAAAAAAAAACGAAAATATTTTCATTTATTTATCTATTTTATCTAGCAGGTGCGCCCATATTAGAATACATATTATAAAGTGTACCTACTTAAAAATTCATCATGATACGTATAATTATTATAATAAAGCTGTCAATTTTTGTAAACAAGATAACGGATACGAATTTGAATAAATATAATATATTCACGTAACGAAATATAGAATTTGCGAGAGCGCCATACGTTTTTAAACGGACCAATTTTTTTCACAGCTTTTTCTTTATCACCCAGTAAATACGTGTATTTTACCGAGCGGTGCACGCGAATGCAACTGTGGGGGTGGGGTGTATTTATAACGATTTAATGAATTACAATTTGTATTCCTTTCTGTCTTTCGGTGTTATACGTTATACGAAAATAAAACCAATACAACTATCGGCACGTATGTAAATCTTTAAACGGGCAAAACAAAAAAAAAAAAAACCTCCACAAAAAACAGGGATGCCGTCGTACCACCTTGCCGTGTCCCCTAAATAATTGTGCCTCTGTCCGAGTGAAGCCCCCGCGACGTATTACGTATAGGTCGACTAGAAATGTTCAGTTGGCCCGTTATAATATTATATATTATGTGGTTCTCGATTATAGGCTTTTTACAAGTACGTACCTCTTTCAAGAGGTGAACAGCGCGCTGTTTTTCGTTCGTATATTATAGTTGTAGTATACTCAGCACACGACGCGGTACCTATTCGCCCGATGTTAATGCGTTTTGAGAGTCCGTCGATTGGAGGGGGAGGGGGTAGACTTGGTTCGTATTCGCCCATTGTTGTTCGTTCGACGTGAAAAAAAACGTAATCGCTTCTACGTCATGCGTAATAATTATACGGCGTACCGGTTTGCTTTGTACAATGTCGAATTACCAAACGGAAAAAGCACGATATAGTGCAATATGTGCACGAACGCGAGAGTACTAAACGGACTATAATTAAAACGTTAGTAACAAAAAAAAACAAAAAAAAAAACGAATAATTGATGAACTCGAAACGATTGTCTACAAACCAAACTTGCGCCTGAGTTCGGACGGAAATTTAAGCGCAGCAATTCGTTTTTAGCCGTTTTACGTGACGATTTTGTGTTTCATTAATTTTCCGCAAAACAATTCCTCACTAGATCGTCGAGAAAAATCTGAAATTCCAACTGTGTAATTATATAGTTTATATAAAACGCCGAATAACAATTACTTTGTTAATAAATAGTGTCGCGTGCTTTTGTGAGATTTTCGAGTGTTCCGTCGCGCGATTGAAAATAGTAATAATCTATCGACGAAACTATAATTTTATCTTATAAGTTATATTATTATTAGTAGTCCAGCTCGCACGCGTTGATAATTATACTCTAAAACGAAGCATATCGTATACACGAGTGGAAACAAAACATAATATTTTCGCCCACAATGTTATTGTAAGTCGTATCGATTGCATTTATCGCCTCGAATCCTTAGACTTGATCTTACATCATAAATGTTTTTTTTTTTTTTTTTTTTTATCAATTATGACAATAACTCGCGTCTCATTACATAAAATACACGTCGAAAATATTATATTAGGTAGTGGAATGCGTTCGTCGTATTCGGTCGATTATTGTGTTCGTGTTTTCGATTTTTTTTCTCCCCCGTTTTTGTTCATAACGTCAAACGCATAAAATTATATTTAGTTCATTATATAAAATCAAAAGAAATATAATAACCAATGGGCGTTATTAAATATTTTAGTCGAAAAACATAGACGAAAAAAAAAACGAATCGAATCATATCTTCGGACATCTGGATAAGGAAAACGTTGTTAGCACTACAAACATTTTTTTTTCTTCTTCTTTAATATCGTTATTAATTTAAAATTTTTTCTCGTACATACTTGAACGTATCATACTCACATATCCGGGCACGGGGAGAAGAAGATTTATACGTTCATATATACCTATGTTTGCGCGTACTGCTTCCTCTTCGAAATATGTTCTTGTATACGTGCTTGAAATAATTACTCGGTTATAATATGACAATAATAAAGATACACGTTAGTCGCGTGTTTTTATTATAAATCTTGTGGTACGTCTTCTGCGGATGTGTTTTAACGATCGATTGATTTCGGTTTTTAATGACGGCCGAACTTCGCCGAAAAGTCACATCGTTTGACGTCATCAATACACAGAACTAATAGATTTTTTTTTTTTTTTTACTGACACTTTTCCTCAAAATTGTTTTCCAAAACCAGATTCCGCCGTCTCTCTGTAGAATTTTTCTTTTCAACAACAAAACGTAAGACTTTGTATCCCTACGACAAGATTTGTATAACAGATCACGTGTGACAATACGTCAAATGAATAAAGCACCGCGTGACACCGCGACGGAGGATCGTTCCAAAAGTTTTTTTTCTTTTACTCTTGTCCCTCGTCGAGAAAATCCCAAATACGCCCGTGAATACGAGCAGAAGGTCCCACAAAGCATACGTATATTATACTTGGCTCGTGTAAAATCAATTCGGCGTCGCGTCCAACCCGCCCCCTTCCTCCCTCACACACGCGCACGTACCTATATTATTATTGTTCGTATGCGTTACTATTATATTATATTATGTGCCGGTGAATAGGTGTACGAAAGGAGTCGGGTGAAATTATTATTATTTCCAAAAACGTATACTTATATGTAAGAGCGACGACGACGGGGGCACCCGTGAAAAACCGCGGGGACCCGGGCAGTAACACGACTCGGCGGGTTGTTTTTCAAAAGAATAATGCGCTGTGCCCGTACACGTGGTACGGTACAGTACGTACATAATATATATGTATACAATATAATATTATTTGTGTATTTTATTTTTTCTGACGTTTTTGTAATATGTGCTACCGAACGAAAGGGTTTTGGTGCTCGGCCTTTTATGTCCGTTCACACAATGCGCACCTTTCGATCGAGTATATATTTTTAAATAATGCGCCGGGAACTAGATATTATATTATATTAAATGGTGCGCTGTTGCTGTATTTCCAGGACTGGTGAAAAACATGACAACAACGAACCATCTGCCGCGTGGAAAAAAAAACTTATTTCCCCACGATCCGTCGGCAAAACGAAAATACACATTTGAAGTCATATTGCGGTCACGGTACCTATCGATACGAGTTCGCACACAATGATCGTGAAATTACATAATACCAAGGCCGGACGAGGTAATGATATTTTTTTTATATTTTCCTACCCGGTCAACTTGAGTAAACGGAAAACACTCTCGAGTCAATATAGTTTAGTGACAGTTTTTAAACTGTCGCGTTGAGTTAATGGTCGTACAGAAGCCATCGATTAGTTTAATCATTTGGATCATTTTTTCTTCTTCTTCTCGAATTAGGCAATATATAGTTTAAAATAATATTAAAAACATCGAACGCAAGCATTATTGGTAATCCCATCTCACACGATACCAAAAATAGTTGTATTACTTTTTATTTTTCGAACGCTGAACAATGTTGGCTACGTATAATAGTAGCTCCAAAAATTAAAATCAAAAAATAATTCATTTTCGCGTCAAATAACTTATTGTGATAACCGATTATTTGCCTGAATCGTGAAATTTTCGATAAAAATAAAGGATTTTTGCTAATATAATTGAGTGATTCTATCGATTTTTACTATAGTTGTTTTTCGTTTTGAGTTGTTTGAACGTTATAAAATCAATGGCATATCGATATATACTATATTATGATGTAAACTCGTTCAAACGTCAGATTTCAAAAAACGTTTCGTTTTTAGGTTTTTTTGTCCTTGTAAAATCCTCAAATATTTATTCGATAATGTTATATCATCGGGTCGTTTCGTTTCGAAACTTGTCCGTGACCGATGATAATAGTAGTTCAAACGAATTAACATGGGTCGATTTCTTTTTAAGATTTAAAATAATATCGCGTGCATAACTCTCGTCGTTAGATCGAGATGATGATGTTCGCATTGTGTATTTTTGTGGTTTCTTTTGGTCTCGCGGAATATTTTTATTAGCGTTGAAACCAATGTCAAAAAAAAAAAAAGAAAAAAGTCGTACTCGTAATTAGAAGAATTCAGAGAACTACGAAATATCAATTTTAATTTTAATTTATTTATTCGTCCGTCTAAAATGTTTTTAGTGGGTTCGCGTTCGGCACTGCAGCCTATCTCGCCACTCCCGAACGCAGCGCAATAACATAATAATATTATACACATTAAACGAGAAAATACTTAAATTTGGGTTTACTGGCTAGACGCGAGACTACTAATATAAATAAATGTATTTTTAATAGTACGAATCGTAAGTCATCCTAATAAATATACTCGTATTATGCGTATCAATTTCTGAGAAAATTCCGATATAAATCAGAAAATCGTTGTAAACGCGGTGCGGCGAAATTTTCGGCCGAATCTGTGCCCGTGCAGCGCGCTAATAAACGACTCGGCGTTCGAACGTTTATAATACTCTTTTTTTTCTTTTTTTTAATGTATTTTTATTACTCCGACTCTAAAATAGTATAGATATAAAATACTTTATTAAAGCAGCTGTGCGTATGTGTGTATTTTTTTAATTTAGTTTTATAATCGCACGGTAAACATTTTATTTAAGATGATATATTATTTTTTACAAGGTGAATGTATTATTTCACGCATTCCTGCGGAATGTATTACATTTTATTATTCAAATGGTGGCCGGGCTCATCATTAGCTATTGTGTTTCGGTAGAATATCAATTGACGACTCGTGTTTTGAACTTTTAACGACCGCTAGTAAATTCAGTGATATTTATATAGATTGACTGATGCGCGGCGGTCGTAAATTTGCATCCAATTGTACGCGTTTAAAAACAAAATATGCCCTCCGCCCGTCGACTGCGTACGAACGTCATAATAATAACTGCACTTCGTTTTTTATGAAAACGTGTACCTGTTTACTGGTAATGGACAGACCGTCGCAGTAGGACAGTGTTTAATTATTTAACGTGTAACCGAATTTTAATTTTCCGAATAAAATACAAACTTTCGTGTGCAGTAGTCGTTCAAAGTTCGAACAAACGAATCCGGTTGTTATCGGCACACCGCTCACGCCGCTTAAACTAGCGACACTTGTGCGTACAGGTAGTGTTCGAATCGTCTTGGGGCCTTCGTCGGTCCGGAAAATTTCTCGTAGTTGTAGCATTTTGACGATTTGTTCGCCATCGTTGGGCGTCGTTGTTTTTATTTTGTTTTAACCCGACCTAACGATTTTGTTTGTTTAGTTTGCTGGTGAAAAACGTAATCGAAGTTTCCACTCTATACGAAACCAACGAGATCGCTATGTCATTGAGAAACGCTGTTTCTACGTCGAAAGCAGTCCGGAAATACCATCCACTAGAAGCAGGTAAGCCTATAGTTCGTATTTTGTCAGTCGATGAGTTGAAATCGCAATTATTTAAACTCAAACTTAACCGGGGGACAGTAATAATAATCGTGCATTTTTTTCAATTCCTTTATAAATTGGGACGTGCAATTTTTTTCCCGCGGGTCGAAGGAGTATCGCACACGGGTCGGTCACCGGTATTTGTAGTTAAATTATTAGATACTGCAGGTTTCGCTGATGGTCGAGCCCATTTTATTTCTAGTACAGTACTAATACACCGATCCTCTTGGCTTAAAATGTACGTCGACTAAATAATCCGCGTCACTCTACCTGTTGTCAGATTAGAGCTCTCAGATTGCTATGACTTTTTGTAAGACCGCGAGTATCACAGTGCAATAATCGCTCAGACCGTCGAGTTTGCTCGCCGTATCAAAGATCATTGTTTCTGGCGCTGTTCTCGAATTATGTTCTTTACAACAACAAAAAAGGTCTTTCGGGCGCCGCTGTTTACACGTGTCCGATTAATTGTTGTAAAAAAAAAAAAAGAAAAGAGAAATCGTTCGTGTAAAAAAACCGTTTGAGATCGATCTGTCAATAATATTTTCGGTCTACTCGAGATAACGAAAGATAAAAAAAAAAAAACTCCGCGTTCGAACAACGTTTGATTATGTATTTTATCTCGGTCTCAAAGGTGTATTATTTTTTTCTTTCCCCGTCGTTCCGCCGTTGTTCGGCGACGATGTAGATTTTCATCTAAATCTATTTAGCGACGAACGTTCCCAGGCTTGTACTCGACAAATGATACACGTTGTCGACGAGGGGTTAGGTCATGTCGGGGGAGGGAACTAATAAATAAAATTCTGTGTGGAAGCGCCGCCGTTGTCGGGCGGGATAATCGTATCGTAAATGACCTCGACACGATCTCGGCCCGATAATCGACTACGCTGGGACGAAAACCCTCCGGTTCGTTCGCCGGTAAAACCGTCTGATTGACAGCAAGCCGGTCCGCCGCGACCGTGTCTTCGCCGCCGACGAGAAGGGGTGAAATCCTATTGTTTACGGTGTGTTGCTCGAGATAACGCGCGATAAAAACACGCGCACAGAAATATGTCCACAGAAATTACACCCGCAACGAATAGTGTTTTTTTTTTTTTATTGTTTTTCGTTTTACCTACCCGCAAGGTGCGATCGATTTTCGTATTTAACGATGTTTGTTCGTTCACCGAAACGCACACAAGGCATAATATTACAATACGCTCGTATACTCGGTGAATCGTCATTATGTACGCTCGCGATGGATAACGAACGTATGACATTGGTATATTATTATTATTGCTCTTGTCGCGGGCACAAGGCGATTTCGTGTCGGGACTTCATTCATACGAACAGTGACAACTCACCCTGGGCGAAGAGGTAGGTGTCCTGGGCGCAGTGGGACACTAAACCCTTTCGAAACGTGTCGAAAACCCATTCGTATGCGCCGAGAAGAAGTACAGACGGTTCTATTATTTTAGAGCACGGTTATTTTATCGAAAAAAAAAACATCACTCGTCGTTTCGAAAACCGTCGACTATTTTATTTTTTTTACATCCCGATTATTGGAGGTCGAGTTTTGGTTTTCAATCGGCGACTCGTGCTAAATAATTTCAAAACTCGCGATTTAACAGTCACCTAGATAGTTTTATGAGTTTTAGTAATACAATTTTTTCTTTTCATAAACCCGTAAGTTTATTTAAGTCAAGTATTTTTGAAGGATTTTATTTCTAAAGACCAGAACAGTATTTTACGAGTCCAGAAGAAACCGAATCGACGTCGCTAAAAGTATCGAAACGTATTTTCTTCGAACGATATTAATACCATTGATGTATTATTTCGTACCTCGTAATAAAGTATAGAGTTTACGATTCATTAATTTTCTTTCGTTGTCTACAAACACGCCCATTCCGACGACGTAATAACACGGTAGGCATACGACTGATAATACGGTCATTTTTTCATATTTTTTACCATTGTCTCGGAAAATCGGCGACGTCTGAACGCAGATTAGTACAAATAATGTCTCGTATTCGATCGATACGTATGTATAATATAGGTAATTCATTTTTAACGAAATCGACTCCGAACCGTTCGATATTTGCCATTTTTAGTCGCGCGTAATAATAATACGAACCGTGCTATGATTATACAGTTTGGATTTATACGGACGGACCTATAAAACCGTGTCCCGAAAAAAAGGATAGTCTATGTACGTGTAGATAATACTTACTCTCGGTGCTGGGATAGATAAAAGTAGGAGGAACGAGTGTACTAAAAACAGCGCTCGGCATTTAACCAACAATAATTGTACATAATTCGCATTATGATTGAGAGTTATTTACTTACCGTCGGAAAATCCTAAATCCGATGACGGAAGGGGTAGTAGTATGCGTGGGAACCGTGGGCCGGTGGGGTGGTTTTAGTTTGAGCGAGTTTGTAAAAATTGCGATTTCGTGCGTTTCAATTTATGTGTTTTCAACGTGTTTGTACAATTTTTGCGCGATGCGTTTGGGCGAGTGATTTTGAAATAGTGTATGCGTTTGGGCAGAATTCGCTAAAACGTGCATTTTCGAATGGTACGCCGGAAACTCAAGCGGTCGGGTGGTTATAGATTCGCTAAAAACGTAAATTTCAATCAGAATACATCGACGATTTCGTTTTGTAGTAAAAATATTTTCAATTTTAAGATCCGCCTTTTGGCACGCTACACGTGTGTATGTGTATCATAACTGTCAACACCATGACGAACTCGTGTTCCCTACGTTCGAGCCAAGCTGTGATCAATATTGTAAAACCGTAAAATTATCACTAGGTCAGTGTAATATTTTTAAATCTTTGAAATCTTGCTCGAAAACATTGTAAATAACTTGTCTTGTTGCTTTTACAACACGAGTAAAATGGCGATTTTATTCGCCCAAACGCACTATGCCCGTGGACGAGGGCGTGAACTATTTGTTTACAGCGAAAAATCCGTCCGTCTGTTACTACCGTGTTTTGATTTAAACCGGCCGGTTTCGTCGAAAAACAAATCTCATTTGTATCCATTAACAGGTGATAAAAATTATGATTATTTTTTTTTTTTATTATTGTCCGTGTCTTCTAGCGCGTATCCACGCTGGCGCCTACAAGGCTGTACTATTATTAAACACCCACTTCTGTGTCGTCGCGCACGAACGACTTTTGGGTAGGTAATTTTGAAAATATAATAACAACGTTTATTACTTACTAAATGTTTTTATTTTTTTATTATTTTTTCTCGTTCTGTATTGTTTTGGGTTTTTTTTTTTTTTTTTTTTGATCACAGACGGATAATAAACAAAACGGTTACATAGTTTACGTTTATTAAACGTTCCGAATATTGAAACGGTTCTCGAGAAAAACGTATTCGATCTACTTATCCGCGATAGATTTTAATTTGAATAAAATACAAGTTTGTTTAAACGTGAAAATGCGTCGTGAGGTCGTACGCATTGAACGCGCGCGATGCTCGGTGAGTTAATTAATATTTCTCGAGTGGGTAAATTTTTCCACAACAGTCTAATAAGAATAAAATATTGCTGACAGATCATAAGCAACGTTATAAAATTAAAATTGATTTCTCTGCATAAGTACCTCTCCGTATACTCCTAATATATATTTATTTTTTTTTATAGATTTTTTTTATGGTTCGGACCTCATGTTTTTATGACGCGACGAGAACTCACCTAGAAACGGCTGTTATGACCTTACGACCAGTGAAAGAAAATAAAAACGTATTCGTTTTCGTCGTCAACAGAAAATCAAAATCAACACTCGATCGGGACGATTATTGAAAAGAAATTACTTTCTATTTCGTCACAGGGTAATTACATATATGCATATATTAATATTAATTCGGTATGATGCCGATCCATTGTTAGGCGTGTCAAACGTCTTATGAGACGATTGTTTTTGAAAAGTCTACGTTTTCCTTCAAATCTATGTCTCGATTTAAATTTAACAACACAGGGCTTGGGGACTGCCTATGCACATTCGCGACGACGCGCGACGGTCAAAAGTGTTGATTTGAACTGTTTTCAAATGAAACCTTTCGGGCTACGAAATATAGGTATTACGACTTGAGATTTTAATGTGACGACAATTATTTCCTATTTTAATCGACGTCGTTTTTTGAAAACGCACGCATATGCTTATTACCCTATTAGTACGCAGTCAGGTGCGCGGATAGATCAATCGCATTTCTCCCCGCAATTAGTGCCGTTTGATTAAATGTAGAAAAACACGTGTCGTACGGCCGGCCGTAACACGCTCGAAGTAAAATTCGCGGCGAAGAAATCGATCGGTTTTGAAATTTCACCGGCGGTGCAGTATACATAATTTATTAGTCACCTGTTCCTCTCGTGTGTGCTATTAACTTTTGTCGTTTTTAATTCAATTAGAGTTGTTGTTTTCGCTCCGCGTGTTTACTCTACGATTTTTTTTCACTTTGTCGCGATCTACAAATAATACGCGTACCGGTTGGGTACAAATTACAAATACGTATAGTAGTACGATAGTCGTCCACTCCGGAGAATCGATTTCCAATAATATCCGAGCAATCGTCTCCGTCGCGATTGTTTCGATTGTGACACAAACTAGCCCGACAAAACGTATTAATATTCGCAATTCTTATGATATTTTTTATACGTTTCAAAACACGTCGTGAAACTTTTCCGGATAATTTATTTTAATTTATACGCTCCATAATAATAACACGGGACAGTAAATTATGTAAATAGAATATTTATTTCGGTTTTCGAACACTGTGCAACTGTGGAATTAATATTATTCAAACGTTATGCACCCCTCGTGTCGTATAATTTATATATTATAGTTATTATAGTCCCGTGTATTAGTAGATATGTATAAATCCAATGTTAAACAAATTTACCGAATTTAATCGTCACACGGTTTTCGCCGCACGCCATTATAATTTCAAATTACTTCTTTTATTAAACCAACTCCACACGAATGTGGAATATTACCATCTATGTATGCGCCTCTCGTATTTCGAAAACACGAGCAGCCGAGTCCGTAAAACGTGCAAAGTGTATAATACAATTATTATTATTACAATCGTTATTATTTATCGTCGTTGTCGTTGAAAAGTTTTCGTATATTTTATACCGTTCGTGCGTTCTGTCTGAAAATGTTATTCTCGCAGCCGTCTCGAGTTTTTTTTATTGTTTAGACGTTTAGAGTGTTTAGACTCGAGAGTTAATTAAAGTCAATCCTATTATAATCTCGGTCAGGCTATTTGATCGGAATTTAATTTGTTTTTAGAGGTGTTTTTTTTTTTTCGACCAAGAGAAAAGTATCGCGCGATCTATAGTTTAGCCGTCGAAAAGAATATTTTCGTTCTTGAGATTTCGTCACGTTATCACTTATTCGCCCTTCGATATTTTTAATTACGGCCAGGAAACTGGTTTTGCAATAGAACGAATCTCGTCTTCGTGGTGTTATGTCGACCGGTCGAGATATAATATTTGATCGACGCGCGTGGGATTTCGTCCCTCGGCTGCGCCGCCGTTCTGCAGTGGTGATTTTTATTTCAATCGTTAATCGACGAAACGAATATGTTTTCGAAAAAATTCCAGTGCTAAACGCTATATTATAATATTTCAACGTTGTAACGTCAGGGTCCGGATTTCTTAGTATTTGAATGTTTTCGCGGGCGCGAACACAGCTCAGCCGGATACAAATTTGTTTATCCATATCTGTTACGAATTTAATTACTATGCTTTTTTTACATCGTCCGACGAGAGTGAAAATTCGCCCGTTTACTCGCACATGTTATTATGTACACGCGTTGTACGTCGCGGACGTTGTATCATGTATGTACTGTGTTTCGGTCGCGTTTACTCGTCCGCACGCGCCAGACGTCTCCGCGAGATCAACTCTTCGGACAGGTCACTCCGTCCTTTCACCGGAATACAATAACAAACGATAATAGTTGTTATATATTACCGTGGCCGGTAACTTTGTGTATAGTCCATTAAAAAAAAACCCCCTCCGGACAAATCGACAGGAAAAAATGCATTTTCGCTCTTAAAATTCAAAACTATGCACTCGAATATTTTCGACGATTAGTAATTTTCGTTAAGAAAAACAATTATTTTTTGTGACCAGCACCACGGAGTGCTGGTCGTCCGTTTTGATATTTTATCTAAAATTATAAAACAATATTATTTCTTTACGATCTTGGGGACGAAACACATGCCTAAAACGATCCGAGAAGAACGCGAAAAATTCGACGCGAATAAATGCAAAATAAAACCCTTAACAAAACACACTACTCCTCATAGTAGAGTTTTGAAAAACAGCGCGTTGATTTACCGACATTAATATTTGTTGTACGTGTTTTTTTTTTTTATCATTGGACCGTCGTCGTTATGAAATCATACGCAACGATATAGTATAAGGCGGCGGCTGCTGCTTGGGTCTCGATATCGCGTTAATTGGCGTGTGCCGAAATTTCCGTCTCGGGGTGGGGGGGGGGAACGAAATAAAAAGGATACACACATAATGCGTTTACGCGCGCGTATAAAACGTGTGCGACGTATAAACACGAGGCCGGAGAATAAAAATCGTCGTCGTCGTCGTTGCAGCGAGTTAACGACCTACGCGCGCCGAACAACAAATAACAAATAATACACACCGCGGTTGCAGCCGGAGAATACACACACACACAGACAGAAATATACGAGTATATAGTAAAAATTGAAAGAAAAAAAAAAAACGAAAAACCCGTCCCAAATGATAACATCGTTATTTTTTCGGTTCGTAGGTAGAAAAAAAAAAAAAAAAACCAAAAAACTACACACGCGTTTTTAAGCCCAGAAAAAATATTACGTACGGAACAACCGAGTTTTTGTTGCGGGGGCCAGGTGCTGGCAAGGAAACGACGACGACGATGATGAGCGCGGGTCATTGTCTTCGGAAGATTCGGCCGCCGCGCCGTCCTCGCAGGATTCCTTGACGTCGGGCTTGCTTTTTTTTTTATTTTCCGCCAAATTGCCCCCCCAGGATATACTACTCGCTCTCTCTCGCGCGCGCGTGTCCCGCCGCGGTGGGAGGATGTGCGTAAAAAAACAATCGTAAAAAACCGGCCTCCGCGACATACAATACACCTATATATACTGCGCTGTGTGTGTTATAAGAGCGTACTGCGTTATTATTATTTTTTCGTCGATATAAACGCGTGTTATTACGATAAAAGTCTCCTCGTATATTATAATAATATTTTACATTTTGCGCGCACCGTAACATTAAATGATCGACTACGTTGTTTTCGACATAAACCACGCGCGCTCGGTCGATATATGTATAATATATATTATATATGAAAAAGCGATTTAAAAAAAAATAAATAAACGGTTTAAATCTGCACGATCGATACCCGAATCGGCCCCCTAGTCGACGTAATAACGGTATGATTTCTTTATTCCTGCAGTTCTTGTGTGCTCGCACACCCGTCGCATATCTCGCCGGGGTTCGATGCTGACGCGCGGCTCTGCACAAATGCACTTTGAAATATATCGCATATCATACAGGTGCGGTTGTGGAACAAATTTAATTCTCATGCCAAGACGAAGGCAATACTCGCGTTTCGGTCGTTTCGGATAGTAGGCAGCGTCGCGATATTTAACCGGCCCGTTTCCATCAACACGTGGTTGCACTTGCATGCAAGTGGTGTCTTTTATAAAGCGGTTGTTGTACGATTCGCATGTAAAACTTTGGCAGTGGAGTTTACATGGACAAATTTAAAAGCGCGGTTACTGGTCACGGTATTGTAATCGGAGACCTTAAATACGTTCATATCGATAGAGGTCGATTGGCAAAATTATAAACATTAGGACAGCTGCGAGAAGCGTTTAAAATATTTCATCAGCGTGTTTGCTATAACGTGGAATAAAAATAGTCAAACGTAGATTTTGATTCCTAAATCGCAGTCAATCAATATGTTACCGTGTTTCGATGTGTTGACTGTGTACACTGTAAGTACACCTACAACGTGTTCATAATGTTTTCTTGTGATTCTTTCGAAGAATCTATTACTAATTATTACGCCTATTACTAATTAATATTTGATATAGTTATGAATGCGAATCATAATTTAATTACGAGTATGAATAATCGGTTTCGGAAAATACAGTTCTGGCAATAGTTAGTTGTAATGTAATCGGTATTTTCAAATATCTAATGTGGAAACATGAATAAATTAAGCAAGCGGTAAATTTTTCACCGAGTCGAAATAATAAAGAAGACGTGCACAATTCTTAGTGCAAACTCCGAGTATTATGTATATAATATAACACGTATATACATGGATAGCTCACGGGTTTGGCCACTATGTGTGTCTATCGCGAACACGGTCGCGAAAAGAAAAAAAAAATTCTCCTTTGATATTCGTCCGCATTTTTGCCAAATACCTGAACGGTACGTATATTGTTATCAATCAATCGAGCGCGCTGCTCGAAACGATATCCACGGAATTTCGCACATTTTTTGAATTCGTGAATAATTTTTTTTTTTTTGTTTTTTTTTTCCCACTACTAAAATATGTAGAACGCTTTACAAAAATTCAACACATTTTTTCGAGATATGTGTAAGGTTCGTTGTAAAACCCATAAATATAATAGACCTCACCTTACCGACACCGGTGGAAATATTTTATTCAGCACTAGGTTTAATAACCCTTGGCCGGCTTTTTACCGGTGTAGAAAATATACTCGTATACGATTTACGCCGAGGCCGGTCGATGCTAAATTCGATCGCGTTTAACTAGCCGGGGATACTTGAATATCAAATTCGTCACAGTATTAAATCGTCATCCGGCCACTGGCGTCGATCTAGGTAATAATCATCTTACCGCGAGATCATTATTAATATGAAACGGTCAAATTTAAACTATTTTATTTGTAAAACCAAGATTGTTATTAGTTTATTGAAACAATCACATTTTGTTGAAAATAATGATTTAGTTGGTTATATTTTTAAAAATATTATTTAAATATATGAAATAATTTAATTACAAGTACACTTTTACAAATGTATTTAAGTAATTTAACGTTGTTGTTAACAGTTTACAATTCTACCGGTCCAGACCGGTCCCCGACGTCTATGAGCCCATCAACTGTTTTATAAAATACTAGCTGAATATTACCCGTCCTTGCCGGGTTTAAGTATAAAAAATGTGTATAGGCCAAATAATAATTTGATTGAATAATTATTAAATAATTGACATTTTTCCGTTATCAGCTGACTGCTATTATTATTTAATATTTTATTAAACAAACACACGATATGAGTATAGTATAGTACTATAGTAACGATATTTTATATGTAAAAATTTATTTTTTCCAATTTACCTAACTGAATACCGGCTTCGCCCGTGAAAAGTTTTTCCCGGTATAATGAAGGGGTAAAAGCGTCAAGTGTTAAATGTTATTATATTTATAGTAGACCAAATTCCATACTCAAAGCTCCAGCGGTTCCGGCCAGGCGATTTTTTCTAGTTTCATCTTTTTCACCCCTTTCAACCCCCTTAGGGGTCGAATTTCACAAAACTAAGTTTATCGACAATGTTTATTCGCGTTACAGAGTACGTATACTTAATTTCAGAACGATCGGAGCCAAAAATTTTTTTCCGTTTTTGCCGTTTTTAACCCCCTTAGGGGTGGAATTTTCAAAAATCCCCTCTTAGTGCGCGTCAACGCCATAACAGCTATCTTTGTGCCAAATTTCAACCCGATCGGTCCAGCGGTTTGGGCTGTGGGAGGATTTCAAGAAAAAGCACGTTACAGTTATATATAGGAGATTGTAAAATTACATAATAATTTTTTTTTAATTTTTAGATTTTTTCAAGTTAAAATGCTTATTATATTTTTTTATTTTTCCGACAACTGTAAGGTTGATTGATCACAGGGGGTAGCGACCGCCACCCCACATTTTTTCTCGAGGTAGCAAAATCCTTAATTTCGTTTAAAAAAAAAACAATCGAACCGATCAGTTATTAATAGATGGGGATATTACCCGATTATAATCATATAATATCGTTATGAATACATAATTATGTAACAATAGTAATAATAAGCGTGTTCGTTCACGTCGGTCCTGCGCGGGCGACGCGGCCAACGAAAGCCTGTTGTTGCCAAAAGTTGTTAGCGGCGGCACCCGGACCAACGACAGACGAGCTGCGCGCGCTACCCAAACCGATACCGATCGAGTGACGCGCTAAAAGTACAGCTTGCAGACGACCATTCTAGTGTCGACAGCGGTTCGGAAAGCTCTTCTCGATTTTAAACATTTCAGTTTTTTTTTTTCATCGTTCTCCGTAATACTCGATATACGTATACTTTCGTCTCGGTTGTCGTTATTTATCTCGTCAACGACTACATCAAACTTTTAATCGTGACTCGTGTGTTTTGCAATTCTGTCACTACTCGATTCATTTCACAAGCCGATATGGACGCCGAGCCGTAAGTTGTACGATTATATTTATTTACAGTCTACGGATAGGGGTGGGTGGTCATAGGCGCCGATAGCGAAGGGTAGCACCCCGTTTGGTTTTCACGCAAAACCATATTTTTGTGTTTACCTAAAAAAAATCGTTATTTTTGATATTTACGTAACTTAATCATAAATTAAAATATCCATTTCTAGGGATCGGTCGAATCTCCAAAACAACATTTTTATTCGGAAATAACAGAAAAAAAAAAAAATGAATAAAACTCAACTCATAAAGAATACAGCGATCGAATTTCACCGGTGAGACGATTATGTTTAAATCGTAAATTATAATAAAATATTTTAGAATTATTATTAAAAATTCATGGCCGAGAGTATAATTAACATATTTATAGGTAACTACTAGTTTCGGCTTATGATGATGGTTTACGGTCGAAACTAGTAGTTACCTATATGTATATCGAGTGTGTTGATTATACTCTCGGCTGTTCAATAATTCTACAGTTTTATCATTTACATAATACGAGTGTAAAATTATCGAAATCACTATCGATCTAATTCAATCATTATGAGCGGTAATAACAAAAATATCAACGCGTTTATAGAACGTACGGTTCTACATTCTAAACAATACCAATTGATAAATCATAATGTTTACAAAGAGGATTTTCTTAATCAAATAAAGCTACGCGTAGTTGCGCCAGTCGGAGTATAATATTGAAATAAACAAACCAACAGCCGCCGTCTCACGACGACCACAAAATAATTACAGTAAACGATTAAAAAAAAAAAAAACCGTGCTGGATAAAAGTTAAACAAGTACCTTTGTGTATCGTTTTATTTTCGAACTATGAACTGTGGTCAATACACTATTTTTTCTTGCGTATTAGGATTATAATATAGTCGTCACCTTGATTTGATGTAGAGAACATCATGAAAATATTCAAATTATATATTTTATAATTGCTCGACCATTATCTCTCGATTGAAAGTATTGTGTTTTTTTTTTCCCCAATAGTTCAACGTATGCGTATAAATGTCGATGGCGTCTTGAACATTTCAGTTTGGCTTAATTCACAGGAAATCTATAGTGAAAATTCTCGACGATAAGGTCGATTCGATCAATGAAACGCCAGAGGTTTTAGACTCGTCTGGTAGAGGTTAACATGAATATTAAAAACATTTTGAAACATGTGAAATTAAACTTTTTTTATTTTTGTCTGAATAATATAGGTAGTAAAATTAAAAACCTCAGATCAGATATTATGCATTCGACCACAAGACCGAAGTCCGTGAACTCAAGACGACGATGAAGTGATTGATTATTTCTACAAGTCTTCGCAAACTCAAATCATCTCCGAATTTATCTCAGGTAATTTTGAAAAATATTCTTTTATAAAATATAATAGGTTCGTTTAGAGTATTTGAATGAAAACCAACAGTCCTCTTTATTTTCGTTGGTTATTTAAATCATTTGAGCATATTATTAGTAATCATTTAAATCTATACGTCCGAATATTAATTTGGTAATCAAATGTTATTTTTAATTAGTATTATTGCACATAAACTCTTAGAGTAATAATAATAATAATAAACTACAACGTTTACATTATTCATGGACCCTCTGATAACTATTATTATTTACGTAACCCAAATTGCACCAGCACTGGTAAACACGTGTCACTTAATAGCAATCAAAACCGTAGTGTTTATATAATATAAATGTCATATTCTTTATAGTAACAAATGTAAACAAACAAACAACAACTTTTTCGTTAAAATATCGCCTTTTCAAAGTATTTACCAAAACGATTGGATACGAATCTAATGCAATCAAATATTTGATAAGTCTGTGTGATATCGAAAACATTCATATCGTAATTTTTTTGTTTTTCAATAAGTCGAATTGTCCTTAACGCCCACCACAGACGAGTGAATGCTCTGCACGCGTCGTTGCGAATACCTAAATAAATATTATAATAATTTATACGCGCGTAAATATATAATAGTGCGTTACGGAATATCGCGAAACACGTGCCCGCGTGCTGTGGCTTAATACGTGTATAATATAGTTAAATACACTGTACGATATTTTTTCGGAAAGCCGCGCGGCGTGTATAATTCGCTCGTATTTACTCATACGATTGCCAATCGTCCGGAACATCGAATATATTATTATCGCTATTATCGCATTTATGTGTGCGCAACGAATATTCTAACGTTTATACGGTCGTACGGGTATCATCGTCTAATGATTGATTTTTTTCCACCGCATTTTTAAATATTAGGTAGGTCACGTAATAGTTTTTAATTATACACCGCGCGTATACTTTAATGTACATTTTCACGCGTATTTTAAACGTCGTTCGTAGCCGATCGAATATTACGCTTATACTGTGTACAATATACGTATTTATATTATACCAGTATATACGTAGTCGAATATTTCGTTACATTAAACATTTTACCAACATAGTCATTATTACTACTGGTTTTGGAAGTAGGTATACCTATTTGTTCTCTATACTACATTTTTTCACATATTAAATACGTTATATACAGTAGCCGTATAAATACACTTAATGTTTTTTTTTTTTTTTTACATCCTACACATTTAGCATTAAACATTATATTGGCCGCCGGTATGTGATGTATATAATTTTAGTGCGCACGTCCTAAATGCAAATCGTCGGGGCAGGCTGTTTGTGCGTATGTAATCTGCACCGCGAATTAGCGTCTACGACATACGGGCGGGTAGTATACCTATCGCGTTTGTGGTAATCGATTTGGTTGAAAAAAATAAATATGTAAACCGATTACCGTCCGCTAAGACGCCGAGAGACCGGGTGGCTGAACACATCGCGATCGAGCGCCGAAAACCTGCAGCGGCCACGTGTTCGACGCGTACGGACAAACGTTTCTAAACCTCGAGCTCCCAGAGGGCTAAATAACTTTTCGTCGAACGCGCTAGAATAAAATATATCGTATGAAGAGTAATTTTTATAGATTTAGAACAAAGGGCGCGCGCGCGTACGCGGGATTTCAAAAGTTAATAACAATATTCGAAACGGGGGGTTTTTTTTTTGTTTTTGTTTTTTACGTTTCATAAAACCCCTTATATCATTACCGATAAACCGGCGGCTCTCTCGTACAGCAAAAATCGAAAACCTCGCGCGCAACTGTGTGTGAGTATGGGTGGGCGTGTGTGTGTGTGTAAACTACGTATTATAGTCATCGTTTTATTGTTACCTGTACATCTGCAGGAGTCGATGAAAGTAGCGTTGCCGAAGCGCACATTTGCATCGAAGTGTGTGTGTGTGTGTGCGACGCATAAAGACGACTCACTAGAAACAGGTGTAAAAACGCATACGGTATCCTTGAGACCAAACGCCGAAATTATGATTTACATAATGAAAATTACGTTTATGCGCTTTCAAACGACATATAGAAATGTGTAGCATCACACACGGATGGAACGTCCGACGAATACTAATAGCGTTCGCACGCGCGCGCGCACGGACACGACTCAATAATTGTAATGTTGTGTAGTTGAATACACGTTTACATGCGCGCAATACACATAATACCCTATGGCCATTTATATTCATTGGTATAATAAAAAATTTGAGGATGTACCTAATGGAATGGAGTTGTTCGATCGGCGGTAGATTTTAGCTCGGCTTCCGCGCATACATTCGATACGAAATTATATAATTAAAAAAGAGTTTATACTTTTGAACTATGAAACTTAAAAATTACGACAGCGCCTAGTGTGTCGGGGTGAATAATTCGGTACGCTTCCGCGCGCTGTGTTCGAATTCCGCTTTAATTTATAATTCGTTTAGACGTATAAATCTTGTTCCTCTTGAATACATAACGAATAACAATAATTTTAATTGGAAAATTAAATTCAATGTTTGTAAAAATATATTCGCCGCCGTTATAAACATAAGATTACAACTTATTCATATTTCAAAAACGTATCTCCTATTTGGATTCTCTTGCTTTTTGCACTTTCGACGTGCGACCGTCGTCGTAGGTAACTTTCATACTCGCACGTAGGCCGGACCTTCTGAAAAGTTGTACGTAATATATCTCTCGTTTACTCTTGTGAAAAATATTTCCAAAAAACTCCCGCCGACGATCTAACTAATATCAAAATATTTATAATCTTGGTCATACGATAAAGATACAAGTGCGCACGTACTTGACGTGCCTATAATAACTATAATAACTCCACCATCAATGATTTCCAAACTCGATTCTGAAATTCGAACCTATAATTTTTTTTTTGTTATTTCGGATCTAGAATTTTTTTTTTATTCGTAGTGGCAATATGCAAGAATCGATTTAAACTTCGGGGGGTTGCTGATACCGGTTCTACAACAATAATAACAACCGGACCGATTTTCAAATGTTGTACACGTTTTTCCACCGCGTGTTCGTTGTCGATCGCGGCAAAGGCTTCAAATAAATACGTGCAATATTCGATGATAAATATTATTACGATCGGTATGAATATTAAATATTCAAAAAAACTAATGTCACTCGCATGATACCTCGAATTAATTCAAAGTGTAAAAACGGTCGTCGACTACGAGTTGGAATACCGAAACACGCCGTGTTGGGTCGTACAAACTGTCCAAAGTAAATTTCATGACGTTCGTTCCCGGTAGAGTTCTAAACTATGATACTCGTATATTTTAACCGCGTGCAGACCAAGACCGAACGGGAAGCCTCTTTCGTCCCCACTTCAAGTCCTCCTCCGAAGAAACGATTAAGATTTTAATAATACGTACACTTGGTACGTTTTTAAGGTGTACACGTTATTATTACAATTACCTGCATATCTCGCGTCGAAAGAGGAATTACGACTTGTAAATTTATTCGGTTTAGAGTTATTACGTCGTCGGCTGACGTACGAAATGTACCTCTACATAAGCGTCGTGACGATTTTACCGCGCTGCACTTACCCGTGTCACCCAGTGCCTATAAATTATTACACCACGCGCGGTGGCGTATTTCACGTATTTGGCGTTTTGTCGACTCGCGCGTGTACCTCTGCGTGTAATTTAAAGCATTTCCCCCCCCCAGTTTTGTTTTCTTGTCATCACAGATATATCGGATGTGTTTGAAATTCTTATTCACATTGACTTTTTATAGCCAATCAAAGCGTGTATAACGCGTTGAAACGAACGAAAACGTTTATATAGATTTTCTGGTCGGCATCATTTTTCACTCGCTCGAGTAATAATTATACACAATCACTGTAAATAATTATTATAAATAATTGATATCAATCGATTTGATTTTCTCTCGCAGTAGTTATAATAAGCTGTCATATCGTCGAAGACGTTTTGGTATAATAGATTTCACTCTCTTCGGGCCCGGGACGTTTTGGCGAGGCCGTTTTGACGCGAACCCGTTTCTTCGGTTTCGACGCGGTCAAATGAATCGAACGCGTACTTACAGAAAAAAAAAAAAACCACTACGGGTAAAAATGTATCGTCCGCGAATGCTCTTTATCTGATCCATTGTCGATTACATAGTCAGTCAGATTTCGTTTAAAAATTTCATCTTTTTTTTTCGAGTTACACCTTGATATAAATTTAAAATTGTCTGCGTACTTCATCGATACATATACAATATACAATATACATATATTAAATCAACTTTACATGCCAAAATGGATTGACATGATTGAAATTAAATAGTAAAAATATTTCTCGTGGAACAATCGCGTAAAATCTATAGTCCGTTTACACTTTGTACGCCATAATTATTTACTGCAATTAAACGTACAATACAACTCGGAGATTGTCTTCCCTGACGTGGTCCGCAATAAAAAATATGAATAAAAACGAAAATCGTTTGTTAAAATTATATTGCGCTGATAAGTTTTCAACGCGGTTTAAGATCGATTATGTTGGACCACGGTTTTCTACAATAGCTTCAATAAGGCTTTTCCAATCTTTGAAACGGTATTCAAGCACGCGCGATGGATCAGTTGTGTTTTTGTAGAATTTCTTTTTTTTCTTTTGCCGCTCATCGTATTATAGTCATACGAGTGCCGTATAAATTTGTTTTCTGAAAAGCGCGCGTCGTCCAAAAAACTCGAAAACCCACAAAGTGTTGAAAATCCGAAACGTCCCTCGACTGTCGCCCCCTCCCCAAAACAAACCACCGCGCGTATCCAATCTCGCCGGCGGCGGCGATTCGATAAACCATTATTATTTTTCACCGTCGTCTCGACGCAAACGTAATATTAAAATAAAATACTATACAACAAACGCACTCGTCGTATAAACCACCGGGCGGCTGTGGCGGCGGCGGCGGTGACACGCGCGCGTCGTCAGCGTTTCGCCGTACGAAACCGATTAGCCGCGTGCGCTCCGAAAGGAGTCGCGCACCGCACCACACACACACATAATAATAATATTACAGCCGTTGCTGTTGGCTGCCGCTGTGCACGGCAATCGTACGATACGTGTGATATTATTAATGTATATATTATAATAATACGCGCGCGCGCCACGCCACACGCTGCGACGCCGGTGGCGTGTCTTTTTATCGCGACGACTCGGATATAATAATAAAAAAAAAATAATAATAATAATATATTCCATCAGCCACCGAATGCGCGCGACGGATAAATGTATATAGAGAGAGAGAAATAAGTAACGAGTTGATAATAATGTCATATATATATATAGGAGTGGACAAAAACACGCGCACGTATATAATATACGCTCGAAACACATCTGTAAGGTTTTTTTTTTTTTTATACACTCGTATATGTGTGTGTGTGTGTGTGTGTGTAAGCAGGTCGATCTATTACGGATCGGCCGCCGTCCATTAACGCGTGTGAAATAAACACGCCGCCACCGTCGAAATCCAGTTTGCTTGCCGCGCAGCCTGCCTCTCCCCGCGTCTCCTTTGTCTCCGGGGTCCTGGACCACGGCGGCGGCGGCGGCGGCGCACGAGAATTTTTTGGCGAAACAGGAATTAAAAAACATTATTATTATCTTATAAAAACGTCTCTCCATCGGATTCCGTTAAGTATAGGTATACGCGTCGTATATTATACGCGTGCGGCGCGCGCTCGCGTCTACTGCCGAATATAAATTGGACGAGATTAATATATCGAAAAAACTCTTTGGTTTTTTTTTTAATTTTTTTTTTATTTTCTTTACACGCGCCGCGCACACGACGATATTTCCGTGAAACTGGTTTGGTCCGTGCGCGCGCGCGCGCCCGAGTCGCCGCCGTCGAGCGCGTGCCTCGATCGCCGCCGCCGCCGTCGTATTATAAATATACACACACGGCCCGTCGCCATTACTTTTATCTCGAATGAATTAATTTCTCGTTATTTATTTACCGACTTTTTTTCGTTCGCGTAATACTCTGTTTTTTTTTTTTTCTCTCTCCGCCGAAATCTCCTCGCGAATCTTTCGCTTTTTTTTTGCCCCTCGGTCGCTTATCGCCACTTTTTTACCGACTCGTCCGCCACGCCGCTGTCGACGCGCTACTGCTGTAGGTCTTTATTATTGTCGTTATTTCGCTTTTCGTCGTCAATACAATACAAACAGTACGTCATGATGATAATATATCCGAATTATATAACAATATTATAACCCGACAGATCGATTGTTTTCATTCGCGTCCGGAGGCCTCGCGCCGCCGTCTCATATACAGATATACTGTCTGCAGCTATCCCCGACGATCGTATCATATAACGATAACAATATAAGTAATATATTATTATCGCGAAAAGCCGATCTTATCGTTTTTCACGTCGATTGAGTCGTTTCGATTCGCAGCGCTTGTACGGTATATACAGTGTGCGGCAGTTGATTTATTGTTCGTATTGTTGTCTTGAAAATGATACATCGTGCGCGGGGTGTCCCATCACTCAATTACGGAGTTTACGAATGAAACGTATACATAAGACGTTGTTTCGGACTCGAGGGCTCGTTGTTCGACTATATACTCGTAATAATATAAGCTTCTGAATAACGCGTCTCCGACGATCTTTTTTCAATTTTTTTTTTCTTTTTTTTAATCGAGCGTTTCGTTTTGGTTATTTTGTAAATCGACCGTGTGAACATAACGCAACGGAGGGAATAATCGTATATCATTAATAGTATAATGTTATTGAGATTTATTCGTGTCTCGGCCGCCGTGTTCTTATGACGCGAGAAGGAATGTGATGTGCGCGCGACAGCGCGAGAGAGACTTCAACGCGTGATGCACGCTATAGAATGGTTTCAAAATATTATAGCGCGCGTATATATTAATATAATTATTTAAATCCTATCGATAATATAACGCGTTAAAATTCTCGACTCTGACGTTAACTGACTTTAAATCTCGTAAACCCGAGTCGACGCGAGATCGGGTTAAATTACAAAATTGCTGTCAAATGGGATTTTATAAACGCGCGCGCGACGACGTCCGTATCGTGTCGTCGAAAAATTAAAATATAACATATCACTACCCGCCGAATATATATATATATATATTGTATATAAATCTGGTTGTGTTTATCCGACTGAATTATTACTACACGATTTGTTCGATATCGACGTTTTATCGATCGATAACTTTATTTCGACTAGTCCATGACTTGTAATAACATATTTACACGCATTCGTGTCATAATATATAATACCATATCAAATATTCCGTCTACGAATTATATTTCGAAAAATATTTTTATTTTTTTTTCGCGGTAGTTTTTTATTTTATCTCGAAATAATGTATAATTTAATATAACATTATAATATATACATATAATGAGATGTATTTTTTGACACCTGCAACAGTTCATTGACTCGATATTATGGTGTATATCGAAAAGTGAAAATATATTATAAATAATTAATTTATTATTACGATATCATTAGCTATTAAATCAATAGTTTATTATGATATTATATCAGTTTAAAATCGATAATATTTTAATTTACCACCGGAGTATAATTATTGTTCTTTTTCTTTTTTCTGAATTTTACCGCATTATATACCATCCCCTTTCAACTATGCTTATTGCGACACTAAAAAGAATACGTCAGTGATGTCACAAAATATAAGTTTACTCGTAATTTGACTATTTTGAGATTTTAACATTAATTTTTTTTTTTTTCCAGTGAGAAACGCATCCAAGTCTCTCGGAAATCTCGTCAAGCGCGCCGAAACTATAAAATAATGTGCGCATCATACGAACAAAATGCCAAACCCTTAAGGTAAGATTATTATTATTATTATATCCACGACGTCGATGTGCCTATATTCTCCGCGATATCGGCAGGAGACCGCGCGTCGTCGGACAATAACGCGTATATTGTCCGAACGCGTATGAATAATCGCACAACATAATGATATTATAGAGGGAGAGTTGGAAGGAAAAAAAAAACACATTTTTCAAAATCGATTTGACCGAATTCTATTGCTTTTCTTCTCCGCGTCCGTGTACACTGTACAAGCATTTCTCGACGTAACGCCACCAGTGGGTAATATATAATATTATACGCGCGTATAATATAGTGTGTACGATAGGGCGCAGCAGCTGCTTCGAAAACGCAAAAAGTTGAAACAGCTGTCCACCGAATGAATCTTGCATATAGATTATCACGATTAATTAAAACGCACGCACTCGCATAAACACACACGCGCGCGCGCGCACACGACACACGCCGCACATTGTATACACGTGTGTACAATTATTCCGTCGGAAACGGAAAAGCCATTAAACAACGGGTTTCGCACACGGGGTGATATGTTTCCCCGAAAAATTCCGCGATGATTCGTTCGTGCGCGTATTATAATATGCGCGTGGCGAATAAAATATCAATATGCCGTTCGACGCGCTTTCTCGGCGTTTTTTTCTCCACGTTTTTCTATTCGTCCTTAAAATTCTCTACGAGAAAAGACGAGAGGTCACGTAATTTTACGAACCGAAAATCGACCGTTCTCTGAAGTTATAAACGAAAACCGACGTATATATACGCGTATACAGTGTTGTTGTATAGCAGCGGTTCTCAAACTGTGCTCCGCGGAGCCCTAGGGCTCCGCGAGAGTAGTCTAGGGGCTCCGTGGCTCCCTGGGCATATTTGTATTAATTAAATTCAAATTATTAAATTATTATTATATTTCTTAGTTACAATTTCAATTTTTATATTTATATTCAATATTATTTGGACCGTACCAATATGTATTATTTTAAACGTTTTAAACTATTTATAAATTCACATAATATATTATTTTGTGTCATAGTCAAAATGAGATTAGATAAAAGTCGGATTTTTCGTTCATTTGACATATTGTACGATAATTTAGTTAATTTTTTAAATAAAAAGCAATAATCATTATTCACTAACAATTGACATCATTTTTTTTATAGATTATTGTTGTCTCAAATAGACATTTCTGATTTTTGGGGCTCCGTAATTTTTTTTAGGAACATAAGGGCTCCGCGAACAAAAAAGTTTGAGAACCGCTGTTGTATAGTTTAAAAATATGTATTCAAAAGCCGAAGAAGTTTTATAGTTTATTATGAAAAGGAAAGACGAGACCGTTATTTATGACCAATCGATGTTACAGATGATTATAACGACCAATAAAAAGTACCCAATGGAAAAAAAATGCCGAAACGACTTAAAAATGAATTTGAAAATGTATTCGATTGACAAAAACGTATTATTCACCTACCGTCTGTCTAGTGTCAATATTTGATTTGTCTTGTTTATCATCGGATCGATGCGACAACGATTTAGAAATATTATATTGTATAAGACCTCGAATATCTGTACGCGGCAAATCTAATCACAACGAAAAACCTGCGCTAATAACAACGGAATATTTTAATAAAAGTACACAAACATTTTTCTCAAATCTAAACTTTTAAAATTATCAGCACAATGCATAAATGCGCGTTTAATTGTATAACAATACGGTTTTTATTGTAAATATTTCGGTGGTAGTTTCCGATTAATCAATTGTTTACAATTATAAACTTTTCTCGACAATTTGGTCCGGTCAGACGACGTTATCGCGACGATTTTGAAGTTGAACGATGACCACGACGACACCGTATTTGTAACAGTCGCGTTATCATTCATAACATACTATATTAACCGCGCGAATCGTTCGCTCGACCGCGTAAATACATTATGCATAATTCATGCCTACTACGATAACAGGTGTAATGCGCTATTAGGACGTACGTTTTTCAAAAAAATTTCTCAAACCATAATTATTATTTATTAGTGTTTTGATGCTTTAATATCGTCTCGTTCGAAACACGCGCGTGCACTATATATAATATATATATATAAAACACGAGAAAATGTTATAATAATTATCATTCAAAATAGACAGAATAACGTTGTACTTGCAGGCTGCAGGTGCATTAAAACTAGATTAATTAAAAACTCCGAAACGAGTTTTTTCGGCGGTACGACGGAGGGAATGATATTCATTGGTCAATAAATACTAATATTACGCCCCGTTTCGAAGAAAAAAAAAAAATTAATAATAATTCATATTGTGGATAGGCGTTTTTATAATATAATAATATTGTGTTCGGGATGTGCGTGGCGGATATTGAAATAGATAATCGCGAGACAACGGCGATATTATCGTCGAACAAGTGTACACAAAACGTATATTAATTTGTATTCGTTATTGATTCGTACACGAGCTCCTAATAAATATTATCGAGTTCGCACGACGACGTGATAGAATTACAATTCGGAGTTGAAGGCGAAATCGGCGCTGGACATCGCGTATTTCTATTATTTGTTATATTTCACGTTGGACTGAAGATAATACTCGGCGACAAACATCGCTTCTTCGTCAGATCTGAAACGGATAGTGAAAAAATTGCGACGTGGAAAATCATTTCGAACCTTTTCTAGTCGATAGCAGTTTGGGCGTCGAGGATTCCGTCGTTCCGGGCCCCGCGAATCGAAGAACGAGCATCAAAATCGGCTCTCCTAGACGCCTCTCCTCCTCCCCTATCGGTTTGGAAACCCGCCACCGGTGACACACGCGTCAAACGCGGCGGGGAGGACGCGAATATAACACCGCGGAGAGCCATTATGTGTCTCGGGTATTAATTCAGTGGCGTGTGCCACGCGTTATAAAGGGAAAGGAGTGAAACGAGGTGATGTCGTGTTATATATTATCGTGTGCGGGCGCAAGCGGGCACCCGTCGTCGTCGTCGGCGGCTGCAGCGGCAGACAGAGCCTGCAGGAGTTGATCCTCGTCCGAGGAGACTCGACGGAGAGACGTGTTTGCGTCGCACACACACACACACACACTGCGGGCGCAGGCACAGAGAGAGAGAATAATAATGTAAAACTTTGCACCTGCTCTCGGGGCCGCCTTCGGGTACGCGCGCGGAGAGCTCGCGCGACTGGCTCGCGCCACCGATCGGCCGCCGACGCCACCCACTAAGCGACGGCATATATACTTATTTATATGTATATATATATTTATGTATATACATCTCGCTCGCGTGTACATAGTCGTAATAATAAAATATATTGTACCGATTCTCTTCTTTGTCGGGAAAACGCGTCGTTTCGAAAAGCGTTGACCTTTTTTTTCTTACTTTTCTCAAATCGTCGGAAAATTTAGTAAGACGCGCTCGTCAGTGCCTACTACACTACTGTAATTTCTCCGCGTCCGCCGTTATCACGGGTTGACCGAGTCTTAGGAAAATTTGGAAATTCATACACGGGCGGCAATAATTTTAGAATTTTAAATTTTTATTTCGTTTTTTCCACTATACTGTGGGTATCACGATTTGAATTATTTTCATTTTTCGGAGGTTTTATATTCTCAAAGACCGACAGTATTTGAATACCAGAGATTATCGGCTCCGCAGCGTATCGTACTGTATTCAACTGTCGATAATCGTTTGAATTTTTATTGAATTATAATATTTTCGATAATATAATAATGTTTATACATAATTTGGATAGTGGCGTGTGCCCCGCGGCCGTGCGTGAAGACTCGAACGATTTAAAAAAAAAAAAAAAAAACTTAAAACTCGAAAAAATTCACCTAGAAAAAACTAGTTTTTACAAATCGTAGCTATTAAAAATCGATGTCGCTATTAGAACCGAATCGAGGAGAGCAGATCTATACGTCGTCGTCGGTCTAACGAATGGGCGAATATAAATTTCGAAAATCACAACGACGTCGTACAAACAACCGTATAGTAACGCGCGCGATCGATCAGCGAACTCGTCGAACGGAGAAGAAAATTTCGAATAAATTCGCCGACACCACGCTCTCCGAAAAATCGCGGGGGCCCTCCGACAAAAGAACCGTACGACACGTCGCCCCACCGTCGTCGTCATTGTGCATTGTCGTCGTTTGTGCGCGCGCGTTTTCACGCGGTCCTGCAGTTGCGGCTCGCTCCGCACACGCGTCCGCCCGCGCCTAGGCCAATATTATAATCCTTGACGCGCGTAAAAGGGTTGCGATATTATTTTCGCATTGTCCGGCACAATAATACGCGCAGTGGGCGTCGCGAAATCTCTATTATTATAATACCTCCGTCGTCGTGTCCTCATCGTCCCGTGCAAAATATCTTCTTTCCACCCGAACGGTTGCACGCGTCCGATGCGCGTATTTTTTTGCAAGCGAAACGTATCCGTTTGAATTATTCACTCTGTAGGTATTGTTATTATAACATGTTCGTGTATTTTATTCAGCGTCGGATTTACGGATGATGGGTGGGGGAGAGGAGCGACGGTAGTCGGAAAGCGCTTTGCGGCACAACCTTTTACTGAGATAGTCACGTGGGTAAAAAATTGGTAAAAAACGACAACGAGTCTTATGTTTTTATGTTTTTTTTTTTAACATTCGTCGCGTCTTATCGACACAATCTATAGCATTTCCATCGCGAAACTCTTCGTTTTTCAACTTTATACACTCGAGTCCACGTGGCCCGTTCGTTTTCCTACAACCGTTCGATTGCAACGGGCGAGCTAACCGTTGTTTTCTATTTTCGCGATATTTATATCTGTTACGTTTCTAAAATTTTACTATCTACACAGCGCGCCTGTTCGAAACGTCTCGTTTACGCATTACACCTCGGCTGTGAGAAAACCTAATAAAACTATTACATATTATAATGTAGTGTTTGTTTTGCGAAAAATCGATAGTATTCGTTTTCTAGCGGATAATCTGAAATTAAAATATCGCGTACGCGTAACGAGTAATAATTTTATAACATATTTTTTTCAACTGCTCATAACGGGACGGCGATTATAGTGTAATTCGATACCGGCCGATTGTGTGTTTTTTTTTTTTTTTTAGATTTATTTTCACTTTTTCAGAGTTTCCCATTTACAACATTTTGTCGGCAAATCGGACGAGAGATGCGTCGCGTCGTCTATATGGGTATCGAATTTCCGATCGAAAACGCGTTGCAAATTTCATCTTTTGTTATCGGTTATTAAGCAAAACGAGATCCGTAACGTTTCGTTATTTCTCTCTCTCTCTCTCCCGAAAAAAAAAAGAAGAGAACAACAATAATGTTTTAACGACGGCCGTCGCTGCTGGTCAGGCGAGGTCGGTCCGTCCGCTTCGTCCGGAATCACCTGGTACCCATAGATTTTATAAACGACGGAGTGTTCTCGTGCACGGGGCCCTAAACGAATAAATCAATATTATGACGACGTATATCCCTAGTTTTTGATAAGTGAATGCGTCAGCCGTCAAACATATTACAATATATCGATAACTCAAAGATAAATGCGTTTTCGAACCGGTCGAAAAGAATTAATTACGACGAAATATTATTGTAATAATAATAATAATAATAGCTTATGAAATAGGAATAGGCGCGTATAGTATTAAAAAAAAATAAATATTTAAAAAAAACGCAGCGCCGCCTAATGCGGGTAATATTTCTGGAAAAACGATATAAAAAATTGCTTCCGGTAACGTTCTGAGATTTTTCGGTGCATTGAACGACCCAAAAACGTGGAGGCTGTAACGATTTTCAAAACAAAGTGTTTTTTTTTTTTTTGTAATAAATTATTACGAATGAAATACGCACCGATAACTTTTCACCGGAAACTTAATACACGCACAATTTTTTTAACACGTTTTTTAATGACGATATTTTTTCCATACGAAACGCCTTTTTAGTATTCTGTTTTCACCTTTTAAGTGCTTTGTTCTCGTTATTTATATCGTCTCGGCACCTATCGAGGCCGGTTAAATAGAAAGGGATGAAAGGGGTCGTGTATTATCTACCCCCGTGACCTCTTTTCGATGTTTATAATTACGCCGGAAAGGATTTTTTTTCACCACCAAAACGGTCGAAAACGTTTTTAAGAAACACAACGGCCTGGGTAAATACGATATTCTGTAATACTATTATATTCGTTTAGGCTTGGAGAAAATATTTGTATTAAATATAAATAGAATATTTAAGTGCTAAGTCAACAGTTCGAAATCGAAACGTTCATATTTACAATGCCGTAACTTTTTAGATTTTCAAGTTTCTTTTATAGTTAAATTAAAAATGCGTTCCTCGTTTCCGAATCTAAGACGTTTGAAATGTACCTAAATTCAAAGCTCTAACACGTGGTGTTATTTTTAATATAAAAACGATTTGAATAGCGCACGTTTCTCATCAGATTTAAAACGGTTAGTTTATTTAAAAAAAAAAAAAAAAAAACGTATGCATTCTATAAATCCGTTCTCTAATTATTATCATAAGTAATATTATAATTTAGGTTATCACGAGTGTTAGGACAATATTTACGTGTCGAGAAAAATAATAGAATATAATCGTTTCCGTTAGGCGTTGCGAGCGAAAAATTCGTATAAATTAAAATAAAACGCAGGTCATCGACAAAAGGCCCGTTCCCCCCGATCTATGATTGTCGAGTACCGCCGTACAACGGTTTACGGCAGTAATATGCTATACACATCGCGTTGTCCGTATTGACGATCGTTCGCCGTTCGTTCGATCAGTTCGGCCGAGTCATCGGACGTAATCATTATTGTTTATGCAAAACAAACAATCGTCCGTGCCCTCTCGTCGTTTCGCCGAGGGCGGGTGTATTAATATTATTTTGTTATTGCGCGTTTGACTTTATTTGGTCAGCGACGAGCGAGCAATATTGCGTTAATTGAGCGGCCGTAATGAACATGTATAGGTTTTAAAATAGAAGTCAGACCGGTGCCAGGGAAACAGAATATCTGTTGACGGGGGCGTTAAAGAGATGCGTTTGGATCGGTCCCAAAAACGCGTCGTCCCGACTGTAAAACTAGCATTGCGCGCGCGATCTCACTCGCGCGAGTACGCATATAAAGTTTACCGGATCGTTTTCACGGGATTTTTTCTAAAAAAAAAAAAAATTAAAATTAAAATTAAAAAAACCCAAACTCTCGTTGCCAAGCGCGTAACGTTTTATAATATTATTATTAGTCGGCTGAGAAACGCGACGGCGACGGCGACGACGGAAACTATTCCGGTTGACTTTGCAAATTCGAAACATATGTGTTGCACGCGTTCGCGTACGAGAAATTATCTATTGCATATTTATATATGAATGTAGAAAATCGCTCCTAAACACATTAAAATCGGTATTATTTGTTACATAATATGCGTTTATCGCAATTCGTAAAAAGTTGCTCGCCTATTATGATATACGTTGAATACGTTATTGTTATTAGTATTATTTATATTCGATAGTACATATTATATTATGTCCCGTTTGAGAGAGATAATTTAAAACTCGAGTACCAGGTTTTTAGTGTTTAAAGAAGTCTCGCATAACATTGTGTCTAAAACAAGGTATAGTCCCAACACTCACCCTAAACAATCAAATCATACCACAAGTCTCAAAAATCCGCTACCTAGGCCTAATCCTGGACAAACGTCTTACCTGGGCTGAGCATATAAAAAACAAACGAATCACCCTAATTCTCAGAAGGAAATCGTTGCACTATTTACTAGGGAATTACTCAAAACTCAATCTAAATAACAAACTCCTCGTTTACAAACAACTCCTTATGCCTATATGGTCCTATGGCATCCAACTGTGGGGTGCGGCCAAATTATCAAATTTAAATAAAATTCAAAGGTTCCAGTCAATCACTCTACGAATGATAACAAAAGCCCCCTTCTACGTGTCCAACCAATCTCTTCACTCCGACCTCCATATTAAGACTGTCTCCGAAACATCTTCAATCATTTACAAACGCTTCCGAACACGACTAGAATCCCACCAAAATCCTTTAATCCAAGCACTTAATTCAAACGTAATTCCGGGAAACCCTACTAGAAGACTGAAAAGGAGATGGTGTCGCGACCTGGCCTAATTAAATTAAATAAAATAAAACAATAAAACAATATACAAAAATAAAAAATCAAAATTAAACTAATTAAAGTGTAATCGCTGGATTATTCCTTTACCCCTTTTATTCATGTTATAACTTACTAAAGCCCATACACTTATTGTAAAAAACCACTTACAGATTGTGTATATATTATGAAAAAAATAAAAAAAAGAAATCTTGCTGTAATAGATTGAAAGGATTTTCTAATACGGTTTGTTTCGTTTGTAACTGGCGCAGTGGTTTAAAATCGCGCGCGCAAAGACTTTTTCACTCGGAGGGTATCGTTTGCCCTCGAAAAACACAGCCGACCGGGGAGGTGATGTTTTCGGCCCGTTTTTGGGAAAAACTGCGCGCCCATACCGCAGCCACCGCGCGGTACACGTCTATCGCGACGGAAACGGAAATACGTATTTCCTCCTTCGTCTAGGTCAACGTCGTAATGGTTATGCCGTGCGCGGAGATAAGATCGTCGGTTACGTCGTTTCGAACGCGCCGTGTGATCCCGTTGTTCTGGTAAACGCATTTCTCCCGTGTAACACAATATTCATGACGAAAATATCACGATAAAAACATAAAATACGCGCGCCCGGCGAACGCGTAGCGGTGGGCGGTATTATGTGTACATATAAACTACGCGCCGTCGTGTTATATTATAACATGCGACCCGTAAAGTGTGTTTTTTCCTCGCCCGACGACTAGCGGGCACGGCCGTAGGTGCTCGCGCGGACGGTGTCATCACGTGTTATTTTACGAAAACCACAAATTAATCGAACGCGCGACGTGTTATTACGAGCGGGCAAAGGCGTGTAAGGCGTGTGCGCTCGAACGGTATCGACGCGGTGCAGGAGGTGCCCGTATCGTTTGGTTTTTTTTATTCCCCAAACATTAAGTATAATATTGTTTTATTTCCCCGGAAAAAAAAGTGTTAGATTTATCGCTTTCGGTCTTATATTATTATATTAATATATTTTACTCGAAAAATTACCGTTTATTAGTAGTCTTATATACACGTGTGTGTGTGTGTGTGTGTGTAGTATTATTACTTTTTTTTTGTTTATTGAAAACACGACACAAACAATGAATATACCGTACGCGCGTTATAATACGAATGCGCCTGCGGTTACGGAACGATTTAAATTAATCTATAAAATTATTGCTCCATAAGGTCTCTTGTAGCACCGCGTGCACGAGGTGTCGGCGGGCCGCGCGTACGCTCTTCGATACGACGTGATCCAGTGCATTATTATTATTATCATCGTCATTATCCGCTGCACTCCCTTCGATTGCACACCGGCCCGTGTGTTGTCAGAACGACGTGATTTCCATCGGTCCGCGCGACGACGAAAAACAACGACCGTCGAGCGCGCGTTATTATTATATCGGTGAAATTACTACTAGACGTGTGCAGCCAGGAGCGATCGAACGTGAGGGGAACATGTCCTGAACGCGCGCGCGCGCGGCCTTTTTCTTCTTCTTGTGGAAGCAGAACGAAAAATCGCATCGTCGACGATGACATACGAATCGGCGAAAACACAATATTCTATTACGTTCGGAATCGCTCGGTCATCGGTCCGGTCGAAATCGCGTCGTTTTCCCGAACGAAACCTTGTGATAAATTATCAAAGAACCACCGGGGGGAAAGAAATATCGAACATTATTTCCTCCGTTTGTGTCGATAATGGTATAATGTTATATCGCGATGATGTGTATATAGTATATAGTAATCGTATTTGTACAATTCATAGGGTTCGGGACTTATTGCACACAAATTGTAGGAAATATGCATTTAAAATAACCGAAATATCCAACTGAATAATGAATTAATGGCAATTAAAGAAAATATAAAATAAGAGCTATTAATATCTATATAATATCCTGATATCCGAATATAACGGATATTCGAACTGATTTTTATCCGGATTTAAAAATATCCGAATATCCGGATAGTTCCAACACTAGTATATATACTCACTTAATGAATGCATTATATTATAATATTAATACGAGAGAGTATTAGATTTTTAGTGATTTGCATTCACAGTACGTAGCGTCGTTTTTGAGGCTCGTTCTGTTTTTTCTAAAAAAAAAAAAAACTCCGTCCGTGTAAATTATAGCGCGGGATATTATTACGATATGTTATTCGGCGTTTTTAATGGAAATCCGCTATTATTTAAAACATTCAGACGGCAGAGAACTAACCGCACGATCGTTTCATCAATAATAATTATAGAACTGCAGCGGACGATATAATTATTATAATATAATGCGGTGCCCGAAAACCGCGTAGGATCGTCGTCGTCGGTTATACGGTTATCTTTTTCTTTAATTTTTTTTTCATTCGGACCCGGTCCGACCGCTATTAAAAGGATTTCGGAGTGAATACGATTAGTTTGTTATTTCGTTAATGCCTAAACTCATGTGTGTGTGTGTGTGCGTGTTTACGACGTCTCGGTGCTTTTTATCAATTTAGTTTTAATGATTTCGAAAAGTAAAAACGACAGCGTTGTAAAACCCATCGCTTAAAATGTACAATTAAGAATCGATAGCGCCTGCAGATAAATATAACGTTTGAATCGAGAGAAAAATGTGGCGTTTTACGAAAATCCATTCGTACGAGATATTTCATGATTGTTGTTGCCCGTGTATAGTTTTTTTAAGGTTTTTTTTTTTCTTTTTGCCTACTAAAACTACAAAACGCAGTTCAACGTATACTATTATTTCGAACGTACATTTTTTGATGAGTTTATGTAATGACTATAATAATCGAATATTCGGCGTGTTTAGTTAATTAGAAATGTACTATTCCTTTATTGTATTTCATATTTATTCATTTTTTTAGCCATCTAACACAAACCGACACGAAAAAAGTATACCGCTGTTTGAAAAGTATTCCGAATATAATTTTGAGACGTACGCTATTGAAAAAAACAATACACCCAGAGTGGACCTCGTCTGACTAGACTTCACTAGCAGTGCGATTACACCATCAAATTCGCTCCGACAAGGTCGGTCGCCGAGAGCGCGTAGAGCCAAAACCTATCTAAATCAGCCTATGGCCCCCATGCACGTCGGATATTTCTCTCGGCGGATCGAATACGAGGTAGGCATAATAATACTGCAGGGCGCATAGTCGTTGTCGATAATTTTCGCGCACTAATCGTGTCTGACTACAAAACGTATGACTTATTGTTACAGCGATTTTTTAGACGGAAATGTGCAACAAGCACGGCGAGCTCAAATATAAACGATTTCGAGACGACGAAACGCGAAACCGTGGGCGAAAAGAATGCAATTATTTTTGGACATACGGAGAAAAATTCCCCGTCACATTGTATTCGGGCGAAAAATGTCGCGCCCGTTGTTTCGAGGTCGATTTTTGCTTTTCGAAACGACCCGTTCCCACGTTTGTATATAATAGTATAATATAATATATTAGATTCTAAGTCATTTGACGTTTCGACGTCTTTTCGTTTTGTTCGCTCGCTAGACGGACGTTTCATCCCTGCCTTACTCGTCGTCGTCGTCGTCGTATTATCCCGCGAGCGTCGCGAACAATCGTTATTATATGGGTATCGTGGCACGCGAATCCCGCGAATATTCCATTATGTTACGTGTCACACGTCGTCTCGTCGTCGCGAGACACGAATGTTTTCTTTCGCGTACAGTACAATAATAAAATATCGTATATTATATTATTATATGTTTCATTTTTGTCCGGAGACTACCTGCAGTCCGTACCCGTGTACCTTTATATTATATAATATATCGTATGTATACACCCGAGAACCGCTCGCGCACCCAAACGTGGATTATTATTATATAAACCGGAGGAGGCTTTGTTGCTCTCGCAGCTCCGTTCCCAGGCAACGAGATCTAGTTGTTGGGTTTTATTTTTTCTTTCTCGTACTGCATCCGTACGCATATATGTGTGCGTATTTGTACAGGTACGCGATATTATATACTTTCCATCCGAAACCGGAGGTCGCGGAAGTCGCCGGTTTCTTGTTCAAACACGATGAGGCCAAGAGTATAGGATTTCGTGTAGTATTTCCAAACGCGCGCGCTGTTTACTCGGTTAATGGACGATCGAATTAAAAACACGCGCAGTTTGCCCGCGTAGTGTATTCGCCGAGGGAGTGTTTCGTCGCCGTTTCTCCTCCGTGCACTTAACCTTTTGTCGCCAACGAAATCGGTCGGTATATTTGCCGGCACACGCCGCGGCGGAGGAAAAAGATTCTTTTAATTAGATCGCGCACGACACGCGTCTGCGAGATATTTATTTATCGTTGTTGATTTCGTTTCGTTTATTTTTTTTTTTCGCGCCGGCTGCTGCGCGGTCGAATATCATCGCGTTGTCAACCGGCGGCGGTGGTGAAAACCGTATATGTAATAAATAAACGCGAGAAGACAGAGGAAAAAGAAACAATCAGATGTGTTTATCTATATACACGCGCGGGCGCAAAGCGAGATGGACGTATTCGATAAAACAAAAAAATAAATAAATAATATTTATATATACGGTGCGGGTGTGTGTACGCGCTGTATAGCTCGCAGTCGAAAATCGAAAAAGCATCTCCTCCGCGCGTACATTATATTTTATACGAGTATGGCGGCGGCGGCGGCGACGACGACTATAATAACGTCCTATTACAATGGCCCGGTAATAACTACCTACGTGTGCCCATAAATAACACCCTTAACGAGACAGCTGCCCCGCAATGAGACTGTGCCGGGCGCGTGTGTAGGGGGCGTCTGGAAGGTGTCGGAGATTGCGCATTCGCCGTCATCCCCGTGGCCGCCACAATGTCGTATACATATTATATACATTATATTTTAATATTTTACGGCACGTCGAGAACGAGACGTACGACGCGCGTACGTCGTAGGTACGATATTATGTAATATACGCGTGTGTCGAGGCCCGGAGCTTTATTATTTCCATTCGACGGGGGAGGGGGACGTTCGTAAAATTATATGATATCGAATATTAACCGTATCGTTCGGTGTTCTGTAATGATCGATTTGAACACGAGGCGGGCACGTCCGAAGTCTCCGAAGAAGACTCGTGAATATAATATAGGGTTCTTATATGAGACTCGAAATCGCTCGGGACGTGCGGACCACAAGTCGGTTCAAAAGATTCGAATTTCGCTCGAGGGCCCTTCCAGTTTCGTAGGAAATCGGTAGAAAACGTATGCGATGTGGAACTCGGAAATAAAACTTACTTCTAAAAACTTGGGTATTCGCATCGAAGCGATTTCGATTTACGCCTTATAATTTTTGTCAGTTCTTAAAAACTATAAAATTTGAAAAAATAACGTTCTACATTTTTAACACCTTTTACCCCCTCCCCCTCCCCTTAGGGGTTGAATTTTGGAATATGAGCTTTAAGATATTTCGTTGTTTTTGTTACCAGAGTACGTATGCTAAGTTTCAAAAAAATCCGACCGAGTAATAACGTTTTCCGTTTTTAACACCTTTTACCCCTTTTAACCCTCTTAGAGGTTAAATTGTGGAAAATACTTTCTCAGGGGATCTCGACTATATTGTAAAACGAAACTACTGACCAGATTTCATACTCAAAGCGATTCCGGCTTGGCAATTTTACCTTTTTTACCCCTTTAACCCCGCTAGGAATTGCGTTTTCAAAAATCCTTTCTTATCGCTCGCGCCCAGAGCATTAGATAAACCATAATTCCAAATTTCAAGTCCGTACGTTATGTAATTTTTGAGTTGCACCATCGGCGAGTGAGTGGTATTTGGGTTTTATATTTATAGATTATTATGTAACGAAAAAAACCGACGAACTTTACCAAAAGGTATCGATTGTGCAATGTTTGTACGTAACTTTTATCGAAATCGCGTGCGTGCGATAAACAACAGGACGAACACAATAGAACTTTTTTTTCATTGGACGGTCGAATACGATCGCAGCTACATCTATCGTCATTGGTCGGATGTTTGCGATAAGCTCCGCCTGTTGGCCGTGACGCATACGATTAAAATGAAAGTTTAGTGTCGTCGCGAATTCGTTTCGAAATCGGCATCAGTGATTCCGTATCGTCGCGTCGGTAATGTATTCATACTCGGTGTCTCGTCCGTCTTTGTTTTGTCGATAATTCATTGTGTTCGCGTTTTAATTTCCTTAATCTCGAATGAGAACGCTCGATCGATCGATCGTCGATGAAAACGTGCGTTGTGATTTCGCGTGGTCCCTATCGACGACGTATATTTTCATCCATACGTCGAAGTGCCGGTCGAAGCGCAAAATCGAATGAAAAACGTGCAGACGACGCAATCGAAATCTGAGACATCGCTATAATTAACGGTAAGTCCCGACCACATTTTATGACATCGTACTCGTATCGATATTTTTGTACAGATAGGTTGGGTGTATATTTATTTTTGTTTCGTTTTACTAAGGACTTATTACACGATCTGCGATTTAATATCCTTTCTTCGGGGTTCTCTACTGTATAAAGCGAAACTGCTGACCAAATCTCATACTAAAAGCCCCGGCGGTTGTTTTTTTAGTTTTACCCTTTTTACAACCCCCCTTGGGGGCTAAAAAATAAAAAAATACGTCAAATATAGTATGTTTAAAACGTGCGTATAATATTATTATACAGTGAAACCTCTCAATAACGAACATATTTTAAGGTCCTGGCACAATACATACACATATTACTTTATAAATTTTTCCCGATAACGGACACCTCTCAATATCGGACACTTTTAACAGTCCCGTGGGTGTTCGCTATTCAGAGGTTTCACTGTATAATAATACATACACTATGTTATTATAGCGGACATTTTCATTGAAATCGAATTACCCGACGACGGTCGCGTTCCCGTCCGTCTTATCATCATAATATATATATACACAATTCGCTAACAAAATAACCGTCATAATAATAATTCCCGTCGGTTTTATTTATTTTTCCCCAAAATAATTTCGTTTCAACGCGCCGCCACCGTATGACAATAATCGTCTAAACACTTAAATGCAGCACAAAACTCGCCCGAACGCTCGACGGCCGTTCCACTTACGCCTGCGACTATATTTTCGTATTGTTATTCGGCGTTCGACGACGTATGTCGCTCGAGAGAGACGTCTGCAGGCGTGCGCGCTAATCGGTACAATAATAATATCATCCGCGTAAGGTCTCCCGCGTGTTGTTGCACGTCAATGATCCCGACGTGTTTATTCTCTCGCGAAAAACCAATGTTATTCTTCGATACGAGCAAGACGAAACCTTATACGAGGTGCGTCGTCGGTTGTTTGTGCCGCTGACCACGGGCGGCGGCGGCCGGATGTCGGATTTACATGGTTTCGTCTCGCGCGCGAGTATAATATACACAGACTATATACGCGCACAGTGTAGATTCCGGCAGACTATAACGTAGTCGTGTTTCCGGTCCGAGCAAACATCAGCGGCACGACTGGACATTTTTTTTTCCTAGTAGAACGACACCCGCTCTTGTCTTTGCGATTTAAAATCGTTTAAAATAACGCGACGGTGGGATTAATAATGAGATTTATAACAGCTTGCCCCGGCTCCTTTAGGAAAAATACCTCACGGCCGACCCGAAATCGCGATAAAATCGATCGAAATAATAAATGTGATGTAAATTATCTGGAGCGTATCCTTATACGTGTCCTTATAAGGTATCCTGTGTAAAATCTGTCTACTAAATGTTCCTGAAAAAAAAAAAAACTTCCGTTACTCGGAGACGTTCGTTATGACGTTCCACTGTACGGTTTTCTAACGTTTAGTACGCTATTCATTGGATCGAGGTATTATTGTTTATTCCAGTTTTCGTGTAACTCGTCCGATGATTGACGCCCCCGAGTTTCTCGGTCCCGTTTTTTCCTTTTATTTTTTCGTTAATTTTCTCGGTAGGTCGCGCATTGGAGACCGTCGTCGTCGGCCCAAATAACACACGCGTGTTATCCGTATTACATTCTACCCTTAAATTACACGTTAGGCGTTGTCATTACCACTACGGTCCGTCGTCGGACACGAGTGTCTCGCGCATTACAGTATAATAACGACGACGACGACGATGATAATAATAATATAATTAGGTACGTCTGGAGTCCCGCAGGGACCGGCCGCGTCTCGCTCACCTGTCGTGTCTCGTTTCGTCTTATTCCACTTTTTCTTCTCTCCCCGGCCCCCCCCCATCTCGTCGCCACCGATTTCCCTTCCCCGGAGGTTACTTCATTCAAACGTTAATAGACATTCGCCGCCGCCGCCGCCTGCCAATAATAACCATATTCGAAATCTACAAACGAAGCCGAACCTCTCGGCGCGCGCCGTCCGTCGTCCGATGATGACCATCAATCGTTCGTAATGATATTCAATACAGCCGCGCAACCCTTTTTCATTTTATTATTTTTTTTTTGCCCGCTCGTAGTCACTATACGTTCCTTCGTTCGAACTGTGCGCGCGCGCGCGCGCGTTCGTCTCTTGTACTTCGAGTAAGGATTGAGGATTTCGACCCCCGCAGGCAGTGCCGTACTTACGCGCGATTTACAAGCGCGCGCGTCCTTACGGCGGCTCATTTTCAAGAACGCTCGCATAAATCGTATAGATGATAATCATTATAACGTGGTGTCGTTTTAAACATTTTTCGAAAATAACACAAATGTCTATCGAGAATATAATGTTTAAAAAACAAATTTTATCATCGGTCGTCCGCTCATCCAAAAAATACATCTAGATCCCACCGAATGTATATGCCCAATAGTCTAATTATGATAAAATTGTAAATTAATATAATAGTTTTCGGATGGATAATTATTCAGCAATACAAACAATCGCTAATAATTTGTAATAATTTGCATTCTACCATTCACTTGAATTAAATTACGTTTTGCAAAAACATAAATAAAAATAAACTCCCATGTCGTGTAACTTGGAACAAATGCTGGCGCCCCCATAAAAACTTTATGCTTAGGGCCGCTGTTACGTCTGTGACCTTTTGTGATTTGTTGCAAGTTTAAAATATCGATAACGCGTGTTAACCTGTACACGCGTTTCAGAGTAAAACGATATCGTGCATTGTTCGCGCACGAATATTAGTCCAATCGGATAAAAATTATTCAAAAACATACTCGTACTATACCCACCTGTATTATAATATTCGACGTATCACGACTTTGTTACACACTAAAAACGAGTATTTTTTTTTATTTATAAATATCATTTAATGGAAATAATTGACATAATTAGTTACATATACGTAATTGATTAACCCATCTCCTGTAAGCTTATGCAACTTGTGTTGGAGATGGGGAGCTTCGAGTACTGCTAAATATAAAGATTGAAAACACAAAAAAATAAATAAAAATGATTGTTGAAATTAAATACTACAAAATCTAACTTAAATTTAAGATGACAATAAATATTCTTATAATTGAAACGTATTATTTTATACAGAACAATGTTAACGATAGATGATTAAATAAAATAACGTGAACGATATAGGTAAAACAAATAATAAATATCAAACTTGAAACAAATTGGCATAATATTACCATTACATAATATGATCGCAGCTTCCGGGCACGCGAGGCGTCCCCGAGTACTCGTATAAGACCGTATCATTTAGCCACGCGCGACGGGCCGTTGTTCTCGAAAAAGGCCTCTGGCCCCAAGTTTATCGAAACGATAAAACGACGAAAAAATAACTAATAAATAAATAACTTCGTCACTAATCACACACACACGCACGAAACAAAAGAAAATAGTTTCGTCGCGTGGCAACATGTTTGTCGAGTTTGTTAAAGCGCCGCCGTGTCGACGATTGAAAACGTGTATAAAACTCAATTTAAACTCGCCGTCCATTTCATCGAGTCTGTTTCTCAATCCGTACCGAAAACATAGCGTTTATTGTTGTTTTTAATTTTAAAAGGTCAAAGCGCGCGGTTAATATAATAATAATGATTTTGTTTTTTTTTTTATTGTTAAATTATAACCGCTTCGGGGCTCCACAACTCACATGTCCGGCCCTGAGTATTACATCTAAAGGCGTTCGGATTCACTCGGCGAATATATTTAATTTTATTTAATAACGATATTGAAAATAATAACAACGCGAAAGATTCGTCGCGCGAACCTATAATAATTCATATTATACGCGAGAATAGGTGTGAGAATAGCGTACAACGCCGCCGCCGCGCCGCCGGGGTTAAAAATCGTCTATTGACAATGGCGAAATCGCGCAAAACACGAGCGAGCGGTGCGTATACGTATATTCTATTCGCCACTAGGTTTATTGTGACGCGCGGTGCCGATTTGTTACGAAAAGCCGAAATAGAAAAAAATCGAAACGTTTTTTTTTTTTCTCGAAATATTTCATACATAAATTATTAATTATAATGTTTTTTTTTCGTACGACGAGAACCGTACGGAAAATTCGATGTAATAACGTGCGTCTCGACGTACGTGTGACGGCTGTGTTACAATAGCCTCGGAGGGATTAGTGGCGCGCACACACACCAATAACACAGTTCCAAAACAAATATGAATATCGAATGAGTAGAACGGAAAGAAAAAAATAACAAAAATAATAGGTAATTATAATAACGATACGTCCGAACGAGTTTTGACGTATTAATTTACGACGAGAGATATTACGATATGCCACGTGCCTATACGCGTTTTACGTATATATTATGCTCGCGTCGAAAATATTAATTCATAAACAAAACGTTAGCGCTACGAAATATAAATATTAATGTATTTTTACTCAATGTACAAATCGGTGACCTATACGACTTGCACGGTCCGTGGCCTATCTGAATGTATTCGATAAATCTCGTGTTCGGGAAACGTGTTTAATATACACTCGTCGGTTTACCCTTGTTAAAAATTATTGACTATTCGAATCGATTCCGAAGGCAAATATTGCGCTATCGTATAATATTATTACGTGTTGATAAAATCGCATAATTTTATCGTGTTTTTTTTTTTTTAATTATTTTATTACACTATGTCTTAGGGATATTTTCGGACGTTAATTTATCGAAATCGACATCGCGACCCGAACACAATTTACTCTCAAAGTACTCTCTTACAAAGGTACTCTCTTATAATATTTACACCCTTATTTTATTTTTAATTTTTCAAAACTTTTTAAAACAATGTGTTCTTCGTTTGTTTTTCACAGAAGTCGAATACGCCCGTTCATAGTCGCGCGACTGGATTTTAAGTATGGATAATTTGAAAAACTAGTTCAGAACTCAATAACGGTTTAGTTGCTTGACACCGTTGAATATTGAAAATCACGTTATGATGGTATTGATAAAGATGATTTTATTCGTGAATTTTTCAAAATCAAATGGCAGAATATATTATTATGGAGGTACGTTCGAATCTACATTTTCATTAAGTTCTTATTGTTTTGTTTTTGTTTTTGAATTTATGACAATCGGCGCCGTTCGTATTTCCGAAAACAATAATAAAACACTCGTTTGTTGAAATGTGTACGCGTGTAATAATTTCGTCCACGTAATCATTTTTAATTGTTAAAAGGTGAATTTCAATTCACGAGTCGAGTTAAATAATGCCATCTCACTGGAAATTGTGAAAAGTTACGATTCGACGCCGACTTTGCGCAGTCTCGTCTAAAGTCACGTTGTATCATCAACGCGCGATCGCTACTGCGATTACACCCTAATGTGTGATTACGAATTTCTATCGCGTAATATTCAAATCATGTCCTCGATTGCGACATTGCGCGTCGGATGATAATGACTGTTTACGACAAATCATAATCTTGATTTTATGACGATCGCGTTTAAAATTCGTTTTTCTTTTCTTCTTTACCGTTTGGCGAATTACGACCGTTTGCTCGGTCGAAACGACGCGTCGCCGCCGTAAGCTTATCGGCGCATTGACGATTTATTGAACGCGCGCGATCGATCCGGAATGAAAGAATAATGTCTATGGAGAATCGATGTTTACGAGGTTCGAACGAATAATAACGATTCTGTGTATAATAGTAGTCACGGACGGTATATCACCGGACGCGTTAAAATCTTCGTCTATCGGCTTTACGAAAATATTTTAATATCCGTTTTTTCATGCGTTGCGTATTATGTATAATAATATATTTATTATAATGCGCGCGCGTGTGTGTATAACGTTATTATATTATTATCGACTGTGAATATAATCGTTGACTTTTCGGCGCTCGCGTGAAACCGGTCCTTTTTATGACTTTGAAATTTAACGCGTGTAGAAAAAAAAAATAAAAAAAATTACGTACGCGTCGTAGACGACGACGTACACGTATAGTAAAAAAAAAAAAAAACACCGTGTACGAGGTAGTTATTATTTATTATTTTTAATAAAATGAAAAAAAAAAAAAAAAAACGTTTACTGACCGAAACGATTTTTCTGGAAAAAAAAAAAAAGGAAAGAGCGCGCGAGGGAGAGACGCGGCGGATAGACGGACCGAGGTGGTAGTAGACGAACGGGCGCGCGAGAAAGAATAATACGAAATAAAAATAATATAATACAAACTCGCGTCGCGTATATATATTTATATTATTCACCCCTCGCGAGTTCGGGACCGACAACAATGGGCATATACGTGTTCGCGCCGAAAAGTTGTTGCAGGGGTCCGCGGGGCCCAGGACAATGAGAGATATTTCGCGTACGATCCCCCCCGAAAACCCGTCCTTCCCCGACTCTCTCCCCCATTATTATTATTATGCGACTGCAGCCGCGCATTGAAACGGAACGAGCGCGGGAGACTTCAACGAGATGTATACGCGATAGAATATATAATAATATATATATATGCGTGTGTAAACGTGTATGCGCGTGCGCGCGTGGGCTTACGAGTGTGTGCGCGAGCGCTCGGCGTTAGAATGGAAGAGTGCGGCGGTATGGCGGAGAAAAATAAATAAAAACCTTTTTGCGCCCCGCGCGGCGCGATTTCACGTATATATACACGTCCTGGCCAGGACGACGGAAGAATGTCCTGCGCCGCGGGGCGAGAGAGAGAGAGATCGTTCGACCCTCTGCAACACCGCGCAGAGTAGTATATGCGAACCGGTTTTTTTTTTTTTTTTTTTTTTGTCGCACCATACCCACTGCGTTTTCGCCGTTTCATCCCTCTCGCGAGACACCGTCTCTCTCTCTCTCTCTCTCTCCGGCGCGCGCGTATAGTTGTATACGTTACACAACGAAATTCACCCTCTGCGAAATCCACCCCCTTCCCAACCCCCTTCTAGTATAGAATGTGTACGCGCGCGCGCGTGTGTGTGCGCGACAGAGAGTGTATACGTTCCGATATGACGTCGTCTCCTCTCTCCGAGCCTGTGACAAACGACGCGAAACCGCCGCGTAATATCATCACGTATACATCGCGTTTCGTGTGATGTGTCGTCTTTTCGCCGACGAGACGGAATGTCGTAGATTTCGACGGTTCGGCCGCGAGTACCTGCTCGAGTGTTGAGTTTCTACAAACACAGACGCGACTGATTTTCAAGTCTTTGAAACGCATAGTTGAATACTCGGCGACGAGAAAAAAACACCCCCTAGTATTCGAGTGTACTGTTGCAAATGTACGCCGATACTTTTTGAAAATATTCCAACGTCTCGATTCGAATATACGTCTTTTTCACCGTAACCTTATCACTGCATCGTGTACAATATACGTCCAATGTAGAAATGCGAAAAGTTAGTTTCGTTTTTTTTTTCCGTGTGATAAATTGTTCACCAGTAGGTGTGCGTCGATCGAAATGTACATTTTTACCAATATTTGCCGTCATTTCATGGCACTCTGATGGAAAAAAATCAGTTTACTTTTGGTACTCGACGTAAGAAAAATGTGCCACCTCTAATGTGAAAATAATAACCCAAAAGTAACAATTAATTTTCAATTTCTAGTTTTTTTTTTATAAACGTGTGTTCGAAATGCGAATTAGAATACTTTTACTTTGTCGGGTTAGGTACTTTTACATTAGCTACCACTTGGCCACTTTTGCCACTTGATCGTATACGCAGAATTTAATCTTTGCGTACAGACACGAACAAAAACACAGTAACACACAAAAATACACTTTAATGATTTATTATTCCAACTCCTTCAAAGACAATACAAGGACAACACAAGAAAATAACATTTAGTGCTTTTTGATAACTTTTTAGTGCATAATATAGTATTTTTAAAATAATTTATCAATATTTAAATCGAAAATTGGTTTTTTAGAAAAGTCGAGACATTTTCATATCGTTCATAATGCTTACATAATATATATACATATTTGTTCATTTTTTTTAAGGTCATCGAATCAACTTCAGGATACTTACAAACAAAAAGCGTGAAATATAATGAAATCCGTGAAAACACAAAGTTTGAAATCGCGTAAACGTAAAGATTCAAACAAGTCCAACAACGCTCTCAATCGAAATGAAACAATCCTCCGACGTAAATCTTCTCGACGACCAACTGATTGATGACGTAGGTAAGTACACGTTTATATTATGTTATTATGCGCATATTTTTCTTCGTGCGTATTAGATATTATTTTATCGTTTATCGCGCTATATCATATTTATTTACAGTGTTTACTATAAAATATAAATTTATAAAGATTTCTTCTCTAGTTTCGTAATCTAAAAACTATTGCGGTGCTAACTATGTTCTAAAAACGACCACGTTAAAAAACATTTTGGCTTCTAACGATAATATAGTGCAGTTTTTGGGCTCAAACACTCTCGTTTTGCCTCTGAAAGGACCCACACGAGGTAGACGCACGTTATTATGTGCCGGCGCGCGAGATAGACTTGTTCGTGTATTTTTATACACTAAACAATGCACGCGCACATTATATTATGTTATAGGTACTATATCACATAATAATACGTACATCGGAAGGCGTTCCTGTTCCTGTTTCTTGTTATCTTTTAACACGGCCAGCCGTGCCAGCCAGCCCCCCTCGACAGTCACCATTGGTATTATTATTTTTTTCCTTTTTCGCAGTCTACTCTGATTTTACTCATTGTTGGAACACGACGCGAACGACAATGTCTTATTATAGCCCACGCCGAGTCTTAAGGACTGTTTTTCGATTTTCCTTTAAATGGGTAATAATGAGCGAAAATGCAAAAAGTAAAATGCTTCCCTTTTTTTGCTTTTTTTTTTTTTTTTTTTTGTACCAGACTTCCGGTGTTTTTTTTTCATTATGTTCGAGTCTTATAGGACGCTGATAATTTGAGACCCCGGTTTTTTTTCTCTCTACTCATTGTTCGTTTATCGCCCGTTTTTTATTTATTTTATTATATGTTTACTCGCGGGATTGATTGTCATCCGCTTCGGTCAGAATAATTCGCGATACCATAATACTACTCGTCACGAACAAACGGCTCTCTTTTTCTCACCTAACCTTTCGCCAGCTCTCCGGCACGGGAAGTAGAGATTTCACGCGACCGATGTTTTTTTTACTTTTCTACGACGACGGCGTCAGTGGTGGATCGACAAATCGGGATTTTCCCGGTCTCTGTCCGTACTTAACTATGCCCCGTTCACTCCGATCTCAACGTCTTGTTCGTAAGTTATGAATTATATTGTTCACTGGATAACAAAATCGCACTGTAAAATTGAAATAAAGTTAATTATTTGTTTGAAAACTACGAGAATCAAACTAATATAATATTAATTGTATAATAAATTATAACAATTTTACGTTTTACAATTTTTGAAAATAAATAAGCGTGCAATAAATTTTAGTACTTACTCGCGCGTATTATAAAATAAGAATATCTTATGACTTGTTACTCATACAATGACGGAGATTCGTTTTATTTTAACTAAAATATTACACAAAGAAATTTATAATTAGCGGTGCATATAATATTACGTCCGCTAAAAACACCGAAACAAAGTGCGTTTCACTAATTATTTATTGTCAAAGTGAACGATCGTCGAACTAATAATGCCGATATCCACCGACTGGCGCTATAACCACGTCATTGACCTGTGACAAAGTGTATGAATTATAATATATAATTAATGTGACTATCACGTTTATCGAAAAAGCAGATATTTAAACCGCAGTTTCAGCCCGTCGTCGGTTATGCGCCCGAGCTCTTGAGTGATAAATGTTAAAAAATGATACAATAGACACAAAGAATTTTAGAATATATCTGCGAAAAATGTCAAAACACTATGCGAAATAAAATTTCATAAAAACAATCGTAGGGCGTAAACTAGATAGCAATATATTTTATCTTTGGCAAACAATAGAAACGTGCAAAAGTATAAAAAAATTACCAAATTGTTATATAATTTTAGTATATAATATTTTCGTTTTGATAAAATTAACGGCCACACCGAAGTTTTTATTCTATTACGCGTATGTGTAAAATCATGGAACTAAATTATTTTATATACAATACATAATATAGAAACACATAATGATTGTGGTTTTTCAATAGGTCTCGATCGATCGAGTTGGATTTCGCACGGGTCGACCGATTCAACACACTCGATATACGTGCGGTTCAAAAAGAAAGGGTTGGCTGCAGTGTGGGAACTCGGAGTGACGTTCCGTGGAGAATATCCTTTCAGAGCCCTCCGCCGACGCGTTGTTTCGATCGACGCGAACACCGAACGGCGGCTATTCAGGTGAACCGAGTTAGTATTATATTTTCGATCGTTTTCTCTCTTTCTCGTTCTGCTTTTGCAGAATGACCGGCGCGAATCCCATTGTCAACGTCGCGAATCGCGCCCACCTGCGGGCCGAAACGTTCTCCGCGATGGGAAAAATGATTTATTTATCCCGCCACCCCGCGGGAATTTCTCAATAAAAACGATTCTCCCGAACTGGTTTACGTTATACATATAAAACTATAATATATACGCGCTATGTATTATTATAACATTATATGCGATTTCGTAACACACATTTTTTCGATTTCGAAAATTCGTAAAAATTTCATTCGTGTTTTTGTCGTTCCGCAGAGACACACGAGCTGTGCTGTCACACACATATTATACATATAAATATATGAGTATTCTGTGACGTATAACAATAACCATAAATCTCCGCGTCCTCGTCTCACCCCGTGCAGCGAATCTATAGATAGTTGGGCGGTAGCACACGCACGCTCACGTGATACGCACATAAATAATACGGCGTTCGATAAAAACGTCCGCGCGAATGAGAGAGAGAAAAAAATACGGTCCTTAGAGAATAATATGATTTGTGCAGATATCGAGGCGGGCACGAGCAACAAAACGATAGGAAATGTGTTTTGGGGCGCGAGAAAAAAACTGCCGAAACGAGCAACGGGCAAAAACCGCAGGTCTCCGAGATTCGGTGGTCGCCAATCGAGAAGGTGTCCGCTGTTCAAAAGTGTCGAGTCCGGAGTGGGGAAAGCAGGTATGTCTAGAATGTCAATATTTATAACTAACTACATAATATAATATGTATAATTAATATGACTGATATCAAGGCTGGGCATCGACGAGTAAAAAACGTTAAGTTAATAAGCGCAGTTGCTTGTCGTTTAATTAAATTTATTGCCACGTCGAGTTTATTTTATTTCTCTCGCGTCGTCGTAGGTGTGTCAATAATAAAAAAATAAATAATTTGTTAAATATACAATAGAATAATATGATTGGCCAGGATTCGTCAATGATTTAATTATTTAATTAAAGTAATTAATACTCATTAATAATATTTACATAAACATTTTTTTTTTCGTATAATTCTATACACGGTGTTTTCGCTTTTAAGCATAAAAAAACTTATATATTTTTGGTTAATGTTAATTTTCTTGCTTAAAATTATTATTAACTTTAGACTTGACACGTGTTTTTCTATATTAACTCAACGAGTTAGTTACGAATTCATTTTCGGAACAAAGTATTTTCTATACACATATTTTACGTCGTACAATTTTTTAAAGCTTTTTAAATTAAAAATCATACCAATCACTTGATATACCCATCGTTATTTTACACTTCAAAATTAAAAATACATTATTTAAATCTGTTTGTAGCCGATACTTGGGATAAAATTCGTGTTTATTCAAATTATCTTTATCGTTTTTTTATGACTATTAAAATATTATAATACCTATAGTAGTATAGTCAATCGTTTTGACGGCGAATGAATCGATTATTATATAAACGTGGTCATATTTCGACTTCCACACGCGGACGAGAGTGTTAAATCACGCGATATTCGACGCATTTTTTCGACATTTTAACAATTGTGTATTTGATGCGTTTCGGGGACAAGGAATGCATTCCCCCCCCCCCCCCGGCTAAAGCGCTGTCGAGTTGGACGACGAGGAATCGTACATGCCTTTGGCACTGGCGTACATTATATTATAATTCGTTGAAAGCGATTTCGCCGCGGCCGTTTGTAATGTTTCACCGTTCGGATACGCTCGCGCGAAAGCCGACAGCGTTGTTTTGTATATATCGTTTTATTTTTTTCTTGAGAAAACGTTACTTTTATAATAAATGATAAATCTTTAACATCCTATAGCGGACGTTTCTCGCGCGCGCGCGCGCGTCCGTGTAATAGATTTCGGCAGTTGTTTCCCGTACCCCGCGGGACCGTATATTATATCGTCGCGTTTCAAAGTAGGATTTATCATACGGCCAACGACGGTCGGGACGTTTATTAGCCTCTCGAATAAATAACACGAGACCGCGCGGACGCATAAACACGGCCCGTGAACGGGGGGCGTGTACGAAACGACACGAAAACGTTAACCGCGGTGTTCCGTCTGACGGACGCGGTTGCCGGGTACGGACCGTGAAGTCTGTTCCCCGGGTCACGAATTAAGACGGGCGTTAAAATCACCGCGCGAGGATGTGCGCGGTGTATATATAGCAGTAGTTCGGCGCGCACGCATTATACACAGTAATAATAATACGATACGACAAAACGCTACTCGATCGGCTGCCGTGCCAGACAGGTGTGCCGGCAGCGGCGCGTATATGGTATTTGACGCGAGCCCGAAAAACTATACAATAATAATAATACGTACTTTATAATCGAAGACGCCGCGCCGTTAATATACCGGCGTTCGGGGGGTTAGGTCACCGATCGGTTTTTCGTCTCTCCTCCTCTCCGCGAGACTTCTCGTCTCGGATGAACGGTCGTCTCTCGACGCGCACACCGGAATAAAATCTTCCAATCGGAATACGTAATGATACATTGCTGCGTCCATAATAGCCCGTGAACTACAATTATTATTTTATTCTATACATATATATATCCGAAGAAACCGATAATGATATTATAATAAATAATCCGCGCGGACGGAAACGATTCAGAGCGCGCGCGCGCGCGTGATTGCGTTTATCCGGCAATAAATAAACTCTGTAACGGATCGCGATAATTGTTGGGTACGCGCTTTGCAGTTTGTTGACGTCGTTATAATCGTTATTGCTCGCGATCGGGCAGCTGCCGCGCGAGCCTGTGACCGAAAAACGCCACGGTCTTTATATACAATTATACGTAAAATACAAACGTATATATATATAATACTTTGTATTACGGGATCGCGACGATGATATTAACTGTACTGTTAACGGCGACGACGTTTCGAAAAAATCGTGGAAAACGCGTTTACTATAGTATACTCTGGCTTTAAACGGTGCCGGTGACTTAAACGCGTCGGACACGGCAGGCTGTCTATACGGGGGCGCGACTAGATTGTCGCGGAGGCGCTAGATTTGTTGATAAAACTGCGTGCAGACCACCAACCCGTTCGTTTTTAACCATCGTCATAAAGATCGATTGTACCGGTTACGTTCGTAATGTTTTTTTTTTTCAATCTATTTAAATGTCTCGTCTCGGACCTCGCGAATTCCAAGGACGGATACTGCTGCCACTCTGTGCGCGTAGGTCATCTATATGTCTCGACGTTTTATTCGTTTCATTCTTCTCCTCGCCGTCTCCTCGCGACGAAACGTATTATGGCACAATGCGCGCGGAGAGTAATTGATCGAGCGTTACGAAAAATATATATTGTGTGACCGTCCGTTTTCGTACAAATCCCCCGATTGTCAACGTCGTCGGCGGCGATCGTATCCGTCACTCGTCGATCCCGTGACGCGTCCGATTCGTATCTGATATGTCGTTACAAAGAAACGAGAGGGAACGCGCGCGCGCGCGCGCGCTACCGGTCGACTGGTTCTGTATAATATGGTAGCCAGTTTGACAGGATCATATAGCCGTGTGCATATATATTATGTATTACGCGTTCGTCGGACGAAAAATGCTAATACGAGATTAGCGCGATGACTACACACACGCGTATTGAGTATAATAATATATGCTTTGTAGAAATAAATTCGAAATGATATTCGGCGCGTCAAAAGATATTGCGCATTCGAATCTAATGGGGGATAAAAAAATAAATAAAATAATAATCAAAAAAAAAAAAAAACGTCGAATTTAATAATGTTTTTTTTTTTTTATTTTCGATCGAATCGAGTTTTTGTAAACGTTTTATTAATACGCGTTATAAATACACCGATTTTTGGCGAGTTATGACATTTAATATATGCGAACACGCGTGAGTAACATCATAATATGTACGGCCGGGTCATTTATATTTTTATTATAGTATTAAGTATATAGTATTATATATATATATATATATTGTATATAGACGTGCGCGCACACGTGTATATAATATAGTTCATTAGTCGCATACTTGTATTTTTTTCTGAAATCCTCGCGCGTAAAACCCATTTCGTCGGCAATACACCCGTAGTAACAGCTTCGTTCCACAATAAAAAATGCACTTTAAAAAATATTACTAATTGAAAAAAATCAAAATTTAATTAATTACAAATTCAGGCCATCAAAAACACAATAAAACGATATCAAGAAACCGGACAAGATGTCGTAAAAACGTATAAAATACCCTTAAAAATGCATCTATACGTCCTCTTATAAATAAAATAAAATCTACAAAAATGTCGAAATCGATTAGAAATCTAAAACGTTAAAAATACTCTTAAAATTAACAATCAAAACTATTTATATCATTTGAAATATATTATAATGTACGATTTATATGCGAATGTCACATTGTGTAACAATCGATAAAGATTGCAGATGAAAAAAATTAATGTAAAATCCAGGTGATTTCTCCTGGAAAGTGAAAAATAGTCTCGAACGACTTTAAAATATCCAAATCATAATTAGTTATTCGTAGATTTGTATTTTATTAAAATATATTTTTAGCCAGTAAATCTTTGGTCCAAGTTCTTCTCGTAATTTTACCGTATACGTTTAGCTAATCAATATAATATGATATCTAGAAAAAACTAGAGTAAAAAAAAAAACAAACAAAGTGTTCAAAAAAGGGCAACTTTAATGAATGCGTTACGAAAAAAAATAAAATTCAATTACTTTATCGTTATCATACCCGTCGCTTTCAAATGACAAATACTGAAATACGTCGACAAAATTAAAATTAAATACTCGAAAAACTTTTCAATTGTAATTAACATAAAATACCCAGCCAAAATAATACCCAATTAAAAAGTTTCTCTATAATTTCATCGCGCAGCAGAAGAAACGAAACTATTCCCCTTGGTTTTCCGATTCGAAAAGACGAATAACGACGAGCTATTTTCAATACGACCGCCCGATCCGAAAAATAAATAGCCGCGGTACAGAGTGCATAAAAAATCCGTATATTATCGATTTGAAATGAATTTTTCCTTTTTTCTTACGGTTGCTTTTGCGACCCGTGTAACACATGATATCGTGACCAGAGATTTCGCTGCGATCCAAAATACCTATCGAGTCGAGATTCGTAAATAAGAAACGCCGTCTTAATTTCACTTATTATCGTTATAGACCTGACGATTTCACATATCGATTTTTGATTTTTTTAAAATTACAACTAATAATATACACCGTTCGGGGGCAACACGATTTAAAAAACATAATACTCGCTTTAAAAAAAAAAAAAAAAACGGGAGTCGCAGCTGGTAGTCAGCTCTACCCGTGCTCGTGTAATAATATATCTCGTCGAGTTGAAATTCGGTTCGGGATTTTTAATTTTTTTTTTTAATAAAACCGTTGAACACATATAATCACATAAACATGTATATAGGCCGCGCATACGAAAAAACCAATTGTCCGTATTCCGTGTACAATGTATTTTGGGGATTGTGAAAAAAAATTAAATAGATAATCCTGTGAAAACGAAAAAATACTTAATTTTTTTTTCTCACTTATTTACTATAACCTTTCGGCTATTTTTTATAACGGACTAGGGTTTTTTTTTCTCGCGCGCGCGCGCTATACGTATACGATACGCGTTCGACGGGCGCTGATTTAAAGGGTGGTAAATAATAGCAATGATTAGATGACTCGTCACTTTTTGCACCTTTTTTAATTAAAAAACCTAACGAGGGTGTGTATGTACACCTATTTTTCTACCATAAATCATCGGCGACGATCCGTCGTCGTCGCGGTCCCGTCCGTGGTTTTTTTTTTTATCCAACCGTCGCGGGATCTCGTTATCCCGTCCACATTATTATTCAGTCCTTTAATTATGTTTTCCGTAAAAACCGTTTAGTTCCGAGCGTACCTATTCTCCGATTGTTCCAATAACGCATAGTCACAGCGCTCCGTTTCCTCGAGGCGCGCCGCCGCAGTACGTTACATTTATCATACGACCGAGGATAATATAATATCAATTTGTTGTTGTTTACTCGCCGAATATACGAAACTAATCGGGTCCGCCGGGGCGACCGTCGTCGATCGCGCGTAGACGACTTTGAAGAAAAAAAAATAAAAAATAATAATAATATCGAGTCGTAAATCTCGCGCTGCGTTTGCTCCGGACGTTTTGTTTACACTCGCGCCGAGACCGTATTATTATTACACGCGTATCGTATTGTTTATTGTTCGACGGTCGTAAAAATATTATTCTCCCGTAATGAAAAAAAAAAAAAAACCAAACAACCGAACGTAAAAAACAGCGCGTACCTCTGATACGACGCGACAGTGTGTGTGTGTGTTTCGATTACTTTTTACGAATCGATTCGCGTCCATTTCAATAACGCGCAGTCGAAGAATCACTGCCGGAGAGTTTTGTTTGTTTTTAATTCTTTTGCCATTACGACGGTCGTAAATTATTTATAATTACCACTCTTTATTTATCGTAGCGACACGAACGTAAACGAAATTATTGTTATTTTTAATACGTTCGATTGCGATTCGTAAAAGCCACCGAGCACGTAATTTGCTAAATACTCTACCGTGCGCGCGTGCGGTCGTGTCTCCCCGTTGGACGACGAATTTTTGCCGTTAGTCATTGCGAACGAATCGCTCCGAGCCGTTCGGAACGTAATAAACATAAATTTTACCGGGCGCCAACCCGGACAGTTAACGAGATGTTCTGTTTTTTTTCCTCTCTCTCTCTCGTCTAAATTATCACACACGGTTTTAGGACCAAACACAAATAATAATAATAATACACTCTGTCGCGACGTGTAATTATTATTACGTCCGTAATTATTGTCTGTACACGTCTGTGTGATATTATTATGTGTTTAGTTTCTTTTGTGTTAATCGATCAATCGTCTTGGGGGGGAAGGAAAACGTACAGGTGTACCGCGCACACAGTATTTTACCGTACGTATATTTTAAGCTAGTCGGACGGCTGACAATTAATAAATATACGAGCGATTAATAATTTCGACTGCACTCGGAAATTGAAATGCTACGCGAAATTATTTAAATCCGCTTTTAGCGTTTTAATTACATATTATACCCTACAAATCGTAACAATTAATATACGTCGTGGAGATTCGGCAGAACACGTTCCTCACCGAAAAACACTCGGTTATTGCAATTATACTCGTATATTATTAGAGATGGAGTTATTAGGCGACTTTAAAACGTTTTAAACTCGTTTCGTACGCTTTCGTACGCCCGGAACGTTTGCGCGTTTTCTTTTGTTTTTCTCGAGTTTTCGATTGGTCACGAAGGTTTACGTTTTCGAAAATGTTTTCAATGTTATTACCGAGAGGTTTTCGTTGCGATTTTAGATTTGCCGCGTGTGTTATATTAGAATAATTTTATCATTAACAATCCCATCACCTATAATCATTGCTATAATAAGTATGCTGTTTAATGTTTACCATAAAATACGCCTAGGCGTGCGCAGATAGAGAAAGTTCGGGGTGTGCCTAATGTACTACTCAAGTCGGAGGAGAATGGGCTTTACCATCGCCACTCCTCCCTTTGCTAATTTTTAAAACTAAACAAAACAAAGTATCTCATTAAAAAGGTATCGTTTAAAATTAATATAACTTTTGAGTTTCACTCACAATCCGACTAAATCGTATTTTTATATAATATCGGTCTTATGGCTTCTGTTTTTTTTTTGTTTCTCAATAGTTTTGTCACGCATTTTTTGAATAGACAAAAAAAAAATAAAATAATTACGTTTCAAAATATTTTATTCTTGTGATTAAATTCAATTCCACATAAGTACAATCGTTTAAAAACAAAACAAAATTATTACATCGACTTACGTCAGATTTGAGTAGTATATTACAATTATTATAATAATATTGCATTAGGTATACAAAAAAGAAAACTCTTTTTTTTTCCCCTCAGATTTTATCTAATCAAAAGAATTCATTTTTTTTTTACGTTACTTACCGTAATCGTTATTTTATTTAAACTTTATATTTTATAATAATCTTAAAAAAACTACAGATTTTTTTCCTCCGCCGCTTGTCGCATCGAGTCATTCACGTCTTAATAATTCATGAAATTACCAACGTTTACGAAACCTTTCAAACCCTCTTGTTTTAAGTAACAATTATAAATGTAATATATTATAATATGTTTATAATAATGCAATTTATCTGCGAGTAATTGTTCGATTTCCATAATTTATCAATATTTCACCGTGTAATATTATATGACAACATATCAACGTACATTACTTGCCGTATATTAATTTATTTAAATATGATGTTGTCGCGTGTGCGCACGAATGCCCATTTTAAGAGGAGAGTAAAAATAAAAATAAACTTCTCAAAATATAAGCTGAGTTAAGGTTTAAATGCTATTTTAACACTGGCATTTTTGGAAATAGGCATTATAATAGTTGATATTTTTATTGTTTTTTTTTTTACACAACTTACACGCATTTAAATTCGGTAAATCCAATATAATCATATGTATTATTCGGTAATAAATAACGTCTACGAATTTATTTCGCTCCAAACCTATCAATGACGTTCATATACCTATTTCAATCTGAACATTTTTACGTTTTTTTCTGCACATATTGCAGTGTATCATGAAGAGAGATCGCGATTATTACCGACTATAATGAATCGTTATACTATTATTTTATGGTATGGTTTACAACGATTATTAGTTGAAATTCAAAGATCATTATCAGCTCGTATATTATATATTGTTATTAAATTTATAGATAAAATCGAATAATATATTATCGTAAAAAAAAAGAGAAGGATTCAAGAACCCTTTCGGACGGATCGAACCATCGGGGAATTTTATCTTTCGAACCTTTCCAGGTAAAATATTTTCGTTTAATATAATATAGAAGGTCGTAATCTTTTATTAAAATCGACGAAAGTCAAACGGTCAGACGTGAAAACGTAAAATATTGTTTGAGGGGAGACAGCGTCACGAGGACTATTTCAAAGGACCCTTACCTACCTACCGATCTCCACCTGTGTGATCGCTGTACCTATTTCAGCTGATGATTTACACTATAGTAGTCGACCGGGTGTGTACGCATCTATTAGGCATCGAGCACTGCCGGAGATATATAGCCGCCGATCATTATTAATTTTCCCGATATCTCGGATTATCGACGATTCCGCCATTGTCGCGTGTAATTGTAACGGCGTTCGTCGTGCGATACGACAGAGTCGATAAATATTTTACCGATTTCGTATTGTTTTTTTCTAGAATATATTCCCTTTCGAAATGCTCGAGTCCGTAAAAAGCGAACACTGTCGAGAACTGCTCTCGTGCACGAGGGTTTCTCGTCCGAACACGATCAAAACCGTTCGACGACGTTGTGTCCGATATCACAACACCAAATGTCCCGGGTCGACGAGCGCACGTATACGAAAAAGGCGTGGCGACGAACGAAGCGTGGCGACCGAAACGACCATAGGCCGGATTTTTCGGAAATCGAAATCAATACTCCGATAGGTATGCCCGTCGAGCCGTCAGCACGCTTGTTGATATTTATTTTTTTCGATCTTGAACGGTATTGTCTCAAAATTTTAAAAATATTTTTTTCGTTTTCTATTTTTTTTTAGACTTTGAACGCAACAAAAGATATGAACGATGAATTGTTTATGATTATTGTTATAGTGATTACAACAAATAAGTAGACGCAACTGCGTTGGAAAATGGTTTTTTCGAAAAACTTTCTGCGTAAAAACGTAATAAAACGGATCGGTAAGTCGTAGATAAATACTATAAAAAAAATTGATTTTACCTATCGCTCGTGTGATCATAAATAAAAGTATATTTTTTGTTTTTTATTTTTTTTTTATTCCAAACAATCGATCGAACGATTTTTGGCGCCAGGCGTTTAACAACATGCTGCCTCTGCGGATGAAGTTTAGAAGTCACGCTTATGAAAATATATACTCGTGTGCGTGTTTCGAGGAAACATTACGAGTCCACGCGACCATATTATCCATCACGCGGGCGTCTACGGTTATATAATCTACGTCTCGGGCAAACAAAAATAATATATCAATACATCGAACTGTGTTATTATTTCAAAACAGTCTCGCGCACATTTGAATAATACCGCGGACGTCGCGTGTCGTGAACGCGCGCTATTAACACGTTAAAACAACAATGAAAACCCACGAGTGCACGCCGTGTTTTGATTGCACTCGACTATAGCCGTCGTGTCAGTGGCGGATCGGGAAGCAGATAAATTCCCGATGGGCTGCCGTCTATTTTTTTATTTTTTTTTTTTCTAATACACATTTAGATTTCCTGTTAATAGGCGACGACGTTTTCGAAAATATTAGTTTTTGCGATCTAAAAAGAATACTTAAAACGAAAAGCGCCGAAAATAAAAAAATTCGATCGCGATATTTTTTCGTACGATTATTTACATCGTCTTGTTACGACCATTCGATCGATTTCCTAATTTTTCTGCGATTATTTAATTCGGATAATATAATATTATTATCATGAGCGTCGGTTGACATTTTTTACCTCAACACTACCGTTTTTTTTTTTGTGATTTCATACTAGAACCATGCACGGCATTGCAGTAGGTTATAAACAGGTCATAAAAATGAGATGTAATTCCGGGCGACCGCTGATTTAGTAAAAGCCACTTAAAAATCGTGATTTTCCCGGGCCGATAGTTTCCTCCAGCGGTAGTGCGAGGAGCCTGTGATCGTATCGTTTAATTACACGTCTGCGCTCGCACACGGAGCGCGCGTAAATCGGTGTGCGTTATAATTAGGGAACACGTTTATATGTTAATGCGTGTACTTATCAGAATTAGCCACTTGAAATCTGATAAGAACACGTACGGACTTAAAACATTTAAAGAGATCCGAATTTACTTTACATATTTTGCACGTTGTTTTTGATTTGTGTTTTTTATCGCGTATTATAAATGCATATTTATGATTTTATGGTGCACATTTTTGATTTTAGCTTAAATTTTCAATGTATACTCGTATAATTACGGCAAATTCCGTTTTCAAAATCTCGAGTAGCTATTAGTCCGCGTTTAGTTAGACCACGACGGGCAATTTGCCCACTCCGACGGAATTTGTAAATTATTTTATTCGAAACTTTCCAAGCTCCTAGGGGCGCCTATGAATTCTAATTTATATACCGTCACGGACCTGCGCGCGTAACGATGTACACTTAACGGTCCACAATACATTTCGATACGATATTATTACGACAAGTCGTTAATTCGTAATTTTTTCTCTTTCTGCGTACGATGCGTATTTGTAAATTGCACGTGTTTGCACTTTACGCGACGACATGATATCGTTATGATATAAAGTAATTTAAATAGCGCGTTTTTAAGGTTTTTAGTGCATCCGCTCCTTGGCAGTAGTTAAAATAACATCGTATTAACGTGTTGTACGCGCGCGCGCGCGCGCGCGTCAAGGCATAGTTTTCGTTGGCATGCACACGAGATGGTGTGGTGCGGCTGTTGTTAGAGTGGACCAAACGGCGGCGGTGGCGACGGCGGCGGTCGCACGCGCTAGACACGCGTCTCGGCCCCGCCGCAGACTCCTCTGTTCGTACGAGCCGCGGCGTCGGAACGGGAGGGCGGCGGGGACGAAAAAACCAGGTGCTGATCCCGTGCGAGTGAATACGAAACGCCGCACGACGTCGTAAGATTTATAATCGTGCGGGCCGCGTAAACCTCCGTCGCATCTTCGAACGAATGTCATGTCCAACGAACGCGCGTCTCGTTTGTGTGAAAAATAAAAACGAGTCTCAAATTTTGTAAAAAAACTAATAAACCGTCGGCCGTTTGACAATTATAATTGATTTTAATCTAATTAGCCGATTTACTAAATACAGTGAAAACTCTTTATAGCGAAACTCTTTACCACGAAAAACTCTATATAACGTAAACATTACATAATAATGGTTGGTTTGCTGTATAACCCATTAGTCAATTCATTCTCTATAACGTATTGTCACTGTCAATAACGAAAAATTTTTTTATGTTTCATAATACAATTTACGTGTTATCGTAATAAATATAATGCCGAAATTTCCAAAAACGATTACATTCTTTCATTATCTAATTTTTATATCGTTATTATCGTAAAAATAACGATGTGTTTCATATATAATATTACATAGGTACATACATTTATACATAAATAATTAAAATTTTATTTTTTTTAAACCCTCTCTATTACGAAAACTCTCTATAACGAAAGAAATATCTTGGTCCCTTAAGATTCGTTATAAAGAGTTTTCACTGTATTATAATATACTCGGCCGTTTATCGCATTTATTTCGCATTTATTTGTTTAGTACCGATTTCGTAGAGCTGACGCTGAATTTTTCATTTAAATCGTTTACCCGTTTCAGTGTAAATGCTGAAAGGATTTGAAAACTAGGCGTGAAATCGTGATTGTCGGGTCGGGCGGATTTAATAATATTTTAATCAGATATGTTTGTTTTTTATAAAATTGTGCGTCCGCGCGAGTGAGTGTATGCGAATTCTTTGTGTCTCCTAAAGGCACATAAACCCTAGGGGATTTATGGCTCGTTTTAATTTTTTTCTATAAATCGTGTCCTCGATTTGTTACAGGTATAATATCATACGAAACGACAACTCCGTGGTTTGAATTCCGGTCGCAGTGTATCGGCGCTCACGGCGCGCGCGCGGCTACCGGTGGCAGCCGCAGTCCCTTGGCTCCGGATTTACGATCGGACCGCCTCTAAACCTGTTGTGCTCTAAAAGGGGAGCGAAGCGACACGGACCCCAGGGCGAACTACGCGTCTCTCCGGGGAAGCGACTCGCCGCCGACGACGACGAAGACGATGACGACGATAATAATAATTAACGTTGAACAGAACCCGCCGCAGCATCATAATGTATGTTATGTACGACATCCCCTGCGATGCGAGTAGAGTGGTGAGCGAGCGCGTGCATTTGACGACCGAGGTAAGAACCCCACCGATCGCATAACGTTATTATAATTATTATTACTATTATTATAAATATTATCTCCGCTCTCTCTCTCTCCGACAATGAGACGATATTATTATATTCGTCCGCGCGGTAAACGACGTGTAAATATTATATTACGCGCGTTTCGTTTATATGATGGCCGCGAGCAGCGAGCCGAGAATGTAAAAAGGGCGGGTTAGACCGAAAAAACCGCTGCGCTTACGTATAAATCAAATAATAGTCGAGAGAAAATACAGAATCCGTAGATGCTCCTCGCGAGTACGCGTTTTTGTTTTTCAACCGAGTCAATCGATAATCGGAACGAGAGCCGAGTATATATTATATTTATTATTATTATGATCTGATATAATGCATGTACGTATAACGATGTGAAAAAAAAACCTAAAATTTATTGACGAAAAATAATTATGTACAATCTGTCGATGAATGTGTTTCGATCGAAACGCCGCGCGGCCGACAGTAAAAATCGTAAAATGCGTTTGTAAAATATTGTGATCGACACGAAAAACGTGTGAGTGACAGTAATGCAACGCGTATTATTATTATTATGCTGCAGATATATTATAATATTATAATATGACGTTGAAGTATTTAGGTGTCCGCTGGGGTCGAGTCGGAGAAAGGCATTTAGGCGAACAACATTTTAGCCAAACGGGTTTATCGATTTTCATTATGTGATGCATTTTTTCTCGTATCGTATTAGATTTTTGAATTTTTATTCATTTCTGTATGATTTTTTTTCCGACACTCGAAATCATACGACGTTATTGTGTGGTCACGATGTTACAGCCATTTCGCGACGTACTGTATAAATTCATAAGAATTGGAAAGTTTGAATAGTAAATATTCTATACGAAAACCAATCGGAATTGTTCGGGTTTTATAAGAAGTTTGTGGAGTACATTATAAAAAAATGCGTTCACTGAAAAAAAATCGTTTTGCGAAATGACATCTTTTCTTTACATAGGTAATTGAGCGATATATTTATTTTTTCTTTTACAATATTATTATCGACTGACAAATTCGCGTACGTTCGAAATCGTTTTAAGGATGATCTCTGCGCGAGCTTTTTGCTCCCCTTTGGCCCTTCTCTCGTGCCTCCGTTTTCGACTATAATACCGACGCGATACTTTTCGACGTATACCGTCCGAATCTCGCGCAGGAACTTTCGACGCCGCTCGGAGAGTTCAACGCGCGTGCGATATACGCGTGTAAAATGCATTATTGTCGCGGCGCGCGACGGGCGTTCTTCCGACGATTTATTTCTCTGAATACACGCCGCGCCGGTCGTATGAAAATCACACGCGTGCCGATTTACATAATAAATAACCTATAACTATTTGAGAGTTATGATGTCGGTGCGTATTGTTTGACGGCGGCGGCGCCGTGCTCACAATTTCAATTCGTCTTTTTCTAGTTTTCGTCGTCGGATACACGCGTGCGTCGGTCCCGGCGTGTGCTCCTGTCGTACGTATTCCGCTCGTCCTGATTTATAGTTTGAATTAAAACTGTAACAAATAGGATTATTTATTGCCGTCGAACTGTGCACATACTTATACGATGTACAGGGTGTTCCGCGGAAACCCGCCGACAAGTGCAATAACTATAGTTTTACAGTTCTGTATTCTACATTTTCAAGCTTTCTTTTTTTCCTTTTTCTTTTTCATAAATAATAATAGTTATGCTCCTGCGTTTCAATAAACATATTTCTAAATCAGATCAATTTTATCTGCGTGTAACGTCGGCAGAAAATTAACGACTCGTCATTTGATATACACTATTTTGGATTTTGGAAAACAATTTAAAATAAAATATCAATTGATACTTTTAATTAAAATAAAATATTATATGATATTATTATAATCACAGTGGCGCAGGTTTACAATGCTACACAGCAACAAAAACACATTAAACATAATATATTGTACTGAACAAAAGTACTACGACATTTGTCAGATCTGTGAGGATCACCCTGTATAGAGAACGTACCTGCCCAAAAAAAATGTAGGGCAATTACGAATTCCGTTTCCAAAAAACGATAGATATCCTGACTACTAATAACATTATAATACGTATCAAACCGTAAAATATACATTTACCTATTTTGCAATATTACGACGTCGCGTAAAATATATATCCGAGAGAGTTAGTGTTCGTTTCTATTCGATTATAATACGTATTTATGGCGATACCATCGTGCGGTAGAAAACCGTATGTGTAACAACAACTATATAACATTGGATTTACTCGAAACGAAAGTTATTACGATTTTCTATGAAATTAGCGTTGAAGTAATACTGTTGGCGCTTACTTGAAAACCTAACAAACTGTACTCATACCTCTGCTCGTTGTTAAAATATAAAACACGCGCGTGCGTGTCGTCGTTTTTTTTATACGTGCAGACAAACCCATATTTTCAATCAGTCAAATTACCTGCCTACGTGTTTTGTTTTGTATTTTTTTTCTTTTCCACGCGAGCGGTTATATCGAGTGTTATATTTTTCCCTCGTTCGTGTAATCGATATTTATGCGGGTAAATATTGTTTCGTAGAATATAAGTATAAAATTCGATACGAAAACAACGCGCGTTTATAAAAGGTAATAATTACTTTTTCGAATCCATACGAATAGGTAATGTCGGAACGGTTTTTAATTCTCCGTTCGATTTATCTCGTGCATGCTATAGCCCGGTGAAGAACTTATCGGCGTTAACCTTTTTTTTTTTTTTTCAAATTAGGTACGGGAACCGAAAGAGAACGAAAGTGAATCCAATTAAAGAATCGTCCGTCACAGGTAGACAATATATTATATTACGTACTCGTACACGGCCGATTCCAATTTGGAAAAATGAAATTACAATAGGCAAATCGTTTTCGATTTTTATAATACTTAAAAAAATAAATAATTTTCATATCATCATAATAATAACCGTGTATTATGCGCGCTCGCCGATAATGTGTAGATTAAATATTTTTTAATAGTTAGACAGTTTCGGAGGAGGAGGAGGGTGGGGGCGACGTGATTAAACAATCTTCCGATGATCTTTACGCGTTTTCGTTGTCGTAACAGAATATATTGTTAACGCGATTATAAACACCCGAATTTATACTCCCGTGATTTTATTCAATAATTATAACGCTAGTCCGGAAATTCCGCATGCGATGTGTACCTACACGTTCATATCGTATAATATAAGATTATACACATAATATACGAATGAGATCTCGATCGCATCTTCCGTACGTATATAATACGATGTCGGTCTTGTTAGAAAATTATAGGGGCAAAGCTAATACGAGGTCTCTTGTTCCATACACACACACACACACATGCGCGCGCGCGGCACGCAACCGCGTGCGTCGCATCGAAATGCTCACATTAATAACTACTTTATAATTTTACGTTCAATACGGGTTTCTTCAAAATAAAAATTTTTTTTAATGTTCTCGATTTATGGCATTTCGAGTAGTTGGAAAGTATAAGAGAGAGAGAAAAAAAAACACCTGTATTTATTTTAATATATACGTATATATATAATATTATCATATACTATATGTTTCGTACAATTATAAGCACAGTAGTGTTTTAGTCGTGCGCCGGCATTTACGACGTGCGTTTTACAACAGTAATAACAGTATATAATATTACTATCATCGTGATTAATATTTCGTCTGTTGTATTAGGTCAATAATAATTATTTAATACTTAAGAACACACGCGATAGGGTGCGATCCGTTGCTTCTAAAAATCGACTCGAAATACCTTTTTGTAAAAAAAAGTCAGACGAATGGTTTCACGTTTAATACACGATTACATTTAATGCGGTCAGAAATGGTTACGGTTATAATATTATAGAAATGCAGCCGTATATTGCGTTATTCGTCAGGACGTTTAACTGACACAATAAAATATAAAATATATCCCTCTAATCATATCTAATAAAAGTTAGTATATAATATTATTAAACTATTTTAATACTATAATAATATTCACAATATTTCATATTTTTATTTTTCTGATATTATTTGTAAAATTATTGTATAAAACATTGAAGTGTAAAAAAAAAGTCGAATTGATATAATTAAATTGGCCAAAAATATTGATCGTCTAAAATATAATATAGGCTCGAATCCGGGCCCTAATATCTGATTAACCTTCCTCGACACCCAGTCAACCCCTGTAAATAATATATTTATATCGTTTCGTTCGGATTAAATATCGCTTTGAAATTCTTCGCGCTAATAACTTCAAATAATCGACTGTGAATTAATCGACTTCAATTTGCGTAATTAAAAACGGATTAGCCGACAGAAATAACCAATTTATTCGACTTCATTGATGAAAACGTTCTTTTAACGCGAAAAAAAAAAAACATAAACGTAGAAAAAAAATCTAGTTTCTTTCTTCATTTTCTCAATCGTCTCGGTAATCTAGCGATTATGCGTGCTTTAGCGTAGTCACAGTGACTTGAACGCCTGGAAAAAAAAAAACCGCGCGGCACGTGACATTTGCTGTTCGTCGTAGTTTCGCCGAAAACGTTCGCGCACTTTTGAGTCCGGTCGAGTACAATAAAAGAGGTTCGTTTACGAGGCCGTTAATGATGTTGTTACGTATCGCGATCTCCGGGACGTTTATCGTATATAAACGATCCGAAACTTATCCCTGTCCGTCTTCGCCCTCTTATTGTTGTGTATCGCGGGTCATTGCCTGTCACCGCCGACGGGCGTTCAAGTCACTTATTATATACACGTATAGGAGGCCTGCACGCGCCTTCATTAAGTATGTTCTTTAATGAATAGGCGGGCGGTCAGTGTGTGTGTTTGGTTTTATAAGACTCCGTAAAAAAAAAAAAAAAAAACATAATAATAATAATAACAACAACATCGACCATTATACGTAGTATAATGTATATAAATGGGTCCGGCGTTAGGGGTGGTCGAGCGCGGCGGCCGGGGTGAACAAACTAAAAAAAAAAAAAGAACAACCCATCACTATAGATGACCATTTATACATCTTCTAATTATATTCTAATTTTAAATCATCATTTATCTTGATAAAAAAAATATTTATACATACATAATAATAATATTATATAGGCATGGAGAAAGAAAAAAAAAACCTCAACCACCGCCCCGCCGGGCTTTTCATGTAGTTGTAGGTACACGCCGCGTATGTATAGAGGTAGTTTTTTTTTTTTTTCCCTTTTCTACTCTTCCGTAGCAGGGCAGATGCATTTCGAACATCGTATAAAATATTCGAATGTTGTACGCCTATATAATATATATATATGTATATATTATACTATACGTATATGATAGTAATGAGAAATAATTGTTTGTGTAAAATGTTTTGACAATGAACGCGATAAATGGTTTTTCGTTTTGTTCGAGGGTAACTCGTGTACGTGATATAATCGGATCGGCCGGTATTTTTAAATTGGAAACGAATATTGAAAACAACCCTCTCCGTTATTCGTTCGTATGCGCGCGAGATTTATCTCGTGTCCGACGGGGTACTGTACGGTAATAACGTACCCGCGAGGAGAAAATCGTATCGCATATCGTTTTCGGTCCGATTGTACGCGGACACCGCGATTGATTATGTATATGATGCGTTATATTAACTACTCGAGTGTTTTCACAGAGGTTGACTCGCGGACAAGAGGGCCCAAGACAGCGAAAGCGAAATCGAGCGACACGAGCAACAGCGCGAACTTAAAAAAATCAAGTGGAAACAAATAACGTTCGAATCTCAGGTATAGAAATAATTTTAAGTGGTAGATTAATCTTCCTCGTCGAGTGCCAAAAATGATCCGACGTTTTTCTCATGCGCGCAATAAAGTTATGAAAAATATTACAGACACGGGTAAAAAAGTTCATTATTTTTACTCGCGCGTTCGCGTCGACATGGCACTCTATCACACCATAACGATTATTCAGTTTATCCGCAGATATTATAATCGTAGGTATATCTTTATTAGAATTTTTTTTTTTTCCAAACTATCGCCGTCGTCGCGGTACATCACGTCGTTTAGTATGTTGTCCACCTTCAAAATAAACCAGACCGACCATTTTTAATAGGCCAATACAATCTGATTTTTCGTAAGACGCCAACGATAATGAGAACGCCACGTACAATATTTATTTTTTTATTATTTTTCACTTCGTTTTCGTATAATTTGTTGACAATAAAAAACAATATACATGATCATTAATATTTTCAAATGGTTCGCACGCCAAGGATTCGCCGTCTCTTCGATTTAACATTCGCGCTTAAGTATTATAATATTGTCAATATTTTTACAAGTTAAAACATTTATTTATTTATCCATTTTAAACTTACACATAAACGGACATTGAACAAATCGTTTGTAATTATATTATTTATGATGATAGTATATTTTCGCTGATATCGTTGTTGTTGACTAATTTTGCTCGTCGCGCTGTTGTTCGTGTCATTTCGTGTTCGCTTCAACGTCATAAAACCTTTGACGATTCTTTAATGTACGATTCGATTTTAGGTCTGAAAATAATCGTAAATCAAAACCAGTATACACGTACGCGGGCAAACAAAATCAGACCTTTTTCCCGAAGAGATATAATATAATGAGGTGCAAACGTTTAGACCGCGCACCGTTTAATTCGCGGCGACTATGACAAACAACGTTTTTTCATCTTTCTCCGAAGACATTTTTCACTAGTAGAAAGATGAAATCGATATTTTAGACGGAAAGATCTGTTGGGAAAAAAATAGTAATAATTCCCATAAATAACATTTTTTTTTTTTTAATGACGTACCCACGTGTAGTTACTATCAAAGTGTAGGATTTTTTTTCTCGAAATCGAACAATACGATTTTGATATACTGAGGTGTTAATGGAAGCGATCGCATCGTAAATGCAGCGCGGCGTCCAACTCTGGGAACATACAGGAGCTATGAGATATTAACTTAAGATTTTGAAATCGGTATTCGTGAACAATGCGGGCCTTTTACACCCCCGGTGAGTGAAACGTATAATATTTTATCGATAAGTATATTTTAGCCTTTGTTATCGTCGAGGCGATTCCGACAGTGTCCGAGGAACATAATATTATATCAACTACGTTACAGGTTGTACATGACAGGAGACGTTGAGATAAAATCGATTCACATAATCCCAATTATAAATTGGCGTCGTCGTCGTCTGCCGCCGATGTTACTAAATAATTTGATTTTTATTATTCGAGAAAATAAAATATAAGCGACTACCGGCTAAGCGTATTGAAATGGAGAAAAAAATACACCGAAATGATAGAAATCGATGATTTTTTAACTCATTTTTATAATAAAGTGTGTTACGCAACGACACATTATAAATACGTATCCGTCGTGTTTATATGTCAGTATAAAGATAAAAAAAAAAAAAAGAAACCAATAATGTGGTCATAAAACGTCTGATCAATCTCGGATCGATTGAATATTGCCAGATCATCATAACGAATACCACGAAAAATAATAAAACCTAATAGCATAATGTAATATAATTTACATAATATATAAAACCTATCGGCCGGCGATGGAATCCGTAATATTTATTACGCTATCGGATAGGCAAACGTGCGCATTATTCGTCGTGTTTTGTCGTTAAATATATTATAAAAACGCCGCACGTTATTTATTATTTAATTAATTTATTAACAGGCTCGAAAAAATTACCCACACTCGGTGGATAAATAAATTTTAAAATCGGAATAAATTATAAATACGTTGTGTTTTCACGAATGGGAGAAAAAACCTATTATTTACCTTAGACTCCTCTGATTAATTGTACAGATATGTTAATTTTAAAGGCGAACGCATTATGCGAAGGTATACCCAGGTAACACATTCGAAATACGTTTACTCACGCACGGGCGTATTGAAATATTTCAATATAAAAACTCATATAGATTATGAATCATATTATAAGTGATAGGCACGATCGGTATTTAATTATATTTATAATTCAGTTGCATGTGAACAGTCTATCGAAAATGTTCTCCTATTCAAATAACGCGTGATCAATTATATTCCAGCAATATCTAACGTTATAAATCTATCAACGCTAACCTAAACTAAGGAGATCGATGAGTTATTGATTGCCGAATTCCAAATCAAATTTTGAATAGAGCACGGGTGGTTAGGAAAACAAAAACTATGATACTGTCTTAATTTATTCGAAAAAATTGAAAAATGAAACGTATAAAGATTACATGTTATATTTACGCTTGAAATACGCGATTTAAGGAAATCTTTCGTCGAGGTTTACGAGAATTTTTTTACTATTCTAAAAATTTGTTTATAAAATAAAACCACAATGATTATAATACCTCCGCAATATTATTGTTTACTTGAAAATTGTGAATCGTTTAAATTGAAATTAAATTTTGTTGGTAATTGTTTTAGAACGCTATTGAAATTCCGACACTAAACTCATAAAAGTTGTATTCGAAGCTAAAATCACTTTGCCAGTACAGTTCAACTAGTTTCGGGGAAGCAAATTAATAGGTAGGCAGGTACGTTAACGATTTGGTAGACCTAACCCGTACCGGTGGCCTATAACTGTATAACTCCATTTTTCAGTTTTGAAACCGGTCTAAACGGTTGCTAAAAAAAGATCTATTTACTGTTTATCCAAAAATGATCTATTTATCACGAGAAGCGCGCGGTGTCAGGCGTGTAAGGTGGTACGAGCAAACTGGTTCCGTTTGAATGATTTCAAAACGAAGCATCAGAAATGAACTGATTATAAACAGCATCTCCAGTCTCAAAAATATAAATTGGACTACTCAAGGATGACGTTTATGATTTGTATTTATATGTATTTACCGCGGCTTGATAATGTGCATTAGTAATTGCATATAATATATAGCATTTAGATTTTCGCACACACTCGGCGATTAGTAATCCTCATCCATTAGTAATCGAAACGAAATCGCTCAGTGTTTTCTCATGACGTTTTAAATCTACAGAGAGCAAGAGTAACGATGAATAAAATTGGTCTCGCTTATTTGTCTTACAGCAAGACCAAGACCAAGATGAGTAACTGGCACTAGCAACACCAAGACTAACACAGCAAGACAATTGCGACTTTTGCTATCTTGCAAACATTTTTTTCCCCGAGTACATACGCAATGTAAATCGGATAAATTTGTTTATTACAATTAATATAAATGATAAAATAACGACGATATCGTTGTTTTCCCGTAATCAACTAAATCCGCCACGATTGTCGCTTCTATGAGTTTTGTAAAGAGAACGAAGCCTGCAAGACCAAGACTGATCGATATCGAGCTGCAACTGCAAGATGATATCGTTGCTCGTCACCAACAGAGAGGGAACAACGGCGTTTGGACGACGTCTGTGCGCGAAAATCGCACACGCCCCGAGGCGCTGCGATCGCGCGACGGGTGAAAAATTCGCACGAAATAAATCGTCCGGCGCGCGGCGGCGGCGGCGGCGTAGGAGGCGGCGCTTGACGTCGGAGACTTTGACGATGAGAACGCGCGTCGTCGGCTCTGTATTACTGTAATACGGCATTTATCAGAAACGCGTTTTCTCCGAGGCGCGCGCGCGCGCGACGCGTATGTGGAGCAAAGCGATAATAATAATCGCGTCGTTATTATTATGTGTGTGCGCGCGCGCGCGTGCCGGGACAAAGGATTTTCGCCGGTCGGTTCCGAATAGACGGCGGCGTGCGTACACATTACACTTGTATATATATAATATAATAATGTAAGTATACTACGCCAGCGTCGTAAATGTATTTCGAGACGGTGGCGGTGGCCTTCGACGGTAGTCTGGTAACCGGAGGCATGGCGGCGGCGGCGGCGGCGGCGACGACGACTAGAGCCAAGTGCGCCGAAAAAACGACCGAAAATATTATGGAAAAAAAAAAAACCGGTTGGCGTTTTAAGTTCCCACGAGCTGCCCGCCGCCAGCGACTATAATATTATACGCACAGAGCGTGTGTGTAATAAATACTCGTCTCTCGGGTTGTTGTTTTTTTTTTTTTTTTTTTCCTACGCGCGCACTCGGTTCTTTGCCGACGCCGACACGACCCGGCGGTGGGGATGGCGCGTGCCTTCGATACTTCGGGCCCGCGCGCCGCGTCTCCAGGTGTCCGGTCGCGCGAGCGCGCGCGCGCGCGCCACCGGCGTCGGTGGGGATGACAAGAGCCGCTGCCGCCGTCGCCGCCGCCGCGCGCGTTCCCCTATCGCGCGCACGCGAACCGCGGCGGCTCACCCCCGTCGGGGCGCGTCGTGTCTCCTCGCCCGGCCCGGTGCCCCGTTCTCGCGCGCGCACGCCGGAGCTGCCACCCCTGACCGCGATCAGTCGTGTTTCGAACCTCACCACTGTCGCACGCACAATCATTCATTCACAACACATCGTTGCTCACCGTCAATCATCCGCTCGCTCCACGACCGTCCCGGACGCAACGCAACCTCGTCGGTCAACGCCGTGTGTGCTTTTCCTCCGCTCTTTTTCAAACCTCTTTCGACCAGGTGAGTTTTTCTTTTATTTTTTTTTTTTTCCATTTTTAGTCCACTTCGGACTTTGTTCGCCGCGTGTTTTCGCGTTCGGTCCATCGAACGGTCTTTTGTTATTTGTTTTCCAAATGAAATCGTTGACGCTCGGCCGCCCTTTTTTCCCCTTTTGACTTTTTCGCGCCGCGCGCCCTTTTTACCGCGCGGGTTTTCACGTGTTCTACGTTTTTTCACGTCCTGGCACGACGATCTTTTCTGCGGGATGGCGATTTAAACTGGTTGCCCCCCCCCCCCTCATAACCTCGGCGCCTTTAAGTTGCCGAGACCGTTTTTAATATTCGGATTCGACAAATTCGAAGTGTATCCTATTAACGAATTTACAATGGTTTTTGGATCATATTATTAGTTTCGATACGTTATTAATAACTACTTGATACTTTGATATTTGGAAAGTCAACGAAAACGTGTAACATGTTTCTAATTGCCAATTAGACCGGCTTTCAGTTATCTGAATTTTCCTAGTTGTCGTTCAGTTTCCCTAATTCTTGTCAGCTTATCGACAATAAATATGATATTTTAGGATTTGTAGTTGGAAAACAATGTCGTGTGTTTAAACTTCGTACAGAGATAAGTCAACTTTATAAATACTTTACAAAAATGTGGGTTTCGAATAATACGTATTTACGTATATAATTTTACGAGTGTTTTTTATAAGTATACTTATTTAATATTGTTTTGAAAAATTTTGGTTCCCAAAAAATTAAATCCTAGGATCCACCCACTATAGGTACGTCTGTATCGACGTGTTTTCGATCGGTTAGAAATCAAATTACGTACTATAATTTTTGCTTCTGGGGACAAAAGAGTAAAACAATAATAATTAATATGTATCAATGTATAACGATTAGATTAACTTGACATTAAACATTTTAATGACGGCGGAGTCACATTGCTGTTGTGTGTTATTAAAATAGATATTCCGGAAAACGAACACGATTTGTTTTCCATTAGTTATAACTTATCAAAATTATTAATAAATATACAGGTAATTCCTACTTACTTTTCATAATAATACACGCGTGACTATATTTTTACGTAAATAAAAACGATGGCTTGTTCGATATTCAGTAGGTATTACGCGTGATAATTATAATAGTATTGTAAATTCAATATAATCGAAACGATTTCCACAGAATAATCCTAATTCTACCTCCGACCCGTTTTCGAATTGTCGATCTTATTTATTTTTTCCCGCCGACTTTTACACGCCCCGCGCGCGCGTATATTGGCGTTTTGGCGGGAGAACTGTACACAAAATATACTCGACGTTTTTTTCAACCATTTTTACGATCAAGCTTTTTGGTGATTTTTATTTTTTCCACCCCGCGTGGTTTTTCTTCCCGACTTTTACTCTCGTTTTCGAATATTCGCGGCCACCACGCACTTTTCGTGCTCGCGCGGCGCTTTATTCAGAATTTTGACATAAAAATTACACAAACCCTTGGACTTTTTCGTCTTCTTGTTTTCCAAATCGTTCAACGATTATTGGTTTTCCCACCTCGCGTTTTTTTTTTTCTTTCCGACGAGACTGACGAGTTTTCGAATTTTCTACTTTGGTTTTTTCGCTCGATTCCGTTGTAAATTTTTCATCCCGCGCGTTTTCCGTTACGCGCGCTCGCGGTTATTGTATTTCAACGCAAGTACTACTCGGCGTCCGAGCCGGGCGGGGAGGCAAACATGGAAAAGCAATTTTTCGGTTTCCGCTTCACACGGGTTGTTTTTTACGCGCTTTGCGTGTGTATCCGGTGTGCTCGTAATGTCGCCGGTGTATTTCGACGAGCAGCGACTCTGCCGGGTCCACTCGTCCGCCGCGTATTGAATCGGGGGGGAAGAAAGGGGTACGGACGCGCACGTATAATAATATATTGTGTGCCCGTTTTACCGTGTTCGGATTTAAAAGTCGTATAAGGCCGATGCGGGCCTACCGGACACGTACGCGCGGCAGCGGATTGTAATGTCATGCGCGGTCACGATCCTCGCGCGCACATATCCCGGAGTATTTATTTTAAATGCGAAATTTTATAGCTCCCTGTAATATCCGCGTTTACGACGACGGCCCGGCCCGTTCACAGATCGCGTACCTACGACTTTTTTATTACGCGTATCGGATATTATTATAATGAGTACGCGTGGTATATATATATAATATGATCGATAAACTTTTCGTCTGTACAAACAATGCGCCGAACGTACGACAATCGTATAAAATATACGCCGCGCTTATACTGCGACACGTATTTTTCCAGTCGTAAAACCCGGCGCGTGTGTTTACGAGTATAATAGGTATAAACGGTCTGTTTATTGTTATTGCTCGTTTGGGTTTTTTTTTTCTCGCCCGCCAAAGTCGAGCGCTGACCGATCCAATAGTAGTAATAATAATAATAATAATAATAATGATAACAATAACAATTATACCGCGTACGAGATCCGAATTAAACAATAAACATCGACTTCTCTGACGGCGACGACTGGCTACACGGGGGGCACCTACCACAAACCGGCGCGTACGTGTTGTTAATCGTCCGAGTAATTTGTCATGTCGCTGTAGGCTACGCGCGCGCGCGTGTGTTTGTGTGTGTGTCAGTGTCTGTGTATAAGTGGCTGTTCCTTTGTGTGCACAATGCGGGTTCGGCTTCTAAACAGAAGACACTCGTAGTTATTAACATGCGTATATGTATTTGTTTTTTTCATTTCGCTATAGATCGCTATTTATCTTTATGTGTAAATTACCCGTGTGCGTCCCGTATAATATAGCACACGCGCGACACACACACGCGCGCGCGCGCTCAAACATTGATGTATAATATACGTAGGTAATAACGTTATTGGACCAAGAAAATATTTTATAACGTTCGCGACAACGGTATCGTGTGTCACGCGCGCGACGGGATGACTACTTAACCGGCGGCGACGGGCGAGGTAGAAAAAAAAAAAACTCTATATAGGTATATAATATTATGTACATACATCATGTCCTTCGGCGAACGTTTAAGGATACGGGATCCAGATACTATATGCATGTTTCATGCTGGTACATAAGACGTTCGGTTATGAATAACAAATAATATAATAATCGTGCGCGTATAATATGTTATATTGGTTTTTATAGGGTTACCGTGTATTTGAGTCGACACATTTTTCGAGTCCATGCAGGTAGTCGTTATGCTAAACATGTAGATTACCATTGTTATTTGGCGTCCTACAACGGTTGTTGTCGTCCGAGTCCCGAGTCCGCGTGACGTGGACAACGTTAATTGTAACAACAACGAAAAAATATATCAATTCGTAGGCGCGCATATATCTGTCATATATTAAGAAATGTGTTTATCGAGTGTTATCTCGCGTAGTTATGCGTCTCTGTGTATATATCGATTTGAGTCGAATTCATCACGAATATGCCTCAATGTGCAACGCGTTTCCGGTAAGGTTTAAAACTTATTGTAAGTTTCATTGCGTATTTCTGTTTCAAATTAATCGTCCGAGAGTAGAGGTCACGCGATTTATAATTTTTGTTATCATAGAACGGAAGTAGTGTTTATTAGTGGGCCATCATTCTTGTCGTATAAACTCTCGGACTTCATATTCCGTACGGTCGTAAATATCGGACGTATTATTCGAAAACATGTGATGCGTTAATTTTTAATATTCGCCTTGGTCAGTAACTTAAAAACAGGGACCGCGAAAAATTCGGGGAGGCGTTTACTCTCCGGGACGTCACTAGAATATCGGCGGGCTCGGTGAAATATATTCAATTATCATCGCCGCGAGAAACGAAATCGCGATACCGTCAAACCGTTTAAGACGCGTGTTATCGTCCTTCGTGGTTTACGACGCGGCCCGCGGCCACCACCCTTGCAAATCGGCGCGGGATCAAGTTGCGCGTGCGTGCGCGTATAATGTGTACATAACGCGCGAGAGTTGTATTGGTGAATTCCCCCAAACGGTTTCCGTAATACTACCTCTGCGCTGCCGTTGGTTGAAAAAAAAAAAAAAAAACAGAAAGAGAGCGAAGAAAGAGCGGCTCGGCGAAGGGAAACGACGGCGGCGGATGGTCGCACTCGAGCATGAAACTGAATTTATATATACGCGTGGAAGTGTGTGTGTGTGTGTGTGTGTGTGTTTCAACCAACCCTCCATTATAATAAGCTCTTTACGCACGCACAACAACCCCCTGTAGAATGCGTAGAACCGGTTTTAGTGGGGCGCGCACAAATCCCAGGCCCGTCGAAGTAACGCGCGCAGCTCATATTTTATATTATTATTATAATGTGTACGAAAAAAAGAAAAAAAAAATGTTTATGCATTCGTAAAAAGCCTCTGCGGCGTGCAGGTATTCAACCGACGGCGATATAACGTCCCGGACGGGATTTTCGAAAGAGAATTAAAAAAACGCGTCCGCGTCGACGAATAATGTGTATAGGTGTATATTATAATACCTGCGCGCTCCACGATTACATTTCGACGAACAACAGTAATTAGTATTTTAAATTCCATAAACGTTATCGACTATTATAGCATATAGCGTTCCGATGAATGAACGCGAAATAAAACGTCAACGCGGCGACAGATCTAAAAGCACAGCGCGCGCGCGTCACACGCATTACGTTTATTCTATAAAGCTTGTTAAACCAGTTGTCGTATTTTTTTATCCTTCTTTTCTAACGCGCCGGCCAATTATTATGTTCCTAATGGGTTTTATTTCTCAAATATAAACTGACGTGTGTTACCCCCGTTCCCGACTCGCCTCGACGAATTGTATTGTTGTTTAGTTTGCGATAAGACGCGCACATAATATTATCGGACGCGCAGCAATAGTGGTGTTTTTATAATCCATATAGAGACACCTTATAATACGTATTATTACGTTATGCGCGTGTTCAGGGGGGAAGACCTCGGCGGTTAGGTATACTATATATCACACAATGTTTGGGTTACGTTCGTGCGAGGGTTGATTGGAAAACTAGTAAATCGATTTATACGACCGTCGTAAAACCGCACGCATCACCCGGGGTAATAGACTTACACATACACAGCTTGCACGCCGGGCAACAGGCGCGCTTTAAAGGCGGGCGGTTTTTTTTCTTTTCTCTTTTTGTTTATCAAAAGCAGATGCGCCTGCCTGGCACGCGTGTTTTCGTGAGCCTATCGCGCCGTTTATCAGTACAAATATTGAGACCGATTGCGCGCGCCTTATACCGTATAAGTTATACGTATACAATAATGTTATTATTATAATCCGAACCGGTGGCGCCCCGGCCAAGTGGTTGTGAAACGATATCGTAACACATCGAGCCCTAAAAAAACACGACCGTTACACGTACCGCACTACGGCGCGCGCGATGATGACGATTATAATATGATGGCAGTCGTGTTTTCGTCAGATTCTTCTCGAAACGTATTTCAAGTCTGATTTACGATTTTTTTTTTTTTTTCCAGGACACGTTTCGCTCACAACAGGCTATGCAATGATGAGCTTAGGCGAAGAACTCAAATCCGCCATGCCGTCCTTCATGCAGTTCTGTTCCAGAGTGGACCAAGGCAACGTACAGGAAGACTGGTGGAACGCCGGCTCTGACGCAGGTGAGGATCAGCGAAATAAATAACAAAAATATAAATAAATAACACGCGTTTAGCCATAACATAATACGAGTGTATTGCGTGATATAAACGCGCGTGTACGGAGAAAGAGAGAGGGGGGAAAATTCGTTACAGATTTGTCCGTTTTGCCTGGCGATAATACACAATAACGAGACGAGAGCGCGCGCTCAACCGCCGGAACTCGGCGGCGGAGGTTTGTGTTGTTTTTTTTTTTTTTTTTTATTTAGTTTTTCGTTTTGGTTCTCACACACTAGGAAATGAGTTGTTACCGTGTTACTCGGACCGTGAACGTTTTTCTAGTCTCCCCGCACACACAACGGCGCAGTAGTGCACACGCAGGGACCTCGTCGTCGTTTGAGGGTGAAAAATTCAAATAATCCGCTCAGGTGCGCCGCCGAGCAATTACCGTGTAACGCAACAAACAACCCTTCTGTGTAGTAAATATAGTACTCGCCGCTGCGCGCGTCCGACGGGGTTGGTGGTTGCCGCGCGTAAAATCGAGATTATCCGTGCGCGCTCCGCAGGACGCGTATACCGAACGCAATAACAACGAGTCCGGAAGTAGATTCGGTTCGGGTGAAATTATTTAATTTGACGGTCGGTCAGTTATTCGGCTCAGGTGGCACCGCCCATATATAACAGTGGTGCAACTGTTGTTTTGCGTTTCGAATAATATATTTCATTCCTTCGCGTGCTGATACGTGTGTATGCGTGTTATAATTTATACACATTCGCGTACACGGACGTCTGCAGCTCGCCCGTAATGGGGTCCGGCGAAACGGACCGATATATCACGTACGCGCGTATATATTATTATATAATACTGTTGCGGCGGCTTGTGTTATGACCAAATGTGCGTAAAGTCCGCCAAATCGTCGCGCCTTACCGTTACCAGACAGATCGCGAGAGGGTGGAAATAAGGTGTACACGCCTTTCATTAACGTCTTTGCCCCTCTCTTTCGTGCGCGCCATATGTTGCGTCGCGTCTAGTCTAGAGACAGAGACCATATGGGCTACGAGCTCCGCGGTCTGTTCCCATAAGGAATTCAAACGTGTACGTCATATGGTCCACGACATAAGGTGTACGAATGCGTGCTAGTAATAATCTACCTACTGTAGTATACACACGCCTTTGAAAGGGAAAAAAAAAAATCGTCCAACTCGCTAGACGTCATTGTTTTTCACGTTTCTATTGATCTTCTCGCGCGAGCGTTGTTATTATTATACATCGGTGTATAATAAATAATATATTGTACGTGTGTCCGAGCGCATGTTACCCGCCGCGGTGCTGCTCGTAGGAGGTATATAACACACCGAAGCGGGGTTGACGCGCGTAATAATAACGCGGGTATATGTACGCATAAAACGCATAAATTCGACGTCGCCGTTTTTTCCTCTTCTCTTTTTCGGCATATTTACGCGTTATTATTCCGCAGGACACTGTGGTGTGCCCCTATTGACGGTATGCTATATGTTATTATTCTCACTCGTAAACCGTCGCGCGGCGAAGCAACGTGAGGTCCGCGAGAACGATGGAAAAAAAAAAATCATAATAATAAATAGTTATCGCCCATTTATAGAGAATAATAGCCGACACAAACGTGTAACTCCGGTAGTGCAGCAGGTATGGTACGCCTATAGAGACGGCGCGGCGGTCTTGCGTAATCGGGGTGCTCGGTCGTTATTGTGCGCGTGTGTCTATTGTGCGCGATCGTCTTTTTTTTTTTTCTCCGCGCACATCTCGAATTCCCTTGGGTCTTGCGTTTGAAAAAAAATTTTTCGTTACATTTACCCCTCCGGCGTGTACATATATATATCTATACTATACGCGCGTATACCTGTATAATACCTTCGACGAAATACCGTACTTAACCGACGCTCTTTATGGGGTCGGAATCCCTGCGGCATTCGCGAGCACACACACACACACACTCACAATCCCATAGATTCTCTCTCTCTCTCTGTCCATTGTGTGACGCCCAGACCTTTAGGCGGCTCTGCGTCGTACAACATCCCTGCGTACAACAACGGTGGTGGAACGCACAAAAAAAAAAAACTGGTTTAAAAACACAAAAGGTACGCGCGCGTTTGTATGTATGTATGTGCGTAATGTGTGTGTGTGTGTGTGTAGAGTTGAGGTACCTGGCGCGCGCGTGATGTTCGTATACGATATAAAATGCGATCTGGAGAATTCTTCGGAACCCAAATACCTATTCGCCGCGCACAACCGATCCAGTTTCGTACCGGCCTTCATATCGTTCGCCGGTACGTTTGCCCGGTTCGCGTGCGCCGTGTGTGTCCGAGATACAGCGTGTGAAAAAAGCTTTCGCGCGTTTGAATACAAAGACTTTGCGCTCATGGACGCTCCGAGTGCACCGCCGAAGAATCCTTCCGATCCGGAGCCACGGGGTGAGTTTCCAGAGGCCTATGCAAATTTATACCCGCACCTACCACCCTCATCCCCCCCATCATTGTTACGCCGCCGCCGCCGCGGCGATGTTTTTAACCCACGTTGTTGTTATTATAATAATATACGAGTATTCCGTTTCGCAACCGCCTGCACTACATACGGCCATACTACACTGCCGATAATAAAACGTCGACGGCGATTATAATAATAATAATATGAACTAAATAGAACCAGTTTCGACCGAAATCGCGCTCGCGACGTACGTACGCGTCGTCGTCATCGCGTTTATGCAAGCACTATACAATATCGCATACACGTCGTTCATTATAATATATATATTGTATTCCGGAATTTTATTTTTTTTCCCGTACTCTTCAACGGATGCAGTTTTCATTTCGCTCCGAACCGTCGCCGTCGTTTCAATGGAATACAACGAGCAGTGCCTATTGTTTGATGGCCGAAAGGGCCGTGTGCGCGTTTCCTGTTTCTGGGCGCCCGCGCGCGCACTAAATAACCACCGACGACCGCTCGCTCGCCCCGTTGTAAATAAAAAAATAAAAACCTAAAAAAAATAAAATAAAAAACATGCGCGTTTTATAGGTACTCCGGAGGAAGGGTGAGCGGAGGGGGAGAGTAGTTTCCTAATGGGACGACTGTGTAGAGCACTTAATCGGTCGGTTTGTATGCAAATGCGCGTATGTACGACGTCGAGCCGCCGCCGCCGCCGCCGCCGCTCTTAAGCCGCGTACACAAAACGGGAGAGATAGCGCAGTGACACAATAGGAGCGCTCTTATCTCCGTACAGAGTTTTTTTTTTTTTTTTTAACGGAATTATTATTATTACTTCTACTACTATGTGTGTGCGTCGGTATGTTATTATTATTTTGACGTTTTGTTTTTCTTTTCTCAGAAGCCTTCGCTCACAACAACAAAGCCGATTGGCTATCGGACTCGGACAGCCAGAACACGATCATATGCAGTACTACCAGCTCGTCTCCGGGGCCCTCGTTGACGTCCACGTCCACGGGCGGCGGCCAAAAGCAGCTCGGTCTGACCAAGGGAAAAGGCGCCGGTGCTCGGTCCAAGGAGACGCCCGCCGGTCAGAAGCCCGCGCAGGTCGTGGCAAGGCGGAACGCCCGCGAAAGACGTCGCGTACAAGCGGTCAACTGGGCGTTCGCCAGGCTCCGGAAAGTCGTTCCTCTGGAAGAAAACAAGTGAGTTGCGACGATTGCGCGTTTTCTTTTAGATTTTACACCTTTTGCGTTTTGATTCGGCGGACAAAAAAAATTACTATAGTTTATAGAAGGTACGCCGAACGTGCGTTGCGCGTTGTCGCGTTTGTTTTGGTAAATTTTAGGACTTTGTTACGTTTTCAAAACTTTCGAGTACTCGTTAGGCTAATCTCGAAAACTCGCGGGATCGAAAACCTTTGTTCGAGATTTGCAAACAGTGTTGGAGCAGGCGAATTAATTATTTTGCGCTTTTTTAGACCATAAACTCGTGCAAGTTTATTAAAAACTAAATAACAAATCAATAGGTATAGTCTTGACGATCGATTTCTTCGTGATTTGATTTAATTTCCGTAGAAATTGGTTCGAGAAAAAAATCGTCCGTTCGTTTTTGAAATTTCTAACACAACATTTCTAGAAAAATATTTCTCATTGTGCATGAACCCCCTTTAGCGTGATTTACAATAACACATTCGTATGAGACCATCGATAAAAAAAAACAAAAAAAAACACCGACGTTTAGTGCCAACGCGATTCACGTGTGAAACCCTTTTTTCTTTGTGTTGTAAAAACAATATATTATTATCTTTACAACGTGAAATTCGTCTAGCGGTCAGCATAATAGCGGGTACTCTCGTAAATGTTCACAATGTAAATTGAAATAAAGACGTTTGAATTCGTAATTGAAACAAGAACTTTCCGACATTTATACCGGGGGAGGGGGGGGAAACCATAGCAGAACGGCGTTTTAATTGTTATTCGCATTACGAGTGTTGCGAAATTTTTAAGAATCAGTACGAGTTCTTCGGACATGATCCCGTCGAGTTCCTCCTGTACTCGAAAATAAAATATCGACGTCTGAATATTACAACACACTGTTATGTTACTCTTCTCTCGACTCGTCGCACACGATGATTAATCGAGTCTCAATGACAGTTGTCAAGTGCTTTGGAAGTCGTTCAACGACTATATTATTGTAAAACGGGCGACTGGCAGTCGCCTACTGCTGCAGCCTCCTCTCTACCCCGCGGTGCACTATACGGCAGCGCGTAACATCTCTTTTTCGTTTTTTTTTTTTTTTTTTCAAGGCCCTGCGTCTTAATCGTCGACGTTAACCCTCTCCCGTAAAAGAAACGACCGCGGTGAACCGAAATGTTTGTTTAAAAATTAAATCTTCCCTTCGACCGCGCGCGCGCGCATACGTTTCGGTATATTTTTAGATTATATTGTGTACGCCCGCCCTGCGACAGAGGCTGTAAAAATCGTCGTTTCGCCGCGGCCACGGATATCATCGGTGGTGTTCAGTCGGTTTAAACGCTAGACAAAAAACAAAAGACAAATCCTTTACGTCCGCCGCCACGGAAACGATTCTCGGAAGTCCGTTTAGACGCGAAACAAACGATTACGCTCATTTATTACGTGCGCGTAGTCGGATAATCGGAGGAAACAAATATTTAACGACCGAAACGGTCTTCTCCAGACCCGACGCGTTAGAAGAGACCGCGGCGGAATTTCACGGCGGCTCGCGTGTAATAAATCGCCGTCTCTCCGATTTATCGGAAACAAATTTAACGACCCCGCGCCGGGTGAAAGGCGTTCGATCGGGTGGGCCGACGAAAAGTCCTGTCTCGCGCGGTAGGTTCTCTTTGCCGCGTCCGTCGACTATAGGAAGGACGACGGTACACGCGTCGTCCGATATATTATTATTATATAGGTTCGGAGATAAAATTGAGGAACCACCGCCGATAATAAAACGAAATAATAATAATAAAAAACTGGTCGTAATAATTAGTATGCGCGTGCGGCGGCAATTTTATATACAAATAACGTCTTTTCGGCGGCGCGGCAGTACTTGAGGTCAAACTACGACGATGACGACGTCGGGGCAGGTGATGCGGCGGCGTGTCCCGTGGCACGAGCCGCCCAAAAAAAAAAAAAAAATGCACCTGCACCGTTTTCGTCGTCGTCGGTAGCAGTTCGACTCGTTCCTTCTTCCTTGTCCTAGTCCTTCCTCCTGTACGAAATCGCCGCGTCTACTCCTCCGCCGCCGGTCACCGTTATTATTAATAATAATATTAGTTACCCCCGCACACGCGTCTCATCTGTATAATATATATAATATCAACGTCGAGAGGCGTGCGCGCGCGCGCGTGGTGTGCGAGAGAGGAAAGAGATTAAAAAGAGAGGAATAAACCTTTTTTCGGTCGGAACCGGTACGCGCGCGCGCGCTCGCGTTGTAATAATAATATAATATTTTGACCAGCTTTTCACTGTATACATATAAGTACCGCAGCCGCCCTCCGCCGGCGCCGCCGCCGCCGTTGTCTTATATTTTTCGGCAAACTGGTTTTCGTCTTTACACTTAGTCGTGTGCCACCAGAGGAAGAAAAAAAAGCGGATAAAAAAAACAACAGGTGCTTCTGGACCGCCGCCGCCGACACCAGTCAATTATTATTGGCGATCGCACCTACTTTACGACGTCCGTGTATTATATATGTACACGTTTATATACGTATATACATATAATATATACATAACGCGCGCGTCGGGCGCGTGCCAGGCTCGATTTTTTTTTTTCGTTTCGTTTTTTTCGTTTCGTTTTTTTGTTTCAATAACTGTACACGCCACACATTCGCCGCCGACGTCTTCCCGCGGGTAACGTATACCGCTCGCGGATTCACCTGAAATTTCTTCTCCGGCCTTCGCCACCGTTTTTTTTTTTTTTTTTTTTATCATGATAATTACACGAAAACGCATTTAATTATAACGCGCACGCGTGCGATCAAACTACACGCGATCTTTGTTCGGAAACTTGATCGCCAAAACGATAACGATCGATGTTTTTTTTTTTTTTTCTACACTGCGCTCGCGACATCAACACGTGGCCGTCGCGCCCATTCTTTTCGCTCGACGATCGTTTTTCGTCGAGACATGCAACCGTCTCCCAAAAACCTAGGCGACTCCCGAGGAATTTAGCCGGAAACGTTTCCGAAACAAGAAAAGTCAGAATCGATTACACCCGATCGTACCGCGCGTGTTTCACATACCAGCTCTTCATATTACCATCTTAACGAACGATTTATTTTATTTTACTTACCAAAATTAACGGTCGAGTTTTGCATAAATATTATTTTTCATATAAGATCTAATCTTTCGTGTTTTCATCGGATTCGTTCGAAAGACTTACGCTGTAGTCTACCAGTCGTTACTAGTAGGTACTCGTATTGTTAACAGTTCTGTAGATCTACGTCACCATTATTCTCGATTACAATCATTATTGGAATAATTTGAAAACCTAAGAACAGAGACTTTGGGGAATAATTTCGAGAATATTCCACATTTAACATTACCGTGGGACTGTTTCTCAAGGCTCTAATTTTTCGCTATTGCGTACTGCAACAGTATACTCTCGCAGAAATCTAAATCCTCCATCAGCCATATCTCCACCAAAGGGGGTACCGGTTTCTCACAGATATCGTCCGACGAATGCTGCGCCTCGTATACGCGTCTTATAACATAACGCAAGTAATACACGCGAGTAGGTTTCACGTGGCCATTAAGTGCGCGCGACAAGGTAACAGAACACTAATACGCGTCACATGTCGCCAATATTGCGCTCGCGTCTCGGCCCATTTGCGCGGTGTGCTCGCGTCGTCGTCGTCGTCGTCTCCGCCATCACAGATGTTTCCGCACCCTTCTCGTTAGGAGCTTCCTGTGCGTCTCGCGTGGCACACTGCTGCTGTTGCTGCTGCTGCGACGGTGACGATATTTTATTCGTCTGCTCGCGCGCACCGGTCGCGTTTCGACGCGACAAATCAGTTTTCGGGGTCAAAAACGTGAAACGTGTCGCTCCTCGTCTCACACATTGTACCGTAAACCCTATTCGTCGCCCCTTTGCGTGGCACGACGTAAACAAGCGCGTCGCGTATCGCTTTCAATCGCGATATTATACCTCTCGTTTCGATCGGAAATCTGTTCGAGCCGTTTGGAAAAAACCGTCGTCGTGTTTTATAGAAACGCAAAAAATACTCTCGTCTAGTAAAAATATACAGCGAAAAACGAAAGGACATTTCTGTCGAAACTTGCTCCGCCCGAACAATATTATTTTAGCTTCATTATTATGATTCGCGTCTTTTTACCGTACCAGACGTTAACAAGTTATGAGCGTGAAAGTTATTTTTCTATTGAACTGGTATTTGAAAAAAAAATACTTAGGTGAAAAAAGTCATAGATTAATTTCGTCAGTCGCTAGAACACGGAAAAACAACGACAACACTATAATTTACGAACGTCGTTTATTTGTTACAGAAGCAAGAGAATGAGTAAAGTCAAGACCTTGCAACTGGCCATCGAATACATTAACCAACTGCAAGGCGTCCTCTCGTTGCAGAACAGCCCCGTACACAATCACGTAAGTGTCAATCGTATTTTATTTCATTTTTTTTCATACCGTTCGCCAATGCTGGGCGTAAACAAACCAAAAAAAAATAAAAATAATTTCGACTCTCTCTTCTATTTGATTTTCATTATTACGATGTTAACTTGATTTTCAATGAAACTCCAGCCGATTTAATTTACAAACAATAATTACAATAAAATTAGCATAGAAGTTTAACATTGTTTCTCTCGTTGCCATAAGCCATAAGAACTGTTCGGTAAAAAACCAAAATATATAAATACATTTATTTATTTAATTTTCGATATCGCGCGTTGGGAGTTTAAAAGAATAATATCAACAATGAATGCTCGTGTAAAATCAGTCAACGCGCGTATTGCCTTCGTTCTACGGTCTTTATTGTTTGATAAACTATCTATATTGGCTATGGACGAAATTCTCTACTCGACCATTGGACTATTGAACTATCTTCGACCGTTTGACTCGACCTAGTTCAGATATCACCGATTCGCCCGGCATTGCTCTGTTCGCTATCTCGACTAGATATTATAATCGCCTCGTGTGCGATTCAAAGAGTACGTCGATATTAATACAACGATATTTTTTCACGTACAGCAGCAGCAACAGCAGCCGCAGCAGCATCAGCAGCACCAACAGCACCAGCAGCAGCATCAGCTCGAACCCGATCATCATCAACTGCTGACGACGGCCGACATCAATCTGTTCTCGGACGTACAGTTCAAACTCGAACCCGGCGAGCTGCAGTTCCGCATGCCGCCCAACTTCTACACCCAACTGTTGACTGACAATCAAAACTGATACCTACACGAAAACTTATCGCCGGAGTTTTACGTTCATTTTATTTTTTATTAAGTTATATCGCGTACTTTGATAATCATCATTATCATGATTATTATTATTTTTAAACACGTCCATAAGACATGGAATAAAATCGATTAGTAACATTATATAATTATATTATATGAATGACCCGGTCGTTTCATTGTTTTAATCATTATTATTATTATTATTATTATTATTATTATTATTATTATTATTAGACAATACTACGTTGTGTTTTTGTCACGGTAAATTTTCTTCTAAACGTGTTATTGCCACTTTAAGCAGATTATTATTATTATTATTATTATTTAAGGTGGTCAAGTACTGTATAATGATTACGAATTGTTATATTCGAATTTCAACATTTTTTTTTTTTTTCTATATATATATATATATATTACTCAATAATATTAATGATGTTTTTGTTAATTTTTGTTTTGTACATTTAAAGTCTAGTCATTACGCTTTTAAGTTGATTACGATTAGGTACACTTTTTTCTCTTTTTGTTTCATCATTATTTCTACAAACACAATAGAAACGCGTATATGTCGTCGTCGTTGTCGTCGTCATCTCAATCGCGATGAACTATACGGATATTATACTGTTCACTCTGAAGTATAATTATTTACTTATTTTTTTCATACGAATCAACGAAATTTTAATCAATTTTTTATACGTATTGAGTTTAGCGAATGACATTTTTTTTATAACGAATTTTATACTTTTCTAAAAATATTGTTACCGCGACCTGAGTTTATTAATATTACGTTAGGCTATGACTATTGACTTTTTGAAATTGCTCATTTTGAAAACCATCACGTTTACAGGGATTGAAAAATGTTTTTTTTGACGATTTGTTGAATTATGTAACTCGTATTACACTTCTGTCTGTACAAAGGCATATTATATTTTAAGTGCCTTATTATAATTTTAGTGTTAAGTTTATATTGTAAATTATTTTTACTATGGAAAAATATACATTTTTTTTTTTGTACATACCAAAAATCGCGTTCAACTCATTGGTCGCCGTAATGTTCTCGGCGATCCGTCTGAGTCGATTTCCAGTTTACTTTTCATCACTATATTATATGATTTGTCATATGTTTTTAGTCCAGATGAAATAGATCTGAAATCGGGTGAATTGGAACTGAACAACTTACAAGATACAAATATGACAATACAAAAACAATTTCTATTGAAATTGTGCCATACATTTACTACGTGTGTACCCACACGTCTTGTTGCAGCAGTCATTTTAGAATCCTTGTGAACCCATCTTATACATTATAGCTGACTAGTTTGATGAAAAATTCTACAATTAATTGAAAACGAAAAGAAATAAACAGAAAGATCGACTTGTGAAGAATTTTGTATCAAATTTTCAAGTCTCGCGTATTCGAATTGAAAGCTTTATGAATTTTTTACAATTAATAATTTGCAGCTTTTTACTATTTTATCGAGTTTTTATTTGATATTTTTTCGATTGAATTATGACAACGTAACAACAAAAACCACTCTTAGCCCCAAACTTTTGAAAAATATTTTTTCCGATTCAAATTTTTTTTTTTTTTAGTGAAAAATGCGACGTGAAGTTCAAGAAATAATAATTGCGAAACTTATAGTTCGTCATCTTCGATAATGAAATAGACATTCAAAGTCCAACCGAACAATCCGGTTCCTATATTGTTATGCCGCCTATACTGCCGGTCAAAACAATAGTATATACCCGAGTATCAAGTTCAAAGCTCAAATGAAAAAACAAAATAAACCGATTGTTGTTGCCCCGCACAATGCCTAAAAACATAATGGTAGACGCGGAAATAAGAATAACGAGGTGAAATCGTCGGTATTTAAATAGTTTTTTTAAACCTACCGAAGAATACATCACTTCGACAACTCGCCGTGTACCGTGATATTATGAATTACGCGGAAAGGAGAGTGCCAAAAAAAAAAAACGATACGTAAAGCCCCGTGGGAAATTCTCGAAAAAACGTCCCGAAAGCTAACCAGTTGCACAACATACACGTGCAGTATGTGAAAATTAATGAACGTGTTTCGACGTTTTTCCATCGCCAGAGTGTTATTTTGGGACTCCGTCGATGTGCCGCTAAAAAAAAAAAAAAAAGCGTCCGCCCGCCGGACATACGAGAAGCGCGTGTCCTGTACGCGTCCGTTACAACGTGGCCCCGCCGCGCCGCCGAGAGAGTGTTCAATTTTTATCGATTATTTAATCGTGATAAATAATAATAATAATACTGTAACGAAACGGCAGTCGGAGTGAGTAATGGATGACGAGAGGAAATTAATTGTTTTGTATCGCACACGGGCCGCCGACGCCGACGAAAACGCCGTTTAGAGAGGGGTGCGCGCGTCCCGGAAACCGTAGTACGCATCGGAACAATAACAATATTATTGGACCGCGTCTGCGTTATAATAGGTTACCGTGTCGATTGCGCCCGACAAACCGACTGCAATAGCGGTCACCGGACCACGTGGTCAGAAGGGTGGTTGTAAAAATATTATCGTTGCACCGCCGCCGTGGACAGGACGAAATCGCGTACAAAAGGGTTTGTTTGCGGACGGGCGCGGCGTATTGTATACTATATTTATAGGTACATTCTAATGATTTCGGACGCAGACCGGCGGCCAGACTGAATTTGCAATTATTGAATCAATATCAACAGTCATTGGAAATGTATGCGCGAAGACGACGAGTAGACGACAGATAAAGTGTAAGACTAGTGCACAGAAAAATCCGATCGATGGGGCACTAGAGAAATGTAGGATACGAAACGTTGTGGTGTTTATCGTAAAACGTCTCGGTTCGATTTGTATTTAGTAGCAGAAATGAATAAGGCGACGAAGAAACTTGGATTCCCCCCCCCCGGGACGCTCTGATTAGGGCTGGAAATTACATTTTTTTTTTAAAAACGCTCTAAAAATGCTATTGTGTCCACGAAATTCAAAATCGTTCGACGAAAATTCGGTATTTTTTACAATTTCCAAACGAAACAAATATTTTAACGAAAAGCGCTTTCGTGTGATATTACGTTTTATAATGTGATAGTATCTACGAGTATATTTTCCACAGGGAAAGGTAAATGATGTTGAAAAATAAAAAATGATTTCCCCGTAATTTTAAACTAATTTTTTTTTGTTTTAGATTCAGTTTCGTTTCGACCTACGCCGTCAGGAAGACATTTTTCCCGGAATCGAATAAAAATCTTAAAAATAAAATCCAATTTCAGTATCAGTAACAAACTTGAAACCTTAGAGTTCTTAGAGAAATTACTCTTAAATTACATTTTTTTTTTTCGATTATGCGAAATGAAATGTTGTGATCGAACGACACGTCGTGTACCTAAATAAATACGGTGTATTTATTATATTGTTCACTCGTAATAAATCACACTGGCGCGGCGTGATCTTGTCAATGGCGAACCCATGAGCAATGACCGAAAAATAAATCTACCTGCTACCATTGTTACTATATTCATTTTTATTGCCTCTAAAAAACCACTCGTAATAACGTGCGTAGACAAAAACAAAATAGGCGACTTGGACGAAACTCACACCGCAATTTATATTCAACTACAAATTTACACTGTCGTGGGACTTGATCGATGGCTCAAATTGAATTTCAATCTGTTCGCATAAAAAACATACGTATAATGTCTGACGACAATAATATTGTAAGCTGCAACGTTTTCACTGTCCTGTTTGGACGTCACGTCACGCCACTGATAAATCATTTTCATGAGCGTGTGAGTATATTACATAAATTACACACGTCGACGGAGGAGAAATATAAATAATTTTTTTTTTTTTTTTATTTTCAGTTTCACCGAGAGCTTCTCGGAAACCGTAGGCTTGCCAGAAACTGTACGGTTCCGCCACCGAGAGGCGGACGGCATCCATATTTATGTACGTCGAACGACACGAAACGCGGTATAGACCAGTGCATATAACGTAATGCGCATTGTTACGGCGAACACAATGGCCGCGCGGTCAAAGGACATCAAGCCGAATCGCGAAGGACACGCGGGTGGAGGGGCATCATTTATTACGCGTACGCGAATACCGGTGTCGCAGCTAGACGGCGAACAAAGTGCGTGCAAATGGGCGCAATGTCGCGGAAATAATTCATAAATTTTTTCGTACGCGCCGCGAGAAATTAATGGATTTTTCTTTACGGCGCGAATAATGGCGCTGCGGATCGTCGTCGGTTAAATCGATCCTGTTCGCGGGGGGTTGGGGGTGACGAGGGGGTAACGGGCCCGCTCTCGGCTAACCTAGCGACCCTTTTTCGACGATCGAATTAATTCTCCATGGGGCTGCGTCCCCCCTCGTTGGTGCACGTATAAAATATACAGGGTGCGCCTCCAATGGGGAGCTGGGACACCGTCTCCGTAAACGTTAATTTTGATTTTTTTTTTCTTTTCTCAATAATGAATTAATTAAAGGTCGGCGGGTCATACACACATTTAACGCATTTCTAGTCGATTTTCATCACTTCCGATCGGAAAAAAGACGTTTATACACAGTGCTGCAAAACTCCTTGCCCGGTCTCGCCACCGTGTTTTTTAATCGCCTACAAACTATAATAACGTGCAGGGTGTTTAACCGTCACACCCTGTATACACGTATACCACACCGTAAAAGTGTATATAAAACGCCATTATGAAAATGTTAATTATTGTATATATAAACTAACCTAGGACAATGCGCGTGCGACGTGACGTGAAACGTATAAAACGATTTTATTATATAACGCGTTAGCAGTTTATACGCCACGTAGTGAACGGGGGTAGCAAAATATATTAGCTAGTAGATATCAAAACCCAATAACGGTACATTTCATTATTATTAGTATTAGTATTAATTATTATGCGAATCGGTTCCAATTGTTAAGAGTACCGCGATGTGTAATATAACACACGTGAATGGATTCAACAGTTAACGTGATAGTTTCAAAATCCAAAACTGATTTGAAATATTCTGATACTATCGGTCAGCAACATAATGAATAATAATATTAACAACTGATGACTTAACTCGAAAAGCAAAGTTAAAACTCAACTCAAAACTCATTACTCTAACCTAATTATATTGTATATAATATTTATAATTCATACAGTTATTGTGATCGTTGTCCAAAGAAGGCTGTTTTATTATCAAAAAAAAATAAAATAAAAATGATCAAGCAATCTCAAAATATTCCAAGTCAAATTATTTAATTATCGTGAAAGGATATAGGATGATAACATGCTTCGTATTTAATTAAAAATACATATTGTGTTTCGTTCATAATACAAAAACGAACGCTTTAGTCCCGTATTTTAAGTCTGGCCCATAGTACTTGGTAACGGAAATATTATTTTTCAGGCGATTCGACTCTTTGCCGTCCAACTAAGATTCGTAGAAGATTTCGACCGCGGGAACCGATTCCGCGAAACGACGAAAAAATGTGCGCAGGGTATGCGCCCGTAACGGTATTAAGTGCACGTGTGTGTGTGACGTATTATATATTTTACGTCTGGTTTCAATATTCGTTTTTCACCCAAGTCGATAAAATGTGCTCGGAGAAACTATACCGATAAATCATGCGGGCTAAAAATAGTAATTCCTGCGCGCGCAGGAGCGTTTAAATCGCAGTCCCCGCGGCCAACTACGACTCCGCCATAACAATATGTGCGACACACTAGCGTGAAACGACGACGACGACGTTACTCCCCCTTAACCTAACGCAACGTTTCAAATGCATACGGTGCGCGTGCATCAACAAGTTCCGAACGAGTCAACCACAATAACAATAATCAGGACTCGAGTGTTTTCGCATTTAAAACGAATTCAATGTTTATGCACTCAAATGTCACAAAATATGCAAACTGTTTACGAAACCGAGCGAGTCCAATAGACTATTAACTTTATAGGAATTTCAAAAAAATACAAGTCGACGGTAAAATTATTAGGTACTTTTTATATTTTAACATTATTGTAAATAATAAATGAATTTTATATTTCAAAAAACATAAAGAATTATTTTCATTTTGTTATTCAGCTGAAGTATACGATGGATTACGAGTCGCGACATGACTGAAAATAACAAATCTACAGCTCTGGGAAAGCGTACACATTTGAGAACACTTTTGACACTCCGAAATAAAAGGTATTGTTGGACCTACTCTAATGAATCACCTACGACCACTTGGTACGTAATGTTTTATAATAAATATAATATAGTGTTGTTATAACATACAGGGCAAAAAGTTTCAAAAGAACCACACTCCGACGCGAACGTCGGACGTTCTTAAAAAGTACGTGCAGCTTAAGAAGTACACCAGTCCCAACGCCGGAAAGATCTCTCTGTTTGCTGTTCAAAAACAGCGTAAAAGACCTGTCCCTCCTATCAAATTTTGTAGATCAAACACGACACTGCCTGCGACCGATGTGAAATCCGAAAATCCCAACGATCCGGTCGTTCCAGACATACGAAATCGCGCGAAATCCGAATCCTCCGCCCCCGCAACGCCAGTCTCGTGGGATTCGTTTCCGGCGGCCGCGTCGGTTGAAATATATATTATATATAGACAGGTAACACAATACATTATCACACGCGTGACATCGTTTTCGGTTGCGGTTTTTATTATATTTATTTTTTTCTTTCTTTCATTATTTCGATATCGCCATAGAGTATACCCCGCCACAATGCAGCACCTCGACCGTATATTATATCACGTAGCCACATATTATGCGCGCGCGCGTATTTTTTAATCCGTCGAGTTCGTGTGCGCGTGAAAAATCAAACACACACGCGGCGGCGTACATAAACGGCGCGCATTACGTTTTGGGATTTGGGTTTACCTGCGCAGATAGAAATTTACCGTACGATAGATATTGTGCACAATATAGAACCGCCGAAGGGTCGCACCCCATTTCGTTAACCCTTTATCGTATAGCCGTTTTCGGAGGGACGTTTTACAATAAAGTTAGTGTTTTTTTTTTGTTTTTTTTTTGTCTACGGCGGTCAGGAGAGACGCGTGCGAGCGACGAATAGTACTTAATTACTCGCTCGTATAGGTTTATAATGTATGGTGCGCGTTTTAAAAACTACAAACGAAATTTTAAAATGTATAAAAATTATTTTACACGAATGCTTGGGGCGTCGTCGTTGAAACACGCCGCCTCGAGTTCAACGCCCTACGGCACGCTGCAATACTTGCTGCAGGGCGATCCGTGTAAGTTGAGTAAGGATCGAGACGTTTTACGGGGGGCACCGAAGGAACACGCCCCGGATATTGAAGGGCTTCACCGCCGTACTAAAATCCCCCCTCCCCCCGATAATAAAAAAAAAATGCGCGACAAGGCGTTCAACAGGCGCGTATTATGCGAGGAGTTCTAGAGGTCCCGTCTGAATTATAACAATAATTCCATCCCTCCACTTCCTCTACAGACATTTTTAGAAATTTTGAGTAACCCTGATGTATGATATTTTCGAATAAAAAAAAAAACAACTGTGGAAATCGATGATTTATAAGATTTAATTTTCAAACGAGTATAAAATATAACAATTATAATAATATGTTCGATATAATTTTACGTACAATTTCATATGATTTCATCGTATATGTGATACAATGTTTTTAATCCCGCGTTCTATAGAATGTCAAATACGAGCAGGTAAAATATTAAGTGCATATAACGACTAGGTATTCCATAGAATTTCGAATCTCGATCAGGCAGTGTATAAAACCGTTATGAAGCATTATATTTCGGTGTACATTATACATTTATCACTATAACAATAATTGCGATGGTTGACACATTTTACCGTAGCGATACACATTACAAATAAGTTATTTTTCATTCCAATTTGTAAGGGTCGATATTGATAAATTAAAAGTTATTATATAACAACTGTTGAATAAAAAAAAAATAATAATAATAAATTTATAATAATGAGAAATACGTAGAAAAATAATATACATTGATATATCGTTTCTTCTATACTTTAGACATACGTCCTTATATTAAAATAACAAATTCTTTATGTTTTCCTTACTATAGTTTTGGCATTCTTTAAAAATCCTGGAAATTTTACAGATTTCATAGGCATATACATTTAATACGCTGCCAAATATTACGAGAGATTTTATAGAACGCCCTATTTTTATAAAATATCACAGCTAAGCGCACGCGCACGCTGCGGTGTTTTCGAATTCAGACCATATTTTAACGGACTTTGGACAAAGGCATTTTGTCCGGCGACTTACTCGTTTGGATAGTACTAATTCATCAGCGCGATAACATTTCGAATTCGTGAAACTCAATGAAAAAATTTCCAAAATCCAGGTATTTTATAGACCGTGAAGCGAGTTGGGATCAAAATATCCGGTCTTGTACCTATATGTCTATGTACATACGAGTATAATATAGTGTGGTGCTGTCTGACGGTGTTGGGTCGCGCTATATTTTCGGACGGACACACATTGTTTGAAAATTCGAGACTTCGCTGGAAATCCCGAAACGCGAACAACAATGTAGGTGTATAGCGAGCGAGGAGTACACGCAGCACAGTCCCCCGGCGCTGCACTCGTTCATTGTAAAGTTTTATAATACGCGTCGTTAATGAACGGTTAATGCGGCATTGTGCGAGCACGACGTCTTGTCGCGTGTATTTAGTATATACGGACTATATATACTTTATAATAATATATACTACATACGGACGATGCACGCGGGACTGCGGCAACAGCGTGAAACGCGCGGCGAGCGGTCCACGATATAAGTCACGAGCGATAGATTTCGGGTGACAAACGACGTATTGTGCGACCGCCGCGCCGTTGCACTGTGCCGTCCGAACTGCAGTAGTTGGTACACGTCGCACCGACGCACAATGCACCTACAAGGCACTCTCCGGCCTGCACTCGATATTACGGAGAATACATTATTTTATATTATATAATAGATAAATACGGTCCGTCGCGCGTGTCGCCCTGCAGTATATCACGCGCGTACAATCTATATATAATATATATTATACGAACGCGTCTTTGTTCAGGTAATAATTGTATCAATGTTGTATATTATTACGGACGGGGAGGAGGGGCGCAGCAGTTGAATAAAACCGTAATGACCGGCGGAGCTGCCTATATACTCGTATGAACGAGTATAATACATTTGATAAACGAAAAAAAAGGACCGAAATCGACAAAGGATCGTCTCAACAATGCCCGGCGTATGCGACACGCGGGGGGGGGGGGGAGGGTGGTGTAGTCCCTCGCGGCCGAGATCTGACAATCGCGACGGCACCGTCAATAACCGTCTGCATGTATATTTTATCGTCGTGAAAGTTCAATGCGTTTGTTTACGAGTCGCGGCTTTTGAAACGGATTTTGTTCGACGGTGGCTCGCGACTGGTTTTGATTTTCAAGTGAAGAAAGTAGAATTTTTTTTGTACGTTTTCGAGACGAAAAACCGTGGTAGCAGTTTTGTACAAATACGATTGTTTAGAAGAACGATGTCGGCGTTCAAAACTATTCAATAGGTCACAATAATGAGCTCATTGAGTTCAAATCATTTTTAAAGCTCGTAAAATTATACATATTCGCGACCAAACAATAATATCGACGTAATGTTGTCGATTGCCGTTTAAGTGCCCATTAATTAATGACAAATTGTGACGTTTTCGTAAACTATAAAAATCGTATTAAATTAATTTCAATACGGACATTTTAAAAACATATAACTACGTACACTAATAAGTAATAACTAACTGTTTATGGTTTTAATCGAGTTCGTGAAAAAGAAACGAAAAAGAAGATTGGTATTTTCATTTTCCCGGTAACGTTTTTAAGGGTTCCATAAAACCGTCTTGATAAAAAATTCAATTCACAAAGACGTAAAGAACGGGGCAGTTAAAATAAAGATTATTAAGTGGTTCTACGACGTCGCCGGGTCCTTCTTAATTCACATGCATTTTCGTTAAAAAACGTGTTTTTCGTCTTGTATTATTACGGTCGTAAAAAACAAACGTTTATTTCACCGGCGAGTTGTATCATAATTTTGATATCAGCTTTTTCTTACGCTGCAGCAACTGCAATGTGTTTTTAATGTTTTATAAAAAAGAAGATACCGCGCGCGCGCGCGTGTGTGTGTGACGATGAGCAATAAACTGCAATTTGAACAGGTCGTATAAAAGAATGCCACGCGCGTTTCAACCAGAGCCACCGATTTAGCTTTCGAGGGTTATCACTGTTATAAGTACATTCTGCACACGAACTCGACCAACAAAGCTACAGCCACCGCTGCCATCCTGAAGTTTTCAAGAAAACATTTTTATTGTTATTAAAATGACAAATGAGAAAAAAATTTTATTCGTTCCTCAACAAGTATCAAAGTGATTGTTATTATTAGTCTGTATTATATACTTCATACTTAATTCTACCTGATTCAGTCACATTTTTTGTCGGATACTATTACTACTTATTACGTCAGTTTGAACAATTATTATTGATCGTCGTAACTATTTCTTGTAACTGTATTTACTTATTTATCACTCGATACTCGAGTTACTCGCGATACTGTCAGCTCTACAGAAAAACTATTATTTTTATTCGTGAAAGGGGACGAGAACCGTGGCTATACAATGTATATGAACCCCTATCTCGATATTGATTTGCGAATCGCTGGCCACGCTCGATTCGATAAAACACGTGACGAAGACTCGAACGACGATCCGAAGACGGAACGACATTTCGTAAAAATTAATATTCATCGTATACCATTTCAATACGTACGACGACGTACGCGTAAAATACCAACAGTGCGGGGTAGAACGTCGTCTCATTACGCGCAGTAGGAATAGTCATCGGCGTTTTATTGAAATATACGTATGATATTATTATACGATAGATACTGTCGCGCGATAAAACGTTATTGCTTAATTAAATCACGATTTCGCGCAGTCAATTAGTTTACTTAAATGTAAATCGAGATATACGAAATAGTATTTAGATTATTGCCCCGCGATAAAAAAAAAACACTTTATTATAATAATATAATACTACCGATACTCCGACACACGTAATGCGTACGTTTTTACATACTTGTATACATATAGTTTTGTGTGTGCATAATAAATTACACAATATGTATATTATGTTACAACAGGATGCGCCTACCCGAAAGTACAATTTATTGGCAACTAATTTAACGCGCGCACGTTCCCGACGAGTACGTATGATAATATTATTATTATTATATTACGATATACCAATTATTATTATTATTGCATACCGGTTGGCCACGCGCGGTCGGTCTCTGCAGCGGGCGACCGACCGGCTGCGGGCTATGTACCTCTGTGTCGATTCCATGAACGCACCTATATGTAATAAAATAAACGTTACCGAACTGGACGTTTGTTGTAATATTAATAATATTGTATTTTTCGTCATTTCCACTATTCGTTTGCCGCCGATCGTCGCGATAACGACGCGATTATAATAATATTATTCTTCGATAAATCCCGCGCCAAAGCGAAAATCACGATTTCTTTCATTTCGGCGATCTCTCGTTGGTTTATAAAGAAATAAAAAAAAAAATCTACGGCGACGCAGAGTTTTCGCGTGTCGTTGACATTGGATTTTCAGAATTCGTTTAAAATAATTCGATAATCAATATTCGTATACCATAAATTGTATATATCGCATATATTATTATAAAATAAATATTATACTGCGAGCGATCGAGTTCCCCCTCCACCGTGGTCGAAGTGATCGAAGTTTCGATGTTTGTGCACGTTGACGTGATTACGAATTTTTTGCAGGGCAATATGTTTATCGTCGGTTATTCACCAGGCCGTCTGAATTCTGAATAAATTATTAAAATTTAGTAAAAAAAATAGCAATTATTTTGGTATTGATTTATCATACCAAAAAACATAGGCGTACGTTTTGGGGTGAAAATGTACTATTCGAGTCGGAGGAAGACGAGTTTTGCCCATCGCGTTCCTCTTTTCGACGAAACTCACGTATCTTCGCCGTTTTCCTGGTTTCATAGTTTTTTCCCAAAACAATTTGTAAATCAATCAATTATTTAATTCGGCAATGTTCTCCGTATGAATTTTAATTTCATTATTTTTCTATTGCTTTTTCAATAGTTTAATAGTAGAAAACTATTTGATACAATAAATCTTTTCGTAGTGACCAGATAAAGAATAAAAAAAAAACAACTTCATATTAAGTTATAAGTAGCCTAAATTTCTAATGATGATACCTAATAATAATAAAAAAAAATCCATTAATACATCGACGATAATATTTTAATTGGTTGTGATTAACCGATGAGTCACGAGAGAACAAAACAAAAGAGAAACCGGTCGGCGCGCACGCGACTACCTGTTGAAAGCTGGCGTGGGCTGGAGCTTGTCTATATAAACGCCATACGTCGGCAGCGAGTGATCAGTACGTTCTCGGCGGCGGTACTGTGAACACGTCCTCTGAAAATGAAACTTACCATATCGGGTCGAGAAAAGGATATTTTACGATTACACGACTACAAAAACTAATAAAAAAAAATGCTCAGACTCAAAAGTCACCGAACATAAATGACACGAAAGATTTTCGCTGTTTCGCGATTGTAATGATTTGTTGCGATCGTTACAAACGTGACGTATTCTTTATCCCGTCCAATATAAATCATTGAATTTGCGTTGAAAAAAATATTTATCCGAAAAGGTTTTCGAGGTAAATGCCAACGATTCAAATGTCTCGGGTAACAAAAGTGAGGTAAATCAAAGGCACCGGTACAAACGACCCCGGGGTCACGTTCGTCGTACTCGGATCTCTGTGAACACGTAGAAATATGCATAAAGAAATATTTGAGAAACGTTCGATCGATATTGTAATTATTTGTAGTTTTTATTTTATTTTTTTCAACGATATTTAACCTACCTCTTTTGTAGGGAAACACAGTGTTACACAACAATAAACAAACGAGTAAAATACACCGAAAACCGTTTACTGCAAAACGTTTATTCTACAAAGGACCTTCTTTGTTTCATAATATTATATTTGACGGCGTGTTTCATCAAACGAATGGATTGTTCTCGAAATGTATGGATCAAACTACACATTATTGAAAATACCAAGTATAGTGAGTATAATACGTACCTACACGTTTCGTTCGCATATTATAATCGTCTAGTAGGTATTATATAGACGTTTCTTTTAAAACGCGTCTCCGTTATTTATGCATTGCACTACCCATTAAAAACTGGTTTCGGTCATTATGCTCTCCTCCGTATCGAAAAATCACTGTTGAAATACTCAATTTATTACCCTATATTTTATGATTTCGTGATATTTAAAACTATATTTTCATAGCGTTTCCACCCGTGGTGGCGATTTAATTGGATAATGACTTATTTCAAAGCGATATTTAATTCTTTCTCGCATTTGTCACGTTTTGTTTTTTAACACGTCGTATGGGTATTTATAGACGCCCTGTTGTACAATACTGAAGGCCGGCCGGCGGCCAATTTGATTAATATATATATTTCTTCTTTTTTTTTTACTCGAACAAATCAAGTCAACGGGAAAAAATTGAAAAACTTCTAAGTTGAGTAAAATTTGTTATTCTATTTTTTTTAAATCGATAATAGTTTAAAATAACTAAAATCATTGCAGACAATACATTAATTACAATTTTTTTTTCAAGCATGCCAAATTATTACTTTTTAAAATGCCCTCAGGTCAAAATGTCTAACTTAACCATGGTCCGATAAACAATTCTAAAATGTAAAATACAAAAAACATCGGTTTAATCGTTCAATTATAATAACCCTGCCTTGCGAAGTGTACCTATCATAGAGCCATATATAGGCGATCACAGATATGGACTATGAAATCCGTATAAAGTTTATATTTTAGAGTCCATATTTGTGCACGTGATATGTTCGTTAAATGTCCGATTGGTATTAGTTAATTTAAAAATAGATAATCAATTTTGTTCTCATCATAAAATCGCGAATACATACTCCGATACTAGTATTCACAACATTACAACTTATTCTTATTAGACTAGATATCGTGGTATGGCCAGTATTGGGAAATAGTTTAATAAATTCCCGGGGGGAGTGGTCCCTCGAGTCCCCCTTGCGGGTGCCTTTGAACAACCTGTTTGTTTATTACGTAAATGAGTCAGTTGCATAACTATTAGATCTCACGATGTCCCTGCGACAGGACGAGAACGTACATATTTTACAATATTACATTGTCCATTCGTGTTTTAGGTACAACGAGTGCGAATCGTCGTCGCATATGTTCAGAGAGGACGACGACGACGACGACGAGTCCTGCGAGTCAAGTCCTACTGTCGTTTCCTCGTGTTATTGTTGCGTCCTTTTATGTTCCATTGTACGCGGCGCAACGCCAGGTTTTGTACGAGCAAATAACAGTTTTTCTTTTCTTATAATACCTCTCTGTCCTATAGCCGGTCGCCAGCTGCATCGTCTATATCATTATGCGATAATATATACATGCGTGCAGCGAGCGTGCATATGCGCAACAGTCTATTATTCGTGTGTGCGTAGAGCGTTTGTGGGATATTGTCCCCGCGAGTCGTAATGATAATCGCAGAGCGCATAAAAATCAAAAAAAAAAATTCGAAAAACTAACGAAAATGTGAAGAAAAAAAACCAAACACTACACAACGAAGCACGTGTGCATACATACAACATGTTAGGTACCTATATATAATATTTTACTTTCGACGTGATCGTTAACCGCTCGCAATCGTCGTTTTGATCGACGTCTGCAGTATTTTCAAACGTGCAGTTTGACTTCGACTTGATATTTTTATTTAACAACATTTAAACTTCTGTTATAGTCTATGATCTATTCGGAATAATCGTCGTGGGAGGCATATTTGGGCAGTTCGATGTACACGCATTCTTTTCACGACCTAATCGCGATTCACAGTCGCTCTCGTATTCAGAATAAGTATAATAACACGTGGCTGTAGCAGTAAAAATGTGAATAAACTCTATGAAAACAAGGTAAATACATTTTTTTTCAGGTATACTTTACTGATATTAAACTGTAATATGTGTAACATTGTGCTAAATTCATGCTATGATAGTTAAAAAAATGTTCGTCAGACTGCCGAGGGTCATTTCAAATTTTTTTAATTTCTATTTATTCGCCCGAATGGCTTACATCGATATTATTAAAAGATTTCTAATTTACTTTTTTTTAAATAAACACATGGATAGATCAATTATTATTAGGTACTATTTTAGCGACCGATAAAATTATTCGAAACAAAATAAAATAAATAATTATTCTTTTTAGTTTTTTCTCCGTTTTCTTAAGACAATAGCGTACCAACAACACGGACGCATTTCACTCGGCGACATTATTGCCGTTAAAACAAAATATAAATCACAAACTTAGACGTTCGCCGAGTTGGCGACATGAAAATATATAAATATTCAATGGAAACAGTTTCCGAGCTCTTAAAATCGAACACATTTTGAAATGGCTATAAATGCCTACATCTATGATCTCGCCGTCGGATCTGTATCCCCCAGTCCGCGTCGATGGTGTTGCTCTCCAAATAATTATTACAATATTATTATAAATTGTAAATAATAAATTATAAATTATTATAGAATTATTATACGGCAAAGTGCACGACGATTGCATTCGACGACGGCTGGTAATCGCGCGCCATAGGAAATGCATTTTCTGGTCACACTGCAGTCGAACCGATGATAGCTGTTATCCTCGCGTGCCGCGATAACGCGTCGTTGGAGAGCGCACAGTAAATTATGATATTTATCGCTCGTTTTGGACATAACAGCTGACCCTGCTCGTGTATAGACGACGAAAAAGGTAAATATTATTATTTATTATTGTCCCACAGTTGTTGCAAAAACGGTCGATCGTCGCGATTGTCTCCGACGGTTTTTTTCCCTCGAGCAAAAACCATTCGTTCAAAGATCAGGCGGGAAGTTTTTGTCGTCCGACGACGACTCGATCCGGCCGTCTTCGTGTGACGTTTGAAATCGCAAGGTAAGTCGTTCTATCGTCGACCGGATCGGAATATTTTATTGCGTTTTGCGTCGGCCATCGTACGTAAAAGGCGATATTATTGAACTCTCGAGAGTCCTTGACGGTGGTCGTCGTTTTTCCTTTGTTCGTCCTGGACGACGTTTAAAGACTTAAATCGGTAGTCTCGTTCGTTTCCGCGTAGTGAGCAGTGAAACTTTTGCTCGCACCGCGCGAGAACAACAATAAAAAACACTCGGAACTCTTGCGTTTCAATTATTTTCTACTTTTTAACGGTATGTTTCGATTGTTTTTTGTGCATTGCAAAAACGGCCTATAATAATTTATATTTTCGAAACCTTTTACTTGATTCCAATTCGTTTTTATCTAGTTTTCTAATCTTTGGTTTCTCTTAATCGTCATATTTTAAATTTATTTTGATCAATTTTCTTTGTTATGCAATCACGTTTGTCCTCAAAGAATATTAACATTTAACGATCAATTTATTAATTACTTTGTTGATGTGTTTGATATTTATTTATTTTTACCATCATTATTATCTTAAAATGCAATAACAGTTTATTGATTTTGATTGTTTAAGGAATGTTATATGTTTTTCTCATTTATCAAGTGTAAAATATTTAAAAGACCGACGTTTATGATTAATGCTTCTCAATAATGTGATATGCCCTCTATTTATTTGTAGTATTTGATTAATTGTCGTATTGAAGTCATATTTTTTATTATAAAATACATAACTATAATTTTCGAATATATCTGAACATAGATTTTATTAGATATTTGGTTTATTTATTTCGTTTTTGACTTTGAAAAGTTCTATTTGTTCACCTATGCTACAATAGTTCATGTTAAATTCTCGTGCACTACTAATCAATGTACTTATTTACTGAAATCTAATAGTTGATGTTTTGACAGGCCAATAGATCAGATTCAAAATGAGTTCAGAAAATACATCTAACGACGATCAGGATAAAAAATCGTCATCAAGTAAACCTATTCCTGGAGCTCGTCAAGAAATGTAATATTTTTAACATATCGTACTTATTATCCACTATAATTATTTTTAATTTTTGTTTGTTATTAAATTATTTTATTTATTTTGTTTCATTATGAACGACAGGTTAAATAATATGACAGCCGCCTCACCACCGAAATTCTTATCGCTACCTGAGATCATGGTTGCCGCTGAGAAATTGGAAAATATCGCTCTGGTTCATGAAATAGCGGTCAATGAAAACTTCAAGTTGGAACCTCAAGAACCACCAGATAACAGGTGAGGTTAGTAATTAAATTAAATATGATTGAGTTTTATTAATCATAAATTATTTTATGTGTTGCATTCTGGCAGTTTCATGAAACAAGTTAAAGACACGATGCACAAAGCGTTTTGGGAGTTGTTACGCAATCAATTAAACAGTGATCCTCCTGAATATTCTCAAGCTATGATTCTTTTAGAGGAAATCCGAGAAGTATGTAAATCTGTTTTCATTAAAATTTCAATTCATTTGTTTGTTGTGCTTCTGTACTAATCTTGTAACTTTATTAATTTTAAGAAAATAAAATGATTATAGAATTTATCCAGCCTGTTGTTAGATCAACATACCAAGTTGAAAGAAGAACTCAATCAAGTTTTAGATTTAGAGTTTATTCAGCAACAAATAGACAATAACTCTTTGGATTTTGAGGTGAATATAAAAGTATAAAATTAAAACTGATTGACTCATCGTAATTAATCATTTGTTTTTCACAGTATTACACACAGTTTATACTCAAGATGATGAAAAGGTTGTGTGCTCCAGTAAGAGATGATTCAATACAGACTCTTACACTTTTAAAAGATCCAGTTGATATATTCAAAGGAATAATAGAGGTAAAGAACGTCTTAAATGTTTGGTGTTGAAAAAAAAATCTTTTCTTTTCTATTTCCATTTCAACTAACTTAATGAGGAAATTCAATTTCCTGCTATAAATTGTTCAGAAACTTTTGTTAAATACATTAGATGCCGCCAATAAAATTTATCTTATAACCAAATTAACCTTATGATCTAAGTGGGGAAATTAATGAAAAAAATTAAACGTAATTATTTTTCTTGTCGGATGTCTTAAGTCATGTGATAATTTACGCACATAAAATCCAAGTATAGCTCAAAATTTCTCAAACTAAAATTTAAAATGTAACAATGTATTATCATTTATTAAAAATTAAACAAAGTTAAGACATGAGAAAAGAAAAAGTCTTCAAAGGGACTGAACCTGATATCAATGAGTTTTATAAGCAATGTCTACTATGTCTTCTTTAGTTACCTAATATACTTACGTAAAATAAGATGAACCAAGATGAAATAAATTTACTTATTTAATTTTAACTGTGTTTTTCAAATCAAATATATTTTATTCATTAAATTGTTAAACAAGTAATTATAATCAAACCCCAAGGCTGCTATTTGTAAAATTCTAGGTAGGTATTCTGGCTTACTAATTTTTAAGCAAAAAATGAAAAGACAACAAAATTACATATATATTGTCACTAATATATTTCATATCAAATCAACGTGGTTATTTTCATAGTTAAAATTAAAAATTAAATTATTTTTACAAAAATACAATTTTCAAATAACAAATTAATTGTGTTTTTTCAAAACCAAATGTGTCATTTATTATTTCAGTGAACTTGATGTCATGTTGAGTTTTTCTCTCTCTATGAGCACTATGAAACTATAAACAAGCAGTGAACACAAAATACCAATTATTGCCCATTTGATCTGTCTTATTGAACTTTGCCTTAATTTGTTCGCACATTAACAGTATGATTGAGTTATTTTTTCAGAACCAACAAATTTACTTTTTCTATTTTTTCCAGGGTGGTGGCATGTCATGCCCATACCCCCTAATGGGTGCTCTTGTATAATCCATAGACATTTCCTGGAACCATACATACCTATAATGTAAATATTTTGTTCTATTTTTAATTTAAATTATGTAATCTAAAACATTGGGTTTGTCAGAATTCGTACAATATTTGAAGATAGATATGCTGAATATTATAATCAAGTACTTTCCATGCAGATTGTTTTAAAATCGTATAATTAAAGTTATAATGTAAAGTTATCACTTATTATTCAACATAAGTGATGGAATAATAAATGTAATTTTGAAAAACAATTCTTTTTAAATATTATTATTATAACTTTTTAATATTTTGATACTCAATAATAATTAGTCTCTAATAATTAATAAGTATTTAATTTCAATAAATAATATTTGATATATTTTATTTAATTTTATTAACAGTAAATATTTATGATTTTAAATACACGTTATAATTAAAATAATGTTTGAATCTTGAAATTAAGTATGTATTAGTAGTTTTTTTTTTTTTTTTAAATGAATTAATAATTTTAAATGGCATATCTGAACTATAATTTGATTAGTGCTTGTTGCTGCATGTCTTAAAGTTATAATTTATTACATTTAAATATTTTTATATTGATATGTATTATAATATATTCTCGTAAAACTTAATATTACTTATAAAGCCTTAGTAGAAAAAATACTATGTTGGAAAAATTTTAAAATCAAACCATTTAAATTATCTTGGTGTAAGACGTATGATGTAATCTTTATAGTTAAATATTTTAATTCGAGTTAATTTTAAATACTATTAAACATTGTTTAATATCATTAACACATCAATAATTTATTTAAAGACTTTAGGTTTGATGAAACTTGACATGGCAAATTTTACAATAACTGCACAAAGACGAGCACTGAATGCCTGTAGTGCTGATTACGAACGTGAAAAATTCGCAGAGTATTTAAAAGTTAAACCTGGTAAGTTTTATTCAATAACTGTAGTTTATAGAATTGTGGTTAAGACCGGTAACTGATTAATAATAAATATTGTAAACAGATGCTTTGAATATGACGACTGAATGGTTGAAACGCCATGTAAATTTTGAAAAGCCTACAGAACCTTATTATGCTATAGTCGTAAGAGCATATATGGAAATATTCAATTGGGATGAAAGCGTTTTATTCCCAGAGGTAACTATTAATTGTATTACAATATTACATAATATCATAATAATTACAAATGAGAATCTAATTAATTTTAGGCCCTGTCGTTAGACACAAATCGATTTTTGGCAACAAATAAAATGCTAAATCTCTTGATACTTTCTGCATCAGCATTTATTGTAACAATATCATCAGTCAGTAACGCTATTCCCAATGACATAGAGTTCAAAAAAATGTTAAAAAATCACATCATATTAATCCTCAAGGACAGTGATACCAGCAAGTGTGTATTGTTAATCACATTGATTTGTAGTGTAAATTGTGTTGCTCATTTTTTTTTTTTCTGTATAGTTTTGACTCGCCCTTGTTGCCAAATGTTGTGGAGCAAGCTGTTAAAGACTCTAATGAATACTTAGAATCAAAACAAAGACCACCGCTTTCACAAGATGTAATCAATCTGATTGAGACTCAAGTTTTGTCGATTAAAGAGCCTGATCACAAAATAAGGACTTTAGTCGGTAATGTCACTATTGTTTTTTTAAACTTAAACAACGGTGTTTTCATCTCTGTTCGGTATTATTTCAGAGAGGCGATTTAAAGAGTTCATTGCTGCCGTCATCAGTTCCAACAATGCAGTTCCTCAACAGTGCCCACTGGGCGTATCGGCATTTAAAGATGAGTTGGCAGCCGTTACCGGCAGTTTTTTGCACCTCATTACGTACAACCGAAAAGTATTCTCTACGTTCTATGACGAAATTTTAAAAAATATTCTGGACCAATGCAATTAACTTTGATTTTTCCACAAAACGACAGTACTAAATCTTATATCTAACTACTTAGGGTTTTATATCATTTTAACTAACTCTTAATCTAATAAATACATAGATTTAACATGAAAATCATTATTGTGTGTACATCACAAAGACAATAAATTCTAATAATTTTGTAGTACAACATGACAATACACGTTGCTTCGTTGTTATAATCGTCAAGTTTTCCTACAATTTAAAAATTATTTTTTTATAAGAATTGTTATTCATTCCGCTATAAGCTTGTTGCAAGCGATGATCTTAATATTTATTTACTTTTTTTTTTTTATTATTTTTATACTGTATGGATTATCAAAGAAAATTCATGATTATTGAATTAAATTAATGTTTTAAAATTATAATTATCACAATAAATAGGTATCGGTTACCAATAATTCCCATTATTGCAAAAAAAAATTACCATCTTAAAATTAAATTACCCTTACACACAAATACCTGTTACTCCCGACGGACAAATAATAATTATAACAATACTGTATAAAAGTTGTTATTTAACTGCATATTTTAACATTGTTAATAACGATTAGAATATATTTGAATGTTTTGATCAATTTTTTGATCCATAATATGTTTGATATTATTTTGATGTTTAAAGGCTCAAGTTGTTTGCTGTATTAAGTTAATTTTAGTTGACAAGGTACACGTTGATTTCGTTTAAAAACTAATGTGTTTCAACTCGAATTTGTACTGAAATTTATATCAATACAGTATACGTATAATTTTCGATTCTAAAGGTTTATTATAATTTATTTACATTCCTTGTAGTATAAAAATTAAAATAAACAACGGTCTAGGAGTAGTGTTCTAATAGTCTATTGTAATGTTAAATTTATAACACAGGTTGCCATTTGCTGTATTGTTTTTGCCTACTGATGCAAAACTATTCGTTAGCACCATCAACAAATGAACTTATAACATTATCTTTCTGATAATTTATAGACCGAGTCTAAGTAAAATGCTTATTGTGAAATCTATCACAAATTTCACTACGAAATAGGTTGAATTTCAAATAAAATAATTTATTCTGTTGTGATAGTGGTACAGTTGATCAACCAACATGAGAACACATAACATTTGAGAACAATAAACAAAGTATGAATAAAAATGAACAAGTAATCGAAAATCAAGTTAAAAACAAACTCAAAAACACCATATTATCATTGAGCTATTATTGTCATTGTGGATGAGGTTCGATTCCTCTTTAGGTAATATCATTGATTATTATGTTTTATCTCTATTCGAATGCTAATAAATTATTAAAAATATTATCGCCACATTCACTGTTAGGAAGCACATTTTCCAAGTTAAATTGAGTAAAATATTTAATACTATATTGTATATTATTTATTTCAATTAGGCATCTAAGGAATTACAACTTTGATTGTCCCTTTCCCCCATTGAAAATGCAGAGCGCACCACTGAAATTCATCTCACTCGACTCTGAATGTAATTATATTTTCATAATTTATTTGCACAGACATATGGATTATAAAATTTGTACAAAATTAAAATGTTTATGGTATTTATTAGACTTTAATCACACATTTGGCGTTTTGGCACTCCCATAGGATGATTTTTTTATCACTTGCAATCGACCACGAGATCCAAAATTCCTTTCCACATTTTCAGATAAATATTTTTCATAAAAAATAATTGATCTATAAACTTTATTTTATTCTATTTATTATACTTGTTTTATTTAAATGTTTTTATTTGTCATAAATATTATAATCTGCTATTAGTTAATCAAATTGAGTATCGAAAACTCAAATCAAAACACATCCCCCGAGGCATCGACGACGTGTTATGGAACATCATAGCAAAACGAGGCAAATTTTTAATTCCGAAAACGACGACGGGCGTTGACCGACGAAATTACCGCAAGCTCAAAAACAATCAAAAACATCCTCGCGTTCGGTAAGATGAACCCGGCAGGTCTCGAGGCCATGGCCGTATCTAGCATACATTTTTGCGGTAAGGATTCGATTTTTAAATTTAAAATTGTTCTCCAACGGTACTTCAATTACATTATTCATATAAATACTTTTATAGTTAAATAATTCAAATTATTGTGGTAGGTATTTATATTTATTAATGTTATTCAGAGACACGTTTTTTTTTTTTTTAAATTTTATAAAACGTTTTTATAAAAAACGGGAGTGGGGGAGGGTTGAATACGACCATGCTCGAGACATTTTTAGTGTAAAATCAACCCCTAATCCCTGCGAAATCGTACCGCGGCGTTTGAAAATCGTCGCGTACTTACGGATTTCCGAAAATCCGCTCAGCTGAGACCGCAGCTGCTGATAACGACCGCCGCCGGGCCGATAAGCGCGAAACGGCTATCAATGTATATAGTTATTATGCGTTATTGTTGTTATTTTGTTGAGCGAAAATATCAAATAATAAATTGTAAACGCTTTATTATAATAATATATCGACCACATGTCGTGATATCCACGACGACGAAAATGCCGGCGTTCCGCGACTGCTTCGACTGTTTGCCGGCGGCGACGTAGCTCGCCGAAGAAGAGTCCATCGCTTTCCATCGTCTCGAAAATCGCTCTGTGCCGCCGATGGACACGGTCGATTCGTTCCGCCGAAGCTGTCTCTAAAACATCGTTCTGCCGGCGCCCCGTCCCTTCGCCCTCGAATGCTGTGTGAAAAATGACCAATTCACTGTACGTCGTCATTACTTGCGTCAAATTACTGCTGTTGCCGTCCTAGTAAGTTTCCGGTGTTGCACGTGTCCGTGCCGTGCGTTTTATAATTCATACATACGTGTCACAATAACAATAATCGAAGTTTTCGAAATTCGTCGCTAAAAAAAAACGTAAAAATAATCGGGAATAGATTATTTGAAATTTTTCCGTAAACCAATAATGCTGATAAACTCGTACGCCTCGACGTCAATAAAATTCAAATATTTCTGTCTAAAAGTCTCCGTCGAATGATCCGCCTTTCTGCGTCTCGAATAGATCTCTTCGTATAGATCTTTCTATTCCGACAGTCCAAAACGTTGCCATAATACGTTGTATTAATGTCTACACCCTAATATCCACGACCATCGCAATCTCTTGATCTTGAATTAAAATCGAAAACGACCTCGACAAAATAATAATATGCTCTCATATGTTAATGTTTTCTCCACTCCTGCTTTAATGAAAAGATTTATGACATCAAAAAAAAAAAAAAATTTATAAGTGTTACTTAAATTATAAAATAAAGTAACGGAATTAATAACTTTGTATATATGTACAGAAAATGTGATAGACTTGCCAACATTTTTCCACATGGTCATAATTCATAAAAAAAAAAAACAAGTGAAAACGAATTCTTTTTTTTATTTCATCAAACAAATAAATCATATTTATATAAAATGTGAATATTTTCATCCACAATTTACCAAATATACTACTAATACTCTCTATTTTCTAATATGTTATCAAAATTGCCAATATATTTTTCTTACTAGAATTTATTTTTACTCCCAAAAATCTACAAATCCGGACACTAAATTGTTAGTTTATAGGTGGTTTTTACTTATGGGACTTTTTAAACTTTGATCTAATGTCTGTCATTATTGCAATAGTTTTTCGACCGATTTTGAGGTGCATCGCAACTGGCTGGCCACCACGTACAGTCTCCCCGTGACCCAGTGGTACACGGCCAAACATTCAGAATGGACAATCGACTATCCACCACTGTTCGCGTGGTTCGAATATTTCTTGGCTCAAATTGCTGCGTTTGTCGACGTCGACATGCTGTCAATACACAATCGAAACTATGCGTCTAATGCCACTGTATTCTTTCAGCGGCTAAGCGTTATCATTACTGATTTTGTGTTCTACTATGGATCTCGAAAGTGAGTATTATCCTCGTGAAACGTGTGTTTGAATAAATTTCTTATTCACTACACGATAATTAGTATGTACATTGATGAATAGCTGACAAATTAACTACTAAACCATTATTAAATCTTAAACGAACATTTGGAATCATTGCCAACATTTTTCCCTCTCTGATTTGATTTTCAGTTTTACTAAGTTCAACTATACAATTAATAAGAAAACAAAATTAAGAAAAATAAAATATTGAAAAATAAACAGTTATTTTTTCAAATGCGATTTCCTATTATGGTTGTTAATATCAGTATTTGATACTAACTATATTCTAATCATACGTACATTTCTTTCCAACAATTAAGTTTTTGACGTTAACATTTTATTTATTTTCAGATAATCCATCGCTCCGTGTTAATCATTAAAATGTTCTTTTTTTCTTAAACGTCGTCAATTAATTTTATAAGTAAATATTGCATTAAAAATCTACAATACATGCTAAGTCATTATTATTTAATTGAGTACATAACACATATGTTTTCAATTGATCTGCATGTTATTATAGATCAGACATAATTTATTAATCATAGATTTTTACTAATATACAGTTATTTTATGTCTTTGTTGTATCATATTATGTTTGATGTGAAAGTTTTATTAATTGCCTAAAATTTTATTTTTTTAGGTGCGCACAATCCATCGCATCACTAGTGAAATTGCCTAATATTAAAAAGAAAAAATATTTGGACGAAAGGGAAATTTCCATTTTTGTCATTGAACTCTTATTAATAGCTAATGTAACGTTATTGCTTATTGATCAAATACACTTTCAGTACAACGGTTTTCTTTTTGGCATTCTACTTATGTCAATATCACATATCTTAAAGGTATATATTTTAATCCCAAATTATTTGTAATTTCACTAATCGTGTATTTTTGCTCTAGGGTGAAGATTATAGAGGAGCTTTTTGGTTTACAGTCCTGTTAAATTTCAAGCATATTTATTTATACTTGGCTCCAGCTTATTTTGTTTACTTATTAAGGCATTTCTGTCTTCGGCAAAATTTCAAATTGGCATTAAAACGATTGATAAAATTAGGAATAATTGTTCTCAGTGTGTTCAGCATCTCTTTTGGACCCTTCGTACTGAATGGTCAAATTTTACAGGTATTATTTGAAGTACTGATTATATTTTGTTTATGAAAAACATTATTGACATTTTTTCTTTTTTTTCTAGGTTTTTAAACAACTATTTCCATTCAAGCGCGGTTTATCTCACGCATATTGGGCACCTAATTTTTGGGCTTTATACAATACAGCTGATGTTGGTGCTAAAATTACATGTAAATTTAAATTCATATCAATTTGATATTTTTAGTGATGGATTTGATTTATTATACTAATTATTATTTAATTTCAGTCATTTTAAGCAGATAGACTCATTTTTTTAGTTTTATAAATAATCAAATACATTCAAATCGATCGAGTAAATTAAATGTAAAGTGTAAAACTAATGGCCACTTTTGTCAAAATTGTGTTCAATAAAAAAATATAAATAGTGTATTAAATGGACCATTTTATATAATATAATTCTCTATTTCTTTTGTCATTTTAAAGTTCATATGATTAACTTACACGATAATAATTTATAATGAAATATTTCAATCATATCATTCAACTATTAATATTTATTTCTTAATAATATTATTATATTGTTTATCATTTGACAATATTGTTTGTGTTACCATCTAGTTATTTTAAGTTTTTTATAATAATTTGTTCTTTGTTTTTCAGATAAAGACTTCCATGGAATCAAAAGTAATAATTCAGCTTCAATGACTAGAGGTTTAGTTCAAGAATTTGAACATTCTGTTTTGCCATCAATTACTCCTCAAACTACTTTTATTTTAACAATACTTTTCATGTTGGTAAGTGAATTTGAACAAATGCATAATTTAAGCACAAAAAATGGTGTGCATGCATAAAAAGTCACCTGTATATGTATCAATTATAGTTTTATGTTATGATATTACTGTGCTTAAAATTGATTATGTTTGAATAATATTAACAAATTAAAATGTAATATATAACACTCATAGATTTAAAAAGAACAAAATATTAAACTATAATAACAATATTTATTATTATTTACAGCCGTGTTTATATAAACTATGGAAATCCGTTAGAAGTCCTATAAATTTTGTTCGATGTCTCGTGTTATGCGGCTTAACTTCATTTATGTTTGGTTGGCATGTTCATGAAAAAGCATTGCTGTTAGCAGTCATACCTTTAACGTAAGCAATTCATTTTTTATCTAATACTTATTTATGTCTAATATTTGTACGATTATATTTTTATCAGATTATTGGTTTTCACGTCTGCAAGTGACTGTTCCATGTTTGCAATGCTGTCGACTATATCTACGTACTCTGTTTTCCCCTTGTTGTTTAAGCCGTTTGAATTCATCACCAAACTGCTATTACTTTTGGTCAACGTCTCTTTCCTTTATAATTCTGGTAAATTTAAGTCATTGAATCGTATAGAAAAATTATATTTAATAAGTCTCGGGCCGTTGATGTTGTTGACTGAAGTCGGATGGATGGTCTTGAGGTTCGAACAAAGATATCCATTCCTGCCATTAATGCTTACGTCATTCCATAATAGTTTAGGTGTTTTTTATTGTTGGATAAAATATTATTTTTATTACATTTGCCACTGAGTTATACGATGTTTAATGTTATGCATACTGTTTAGAAAAGGGACAGTTTAACCTCCTGGCGCCGGATTGTTTTTAAGTCTTGTAATCATAAGCACCTAATGTCCATGATAAAAATGTTTATATTGTTTATTATTGTTCCTTAACATATCTATTTTGAGATTATAACATCATATTATACAAATTGAAAATAAAACATGATCTAGGACTTTGGGGAGAAAATATGAATGTCCATTGAAATGGACATCAGGCGCATAGGATTACAAAAGTTAAAAACATGTCCGGCGTTTCCGGGGGTAACACAAAATGTCCATTTTAATGGACGTTCGGCGCCAGGAGGTTAAACATAAATATTTGTCGATATTTGTTTATACTTGAAAAATTTATTTTGCAAAAATGACATAATTAATAATGTATAAAAGTGTTGTATTAAATTGTTGTATTTATTTTTACTGGCCAACAAGATATTTATGGTATCTGTTGTTTAGTTATAAACTTTTTTTATTCAATAATTCCTATTTAATAATATAATAATTATAATTGTTATTATAGTCTTTGATAAAACTATAGTATGATCTTTGAGCCATTCGTAGCCTTTGGAATTTATCTAAGTTCATTAGCTGTTATGTGATCTGTTATATAATATAAGTACAACCTAAGGGACTCACTAGGAAATTTAGCATGATTTTTGTATTAGCATAGTAAGTGGGGAAAATAAAATGTTAAATTAAAATCAAAACAAATGTAGAAATTATTTAATACTTTGTTAACGAATATTTTTTCATTCGGTTTTTCATTTATCACTTACATCGCGTGCACCAAGCTTTGTATTGTTAAAATCTACGACTTTTGTATTGATTATGAATTCTGTTTTAATTGGAAAATAAAATTAGATGTTGGTCTATGAAAAATGATTTTTGTCTTAACAGCGCGTGATACATTATGTATTTGCAATGTTGAGCTAATACACAAATTTTTGTAGCTCGTTAAAATTAATTACTTTGGTATATAAACTATAATTTGAAATTGTACCATTTATTATGTATATAATCAATGAGTGTGTACCTATAAATATGTATTTGGAAAAAACCATGTATTTTATTAACAACTTTTTGAAATTTTTCCGTAAGTATGTTATTTTTTTGATCAGTTATTGGAATGTTATTTGTCTAATTACAAACCATTATGCCGTGTGAAGAATACACAAAAAATACAATATATAAGAAAATTAATTTTAATATTTCAATTCAAATTTACCATTGCGATTGAAAGACAAGGTATGTAGTTGGTAAAATACTACACGAAAATTTATTCTAAAAATGTATTTGTTTTTTGGCATAACTTGAGAATTTTTTTCTTTTTGAGGTGATGCGCAAACCGTTTTATACATATAATATAGGCAATGTTCATTCGATCAACTTTAAACAATGTAATCGGCGGAAGTTTGAAAAGGAGGCGAGAGACGTCTCCACATGAATCGTTGGTTAATTCTTAATGCCTGGTAAGTATTATTCTTAACTTGTGGATAACCTACATTTTCAAATAATATTTTATCAATCCGTAGTTATTATTGTTTTTTTTTTAATTCAACTATTAAGTGTGACATTGAATATAAAGCGATATGCAATTGTGTCGTCTGCAATGACGAAATAGAAGCAGCCGTGTTTAAAGTTTGACCGAACAAACAAAAGAATCCGGTTTTAGTTATGTCACAACGCCCACTAGCCAAACGAAAATCGTCGACTTTCTCTAATTAATGTTTGTCGCTTCACTCTTGTTCAAATCGTCGTCGCACAAGGTCGTGCAAAGTATTTTGCTAACTTGTTCGCTGTAGTTTCTTAACTAATCTTCTTGATTTCTTTTGTTTTAAGAACGTCAAACGTCTAAATGAAATTGTCAATATGAATCCGATTGTTATCATAAACGTCACAGTTGTATTGTTGTAAACGTCATTTCTACCTACAGTCCATCGATAGAAATAACGAGTCGTCACTCAATACAGGTAAACCTTTTTCTATTTTTTCTTTTTACTGGGAACAGACATTATTCGCATCGATAATAATATTGTATATATTTTAAACTATCGTTATTTCGACGTAAAATTTTCACTATAATACAAGCCATCTCACACAAAAAAAAATACAGCTAGTACCGCTTTTAAATATAAACGATATTATTCTACTGAGGATTAAAAATCAAGTTTTTTTTTTAATTTAAAATTTAATTATTAAATTTAAAATTTTTTTAAATATTGAACACGCAAAAATATTTTTGAATAGTTAATTATAATACAATAATACGGGGAATTTCGATTATTTTAAATTTATTAGTCTTTAAACGAATATGCAATTGACGTGCAAAAATTAGGTAATAGGTTTTAAAATAGGTACCTATTGAGTTATTACTCGTGTACAGAGTTTTTCACCGGAAAGATGATTTTTTTTTTTTTGAGATTATTAAATTTAATAAATTTTAATTTTATTAAACTATTGAGTATACACTCAAACAAAAACATCATGTCGCACCGGAAATAATACCTATTTTCCGGTGGTTTAGTCCGCCATTGGCACGTTTCAAGTACAATACGTATATATATAAATAAATATAATATGTATATATTTATAAAATTGTATATTCGTTTAATTGTTTATTTTTAAATATCAATAGTGTTGGTGTAATTGAATATTATTAATTGGAATAAGTCAAAGATTTATATTTAGGGTTGGGGTGGTTGGTTCATAGTACCAAGTTCATAGTTCATATAGCACTGGCTATTGGACAACCTAAAGGCAGTGGGCATCACTATATCAGTAAGTAAGTATACCTACCTAGTTTTCAATTGTAATTAGAAAATTGTTTAATATTAGGTACCTAAATCTAGGTCCTAGACTAATGATTTTTCTCAAATTTTTTCAATATTTTCCTTATGACTCTGCAGTCATGTTTTAATCAATCTCGTGACGAACTTCTAATGATGTTACACTGTCGTGTAGTATATATTTTATACTAAATAGGCACTAATCAATATTTTATTTACTAGGTATAATCTGTAAACTAATATATTTTAATGTTTTATTAAAAAAAATGTAGAAAAATACGGAACTCCTACGACTCGCGAGCCCGGCCGCCCCTAGTTGCCATCTCGTTCAGCGCGAAAAATGACGTTTCAATAATAATTATTGTGCACACGTTGTTCGATTTTGCTCTCGCGATTTTCGGCACGAATAATGATGTTTTTTAATAATTATTGTGCACACGTTGTCTGTTTGATTTTGCACTGCGCGTTATGATCGTGCCAATTGCACATTTCACCGCGGAGCTGTGCATTTTAATGGTGCGATACGATACGAGGGATGATGCAATTTGGCCGACCGTGGCGACGAAGACATTTTGCAAATGGAAAAAAATGTTTTATGATACGGCGACGCTCTGGGAACGGTGCAGCGCCACCGCGGTGAGCATATACGAGTATAATATATGATATTATTCTAAAATAAAACTCGCGTGTATAATAATACTACAGAGCGGCGACGGCGAGTTCATTAATATTTTGACACACTTTTTGAGTAGTCAAAAGGATCGTGTGGTCGGCGGTTTTTTTTTTTCTTTCTACGTTTTCCATCCAAACAATTATGTTTATATGACGACTGGAATGCCAAAAATATCCCGGATAGATTTCCGTCCGCGAGCCCGTTCTGGTGGGGACGAACTTAATTAGCAGTCTCGAACCCGAGCAGTCGTCCACAGACGTTAGTGGGACCTCCGTCGGTATACATATTATCGTTTTGTAAGTACAACACCATCATCATCATCATAATATAATAATAATAATAATAATATTATAATAATTATAACAGTATTATAACTGCTATACTCATGACGTTTAACAATAAACCTGCGGGCATTTAACGCGTTATTGGTTATTTTGTGACGAACGGAAAATAAAAAAAAACGCGCACGGTATTTTCGATCTCGAAACGATTATTATTATTATTATTATTATTATTATTATGATTATTATTATAATTACAATAACGTAACATAGTGAATGCGATGTAATCATAACGTATAATAAAACAAACTAAAATTTATGTGTAATAAAATTAAACGAGTGTGGTCGTGCGCTCGGCGTCTTAATCGTCGAACCGGAATTCGAGACCGAAAAGACGAGATGACGAGAAACATAAAAAAAAAAACACGCGTGCGCAGAATAAATATTGTAATAACGAACGAAATATGAATAATTATTATTAGTACGCCTGTAAAGTCGACCCGGGAAAAGAGTTGTATTGTTAATATAAAATCCCAAATTCCGTTTAGGATTCGGCGACGTTTTGACTGCGATGGTCAACTATGTATCGAACGTTTTTCTATATTTTAGAAAGAGCGCACGTAATTCTAAATATTTTTGATCCAACGCGAGTGCGTTAATGTGTATCGTGCCGCGGTCGCAAAGATTTTTTTCCCTCGCGCATTCGCGACCAAACGGATAGGTCACTTCGGTCGACGAAAACTCAACTCGAAGACAATTTTTTTTCCCCCCCTCGTATAATTCTATTCTCCGAAATACACTGCACCCCAGAGGCGATCGGACGTGTTCGCTATTGTTTAAATCATCGTAAAATATATCGGAGGACGTGTTGTTGAGCTTGTAAATCGTACTGCGAAAAATTCACTTTCCGGGTGTCATATGACATCGGACATAATATCAAATGCTACTATTCGACCGATCCGTTGCCGCATACGAACGCCGTGTCGTTGCACAAACGTGTTTTTCAAAAATCCGTTCGCCCCGCGTCCCGGTTTAGATGCAATTTTGTAATAATACGACGTTCGATTCGGCAATAATGGCAATTCGACGTTTCGACGATAAATAATATTTAGAAAAACGATTCGTTAATAGTTCGGTCATACTATACGCCGTGTCGGACACCGAACAATTTATATCTCCGCATAACATTATACGCCGGCGCGCATGTATAAATAGACGTGTTAGGATTTTGTGGGTCGTAAAAAGGCAATGTTGGCAGGCCGAACGGGCAGCGGCTAAAAATATCAACGGGATCCGATCCCTCCCACATATTTTCAGAATTAACGTCCGTTCGTTTCTTCGAGAAATCCATTTTCAAATGAAATTATACTCGGAATAAAGCAGCGAGATATTATATACCTATAGGTATTTGTTCGTTTTCGCGTTTGCATTTTGAGATTGATTAATTTATTTTTTCTTTCGTGTCGTTTCCATTTTCAGAGACTAGGCCCGAGAAACACACTTTACCCGCCACCATGTCTGACGAAGAAGAAGTGTACACGTAAGTCGTTTTCAACCATATCGTTTTTACTACAACACCACTACCTCTACCCGTTACATTTTTCGAAAACCTAGTTGGTTTTATTATTGACAATCGCGTCCCGTATTATTTATCATACATTGTAATACGGCTATAATCCTATCGGCGATTCAAATTCACGCGTAGTCGTCTACAGTTCTCGTTCGATTCAAATCGAATATTAAAGTCCGCGCGTCATCGTGCAGCTCAACCGATTTCTATCGGATGTGTGTCGTAGGCACGTTCGAATCGAAAAATATTTGATACATTATTTCATTTCGACGGAATCGTCCGGCCAATTATTCTTTTCGTCGTTCGAACGATTTACGTTTTCATATTTCGATAGTAAACGCGCGATTATTTCTGCATAGGACTGATACGCGATATATATCGATTAAATCGCGTAAGAAAAAAAACTCCGATTGCTGCATGTGTGCATGGTATTGATCCATCATAATATAGACCTCATACTCAAAAATAACTAATAACGTATGACCTTCAAAGCCAAGTCTCCTTCTCCTTTATTTTTCTAATATTACATTAAACCATTTTCACAGTATTCGTTTAAGTCGTACACCGGAGTTGCACATTTTTTCATAAGATTATGAAATCGGAAGAGATTTATAAATTTTTATTATTTGCAGCATAATTTTACGGTCGTGTAGTACAAAAATCACACGTCATATGTAGCATAAAAAACCTCGAAAACGTCCGTGAGAACTTTTGAATTAGGATGCAACTTATTGAAAAAAAAAACTGGAAATCGCGATTGTCGATCGTGTCCTGAATCCATACAGCTTCCGATCTAAATCTCCGTAGATTTTAGGGCAAAGTTTCTGTAGGTATTATTAGAAACAGAAAAGAGTTATTTTAGCCGGTAGAAATATATATATTTATTGTTGAGGGACGGTTTTGTTGTAATTACGTGATTATTTAAATATTATAAACATAAAAGCTATATCGGACGTATTATGTTTCAGTGATTCCGAAGAGGAAACGTAAGTTTCAATCTTATCATAATAATAATATTAAAAATTTTTTTTTTGCGCTTATAAATCGCTACTGCAAAGCATTTGAAAAGAATGTCGGCGAATACATGACGTACAGACGTATAATAGTCGGAAAAAACGATAAAAACGTTTTGTGTCGACTATACTATAGAGAATGCAGGAGAGTTTGGAAGAATAATTATTTCAAATGCATCATTATGTACATATATATGATTCGAGCCAAAAATGAACTCGGCGACGAGAACTTAAAATTGTATCGCATAAAAAAAAAAAAAAAAAAATTATTAATAAATGTTTGCCAAGGAATTCACTTGCGATTTTAATTTCAATGTTTTAGTCACTTGACTTTTGTTTTTGGCTTGAACTCGCTTATTTCGCACGCTTTTCTAAATATTGTAAATATATACGTTATAAGCCAAATGATTTTTTTGTGTCGAGCACCCGAACAGTTTATTTGGCTTATTCCTTTTAAGCAGAGTGTACAACGCGTACCTTCTTGTCATTAATGAATTATACCGCGTTTGTACTACTTGTTACGATTTATTTAACGAAACACATCCATACATAATTATTTGTACGAAATAAAAAATGTAATAACGTGTTTCTAAGCAAATTTACTGAACAATTCTAAACGGTTAATTCATTAATTGAAAAAGTTACTAAATACATATATATTTATATATATATATATAATGTATTTATATATATATATATATATAGATATATATGGACATAAGGACGATTGTACACTCTAGATTTTGTGATATTTTTGGATTTTGTCTAAACCGTCAATTTTTGACGCAGGCAACCGGAGCCTGAAAAAAGCAAAGAGTAAGTTTACTGCAGTGGGAGTTAAAGTAAAAAAAAAATGTGTATTATTGAAACTAAGTTGATTCTAAAGTAGAAATTAGAAAGTAGAAAAGGCTTAGTGCAGACAATTCGTATGTTTAAGCCTTTAGTTTAAGCAGTATTGTTTTAGTAGACAAATTAGAACGTAGACGGAGACGTACTTATTTTATTTTTTTGTTTTTTTTTTCTGTTTAGTTCATTGAGAGTTTGAAAAAAAAATTTAAAAACGTTAGCTATCGAATAGTCTAAAATATTAGCTAGAGTAATATTTAGATGTTTTGTATTTTTAGAATGGTTTTGAAAAAAAAAAACTTTTTTTATGTTTTTTTATTTTTACTAGTTTTGACCATTTATTATATTGTGTTGTAAACAATACATAAAACTGATTTTTGTGTGCATATTTTTTTTAACAATAATTTTTGCGTGTTTTTACCATTCATTTTGCCTGGCGATAGGCCACATGGCATCGTTACTAAAATTATTTTTATTCTGATAATATATCCTGTTACAGTTAACTGGTGCCAACATTCAAATGACCCATTTATTAATCACACATTATAAATAACATACCCCCCGCAAGGGAAAATAATACGATGTCATCAACCTATTGAAAAAAAAAAATAAAAAAATACAATGTATTGATAACACAGTTTTATTGATGTATAATATTATTTTTGTTTACTTTGTTTTCACTTTCAAACTTTAGCGGAGATGGAGATCCCGAATTCGTTAAGGTAATTGTCAATTTTCCTATTGTAACGACGTTTGATTTACAATGACAACTTTGTCTGTTTGCCTCGGCGAAACGTATTCATAACTAATGCCGAGACAATCGTTTGATTTTTTTTTTTTTTTCTAATCAGAGACAAGAAGCGAAATCCTCAGCATTAGACGAACAGCTCAAAGAGTACATCCAAGAATGGCGCAAACAGAGGTCAAAGGAGGAAGACGATTTGAAAAAATTGAAGGAGAAACAGGCCAAGCGCAAGGTTATGCGCGCGGAAGAAGAAAAAAGGATGGCCGAGAGAAAGAAGCAAGAAGAGGAACGTAGACAGAGGGAAGTCGAGGAAAAGAAACAAAAGGACATCGAGGAGAAACGCAAGCGCCTGGAAGAGGCTGAGAAGAAACGTCAAGCCATGATGGCCGCCCTCAAGGAACAGACCAACAAGTCGAAAGGACCCAACTTCACCATCAGCAAAAAAGAAGGTGTAAGTGTTCAACGCCGATTGTTGTCGACTGCATTTTTTTTTTCATTGCGTCGTGATCGTGACCTATGGTAGTTATTTCCAAGTTTTAAATGACGGAAGGAGAATTTTCAATTCTCAAACGGGCTTCTCCTCCCTCCTGCGGTCTTATACCATTGAAAATTTTATCACACCCCTGTTGGAATCAACCCCTATTTCAACAACATAGGCATTTCAAATTTTTATTTTGTGAATTTAACAAACCCTGAATACGAAATTTTTTTTCAAATTTTTTACATACTTCATTGATTAGGACAAACATTGTCCTGTGATTTCATTAATTTTTCACACATTTACATTATGAATTTTACATTTTTTCCTGCTTATCTGACATTCGCGATGTCGATATAAAATGTTTCCGTTATTGATTTCAATATAAAAAAGGTTACTTTTATTCTAATTTTCCGTGTAGTATTTTTAGTCGGGTACTTTACCAAGTTGTCGTCTACTTACGCCTGAACTTTGCGATTACACGATTCGTGTAATATCGTATTTCATATATTTCGATGTTATGCGTGATTTTTTTTTTAATATTTTATTATGTCTTATTCTCGTGTAAAGGCCTTAAGCATGACCTCTGCTCAACTGGAACGTAACAAGACCAGAGAACAGATCGAAGAAGAAAAGAAAATATCGTTGAGCTTCAGGATCAAGCCTTTGAACATTGAAGGATTTTCTGTGCAGAAACTCCAATTCAAAGCCACCGAACTGTGGGACCAGATCATCAAACTGGAAACAGAAAAGTACGATTTGGAGGAAAGACAGAAAAGACAAGAATACGACGTAAGGAAGAATTTTATTATTTTATTAAATATTATTGTTATATAAATATTATTCCGATATTAACATAATATCTTTACACGTTTCAGTTGAAAGAGTTGAAAGAACGTCAAAAGCAACAACTCCGTCACAAGGCCCTCAAGAAGGGTCTCGACCCCGAAGCCTTGACCGGCAAATACCCAGTAAGTGCATTTCATAACGGTTTCATTATTATTATTTGAAATATATTCAATTGATACAGTGTTGAGTGAGTTACTTTTGAAAAGTAACAAAGTTACTTTTTCCTTTAGATACTTAAATAAAATCATTTTAATTGAAAGAAAGAAAAATTGTACTTTTATGTCGGGTACAATTTAAATTTCCCAAACTCTGAGAAAGATAAATTTGAATGTTCAGAACAGTGAAAACTGAAATAAACTAATAATACTTTACTTATGTAATAAAGCATAAAAAAAAAAATTGTAACAATATAACGAAACGCAAAACATTAAATGTAATAACGTCATTTTCCGTTACGTTATTACGCAACACTGTAATAATTAAATATATTTCATATTGGGATATGAAATGAGTCATTGAGGGATGGTTTTTGATTCTCGTGTTTTTTTTTGTAGCCCAAGATCCAAGTCGCTTCCAAATACGAGAGGCGAGTGGACACGAGGTCGTACGACGACAAGAAGAAGCTGTTCGAAGGAGTAAGTGTACACGTATTATATAAACGATTATTGATCTACATACAGAGATGTTAACGAAAAAATAGGGTTTGGAAGAATTGATAGGTGAAAAGAGCGAATTTAACTGGAATCGTAAATACGAACAATTCATGAAAAGAAGTAGAAGTACGTAAACGTAGAGAGACTTTTGCCATGTTTTTTTTTTTTTTTCTCACCACCGAAAAAAACCTGATTGCCCGTCGACGTTTACTCGACGTCCTCGCCTATACACTCACTTACTCACTCATACTTACTCACTCGCCCGGTCACCCACACTTACCCGGATAATATCTCTCGTACTCATAGTTTCTGTCGAACCCACGTTTTAAGTGTTCATACCTGCATGCACGTTACCTAGCCCTTTTTTTTTATTTTAATTTATAGGGTTACATGGAATCGACTAAAGAGTCAATGGAAAAACAATGGACAGAAAAGAAAGACCAATTCGGTGGTCGCGCCAAGGGTAAGTAAAACCGTATGTGAAATTCGTCGTCGTCGTTCGTGTCGTTTTATCGAGAGCTTCTGAGATAGAATCGTTGGCGAGATTCCCTCCTCTCGCGATCCAAATAGAGTCATAGACTCGCGGCGTTTGGAAAGTTCGCTAGAAAAAACTGAACTAGTTCAATGTATAAAAAATGATTTCGTTTGAATTCGTGTTCGTTAAAAAAACGCCTCGTCGGGTCCACCGTTTCAGTTATTTATGAAAAAATTAACTCACTAGGTATATCTGCACGAATTGTATTTTAAATATTATTTTGTGAATACGAGAAATCCGACATATAAATGGGGGCCGATGTAGAAAAATTATCATTCAAAGTAATTATAAAATTTGAAACTAAACTAATTTTAAAAGCGATGAATACAATATTTATATACGTATTATATTAAATACAATAATCGTTTTAAATCTTCTATCGATGAAATATTTTATTTTCGAAATTAGTATGGACTTGAAAAACTAACCGTCTCGATGCTTAAAAATCGCAGGCGGCAACTAAAGCATACATCTTGAAATCTCTAAAAAATATTATATTTCAATCGCCGATTTATTCGACCCCATAAATAAAGTCAATTTAAAATATCGACTCGTTCGCGTTCAAACTATATTTATCCGTCTAGACATATCATCTACTTTCGGTGATAAGGTAAAGTCATGATTGTTTATAACAATTACATTATTTAACAATAATAATCATTATAATATAGTACATTCTCGATGCACATAGTCGGGGCTCGGAGGAAGCCGTTTGGTCCTTCTTTATTTGTTCCGGTACATCTTAGAACGTTTCGAGTCGGCTAAAAGTTTGTTTCACACTTCACTGGTTTCGCATGATATATTCACATATGAGTTCCATTTTTGAGCACATTTTCACTCGAAATTATCATCCGTCTGTGGATTTTTAAAAAAAAAAAAACAACTTTTTTATATCAACTCCACTCGATCACTAACGTTGAAACATCGAGAATTTACTATAGTGTATTTATAGTTGTTGAGGTTTTTGTTCTTACTACTACGATATTGTTTTATCGAATGGAACATAATATGACCTTGTACCGTTTGCTTTGAACGTTTGGAACATGCAAACGATGCAAATGATCGATGCGTTTAACTGCATGCAATCAATGTTTTCCGAAAATTATGATTTTCACACGACGCGTTGTGTTTCCAGGACGGTTACCGAAGTGGTTCGGCGAACGTCCAGGCAAGAAGAAGGACGACCCCGACACCCCAGAAGAAGAAGAGCTCAAGAAGAACGAAGAAGACGAAGAACCTTTCGGTCTTGACGACGAAGAAGCCGAAGAAGAAGTAAATCAAATATAGATACAATTCATTTTTTCACGGATGGGTTCTCGAACTTATCGAACTCTCGCCGAACGCCTCGAAATTCTTGAAATTCGAACTGTTCGCATTTCGTTGCAAATGAATACTCAAATTCGAATACTTCGGTCTAAAACTTTTCGAACTCGAGAGAAATCAAGTGCGATATCGGTACTATAATATTATCCTTATTTTTTAATTCAATTTTCGACAGTAGCTGAGATACTATTTGTAAATACTAAATAGTAATCACCGTATCCTAGAATATAATTTTTATTTATTTTCTGTAGGTATTATCAGTTTTCGCGATACATTTTGTTTGAAATTGAAAAGGATTACTAGATAAAAATTTTAAATTCGAAAGTCCAAAATTTCCGAAAAACGTTCGGGTAAAAAAATGGATTTGAGTTTGAGTTTGATCTCGAACAATTCGAGAAAAACACAATATTCAAAAACGACTTGAGTTCGTGAAATTTGAAGTTCGACCCGTTCCTTGTTTTTTTTTTTTATACATTTTCGTTGTCTGTACGATATAATAACCGTCATTTCTTTTTTTTCACAGGTCGAAGAAGAAGAAGAGGAGGAAGAGGAGGAGGAAGAGGAAGAAGAGGAAGAGGAGGAAGAGGAAGAGGAGGAGGAGGAGGAAGAGGAAGAGGAGGAAGAAGAATAATATTAATTCCGTTACCAAAATATGTTTGAAAGACCAATTTCAAAAAAAAATTATTATATAAACTGAAATCATTTATAAATTATACGAATTAAAATTATATACTTCTGCCTCAATGTAAAAAAAAAAAAAAAATAAATTATTGAACGAATAATTGTACTATTTGAACACTGTTTGTTTGTACAGGACAAAATATTAATAAACACTCGAGGAAGTTTATAGATTATTAAGTATTTAAGTATATATATTATATACGGATGGCAATCGCGGATAAATATTGATCACATTCGAACAATGTTATCCGGTAGTAAGTTATTGTCCTAATTAAGTTATTGAAAAAAAAAATTGTGAATTTAAACGAGTCGTATTTAATTTAATTTGAAATGTTTTATGTGAATATTTATTCGTTTCCATAGAAGTTTGTTTGATATTTTTAAATTTATAACCGACATAATATTAAAAACGTCTTGTTTAATCATATTATTATTTTTCTTGTGCTTTCTATAATATCATGTCGACGCGTTTTAATGGCCCGGCGGTAAAAGCGCGTACGTTCATAAGTCCATATAATATTCAGTCTATGCGTCCTATCTCCGTATAGGGCGAAATCACCATTTGTCTGTCCCCCAAGCCAAGGGAAGCTTGCTGTCGACTTGAAATCGAAGAAATTAATTGTTATAAATGTAACGAATAATAATAATTGTTATTCAAGTGCCCGCTTGGCCCGCACTAATCCCTATTTCAACGACACTACAACGTAATCGATGTCGATTGAGAAACGAAATGTTACAAACTTCCGTCGTAAATTGTTCTGAAATGGAAAACGTCTGATCACTGGAAATTTCCAGAAGAGTAAGGCAGTGTTGGATCGCAAAAAAACAACAACAAAAACCGTCACCATCGACATTACAGCATTTAAAACACGAAATATAAATAATCATTCACTCCTCTATTCGATATACTTCCCGGTACGCTTTATTATATTATTATGATTGTCGTCGCGACGTCATTCGTAAAACGGCGCGTCGAGTAGGCAATATCGATACGAGAGCGCCTAATGATGTTTGTTTAGAATGTTTAGATAAATTGGTAAAATTCTGGAAAACCACTAGGTTTTAAAATTCTTAACGATTTTCGTTGTATTCGATCCAATTTATTTAGTGCCAGGAGAGATATTGGTGCCAAAACCCACCTTCGAAATGCCAATCGAATTATTAAAATATTAAATTATCCAATACCAGTGGACTCAATACTTATACGGACGAAACACTTTTCGGCCGCGCCGTCGACTTCAGCAAGATGACGTCTTTTGAAATAAAAAACAATCATTCATTTTTCCAAAATATATTAAGTATATTACTAGCATCATCGTAGAAAAAAAAACCAAATATAAGAATAACATTACAGAAAAAATAAACAATCTTTAGTTTAACTTTTGATATTGATATATTTTTTCATATTTAGGTGAATCCATACGAATGGAAATCCCAGTAAGACGGAAAAATTAGACTGTCCCAAGCGATCGCGTCATAGGATTCTCACAAGGATTTTATTGATTGTTTTAAGTATCAAACTTCAGTGTCATCATTCAGTTGCTTAAGACTGGTATTGAATTTATCACTTGTTTTCTTTTTATATTGTGATTTTTAGTTTAAACACTAGGTCGATTCAATTATGTTCTAGACCTGAAATATTTTGGCAAACGATAATTGGAATAACTTAATACGCCTAACACACTGCAATAGTAAATCAAATCTAAAGTTTTGTACAAAATCACACGGAACAATTTACACGGTACAATTTTCTGGTGGATAACTTGTTTTGTTATGATTTGGTTTTAGTATGATGCTAAACTGCGCAGACCTCAACTATCAATAAGTGTTTGATTTTGGAATGAGTAACAATAATAGCATTTATTATAAACGAACAGTTGTCTCGTGAGGTTTTTAATTAGTACAATATTAGAATTGAAATTAAAATATAATTAAATTTTATTAAACTTGGCGCTCTTTTTACGAATCTTATCCTTCTTTGCGGGTTTTCTGCCGTTCTTCTGCCTGCGGTGTTCTTTGATTATTCTCTGTTTCAATATGTGTTTGGTGTCCACTTTCAGCCGGTGTTCGGATTGCTTTTCTCGCAATTTAGCATTATGTCGTCCCCAACGAGTGTCTAATCTATACCGGAACACTAAAAAAGGAAAACAAAATGAACGCTAGAGGATTAGATTATCAGGGTATGATTATGGTCAATTGTTTAACACATTTCTGGGTCAGTTTCAATAATAATCAATTACTACTTTTTTTTCTCTTTTCAATAATACAGGGACGTGATGGGGCGAACCCCCAACAGTGGCCCCCATGAAGCCAAGGAAACGGGCGGGTAGGCTTTAACCAATTACTACTATCCCGACAGCAGTGACAATAATACTATGGTTATTACTTTTGTGATTTATCTACTTTATCATTACAATACTTACATGGTGCTATTTTCTTGTCTTCTTCTTCATCGTGTTCTTCAGACACGGAATTCTTTAATTTCGATTTCTCCTGCCATTTTTCATATCTGTCGCTTTTGTACGTAATCGGTATCCAATGTCCAGATTCAGATTTAATTTTTTTCACTTGTTTTTTTTCTAGGCTCTGTGCACTGACATATTTATGACTCACTGGATCCCATTTACGTTTGTTTGTACGCTGTTGAGCTAATGATTGTTCCGAATCACCCATCAAATCTAATATGCCATCAGTCGATTTCAACTCATCAACGGCCAATCTAAAAAAACACAATGTAAATATTATAAATGTGTAGCGACACATTAAACATTTTTCTTTTCTTTATTATAAATACACAGTCTATGCTTGCAGGTAAAATAAAGCTGTTGACAATGTGAAACAAAAATATTGAACAGCTTGGCTAAAGAAAGTATTCATTGATGGCACTTAAAGTTGGTTTTATTTATATATTACATTAATAATATAAATATATATTTTTTTAATCAGTTTAAATTGAAATTAATTTTAATAAGTCTGTACACCATGATTTTCAAATGCTTCAGAATTACATTATTTTATAGTCCTCTGGGTCAAGAAATTAAAGATAGAGCCAAGGCGTATTTTTATAGAAGTCTTTTTGCTTTTTCCTGAATAGTTATTTTGGTTACAAATTAGAGTGAAGAGGTGTGCACAATAGGTGTAACTAATAAAATGTACTTGAAGGAAAACAATCACTCACCCCTCTTCAGTGTAAGCATCAGCTGGTTTATATGGTATGAAATGTTCTGATTTAACAGACGGTTTTGGTTTTGGTTTTTGTTTTTGTTTCGGTTTCTGTTTCTTTTTTTGACCGGTTACTCGTGGTCTTTGTGTGATGATGTGATTGAAAGTTTCATTAATTTCTGTTTGATCGCTCGAAGGCAAATCGACTTTTTTTAACCGCACTCCTTCTGGATCGCTTAGTTGTTCCTTCTTTTTTCGATGATAGTTAATAACACTGGGCAAATTTCGTTCTCTTAACAGTTTCATCTGAATTGATTGGATAGAATTTGTAGTGTGTCCCATCTCAAATACAGTCTATAAAGAAAACAAATTTATATTTTAACATTTAATTTATCTATCAACATTGCCTTTAATCCCACATAGACCTGTTAAATAAGTAAAAACTTATTTCATTTTATCTTAAAAATAAACACTTGCAATCATTAACTTACAGTATCAGGTCTGAAGTTCTTAATACGACTAACAAAGTCTATTCGTCCCATGTCCGATGCAATTATTTTATGAAACATTGGATGTTCGGCAATTACTGTAAGGTCAATTTTTTTTGCTCTCCGAACACTATCAACTGATGCACCAGGCCTTGACCTGATATAGTTTTTATAACCATTCGTACAAGTCTTTTGAGAATTTATCTAACATAATGTATAAAATTGTATTGTAAGTATGATTTTTAATTTGTGTTTACAAACATTTTATTTTATTTTGTTTAATTTGACTTACTACGTCAATAGATGATGTATACCAATTGGTCAATTGTCCCAGTTCTTCTTCCAGCAACACTTGAGGTACTATACCGAAAAGACCATCAGTATCATCATCTGATTTTGGAGTTTCAAGCACAGGACAAAACGGACGACCCAAAAATAAATGCAGGTCTAATAAGTAACACATTTCGTCGCGTGTTACTAAACTGTATGCTTGGCCAGTCTTTCCAGCTCGAGCACATCGTCCTAACAGAATAATAATAATGTCATAAAAATTAAAAACTAATATTTCGAGATGAACACTGATACATCTAATATTTTCAATGTGTTACTTACCAACTCTATGCACAAATAGCTTAGACTTTGCCGGAAATGTATAATTAATAACAACATCTAACTGTGGGATATCTATACCACGAGCAGCTATATCAGTGACTATGAGTGTCCGAACAGTGCCAGTTTGAAATTTACTGGCATTTATTTTCCTGGCAGTTGGATCCAAATCAGAGTATATAAACGTATTTGATACATCGTTAAAATCCAAAAGCTAAAACATACATATATTTCATATAATATTCATAGAAATTCAATTCGTGCATCTGAACATAGTTTCTAGTAGGTTTGGAAATTATAAATTTTTAATGAGGATGAAAACTATAGTAATACAAACAAATTGAAAATTAAATTAATTCAACATTTACGTTTCAGTTGTATCAGTTATTTATACCGTACAATATCAGTTAAAACTTTAGTTTTCCAACTTTCTAGACCAACTATGTCATTACATGTATTTGATTAATTGTTTCATCTATGTATAGAATTATGTCAACGGTTAAAAATAACATTGATATTGTTTTAATTCAGACTTACTAAATGAATGAAGTCAACATGATGTTTGGTAGGAGCGAAAATTATAGTCATAGCATCTGGTTTGATAACATACTTTAGAAGGCACAATAGGGCACCATCTCGTTCTTCGGGTCGCACATTAAGAAATCCTAGTCCAAGAGTATCAGGGATTTTTGATTCTACATCCAATCTAAAATTAAAAATAATCATTATTATTATCATTAATTTCTTGTCAAGCAAAAAACGAATTAAAATATCAAAATTATTTGAGCTATACAATTTAACATGTTTTAATTAATTTCAATCAATTTTTAAGAATCACTTTAACTCTATATATCAAAATAATTTATATAATAAGTGCAAATAGCGTCACTTTAATTTGTGAAACTGAAGTATCTATTAAATAAACACATGAAAAAATCAAATTAATAAAAAGATGAACAATACACTTCACAATGGTTGGTAATGAGGAAGTAACTAACCAATATTTCTTTATTTTAAGAAAACAAATTTTCAAGAAATAATAACAGTAAAATTTTAATTTTCCTTGAATTTTGATTTGTTACAATGTTTTTCTATTCATCAATATTATACTAATTATATTAAAAATTTACCTTATAAGGACAGGATCAGAAAGTCCGGCTCGAGCAAATTGTACGAGAACTTTTGGTAAAGTAGCTGAAAACAACAACGTTTGTCTAGTCTCTGGAAGACGAGCAATAATTTCAGTTAATTGTTCGCCAAAACCCATTTCGAAAAGCCTAGAAATACATCACATATTATAATATTATAAATAATATAATATAAAATTATTAATCATATATAATAATAAACAGCTTACCTATCTGCTTCATCAAAAACGACATACTGAATGTTGGGAAGTTTTAAAGACATTTCTACACATAAATGTAAAAATCGACCCGGAGTTGCCACTACAATATCTGGCGCGCTGTGCATTATGCTAAACTGGGCTTCCATTGGATCACCTCCCAAAACCACTGCAGATTTTAAATTAGTAAACTTACCGATTTCTTTTACAAACTTCAATGTCTGAAACACAGGAATACTTTCAATGTCAATAGTGATTTTTTATAGAATTTGTACAACTTAATATTGTTTAACGTAATAGTGAGTACCATACTAAGATTTTCTTTTTTATCTACAAATATTATACAAAAAAAAACAATAAATGTGTTGTAAACTTTCATAAACTATTTAGATGAGAATCATATTTAAGAAATGAAATAATATTTTGATATACTGAGATAAATCTAGAGCTAAACAGAATAATTTTTTTGATAGGTAAGATAACAATTTTTTATTGTAATATTCTTAGTTGTTAATATGTTTAAAATAGGTAACTAATCATTTTTTTATTTTTTTTTGAACGTGACTATGTTGTAGAAAGAAGGGACTTAGACATGGCATTTTCCAAAAACGATTTCATATAAACAACAATCAAAATAAAAACAATACCTGAACAGCCAACTCACGAGTTGGTGATAAAATTAAAGCGCGTATGCCCCTATGGCCATTTACTGTGTGTTGAGTCAACTTTTCAAACATCGGTATTAAGAAACAAGCAGTTTTTCCACTACCAGTACGAGCCATAGCAACGACATCACGGTTTTCCAGAGCAATCGGAATCGTCTGAAATAAACATAAGGTTGGTGTTTATAACATTTAAACTGGAATAAAAAAAAAAATGTAATCAAGTGACATACTTTTCTCTGTATAGGTGTGGGAACTTTGTAACCTCTTTTGAGTACGCCTTTCAATACAGGAAAACTCAATCCCATGGCTTGAAAACCTCCCGATCTTTTGCCATTCTTTTGTTTTACTTCCGAGATTGCTGCGGCTGTACTGCTGAAACCGACTATTGTTTCGTCGTCCATTTCGTCAACTTCATTCAAACGAAAATACACAAATTAAATACAACAACAATAATTAACAAAACTTATGAACGAGACGATTTGCTATTGGTTTCGTAACCAAATAAGTTAGGTATCAAGCACTTAAGACAGTTAGGTCGTAGAGAGTATTTCTAAGCAAGTACACGATACATTTGATGATTGAAATATATTTTGAAAGAAAACTTACTTGATTAATTGAACGACAAAAGTCAAAATTACTTTTTGACCAAATATGTTGTTGTTTCCAAAACCACGTGCCCGCTGATAAAAATAAGTGATAAGTGATAGGAACTATTTTTTGATTATCATTAAAAAACAAAACAAAAAACACCGTCGTCGAGAAGTCAATGAATACAATTCAGTTCAGTGGTGACAACTATAGAGCCCGATTTTGTATAAATTACATTTCAAAACGTTAATTTTCAAACTAAATATTTGGCGAAACGAACGAGACGATAAATCTGCCAGCGACTTCTTTTCTTTGTTTTTGGTCGAAGAGACGAAATCTTCCGGATGGGTGTTGGCGTTGTTTCGAGTTCCACAAACGTGTGTAGTGTTGGTATTTGTTCCGAAAATTGTTTTATTATCTCTACTCGTGGATTAAGTAAAGTAAACATAAGATTTGATAATAATTTCTTAAATTTCAAATTACATACTCAATAACACTTTGAGCTAGGCGTTACGTTTTAACGTTTTAATAAACTTTTAAAAAGCAAACTATTACTATCACTGTTCACAAAATTAATCGACGTACGAAACAGTTCATTCCACTTAATAACACACCTTTGACAGTTTTGAGTAAATACTTTAAATAAAATAATTGGCTTTTTAATGGTTTTTAAAAAAATCTATTGACATTGTTAATATAATTAGTACGCCGTGAGTATGTATGTAATTTGTAATATTATTGCTATAAAAAATAATTTTTGAGATGTTTTTATGAAAGAACAAATAGATAAATAATATAATAACAAATAATAACTACTGAGAACACTAAATGTCAAACGCAAAAATATATAGTGTTTTAAGTATAAATAACAGAAAAATAAATGTTAATACATATATTTTTCAGATTGAAATGAAAATAAAACCACACGAATGTGCAAGAATTAATTGAAACATGAAAAGTCGAACCTTGTTGATTGTTGGTTTATTACTATTCGTTGTAAGACTATTCCATCTGTATGTTGTTCATTCATGGTATGTTCCTGATGAATACTGGCAGTCTTTGGAGATTGCTCATAGCATTACTTATGGTTTTGGATATCGTACTTGGGAATGGATAGTTGGTATAAGAAGTTATTTATCCATTTTGTGGATAATAATATTGTACAATACGTTGAATTTTTTCTCCCTGGACACGTTACAACTTTTGATATGGAGCCCACGCTTTTTTCAAACAATTTTTTCCTCATTCTCGGATTATTGTTTTGTTCGCTGGACACAGAAACATGCAAAGTGTTCAAATATATTATGGCCGGTCATATGCTATATGTCGTGTCCATTTCTAGCCTATTGTTCAACAAGAACGTTAGTGAACACCTTAGAAACCAACTTGACAACAATTGCTTTGTATTACTATCCATGGTCATCGAAAGATAAAAGTGATAAATTCTTATGGATCGTTGGAATTGTCTGCATTATGCGACCAACAGCAATAATAGTGTGGCTACCATTGGTTGTGTTTGATTTTTTCGCACACAAACGCTATACTGTTTTCCATCTAGCTAGATACATTTATGTTGGTGCAGCGTTACTCTTATTGTCCATAATGTTAGATAGTTATTTTCATGGTTCTTTCGTTGTTACACAGTGGAATTTTTTGTACTATAACATTCTGAAGAAAGTCAACGCTCATTATTCAGTTGAACATTGGTATTGGTATTTTATCAATGGATTACCACCAGTACTAGGTCCTATATTTTTGATATTTGTTTATACATTTGTTAAAAAATTAAGACATATCAATCGCATTGATACCGATTTCAAATTGGTTACCACTGTTTTATGGACTTTATTAGTGTTCAGTATGATAGCCCATAAAGAACAAAGATTTGTATTGCCATTATTACCAATGATTTTCTTCATTACAGCACAACATATTTCTATAGTTTGTAATCGGTTTATAAAATTAGCAAGTCTGACTGTGATTTTAAACACTGCAGTATTAATTTATTTAGGAAGATATCATCAAATTGGATCCACTAGTATCATGTCATATTTAGCTACAATGCCACAGAATTCCACTTTGTTATTTCTAATGCCATGCCATTCAACTCCGCTTTACAGTCATCTTCATTTGAATATAACTTCAAGAATTTTAACATGTGAGCCAAACCTTCATGATGTACCAAATTATATTGACGAAGCGGATGTATTTTTTGAAAATCCTATCAAGTGGTTAGAAGAGTCGTATACATCTAAAAGTGATAAAAAATTGCCTTCACATTTAGTTATGTTTGACTCATTATCAAACAAAGTGCAAACATTTTTGGTTAAAGAAAACTACAAGAAAATTTTATCATTATTTCACACTAATTTTCCACTTACCAGAACAGGACGGTACATTGATGTATATTCTAATAGTGATAATTCTGAACGAAATACATAGTTAAAAGGTGTTTTTTGCAAAAGAGATCTCTTAATAGTATAATTATATTTTTGCATTGACCTTATTGATAACCTTTATAAAATGTTTTTAATTTGTGTAATATTTAATTTAATTTTATATTGTTTAGTTAAAAATTGTTATATTATCATATTATGTTGAATGTCTGATTTAAATAAAAATTTAATTTTACTTTTTTAGATTAAATATTCAGTTTTTTAATTCACTAAAATACTATTAATTAAAATATAGAATAGTGTATTCTATAATCAATATCAATAGTGACCAATTTTTGAATTTATATTCTCTCCCTTTAATATATCAAACTAATGGGTAACTTATGAATATATTTATAATTATTCCAACTTGCTAGGAACAGATGTTATTCGTGAGGTTGGACAAGGGCACCGAGAAATCCTACAGAAGGCTATGGTATTAATGAGCAAACGCGGGGTCATTGTAGACCATCGTGCCAGTAAATTGTAATAAGTCGTTGAAGGCTATAGTAGGTTGTCATAACGATCCAATAGTGACGACTCCACCACGATTAAAAACTAGTAAACTCTTCAAGGATTTAGGGAAAGTGGGTAAAAAATAAAAATGTACAATGTTATAAATGATTATGGAAACCTGCTTTGTTTTCAGTTAAAAATTGGACTCTCAGTTGTGGTCCGGGCGATTTTTGAGATGGAAAAAAATGAATTGTCAAAAGTTGCTTGTAAGAAATATTCATGTTCAAATTTGAACTATTAAATAGTCCGGTACTTCAGAATAGGTGTTATTAAAAACCCGTTAGGCTAGGAGACTGTTATATAAAAGATTATTTTTGTGAGTGTTTGACGATTATCATTGAACTCATGTATATCAATATCATTTAATATCCACTACTGTTTACACGTTGTGAGACGGATATTTATTTTTTTACAGATGTAAGTAATTTTGAACACTTTATTCACTCCGAAGTGAGAATCAATGGCGAGTCCAGAAATTAATCACGGGGGAGGTAATTAAAATTCATCCAATACCAAATTTAGTCTTATTCAATATAGGATAGTCACTACGTACTGATACTTTATGCTATCAAATTTAAAAAAGTCATTTTTACAATTTACAGGAATAAACTACATGTCTATTGATCTATTATAATCTTTGTGTAAGCCTTACAGTATTTACTTACAATGATTATGGCATTGTGGTCGTATATTGAAAATGTAAAAGTAAAACATAAATTCAATAAGATATTTAATAAAATAATAGTATTCATCCCATTACCCTCCTTTGGAACGCCACTGACGAGAAGAGAATGCGAATCGATTCGAAGTCAGAACTACCGAGTGTTTTCTAAAAATGACCGATTCGAATAATTTTCAAATGTCTCGGTTGGCGGGATATTTCGTACGTTCTATAAACTCTTTGGGAACGAGCCGGAATTCAAGGGTAAGGAATGTTTTATTATAATTTCGAACATAACCGCGAAAAAAAAAACAATATTATTGATAAAAATGATAAGAAAAGTTCTCTTCAACCTTTGCGTTTTCAATGAAAACGTTATATATTTTACATTATAGTGTTTTAATTATTCAATCGCATAAACTTTTTACAGTATACGAATAAATATACATTTAACTCTCAACCGGACGAGTTGTCAGTACCCACCGGATCTTGGAGTGGAAAGTTTTCACACGTAAGTAGAAACTGTTTGTTTTCGTCAAAACGTAATTTAAACATCAATTACTCTTATTATCGATTGTAAATTAACAATATAAGTATATTCCCGTATATGATTGTTATATTTTCCCAAATTGAATTTTTCAACCAAATTTTTGTTGAATATAATTATCGCCGCTTACCGATTTACTATTATTGTGATTCCCGTAGATTGTTTAAAAGAATATATTTTTGACAGCCCGATTAATGTAAACAATAATACTATTATTAAATCAATATTACGCATGTAATATGAATTTGGCCTACCTAAATGTTTTCACTTTATAGTTAAGATTTAAAACATTTTGTGTGATTGTACTTTTTCAATTATTTTATGATTTCTTACAGTTACATAATTTGTATAATTACATTTCTTTATTTTGTATTCAATTTAATATTTAATATTTCATTTATTTTAAGTTAATAGTATAAGTATCAATAACTATCTACATAAAGCTATTTTTCTTTTTATCTAATTTCAGAAATAATGATATTTGTGTGTAAAATGTCTCATACATTTCTATTAGACTTTAATTTATAATTTATTATAATTTTAAATTCTATCTACCTACCATATCAATGTAAATTTTTTATTTTGAATTTTGTAAATACTTTATTATTACAGGAAAATGTCTACGTTTTGTGGAAAGTTAGAAGAAAAAGAATTAGCATTCATTGCGATTGATCGCTTTGAATCTCAACTATTGAGTTGCTCTACATTTATGTTATCACATTGTCATCAAGATCATATGCGTGGTATCAATGATCAATCGTTTCAAATGGCTTTTAACGATAGTAAAAGCAACAAAGTTCTTTATGCATCTCCATTGACAATAACGTTTTTAAAACGAAATAAAACCATTGATCTCGCTGAAGATAAACTCATACCATTAGAGATTGGTTTTCCGCATTTGCTCAAAGTGCATTCAGAGCACTATGAATACATCTGTGTTACTTTATTACCTGCTGGACACTGTCCAGGCTCCGTGATGTTTCTCATTGAAGTAAATGAATATAGAATATTGTATACCGGAGATTTTCGAATAAATCCACAAGATTTCCAAAGTTTAAAACCTCTTTTAAATGAGAAATATGGATATTGTGCCAAAAAATTGTCTTCAATGTATATAGATACGACGTTTGCATCTGAAAATTATTATGAATTTCCATCAAGAAAAGAAAGCAGTGCCAATCTTATAAAAGTAATAGAAGAATGGTTACATGCAGATTCTAATAACAAAATTTGTTTGTGGATGCCTGGATATGTAGGCATAGAATTTGCTTTGGTTGAAGTTGCTAAACATTTCAAAAATCCTATTCATGTACATGGAAAAAAGTATGAAGAATTGTACAGTTCAATTGCAGATTTAGACAACTGCGTAACCCCGATTTTCACTGATAATAGAATACACGCATGTTCGAAAACTGAATGTGACACCGATAATATTAATTGTTTGAAATTAGACAAGACTGTAAAATGTGTTCAACTTAACGCTCTATCGTTTACCAGTGATGTAATAAAAACAAGTGGCTATGTAATTGTTAAAAACAATATCACGAGGGTTTGCTACTCAAGCCATGCGAGTCTTAAAGAGCTGAGAGAAATTATTAAATTTTTAAAACCTGAAAAATTGTATTTTAATGTAATAGCTAATCAAACGAACAAAAATATTTATGAAAATTTAACTAAAAATAACTGGGCACCTAATATACTGGAGAAAGAACACGAAGAAAACACAAAAGTGATTTTAAAATTATCCGACGTATATAAACGTGATTCAAATGTACTAAATAACAAAAGCCAAGATTTATTCAAAAGACCTCGACTTGAATCTCCCGATAGAGATTAAATTATGAAATGTTTTCAAACAATAATATTAATCATTCTTTCTCTATTACTATTACTATTATTTTTCTATTCACCATTCAATCAAATGTAAAAAAATAATAATTTGTTTACATTGATATATTAATGGTATGATGTTTAAATTATGTTTAGAATACATTCCAATAACTTAAGCAAAATCATATTTCACAGAAATATAATAATAGTGTATTTATTTCACAGTTATATAAAAACCCAATAAAAAAATAACATGGAAGAATTTGGAAGAGAACCATGTCCAACGAGAATATTGGAAGATCTTGGTGGTGCTTTTGCCATGGGACTTATTGGTGGGGGTATTTTTCAAGGTATAAAAGGTTTCCGTAATGCTCCCACTGGTTTTAACAGACGTTTTAATGTAAGTACAGTGAATCGTATTAATACTTATTTAAAATTAAAGAATAATCGAAAAACTTGAAGTACAACACTGGTAGAAGAGGTAGTTGCCCGGGGCCCTAAACTGTATAGGGACATAAAATATATTTTAAAAATGTTTGTAAAATATATTCTGTTTAGTATAGTACTGATGTATGATATTAATCTTAAAGATACAAATTTGAAATGTCTAATAACGTCAACTATTTAATTTTTAAAATGAAACTAGTATTTTCCTACTTAGTATATTGTCATATTTTAATAATTATGGAAAAAATGTTGATGAGTCAACTAAAAAAAAAAACAATAAAATAAAATAATCATATTATTTGTGGTTTTGCAAATGTATATATTATATATTTTTTCAATTGATCATAAAGTAAATTAAAATATAATATTATATTATTGAAAATATCGATATTTAAAGAATTTTGTTTTACTGTTAAATTAATGATAGTATATCAAAATTTGATAAAATATATCAACAGTTGCTGTTTTCACATTTACTGATAAACATTTTTTTCAAATTTTATAAAATATAGATTATTACTATTTAATAATGAAACAATTATTACATTGTTATCATGTTATTTTTCTTAAAATTAGTTCTACAAAGAAAAAATACTAAACACATTTATAATAAATATTTCTTTTTGTAGAAATTTAATAAGTTTTACATTCAAACATGACATCATTATTAACAGGGCTGGGATTTACTGATATATGTGTTTGCATATTTTCTCTGAATGATCTTACTATAATATGTTAAGTAAGCGCAAAATATGTTCCACGAAAGTTTAATTAAAAATACCTAATTTTGTAGATCACATTTTAAAATTTAACAGTTTTTATAGAATATTGCACTAATTTGTACCTAGGTGTATTTTAGTAAATATTCTACAATAAATTGCATATTAAAACTTATTGACATTTAAAAAATTATAATTATGCAGTAATAATAAATAATAATGATGTAATAATACAAATAAAAAAATTAGAAATTGTTTTATATATTAATTGAAAACTAAATTTAACCTTTTTTTTTTATTTACTTATGATTTGATTATTTATTCGTGCATAAATGCATATTTTTAAGAACATATTTTGTGATATTTTCAGTGCATGTAAATTCGAGCTTTGAATATCAATAAGTTGGTAATTTTACTATACATTATATTATACACTTATATTATTAATCTATACATATTTTTTCTAGGGCGCTTTTCATTCCATTGCAACCAGAGCACCTAATATAGGTGGCAGTTTCGCTGTGTGGGGAGGATTATTCTCAACTATTGATTGTTCGTTGGTTGCAATCAGGAAAAAGGAAGATCCTTGGAATTCTATAGCTAGCGGTGCGCTGACCGGTGGCATATTAGCAGCACGTAATGGAATACCAGCCATGACAGCCAGTGCAGTGTTTGGTGGATTACTATTGGCAATGATCGAAGGATTTGGTTTATTTTTCATGCACATGTCAGCCGAACAATTCAGACCACAAGCGCCGGTGTTTGATGATCCGACTAATAACAACACCAACACTAGCTAATTCAAAATTTTCTCAAACTTTTTTTTAGAGTAATTATTATTTCCTTAAATGTAGCTCTGTAATCTATATTGAATATATTTGTTATTTTACACCACAACTGTAATACTGTGATGTGTTTTATCTAGAACAAAAGAATATCAGCCCGAAGCTGTAATTCACATTAAACCAGCACTGTGAATGTTAAGTTTTAAGTATTTATTGTGGTTTTACAATAATATAATATTTATGTCAAATAATCAAATTATCTGCGGTTATGCTTGTGTGTTCTTTGAATGAATAGGGTTAAATGTTCTGCGTAAGTAATATTAAACTATATCGATGTACAATATGATGACAAAAATATATTGCGAGTACAAATTTAATGGTTTAATGTGCACCCATATTCTATTCAACCAGAGAAAAAGAACACTGTGTAACCACAATTTTTATTAATCCTCTCCACAATAGTTCCTATCATCAAATCGATTTTCATAATGCAAAGAAATAATCTAAAATTTAAAATAGATTGGGTAGGTTAAGCACTAAATAGGTGGGTGGGTGTAATTTTTTTTAACTGCATGTGCTCTCAAAATTCCTTTGTGCGCCACTGATGTAAAACTGTTTCAATTGAAACGCATGAAATTTGCATAATTATTGGTTTTATCATAGGGTTTGGGTTCTTGTTTGGATTTCCTAATTTGAGTTAGAACTAGGGACTGTCGGCCTACTATTAATTACTATTACTATCATTATTATTATATGATTACCTGTTCATTGTGATCGTGTAGTTAATAACTGTACTTTATTTTTTTTAATATTATTTGCTACAAGTTGGATAGAATTGAATTTATGTGTCATACGAAAAACAAACAATTCCACGGTTCAAAAACCGAAAGTAATGGACACATTTTTGTTTAGTATTTTTTTTGTTGCTTTTAAAAAGCTTCAAAAACAGTTGTCACCACATTTACATAGTATTTAAATTTTAAATTGTGTACCTATTTTCGCGATCTCACCGACCCTTATAAAACAGTCTTTCACGCGCATCGTAAAACCCAAGTCAAGCCTCCACCGAGCGTCGTGGTGTATGAACATTTATTGATGGATTCTTAATTACGACGTAAAATACACCAATGTCTACGGGAAATGATTCGAGTTCGATGTTGTTTTTTAGGAGCAAACACTCGACAATAGTTATAAACTCGAATGAATACCGTTTCAGAGAAATGAAATATCCGTGTACCTATTTAAATATATTCAGTGTTTGAGGTGACAATAATTCAAGGTAAATAGTTTGTGTTTTTTTTCGCGTTTTTAAAAACGCAATAATATTGTTTACAAAACACTGTTTTTAAAAAAAAAAACGGATCGTTAATGTCACTGGAATATAGTCGGCAATTATTTCGTCCTGGGCCTGCTGCGCCTATCTATTGTGGGGAGGGGTCGCGCGCGAACGTTCCGATGACGTCAAGTTTTAGCGAACCGGTCTGGCAGGTACGTTGTTTTCGGCTTTTTCCGATAATAGTTGGGAAAGATTGTCGCTCGTGAATTTTATTAACTCGGTCACCCGAACCGACTCTATGTAAATATTCAGTATCGTAATTTAATTTTTTATTTTTCGAAAACAAAATCCTCTGAACGACCGCGCGCGCGCGTTATACTTTCCTTCGCCGTCGTATTATTTACCGTCGTCGTGTTGTTCTCCCGACCGCGGTCGACGAACACCGCCCTCCCGCCGATCCGCAAAAATCTACAAATCATTGGACCATTGCCCAATTATTATTCGTATATTGAAACGGAATAAAATCATTTTCATTTTGTTTGCAACGTCGTCGTTGACGTCGAAGGCCAGTGGTTCGATATCAAATGATCAATTGCGATCATGGTCGAATCGCTGTTATTTTGGTGCGCGCTTACCTGCCTACTTTTAAGGGCTATTCATTTACTAGGATATGAAATATTTAAACATGTCGGTGCCGGTAGAACAGTGGTTCCCGACCATTTTTATTTTACGCCCTCTTTGTGGATTTTCAAAAATCCGAAACTTTCACATCGATTTTTCGGAAAATATAGACTTTTCTCAGATATTACCTTGATTATTATTTTCTTATACGTTTTAACTATACCTATTATGTTTTTGCATTTATATTCAATCTGTTCGAGAAATATACGTATGCAACATAACTGCTACAAAATTCAACAATAGGATAACATATGCTTTTATATCGAGTCTTCGTACTTGTCCGAACAATTACACAGCCGTCTAATCTAATATTATTGTGAATTATAATAATTGAATAATAACAATTATTAATTGCTAATCGAATAATAATATGATCACAGAATCACTGTCGTATAATATTAAATCTGTTGAGCCGATACCACTCGTACGATTTCTTCGGGTACCTAATTTAAAAATGAAATTATATATAAATATATTATAATTTTCAAACTAAACTTTGACGAGCTATTATAGCACGCCAACGGAATAATGAAAACAAAAAAATCTCAATCTCACGATTCCAAAAATCGAAAAGTAGTAATGTTAATGAATTTCTAATTTTTTTTCCTTCTTCTTTTTTTCAGTAGGTTGTCATTTGAAAATCAAAATCCACCGGAATTTCAATCCATGAGCGATAATAACTAAAGCGTTAGAGACGCGCGTGTACTTTAAATTTAAAATTAAACGGTCGATAATAATTTATTGAAACCAGTTTTCTTCGATGAAACGATCGCCCTGTATGTTTGTCCATCGTTACGTTACAGTAAAAATGATACGACTCTATCGAAACGTCAGCGACTGTATTGATACGACAATTTTTTTTTTTTTTTCAACCATCGATCTATATCGTCGTATCGCGAACGGCAATTATTATTGTTATTATTATTGTATTAAAGTTGTTAATTTTCTAATGATTAGAAAATATTATTCGAAATTATTTCGGCATAATCTCTAGCCGTTTTCCAATGCAGAAAAAAAAAACCGACCAACGTCGTCGCCGCGTGCATTCTATTCCGTGGTGCCAAACCGCGATCAACACTTTTTTAACACAAACAGTCCTATCGTCGTCGTCGTAAACATCTCGACGACGACGAGGTTCGTTACCTACGTCGCAGTAGGTATTATATACCTGATCGACTAGTCAATTAAACCTTCAAAATAAATCTTCGCGGCGGCGGCGGCGGTGGGGATGGCGGCCTATCGTTTTCTGTTGGGGTACCACACTGTTCGCCAGCACGTGCTCTAGTGCAATCCTTCGTGTCGATGACGACTGTGGGAGTCAACGTATTTGTTGGTAAGTACCGATAATACATAACATATACGAAATAAAACAACGTTTTGTATAATCTAATCTAAGCATCGTCATTAGGTCATCGATAGTGTATAATTTATTTATTTTTTAACCAAACGAAATGACTGCGTGCGATTGTAAATCGGGACAGCAATCGTTACAACGACGACGGCGAAAAAACAAACCCAATACATTCTATCTCGATACTCGCGGTGAAACGAAAAGAACGGACGCGGGTTGAAATACTTCGACTGTCGGAAGAATATAGCGCTGCGTGTCATATAGCAGTGGTCTCAAACATACGGCCCGCGTATCCTTTTCGTGTGGCCCGCAATAGAAATTCATTTTGAATAAAAATATACGAAAAAGTTGTAAAAATGTAAATTTTTTTTTTTTTACGCAAGACAGTTTTTAGTGTATAAGTAAAAAGAGGACACTTAAAATTTGGCCCGCGAACTTTTTTTTTTTGAAAATATATGTGGCTCGTAGATAATTTGAGTTTGAGATCACTGCTGTATAGTATATTATTCACTGTACCGACCGCGACAGGTGTACGTTTACCTAGGCGGGCAATCGCTTTTCCGTGCCCCGACCGTACCTTTCTACAAAATTGGAACGCGAAAGACGTTTTTTTTATTATTAATTAGGCGTTATGTTATGATGCAGCTCGTTCGATCTTCAGCGAACAATATATTATATTAAATGTCCGGGGATTTATTGAAAAATCACGACGCAATCGCACGGTAGGTACTGCGATGTTTTACTTTCGTTACGTAACATAAATCGTCGTATTATTCTTGTCGCGTTTTTATTCTTGAGGTTTCTAAATCACGAACATTATAATATTGCCTTGAAATTATTCTTTCGTAATCGCCGCCGCCGCCGCCGTAGACGACATGGGATTTGTTCGTAAATTCGAAGGTTTTTGCGGATCGCTTCTTACCGGCTTCCAGATTTCCGAATTTAGAAAAAAAATCAAAAAAAATCACATCAATCAATCATATCATTAGACATCGACTCCGCGTAGGTGCGTTTGAAGATTTTCAATCGATTCAGTTTGTCTCCGATATCGTGTGAAACGCGTTCCGCGACCTTGAGCGTTGTTATTTGTTTGCAAGTATAACGGATTAACGATTTTGACGACGAAAAAACAACCGTGCAGATAATTATTTGAAAACTGGCGTTGCATCTCGTACATTTGGTCGTTCTTTTGTGTTTTTTTTTCTTCTCCGTCCTTTCGTGAAAATTTGGATGAATTGTGAAAAAAAAAATGACTTCAAAATGTTCTAAACTTCTAAAGATTTAGAAGAAAGAAAATAAAAGTATTCACTACGTGCCCGATAGCTACATCAAATACAATAATTTGAATAATAAAGTGTTATAAATTTAAATATATGTGTAAATTAAAAACTAATTAATATTTCTAATATAACACACTAAAAAAAAATAAAAAAATAAATTGGTCTTGCCTGGAGTGTTATAATAAAAAAGTGTAAATATGATTTTTTATTTTTACTTATTTTTTTCAAGTCTTCTGGTAAAGACCGAGTAGAAGGACAGAAAAAAAAACACAAAACATAGTAAAATCGATTCACAGAGAAATCGTAAAAAACTTTTTTATTAAAATAAAAACCTTAAACGATTGGGAGATGGGAAATAAGAACTCTTAAGCCTTTTTCTTAAATTATAATTAGATACTTTTTATTATTACCATTAAAATGTTGGTAATAATATTTACACAAAATGAGTGTAGTGATATTGAGACAAGCTGTGATTGGAAGTATGGAGCCACAGAATAAATTAAAATAGAATAGTTTAATCTATTTTACGTTAAAACGTTACACTCGGAGTCGTCACGAAACGGAAATACCTAAGTACCCAACAATTGTATTTCGTGCGTGGTGCACTTATTGTGGTCTCGTTTTTACAAAAGGACGTTGATATAGGTAGCTATTAGGTAGCTATTCAATAGTGAAAGCCGTAACAATGATAAATTGATAACAATATTTTTTAACGTTCAATTTAATGTTGGTAATATTTACTTTTGAGGAGTTTCATCTTAGACCGATCGACAAATAACATTTTTTTCTAAAATAAAAGATGAGATTAATACAAAAATAACGACTTTTATTACACCTAAATTTAGATCTTATATATTGTATAATGTTTTCTGATGGTTATGTAACTCTAGTATACTCTACTTACATATATAACAGTGTGATCAACTTTTTTGGTAATGTTATTTATTCTATTTAATTCTTAGATTAACTAGTACAAATTGATTTTTAAATTTTAACACGTTTTGTACATGGTTCGGTTTATACAAGGTTATTCATACCGACGAGGTATTGTCAATTAATACGTCTATCATAATCATTTTATGCCAGGTCATTATTCATTAATAACAATAAGTTACTGAAATCGACTTGACGAAATGTTTTAGATAATTTTTTTTATTTTTCAGCCACGATAACAAATGTAGTATAATGATCTTCAATCGTCGGCATTTATTTCACTAAAGACTAACAACAAGGTGGTATTGAAAACGATTATCTAAAGATGAATACCTAACTGAAGAAGTCCATTTGTGGTGAGTTATCCACGATCTTATAAAATATAATTAGATAAGCTTTGAAACAATTTCAACAATAACGTCTTTTACCGTATTCGATATGTTGTTAATATACGTATTTGTGTAAGTACGACATACGTTTATTTATTCGTTAATTTATACTATATTATCTTAATAAAATTATTGATCAAAGAATCCGTCGCGTATAAAACTGAAAGTGCCGAGACAGTGTTTTAATTCATTACATCAATCTAATAAAGTCTCTTCAAAATAATGCCGATGTATGTGATTAGATAGACGGTACTCTAATTCGGGTGGTTTTTTTTTAATATTTCAAAATCTAACGCTACGAACAACTACAGTAATTAAAAGTGTATACTACTTTGCGGTGAGAATTAGAAATTTACAAGGTGTATACGAACGAAGTGCAATTAACATCGTATTATTATTATCGCCTTCACATTTTGTTGATTTTTTCGGGGGAGGGGGGGGGGGTAGAGGATTGGATGATTTATATTCTTATCCCGTTTACATTTTCAAGAAGAATCTTCTCCCATCGTCATTGATCGTGCGCTTCTACGATTTCAGTACAGTTTTACCACTATCCAAAACAGTCGTGTAAACAGGAAAAAAAACTATAATTTTAAAACCAAAACTATACAAAATATTTACACGTGGTATGTGAAATGAATACTATGAAATTATCGCGATAAAAATTTGAAAGTGGTTATTTTTATTGATGCTTTGGAAAATTGATGTTTTTAGTTTTCAATTGAAAAAGAATCGTTATTAAAATATTACGTTAGCCAGGAACACCGCAGTGATATTGCGTTTTAAATAACGACGACAGGCTGTGATGAAAAAGAAAACAGATATTGCTGCAAGTATACGCGTCGCAAGTCCCCCACATCTACAATCGTCAAGTCCTTGACGCTCAAAAATATAATGAAAAAAAAAAAAACGCCACGTGATTTTTCGACGAAATAAATTCACCTGTCTATTAAATATTATGCTCATTTTCTTTTGAGAACTCGGCAGTCATCTAGTCGTTATTATGAATCAAAGTGTCCGCTTTTCGACTAGACATGCGGTCAAAGTCAAAATCGTTAAAGTTGTTTAATAATAATAATTGTATGGAATTGTGTGTTTTGTATTTGAAAATTTTCATCTTATTTATACTGTTCGCCGTCGAACATAATATAGTGGAATAATAATGTCGATAAATCGTTTTAAAATTCACAATCAGCTTTAGCCCAAAATAGTAAGTGTCTCGTTGTAACATAATTATTAATAATATGTTGTTTATATGGATTTATTATTGCGCAAGGGATTTGATTTGAGGGTTGGTACGATACGTTATGAATTTATCAAATACAATCGATTCACTATAATTCGAATGACCAGTGAGTAACAAACAATCAAGTGATCAGCGTTCGTTGATTAATAAATACGTAAATGTGCCTCAATAATTTTTAATAAACCTGTACATTTGAATTGGACGTATTTATTACATTAAACAAATGATATCGACTAATTTATACACTCACACGAAACGTCTTGACTAAGTATATTTGCGAATTGATAATGATTTGTTTTTTCTCGAGCAACAGAACGCACCTAAGTCACCGAACTGTATGGCGTAGGCTCTGCGTAAACCGCCCAACATTATCATTATTTATCTGTTATTTTAGGCCCGTCGTCGGGCCCAATTGAAGACGATAATTAAACATGCGTTAATTAACTTTCTCTTTGTATTAGGTTGGCGCGTCGAGTGCAGAGAGCGATCGAGACAATCACATGTGACTTACGCCGTTTGCGAGCGTTCGTACGTTGTCCGTATAATTGCACAGGCTTGAGATGACGGCGCCGAAAAATGTAACCGATCTAGAAAAATCGGAAGTGACGAAAAATCCGGATTTCGGCGAGCCGAATTTGAAAGGAGATTGGTGGAATTTTTTTCTCCTGTTGTTACTGTATACTATGCAAGGTATGCCTTTAGGTTTAGCGTCGGCCATACCAATTCTTTTACAAAGCAACAAAAATATCTCTTACAAAGACCAGGTAAATCGATTTGACGGTAAAACTGTTTTTCGAGGAGTTGATTTTCAATTATTGACTTTTACCCTCGGGAATTCATGTTTTATCGGTACGACGTAAACGATTTCGACGTCGAACGTATTGTGTTTTGTTTCAGGCTTTATTCAGTTTAGTCGGATGGCCGTTTAGCTTGAAAATCTTATGGGCTCCTCTGGTAGACGCACTATACATACAAAAGCTCGGGAGACGAAAGTCGTGGCTCATACCCGTTCAATTTCTAATGGGTACGTACGATCAAGGGAAGCCTATCAGGGCCTTGGCAAGCCTTTTTTTTTTTTTTTTACTCGGTTTACTCATCGAAAAAACGTGTTATATTTAACATACTTTTAATATTATTTTTGCCATTGCAACGAATTATCTACAATATCGATTTTCTGTTTTTTAAATCTATCGGAGGTCCGGACCGAGCAATTTTATCCAATTACGTGATTGAAACACAATTGCAATTTTATTCAATTACGTGATTGAAATACAATTGCAATTTTTAATTTATAATTAATTTCATTTTGTTTCGTAAACAGTACATTTTAACGAATCACAATTTAGTGGTATCAATGTGATTACGATTTTAAAAATTATATTTTTAATCGATTAATCCGATGACCTATAATTTATTGTAAAATATAATAAGTTAATACTACTGTTGATCGATTTTAAAGACGAATAATCCGTTATAAAATATTATATTTAACTCGGCATTTCACTTTTTCCGTATGTATTATTATTGATTATATGTTATTAGTAGTATGTTATTAGTATTCGACTCAAACATAGACACAAAGTACACTAATACTCAAAATCAAAATAATACTGTAAAAGTGTAAACATTTAAAGTATATATATATTGTAATGACTGTATCACAGCATTATTATATTATCATTTTGTCTGAACAACAAAAATATGATTAAATATTTGATTCATTTAAAAGTTTATACATCGATATATTTATACGAAATGCAATTTGTAGTTGAGAGTAATTTAATGAGGTAGTTCGTCACTTGTGATTAATTACATAATATGTATCTGATGTAATTTGATTCTAGTTAATTTCACATAAATTTCAGGTGTTACTTGTAATTCTAATTTGAAACAAGTAAATATATGTTTTTATGTCGTTCGCTTTCTTCTAACGACCCTATAGTTGTGGCACTGAGACGGGGTGATATTTAATGGGTCAATTTATCCGAGAAAATCAGAATTTCTATAAACTAAATTGTTCTGTACTCGGCGTATCTTTTATATATGGTCTACAAATCTACAATATCGACAATTGGTCGCTGGAAACAGGAAAATCGAATGTACTTAGACTAGGGTAGGGGAGTGCGAGCAATTTTACTTGCGAGGCAAGTTGATAAATTAAATTTTAAAAATCAATTTAGACATTTAGTGATGGTTTTTATTAACTTACTTTATTTAAACGTTTTTTTTTTTTTTTTAGACGTCATTATTACGTCAGAGTGAAACAGTGTCTTTTTAATATTTCTTAATAAGATTAATCCAATATATTTATATATCGTCTGACTTCGAGTGAAAAAAGAAAATAATCTACATCTCATAACGGACCCGATTATTATTCGACAGGGGCGTGTTTCCTGTACATGGCCAACAATATCGACGAATGGTTGCCCGAGACGGGGAAACCGAACGTGTTGAAATTGGTGTATGTGTTCTTCATCGCCAAAGTTTTGGCCGCCACGCAAGACATAGCCGTCGACGGTTGGGGACTGACGATTTTGAAAAGGTCGGTGACGATAATTGCTCACTGTTAATGAAATAAATATGGCAACGTTATGGGGAATTTCGTTTTCGTGTTTCAGGAACAACGTGGGCTACGCGTCCACGTGCCAATCGACGGGTCAAGTGGCCGGCATAATGATAAGCTCGGTGTTGTCCGTCCTGTTTACCTCGGAGGACTTTAGCAATAAATATCTACGGTTTACACCGGCCACGGGAGGAGTAGTGACTATGAAAAGTGAGTGGAAAAGTGTTATATTACATATATGCGTGCCTATACCATAAGTCTATTGAAAATTAGATTTTTATTCAATAAGTACTACGGCGATTTATTCAAAGTGAATGAAAACTGCTTGTAAACTATTGAAGATTAAAAATGTAATTAAATCTTTCAGAACTCCGACTGTGTTTTGGCCTGGATTTTCAGCTTAGGACGTAACCCTGTCCTAAATACACGCCTGCACTAGTTATGAAACTGAAAACGTTAATCAATGCAATTATTATTGTAATTATTTATTCATAATTATTCTACGTATATCTGTCGGCGATTAACTCTGTCCTCACCTTTTAGATAAATCATATCATTAAAATCAATATTTAATATTATTAATTGAATATGCTTAATTGGCTCTGTGTAGGCCGTTGGCCCGATCGGTTGTTAGGTTCTTTGTTAAGAATAGCGTCAGAATTGTCGGATGTTATAATGACTGAACTGTTTTAAACAAGTATTAAAACTGTTAGTTAAATGTACCGAATTGATTATCTCGACTGGAAAATGATTTCGCAGTATCTATACTTCGTGGTCGGTATTCATATTTGACTAAAAACAATCCTCGAGGAGAACGCAGGATCGTTTCGATCGAACCGCAGATTTTTTCACTACTCGTAAATAACATTTGTTTGTTGAATTGTTGTAAGTTGGGGTTCGATGTTAATATAGTTAAAATAATTTGATTCTGTATGCATTCATGCACTAAACAATTATCAAATGTACATTGTTCATTCAAAACTTAAAATATGCATTTTTATCTAATATATATATACGAGTATATACATACGTATTATGTATAGAAATATTATTTTTCTATACAAATTTAACTTTTATACCAATGATGAATCATTAAATTTGTAAAGTTAATGCAAGAAAAACTATATTAGGGTAAATTTAATGAATAACAAAAGCTTTGATATTTAGTTTTTTTTCATTTCTGTTAAATATTTTCGAAAATTTGAAATATTTATCATGAACATTTTTTTTTATCCGAATTCTATTGGTGCACTTCGAACATATTTGTATTTAATTTATAATTATGGAAGCAATTTTTCTCAAAGTCAACGCACTAATAACACTACGGCATCCTCAACCTTACAGTAAATACTAACTTTAATCTAACACTATATAACAATTAACAATACGATATTTTAAATATAAAATATTATAAAAATATAATCGAATAATTAATGCATTTAAATATTTTGAACAGGTCTATTTTACGTTTGGGGTATTCTGTTTATGTTGATTACAACATTGATCGCTCTGTTCAAAAAAGAAAAAGATAGCAGATTAGAAGACGGTCACGTAAAACTCAATATTTTCCAAAACTATATGCTGTTATGGAATATTTTGAAGCTGCCCAGTATCCGAATATTGGCAATAGCGCTGTTGACAGCCAAGGTAAATATAATTAAATCCAATTCGAAACTCGTGGCCGTATCTATAATATAGTTATGTTCAATAGACACACAATATTTTAAATTTATACAAATTATAAAAATAAATCGTCGAGTTTAATTTAAAAAGTTTTTTTTTCTGCCAATTTAGGTGTTCATAATTATTTGTATAATACACTTTATGCACACCTTCAATATTTCCGATTATAATTGTGTTTGGATTATTTATGTTCTATAATGATTATTAACTAATAACATGATGGAAAAAAAAATTATGCAACCGTTAAACAAACACAATTATTATGAGTTTTTTTTTATATTTTACAAATTGTAACCGTTTGAAAATTTGTGTTAAAGATTGGATATGCTGCAGCGGATAACGTGTCGATTTTAAAACTTATCGATGCGGGCGTTTCAAAAGAAAATATTATGATTATATACACAGCAATGTTCGGTGTAAAATTGATTATGCCACTCGCTGTTGCGAAATATACATCGGGTCCAAAACCATTTAGTATTTACTTGAATGCGACACCCGTCAGGTATGAAAACTTTTTAAATTTTTATACTGTAAGCACATCGTTCGCTCAGAATATTAAAAGCTCGGATTCACACGAGAAGTCAAAGCTATAATATTGTCTCTATGATCGATTAATAAAATAACACGACAATATACGTACAATTTCCAATTAAAACTACAAAAATAATATCCGATCGATTGTCTGCAGACGAAATGTCATTTATTTACACCTATTTTACAAATGTGTATTTCAGATTACTTTGGAACATCACATTTGTTGTTCTAGTTTATTACACTCCGACGATGATAACGCACAATGGAGTGATAGACGTTCCTATATATTACTATGTGATTTTAATATTCATAATAGCGGTACACGATGTGAGTATGATTTTTGTATTTTTTTTTAACACTTTTTCGATTTTCATTGTCTATTTGCAATATAAAATGTGTTAACCATTGTTCATAGATTCTCAATAACGTTATGGCTGTAGCTGCATCAGCATTTTACTCTCGGATTAGTGATTCTCGTTTCGGCGGCACTTACATGACGTTATTTTATACGTTATCCAACTTAGGAGGTGCATGGACGTCTTCGGCTGCGATCGGAATGATTGACTTATTAACGTTCAAGGAATGTTCCCTTGATTCCCAGAATAGTTGTTCCACGCCGAATCTTCAAAATGTAAGTAACATTAAAACAAAACAAGCGTTTTATTTGAGTGTACAAAGTTTTTATTTTACAAGCATTTGAATAATTGTAAATCGATGTTTTCTTTTTTTTTGAATTTTGAATTTTGATATAATTATCAACTAAAATAATTTCCAAGTAATTCACTGTTGTAATTAATTATTTATTATTATTTCTAGACGTGCAAAGCAAATGGAGGCGATTGCATTGTATTAACGAACGGTTATTATATAGAGACAGCCATATGTACTATTATTGGAATCCTGTGGTACGATATTTTTAGAGTTATTTTAAAAAATATTCAAACAAAGGACTCTTCTCATTGGTCGGTTGTCGTCAAAAAACCAGTTGAAAAAAATGGCAATAATATTTACACAATAACTGATAAGTTATAGTATTTGTCCTTTTGCAAAAAATGTATTATTTTGTTATTTATTACCTGTATGTATTATAATAAATTATTTTTTATTGAACAATAGCAGTGCTATTCTCAATTATTTTTATAAAATTTTGATTTAAAATTATTTTCATCTATACCTATACCCATCTGAATCTATTTATATTATAAAATAGAAGCCCTATTTTTTTGGATGTACGCGCATATCACGAAAAGTACTCGATGGATTTTAGTACGAACTTCACTAATAGACTGGCCGAGTCTCGGGGAAGGTTTAGAGGTATAGCAATTCTCGAAAATAGGAAAAGAGTAGGTCTCAAACCCTAATGGGGTAATAATGGGTAAAAAGGGTAAAATCGGAAAAAAATCACCTAGTCGGAACCGCTGGGCCTTTGAGTATAAAATTTGGTCAATAGTTTCGTTTTATATAGTAGATTTATCTTGTAGATAAGATTTTCCAAAATTCAACCTCTAAGTGGGTTAAAAGAGATAAAAATGGTAAAGCCATAAAAAATCGAACTTTTCGAAATTTCGAGTGTTTTATATGGCTTCATTGAAATCCGAATTTTTCGAATTTTCTAAACGGTTTTCTGTGACTTCATTAAAAACCGAGTTTCAGAAAAAGCGGTTTTCTATTTTTTTTTTTGATGAATAATAAATAGATTTTTTCTAGTCGTTAGCTGTAATACCAAATAAAAAGCTACATATGCATTTACAACTACATTAATAAAATTCGATCAATTTACTGTTGTGAAAATTATTTCATGTAAATTTATATTTAAAATATATATTTCAGTTTACTTTGGAACTTGACGTTTGTAATTCAAATTTATTACACTCCAACATAAATATGATACCATGATTCAACCGTGAATATTCAACTATATTATTATGTAATTCTGATAATCATACTGGCAATACACTTTTTGTTAATGATAATCTATTAATTTTTATTGACTACTCCTTATATGTATGTCATATACTCGTATTATGTAATTCGTTGTTTATAGATTCTGTGTAACGTAATGTTTATAACGCTATCGTCATTTCTCTCTCGAATAAGTGATTTTCGTTTTAGCGGCACCTACATGACATTGTTTGCCACATTATTCGATTCAGGGACATCTTCGGTTGGAATGATTGACTTATTAACGTACAAGTAATGGTTCCAAAAATAATCGTTCCGCGCCACATCTGCGAAATGTAAGAAAATGCATTCAATCAAATTATATTTTATTACTCGAGACCATAATACGATACTTATGAAAAGAACCCACATTTATTATGTTATCCGAGGTGTCGGCGGAATATTTACAGCCGCGGCAACAGATGACTCAAACAATCGCGTACGGATGAGATTTTATACACATTTCGGTCCTTATCCGTGTTTCGCCGTAAATAATTTAAAGACGGAAACCAAACGATCAAACGAAACGCATCGAATGTAAAAAATCAACGCTGCAGTGTGACCACCTCGATGCATATATTACTCGGGAAAGCATATTATACTCTGGATTCGTTCGTTTTTTCCCAGTGGTAAATTAGCGTCGTGGCGAAATTATTCTCAATACTGACTTTATGAAACCTTAAAAAAAGACCCGGCGTGCACCGAAACGGACGCTGCCGGTATCCTGCCCGATGTCTCGACGTTATTCGAATCGTTCCTTGTACGCGTCCAGGTCCAGTTTGGCCCGACGGAGGTGACCTAACCTAACCTGGCAAACCTGGAAAAAGGACAACCAGGTGAACCCGATTCGAACCAAAATCGTCGTCTTTCTTTAAAAGTATCGATTCTGTCTATTCGTATCGTTGTCGACTATCGTCTGAAATATGTTGTTGTTGATTATTGCGCTGTTTTATGCATGTGTCGTAGATTTTTTAAGTTTAGCCAATCGATTGCCTTTATTACGCCATCGTTAAACTTTAAAATTAAATTGTCATTGTGAATCTAGGTGTGATGGACGCCACAGTTATATTGTTGCGAACGCCACCTTCGCGTCTGGTGATAAAAAAAGTGATTAGAACGAAATAGTAGATAAACTCGCTGCGATTTCGTCATTTTATCTTGTTCAAATTGCGAAACTATTCCATTTTAAAATCATTGGAACACAATAGTCAGAACAAATGTTATTTGCATTGAACATTTTTTTTTCTTTTTTCATAATTTATTTAAATCTCTGTTGTTTCAACGTGCAATTTTTACAAAAATAAGTTCTCTTACTAAAAAAAAAAAAATTAAAACAGCTAAAACGAATACCAAATATAATTTATTCTAATAGTCTGATTATGATTGATTAATTAAATGTTTCACTATTACAAAATAATTAACATGAAACATTTTAATCGATTTTTTTTGAATAATTAATTATTTTGACTCATACGTTTAACTTATAACTATAGGGAATCATTTTAAATGAATATTGTATTTCTCTCGAGGAGCTTTAAAACAGTGTTTTTTTCAAGTAAACATTTGTCTCGTTTACCGTCCCACTGAGATATTTCGATGGAAATATCTGCGTTAAATTATTAAAATTATTAAAAGTCATTCCGTCACGACCATGCAAATTATATTTCATTATATTCGTATGACAACACTTCCTATAACAGTAAACATTTAATGAGATTAATTTTCCACGTCATAATCAATAAATAATTTAATTGAACACTTAAAATAAATTTTTATCGTCAACGGCGGTGGGGGGCAGCTGACCTTTTTCTCGTAATACGAATATGTGCTCCAGTATATTTTATTGCTTCGGTGGTAATAGGTTAGGAAAATTAATTGGTAAGTATCAATAATAAATTATTATATAAACGTAATATAACTTAGTTCATTAATAATTATCGATATACTTGGGTATACTAAATTGTAGACTTCACAACACACATGTATACTGAAAAATGTTTTGTTTTTCTCGCGCAATATTATAGGTGCAATAGTAATTTTTTCTTCGGTATATGGTCCATTAACTATACTTCAAAAAATGTTGAATATTATTTTGATTGATTTGATTATTATGATACAATATTGTTTTTAAAATCAGACTAATCAGGTCCTTAACGTTTTTAAATAAACATGTGTTTATTAATTTTCTTTCTTTTATTCTTACATTAATTCCAACAAAATGATTAAATGTTCACTGTATAGACGCAGCGATTAAGCATGGAAGCGCTTAAAAATGAAAACGAATCAAAAGACTTGGAAATGTCGAAGCATTCAAATTCAGATAAGCCGGACTTGAAAGGAGATTGGTTGAATTTTTTTCTCCTGCTGTTATTGTACACGATGCAAGGTATTCCTTTAGGTCTAATGTCATCTATACCAATACTTCTACAAAGCAACAAAAACGTATCTTACAACGATCAGGTAAGACGGTCAATTATTTCTCATTTATTTTTAATTAAATGTACTCAGTCAGACCCACGGAGACAGATGCTATAACTTGAGTTTTATTCAACATTCAATATTTCAAAGTTTTCTTTCTCTTAATAATTCTAATATTTCCATTTTAATAAATGGATCAATTAATCAAAACTTAAACATTTTGAACTTGAAAAAAATAGTAATATTATATGTTCTAATTTTGTGGAAAAAAATAAATATTAAAAGAGCAATTTCTTATGTACCTTATTGTAATATTGTAAATACATTTTTTTTCAATAAGTCATGAATTTTCGAAAAATTTTTATTATTAAATTTAGTTTGAAAATTTAGTATAATATACAACATAGAACTGTGGTGTAAGATTCTACAGTCTGATTAAAAAAAAAAAAAAAAATCAAAATTTCGAACAAAAAAAAACAAAAGGTTATTACATTTGTCAGTTCTTCGTTGGACTCGTGCCCTATGAATCGTGATGTTTTGTGATTTTCAGGCAATATTTAGTTTAGCGATATGGCCGTTTAGCTTGAAAATCTTATGGGCTCCACTGGTAGACGCACTGTACGTACAAAAATTTGGAAGGCGAAAGTCTTGGCTCATACCGGTCCAAATTCTTATGGGTATGTTGACACAGATATTTAAATTATGTATACCACGTACGCGACAACAATACAGCCGTGCGAGCTTCGACCTCTTGCGACTTGTTGTCACCACCAAATTAATCCTCCGTCAATGGCTTGTTTTGACACGATACACATCCATCGTATACACGCGGTAGTTATTTGGTAATTTTATTATCACAGGAAGTTTTTAAGTATGATAACAAAGTGAAGCCATTCCGCCGATGATTCGGTGACTTCTTCCGCGATTTTGTACCTAAATTTTAATATTTGTTTTATTATTATGTAAACAAAAATCGTACTATATTCAACAATAGTATAATGTTTGTATTAGGTTTAGGAATTCAAAAAAAAAATACAAAATTATTTATGTTACCGTACCAGTAACAATACTATAGGTAGTATCTTATCATCTTTTCGTACTCTTTGCATTTTCGGTGTAATCGATAAATATCTGAAATGTATTTAGTGGAATAGACAATGTACTTCAACCGATATTATATTATTAAGACGATTTGTTTGCATTTTCTAGGCGTGAGTTTCATGTACATGGCCATCAACATCGACGATTGGTTGTCCATGACGGGAAAACCGAATGTATTGAATCTAACGTACGTGTTTTTGATCATTATAGTTCTGGCCGCCACGCAAGATATAGTTGTCGACGGTTGGGGCCTGACGATTTTAAAAAGGTCTGTGTTGATAACGTTTTATTTGAAATAAAATAACGTGGTCGAATACTGTGCCGTTATGATGATTTTCAGGAACAACGTGGGCTACACGTCCACGTGCCAATGGACGGGCCAAATGGTCGGGAATGCGATAAGTACTGTGTTGCCCGTCCTGTTAACGTCAGAAGAGTTTTGCAATAAATACCTTCGGTTAACACCAACTGCGGGAGGAGTAGTGACAATGAGAAGTACGTATTAGTGTGGGTGGGGAACCGTTATCAGCGCCGAAATTAACATTTTTCCCTTTTCTTCCGGTCAGCAATGCTTGTTTTCAGCCAGCACATCCTATTTTTGTTACCAATTTAATTTTTTCGAATAGAGAAAAAGACGTTTGCCTTGATTAAGTATGAACGAACTTGTCTTAATAGAGTCTTAACAAATTTACCATGTATTAGTCATAAAAAATATCAATAGTAACATTGACATTATTATACCGCGACGTTAATGGATTTAAAATTGAACAGGTCTGTTCTACGTTTGGGGTATTTTATTTTTGATTATAACGACATTGGTTGCCTTATTCAAAAAAGAAAAAGATAATAGACTAGAAGATGACCACGTAAAGCTCAGCATTTTTCAAAACTATGCGTTATTATGGGATATTATGAAGCTTTCTAATGTTCGAATATTGGCAATAGCACTTTTAACTGTACAGGTAAATATATTCAAATCCAATTTTCAATTAGTTGCCGTATTTTTCGAATAAATATCTCCTCGTTCAAAATATTGTAAATTAGAAGACATTACATAAAAAAAAAAAAAAAAAATCCCACATGAAATCAGTTTAACGTAAAAACTTGAGCTTTTTATGATATTATTTTGCTATTTATTATTCATTACTATAAAACACGTTGAGGTGGGTCCGCGTTAGAGTAAATTTGTGTGTGCGTTGTATTTTGAATTTTGACGAGCTCGCGTGCGTCAAAAATTATGCTAATTCGGACCGGACGAGACATGCTTGTGCTTGTTCGCGGCGTAAAACGCACACGATCCGACCGGATGTCGGTCTCCGGGTCGTGATCAAAGGATTTTGTGTTGTGCGGCGGACAACATTTTTTTAACACAAACATTTTATTACGTACGCGTCGCGCGGACAGCGAAAAAATCATAATTTTATTTATTATTATTATTATTATTATTATTATTTTGATAGTTATTCAATGATTTATTCAATTATATTTATTATTGGAATGGTGCCAAGATGATTGCTTCCTACTGATTTTTTGTTTTTAATAACTGACGAATAAATGCTGCGGCTTTTCTTTTTTCTCAATTCGATCACATTCTATAACTGAAATATACCAAACTTTTAAAAATCAACTGAAACAAGGTACACACCAAGTACAGGATATTACTACTACACGATGTTTGGTAATTTTGAGCCACAATGTCAGAGTGTCAAAATACAACGCACGACGCACAATATGCAGTTTCGACGAACAAGTGTGCGTCGTTATTAAAACGCACAAACAAATTTGCTCTGACGTGGACGCACCTTTATTATATATCAATGAAAGTACAAAATTGTGAAATTTCTATACATTAAATATATTTAAGAATAAAAATTGTGATTTATAAAAATGTATTTTAAAGATTGGATTCGCAGCGATAGACAATGTGTCAACGTTAAAACTCATAGACGCAGGTGTGTCGAAAGAAAACATTACGATTATCGAAACAGCCATGATTAGTGTGAAAGTAATTCTTCCACTTACTGTAGCGAAATACACATCGGGTTTAAGACCATTGAGTATTTACATAAATGCGATGCCTATAAGGTATACATTTTTCAATTTATATACTATAAGAACATAACGATTTGTTATAAATACATAATTTACCGTGATAGTTATCAGTGTTATCACGTATTCATTTAATAAATTCACACTAATTGGGTGCACTTTAGTCGAGTGAATACTGGTGATGATTGATATTGGTGCGTAAGTATTTTAAAATTAAACTACTGCTTTCGAATGAACCTTTAATTCTATTTTTATGGGTGAAAAATAAATTTTTTTTTTCAAATAACTACAAAATAGCCGATATCAAAATTCGTCGAAATATCTGATTTCCTTTCATGACATCGATTTAATTTTCAAATACTATTTACGATTTTAAATTCAAATAAAAAATTTAAAAAAGTTATCGACGAATAAATTGATAACCTATAAAAAATTAAGAAAACCCGAAAATCTCCAAGGCCTATATGGATAGCAAAAGATTGCATCGAAATATTTCGAGAATTATACGGTATTATAAAAATACTAATTTAAATATTCAGTAAATGTTTCGAGTCACTGGAATTAATCAAAAGCTATAATTACATTTACAACTGCGTTAATAAAATACGATCGATTTACTGTAGTGAACATTATTTATGTATATTATATTTTTAAATCTATATTTCAGTTTACTTTGGAACTTGACATTCGTTATTCTAATTTATTATACTCCAACACTAATAAACCACAATTCAATCGTGGATATTCCAATCTATTACTATGTAATGCTAATAGTTATACTTATAATATCCGACGTGAGTAACTTTTTGTTTTCTAATACCTGTTGATTTTTACTAACGACTTTTTGCATGTTTGACATAACGGTGTGTACATTAATATTTTTAGAGCATAGGCAATTTGATGTTTTTAACTCTAACGGCGTTTTTCTCTCGAATAAGTGATTCTCGTTTTGGCGGCACTTACATGACATTATTTGCCACATTGTCCAACTTAGGAGGATCGTGGACATCTTCGGTTGCAATTGGAATGATTGACCTATTAACGTACAAGAAATGTTCAACTGATTCCCAAAATAATTGCTCCACGCCAGATCTCCAAACTGTAAGAAAATGTATTCAATCAAATTATATTTTATTACTCGAGAACATAGTACAATACTCATGTTAGGTATCTATGTTTTATATGCATGCGAATCGCGCGAATAGAATTTGTAAGAAGTATAATACCGTCTATTTAGATTATAATATACTATTATGTAAAATTCAAAAACTAATTTATCGCGCTCAGAGATGATAATATTATGATTTTTTTTTTATGTTTAAAACTTTTTTTTTTCACTTACAAAGTTATATTTTTTATGATTAAAATCCAACCCATTTTAATATTTTTATGAGAAACAATTTTTCTATAAAAATTTGTTTATTTTTCATTAGACTTGTAAAACAAATGGAGGCGATTGCGTAGTATTGACAAATGGTTATTACATAGAAGTAGTCGTATCTACCTTGATTGGAATTCTTTGGTACTTCATCTTTAAAAATATTTTTAAGAGCATTCAAACGCAGGACTATTCTAATTGGTTAGTCGATGTGAAAAAGCCAATTGGAAAGAAGAACCAGAATTTACACACAGTAACCGATGCGTTATAGTACATGTATTAGGCCTTTTTCAAAAATGTATTATTTTGTTTCATATTTGTATGATAATAAATTGTTTTTTATTGAACCATATTATTATTTCAAAACATTGTTATTTTTGAATCGTATTATTAAAATTAGTTTTGTAATATTATATGGGTATTGTTTTTTTTTTTTTTTTGCTACCTATTATATTTTCTGATAAGTATTAACAATAAATTAAAACTAATGCAATACTAAGACAATTGTAAGGTACTATTGCTGTACCTAAAAATCACTGTGTTCAGTGTATTAAAACGAATTACGGATAAGACGATGAAAAATATTATTCGAAGATTTCAAATTTTTGTATTGGAATAAATATTAAATTTATGTCTTTTATTTTTATTAATAAATATTAAATGTTAAACGTGAGAAAGAAATTTAAAACGAAAATCTTGCAAAACATTCGAGTTCTTTTACAGATAATTATGAGCTTCACACTGTGATCACACTCTATCTCAACAAAATGTATGCCGTTCACGTGCCGTTCATTAAATATAAACGTGAACACAGTGAATTCACGGACGCATTATTTCCAAACACAGAGTATTATATAAAATAAATTTATAAATTAATATCATATTATAATCGGTTATATTATATAGCCATGAGCCCGTGCTTCCAATATTCAATAACAATTATAAATCGTAAGATTACGTCATAGACATTAGAAGATATTTCCCGTTATGATTTATTCGTATTGTATGTATACAGGTATAGAGCAATTATTAATATTATGTTAAATTCGATAATTTTCTGTTTTATAATTATTATCTCAGTTCATTTTCCATAGTGGAAAAAAATGACCTGCACCAAAAGGATTTATGTTAAATCATAATTTTTTAATTGATATATCTCTTATATATATCTAGAAAAAATAAATAAAAATCATGACACGTTCAAAACAATAATATACTTAGATCTTTTTTGTAATGAAGTGACCATCATCAAAGATTATACCACGTCGTTATAGTACATAAACAGTGTTATTAAAATCCACCAATAAAAGGCAGAGCCGATATTTCGGCAAGCGCACTAACATCAAACATAAATAATATAAACCGAACGTTACTTTCACACCCAGCGCCTTTGTCAGAGAGGGACCGGGTATACATAAAAGGGCATGTATAACAATGAGAGTCGGCACATAAGTAATAGACGATTAAACCTTTGAAGGCCAACACCGTTGGTCCGAGTCTGATCGACCACCCAGAGATCCTTTACTGACAATGGGCGTTTGTGTGTGATAGGCCATATAGGGCGGTAGTGTGATGACACTCGCCGCTCTTTTAGTGTATACGCCGTTCGTGGAGGCGGTTGCTCTGAAAGTGAACGTGGTCGAACCGAGCTCGACGGACGGCGAGGCCGAGAGCTTGTTTTTTCTTTCTTAACGATCTTGCTGTCGTGTGTGTACACGAGCTTGTAGAACACGAAGTCTGTGCGAGCGCTGGATTTAGTCTGCCATCAACCCATTCAAACGTGTTGTATTGTGCATTATTCAAGTCCTACGTCCACGTGTCGATAAGGTAAGAGTTTAATATCTTTGCAACACAATTGACCTGGTCTTCTCCGAATCTACGACCGAGCAACTCTCGATTGTAATCTCAATAAGATAACTTAATATATTCATGTTTGAGTCATTACAAAACTAGTAATCTCACTTACAAATAGATTAACCATATATCAGTTTATTTGAGTAATTACATATTTTTCATTTGTAGTTTGTACATCGACGATTTCCCTGACATCCACTTCAATATTTCGATGTATATTTTATAAACCCAAACCAGTCAATCTTTCTTCGTCCGTCTTAGAACTTAACCAGAATTTTAAATAAAACAGTTACGACTTATCTAACGTAACTATAGAGTTTTATCGGGAGCAAAAGTACTAATTCTCTTCGTATTCAGTCTACTTTGTATAGCAAAAATAATCTTTGGTCTAAAGTTTATACAATACGAGACCAAGAATTATAATTTATAATACAAACGTCACAAACTACAAAAATAAATTTTATAGTATATATAAATACTGTTTAAGTACCTATTTTTAGTGTTACAAATATGTACACATTAACGTGACATTGTTTTGAAATGAAAACAGATTGTCCACTGAGTGAGTTATTTGAAATGCAACAAAAACCGAGCTGATCAAGGCACAGCATGACTAAATAGTCTAAATGTGAATACATTTGTACATAATCTGTATAAAATAATCGACATTTTCAGGCCGGCCTTGGAAAATGGATAAACATAGTTCGCGGTAGTATGATCAACATGAGCTGATCACGGTTTAAAATACATTCATAATATTTGAGATCGTGAGCCTGATATCGTTGTCATTATATTTTTTCGGGAACGCCGCGCGAATAACAAGAAATCATTTAAAAATGTCCCGTCGCCCAGAGGCATTAAATTGTTAAAGGACAACCACGAACTAATTTCGTGATAAAAACACCACTGCTAAAAAAATCCAAGGAGGGGAGGCGATCCACCAATCGTCCTCACACTCTTCATATACGTCACTGGCGGTGGAGATGGTAGCTGATATATAGTCGTCTGTTTATTCTACATTTCTGAACGTGTTCTTACTATAGCACGTGACGGCTGTTGGTCATATTAGTGAGTAAGTACCAATCAAAATTAAATCGATTTTAATCTGATCTACATTTTTTCCATTCATAATTATATTAACGAAATTGTGCTATCACACACTGTTTGGCGTCGAACGTGAATAGTTAATTATAAACTTTACAAAAACGTTAACAATTTGTTTTTTATTTTTTTTTTGCACTCGAGCAATATTATAGGGAATATTTCAAACCTATCCGGTCATTATAAATTATAATTAAACGCGCATTTATTAACTTTCTTTTTATAGTTTCTAGGCCAAGTGCAGCGATTAGTACGGTTACGTGTTATCTGTTTACGATTATGTATACATTGCTGTACCTGTAAACAACACAGAAACTAAACACGATGGAAGAACAACAAAACGAAAACGAAACGGAAATTTCCGACGTACCGAAACATTCAAACTTCGATAAGCCGGACTTGAAAGGAGATTGGTTGAATTTTTTTCTTCTATTATTACTGTACATGATGCAAATCATGCCCGTAGGTTTGGTGACAGCTGTAACGATACTTTTACAAAGCAACAAAAACGTGACTTACAGCGATCAGGTAAATGCAATTGATCGATTATTTCGCTTGTCGATTTTTAATTTATGTTATAAGTTATAACAGTTATAACTTATAACTCTTATCGTACATTCATATGTGATATGAAAACAAGAATGACGAAATAATAATACGTATCCGTAATACTTTGTTGTTTCAGGCTTTGTTCAGTGTAGCATTGTGGCCGTTTAGTTTTAAAATCTTATGGGCTCCTTTAGTCGACGCACTGTACATACCAAAGATAGGGAGACGGAAGTCTTGGCTCATACCGGTTCAATTTCTAATGGGTATGTATTTGGCCGAAATTTTCCACTTCCATGTTCTATTGATCAAAATTTAAGTGAACTAACGTCCGAACTGATCCAAGTCATAGAAATGGTTTTGAAATATGTAGTGTCGATTAATATAAATACCCGATTATCAATAATACCAGACTGAAGGCACATACATTATATCCTCAATATCTGCATCTGACTTGCCACCAACCTGCTAAAACTTTCTTCAGCTTCCGACGATAATTCGATCGCAATATATTTATTTTCTTCTTGGTACTATTCACATCAGAAGTTGGATCGATTTCCTTTAGTTTTCCGTTAATTTTATACAACCGTCTTGTTTCAAAACTCGGTTTTTATACATTTCACTTTTTATTTGCCACGCGGCCGTATATAACTACGGTATAAATTAATAAAATCACTCCAAAATTCTTCGTTATTCAATTTATTCATTAACGTGTATGTCAATCGCGTTGGTTGTCATTCAAAACTGACCGTGTATGGGGGGCTTTATCTTGAGTTGAGGTCACGATGTTAAAAGTATCATACGATATATGTATTTTTCGACAAAATATTTTAAACAAAACGCATATATATGTGGAAACGCTCTAATTATCTGTAATATGAAATATAATCGCGTAAACATAATTTTATTGATCCACAAAACGTACAGAATTGTATTACAAAAAAGCACAATGATTTCGATTTAATTGAATGGATTAAATTAATCGACCTAAGGAGAGTCGTTTTCTTTTAAATTTTTACCCACGACATTTTATTTGATATTAATATATAGGTAGGTTATATAGGTAGGCAATCTATACAATGAGTATTATTAAATTTTTATTTTACACGAGTCTAACTACGGCTTAATATTGAAAAATAAAATCAATATTTTTATTTTATGTGAAAGCGTTGTTTTCAACCACGTTAGTAAACAAATTATTAGTGTATCACTCGACCATTTTTTGTAACTAGTACGTATTTTTCAATTTCGATGAGCACACTCGATGATTCCAAACATGTCATATCGAATTCAGCCAACTGTTTAGGCTGTATTTCCAATATATTTACATATGACTTATCTATACTTGTTCGACTTGTTTAAAATTCGTGAACGACGCGTATTCATCCGAACATTACAACGATGAAACAACAATCTTTATGTAACAGGCGTGTGCTTCACATACATGGCCAGCAATATAGACGATTGGTTGCCCGGAACGGGAAAGCCGAATGTACGGAAACTAGTGTACACGTTTTTCGTCGCTGTACTTTTAGCCGCCACGCAAGATATAGCTGTCGACGGTTGGGGATTGACGATTTTGAAGAGGTCGGTAAAACGATAAATTTTGCACTCTGAATAAAAAAAATTGCGGCGTGCACAAAGCGCACTGATGGATTTCGATTTTTTTATTTCAGGAAAAACGTAGGCTATGCATCCACGTGTCAAACGACAGGCCTAATGACGGGTATGTTGATGAGTTCCGTGTTGCCCGTCTTGTTGACGTCGGAGAGTTTTAGCAACAAATACTTAAGGGTTACACCGGAAACAGGAGGAATATTGACATTGAAAAGTGAGTAGAAATATTTCTTCGAGTTCCCATACTTTTTAGGTGCGTGTTGGATTCCGAACACAATATGACATTCATATCGTTTCTCGCCTTAATTTCAAACAATTAATAAAATATTAATTTTCAATATTAAGTATTTATTCGTGTTATAAATAATATTAATGCATTCAAATTTGAACAGGCATACTTAACGTTTTGGGTATTTTATTCATGTTAATAACAACATTGATTGCTCTATTTAAAAAAGAAAAAGACAATAAAATAGAATATGACGATGGAGTGAAACTCGGTATTTCACAAAATTATTTGCTGTTGTGGGATATTCTGAAGCTACCAAGTATTCGAATTTTGGCATTGGCGTTGTTGACAGTACCGGTAAGGCAATAAATATAATTAAATCGAGTTTTAATTTTGTCACGATATTTTTTTCCTATATTTTTATGATTAACAACCCTTTTAGTCATTTAATATTATTAATTTATAAACGTCACAAAAATTAATCGATCAAATTAACTTTAAAAGTAAAGAAAAAAGAAAAAAGTAGATTTTACGAAATTCTAACATATCTTTTGTTTTATTACTTCTGTTATTAATTATAACAAAATATTATGTCATCAACTATGTAAGACAATGATTTCTTTACAATATTTTGTTGAATTAATAATAGAAGTAATAAAACAAAAGATATTATTTAAGTCATTGTTATCAATAAAAATATGTACATAATATTAAAGATTGGATTTGCTGCAGTAGACAAAATATCGACTTTAAAACTCATTGATGCAGGTGTGTCGAAAGAAAACATTTCGATTATACATACAGCCATGTACAGTGTAAAAATTATTATACCACTCATCGTAGCGAAGTACACATCAGGTCCAAAGCCATTGAGTATATACCTAAATGTCATACCCATCAGGTACCTTTACACTTTTTACATTAAAACATCTACTCAGTAAACAACGATTTGAGTTATTACAAAAAACTTTGTTTGTTAAAATAACTAATTAATTTTCTACAATTTTTGAATTTTTGAATTCATTGATAAGAAGAAAAAAACTTTAATTTGATCTTTGAAATTTCAAAAATTGTTTAAAAAAATGTCATAAGCCTAAACATAATTAATTTAATTAATGAAAGTTTAATTTAAAATAAAGTTTTTAAATACTAAAATTATCCTTAAATTTGTAGTAAAAAAAAGACATCTTGATATTATTTTTTCAAATAGGATTCAAATCAGATATTATTTTTTACATTTGTAATTTTGCAGTATTCTTTAATATTAAAATAGATTGAAAATATGTTTCTTATAGCGCAAAAGTGTAGCAATCTTTAAAAAAAAAAAAGAGTTCTTTACATAACATTACTTTTATATATGTTATGTGATTACATAACAAAATAACTTTAATTGAGACTAAGAAAATAAAAGCTCTTCATATTACCCGAAGCTGAAATCATTATTTATACATTTTGAAATATTCATTTCAGATTGTTTTGGAACGTCATGTTTTTTATTCTAATTTATTATACTCCAGCTTTCAATAAAGGCGGTTCGAAATACTATGTGATTTTAATATTCACTATAGCAGTACACGACGTGAGTTACTTTTTGTTAAAACTTATTAATTTTGATTAGTAATTCCTAACCGGGTTGTATAATTAATTTATTAAAATGTAATATTAAACTGAAATAATTACTTTGATTGACAATTTATATTTTATTATGATTATTGTTCATAGATTCTGTTATACGTTACGCATGTAGCTATAGCAGCATTCTTAACTCGAATAAGCGATTCTCGTTTTGGCGGCACTTACATGACATTGTTTAGCACATTAGCTAATTTAGGAACTGCGTGGACAAGTCTAGTTGCAATTGGACTGGTTGATCGATTAACTTTCAAGGAATGTACAGTTGATCCCCAGAATAATTGTTCCACGTTAAATCTTAAAAACGTAAGAAATTGTATAACAGACGTTTCAATTGATTATAATTAATATATTAATAATATGGAAGAACATCAATTACAAGAATAATATTTCACAGATTCATTTTTATAATTTACTTTACAAGAAGAATTGTTTTGTTTTTCATATTTTACAAACAAAATACAAATAATAATGACGTATCGTATGAGGGTTAACTATAATGACGATTACTTACGTACCTATAATCATAAATCCAAGAATATATTTATTTCGTTAAAAAATATTCATGTTCTTTGTAATATTCAGTTTTAAAATTATATTAATTTTTTACCGACACAATTATACTTTGTGTCGTAGAAATAAAATTGTATTTATTTTATTAAACTACATACTTGACACACAAAAAAAAAAAAAAAGAAAAAAAAGTGATTCGTTTTTAACAGTAATGAGTTCTTCTATTTCAAAATTTAACGTTGTTGTTTGAAAGTAATATTGTTTAATTTTTTTTTTTTTTCATAAGACGTGTGAAACAAATGAAGGTTATTGTAAAATATTAGCGAACGGTTTTTACATTGAAACAGCCGTATGTACCATCATTGGAATCTTTTGGTACTATTTGTTTAGAGATATCCTCAAAAAAATTCAATCAAAGGACTATTCCTATTGGTTGGTCCATGCCAAGAAATCAGTTGAAAAAAATGAAGACAATCTGTTGATGAAAACTAATGAGCTTTAAGTTACAGCAAATTGTATTGTTCTTTTGCATGAATATAATATTGTTTTGTCTTATATTTCTCCACTTAGTTATAATATTTAAATTGTTTCATTTTTCTAATATAACTTTATTTCAATAGAATTAAGCAAAATTTAAAATTGCACATACGTGTGTTTTATATTTGTATAAACTTACTATTTAAAAAAAAAAGTTAATAAATCGGTATACTGTAAAAATGATAGTAATGTATTAAACATATTATATTTGCTCGATTGCCATTAGACAATTTAGCTCACTTTATATTAATCATTTTGTAATTTTTATATAAAAATTCTATTTAATATTATGAACATTTTCATTTTTATTAAAATTATTTATTTTTTTTGTGCTAAGTAATTATTGCAATATACATTTTTATACGAACATTTGGTGTTGGTTTCGTTTTTCATGTGTAATAATCAACATTTCAAATCATGACGTTGTCTATGGTGTGTTTTTTTCGTTATCTTTTGAATATGCAACAAAATAATTGAATGATTTTTGTTTTCACGTGAATGAAATAATTCAAGAAAATAAATTGCAATGCATTTTTAAAAACCAAAGGGTGAGTATTTAAATATGTTTTATTCGCCCGTATGATATCACACTGCAGCACGATCGTTTGTAATGTTTTGACATAAACCAAAGGTTATAACTTATAAATTTTTTTAACATGTATTATTTTGGTTATTTTTTGCATATTATTTTTTATCATATACTTATTTATATCAGTTTTTTGTTGTATTATTTTGCATATAAATGAATATTTTTATTTCAAGAGAATATATTAATAAAAAAGCATATTTTCGCATATTTTATTATGATTTTTAAAGAATATTGCAAGAATATTTTCAACTTTTTTAGAGAATATTAGCATCTTATTTTGGCTATTTTCAAAGAATATAATTCCGGCCCCTAGTTATAAGTTATAAGTGGCTACAAAATATAAGCCATTTTACAAAGGGGTTCATATTGAAACGTTGTTTAAGATCATATATACTGTCTTAGCATCGCTTTTTTTTTTTTATATACTTAACGACCGTTGTACTGGATAGTACCTACTGATAAAAAACAAAACTAATGTATAGATAATCCTATCGGTCGTCCGACCAAGATAAAAGTAAATAGAATATTTATTATTTTATAGACGTTCATTTAATAAATACAATTTAAAATACATAATGTTATAACCTGACCTTACAACTTGAGCCTGCAAATCAAATATGTGAACCAAATCGCAAAAATGTGTTACCAAACACTCCATAAAAAATGTCGCTCCCACAACATAAGTCACTTTGCTTCATACCACATCCAAGACAACCCGACACGAATACTTAAACTAAAGTGGTGCAGAGATCTCATCTATTAACATTTCTCTTAAAAATCAAAAATAGATAGTACGGTAGCCCTCTCGCATCGTGTCATTTGTTCATGTTATGTTTTAAACCACGTTTATCGTTATTACTTGATGTGCATGATTGTATAATAGTTGTAAAATTTAAATTAAACTTTTAAATGAAAAAAAAGTGTTCGTTTACTAGCGTTGTTGCCCTATGGCCTATGACATACACCACTACGATTAAGATTTTAACGGTAAAAATAATTTTGTTCAAGATTTTGACGGTAAACATAGTTTTGTTCATGATTTTGACGTTCAAACGTTTCAACGTCGGTTTATTTTTATACTTATTAATGTATAAATATGCATATTTTTCATCTCTCTCGTCGTGTGTATTTGATATCTACCTTTTTGTGATCGTATTTTGACGTTTGGTATCAGTCAACTTCGTATCAATCTTCCGATTACAAAAGGCGTTGAGTTTAGAATCAACTGCTTGATGTCGATACCAGAATAATCACGTTTTGTCCTATTGACCGTTTATTATCATTTTATGAGGCTGCGCGAGTATGTGTTATCAACTATTGATTGATTGAACTTTTTTTTTTTTTTAATTCATTGAACTTGGTCAATACGTATTGATTAAGTTATATTATGGTTCAAAACTCATAATGATATGAATATATTGCTAAATTGTAACATCTATATTTTTAAAGACAGAATATAGTTCTAGACGTCCAGTAGGTATTTATTATTTAGTTGATTACCATACATTAACGCTCAACATGTAAAACCAGTAAATTTTAATTTCATACAACGCAATTGTTTTGTTAAGTTTGTTAATTTTCTGTTTTATAATTATTTTAATGATATATTCTTATATTAAAATAGTTCTAATCTAATCTAAACATCGCTACGGTCATTAAAAATTCATCAATTTTAGTAATAAAAAATGGCTACTATTACATTTAAATGAATTCGAAACTTCACTTGTACTCTGATAGATGAATGGTTTTTTGTTTTATTTTTTTTGTATTTGCAGGGATTAATTTAATTACGTGTTCTCTGTTAATAATAAATGATAACTGTATACATTTAGTATCTATAACTCGGAAGAGACTAAATATGACGGAGTCGAAAAATGAAAACGAACCAGAAATTTCAGAAGCGACGAAAAAATCGTACTTGGACAAACCGGACTTGAAAGGAGATTGGTTAAATTTTTTTCTTTTGTTGTTACTGTATACCATGCAAGGTATGATTTTTGGTCTATTAACAGCAGTACCGATACTTTTACAAAGCAACAAATATGTGACTTACAACGATCAAGTAAATCGATTTGATAATCAATTATTTTTTTTGTAATGATTTTTAATTTAAAGTCACTCTTAGAACAGAACATTCGTATCAAATTGGCATCACGTACGATGAAATACAAACACGTTTCGTTGTGTTTTTGTTTGTTTCAGGCTTTATTTAGTATTACAACGTGGCCGTTAAGCTTTAAAATCTTATGGGCTCCTTTGGTCGACGCACTGTACATACAAAAGATAGGGAGGCGAAAAACTTGGCTCATACCATCACAATTTCTAATGGGTATGTATGTGTTAAAATTAAACTATAGCTCATTAAAACTATGGTTCAAATATATAGTTGATATAACTACTATTGAACTAGTTAATAGAAATTTGCGATTGCTTATTAATCCAAACTCGACAAATGACGAAACGTTTTGTATGCAACAGGGGTGTGTTTCCTGTACATAGCCAACAATATCACCGAATGGCTGCCTGAAACGGGAAAACCGAATATACTGAAACTAGTGTGCGTAATTTTTGTCGCCAGAATTTTGGCCGCCACGCAAGACATAGCTGTCGACGGTTGGGGACTGACAATTTTGAAAAGGTCGATAATTATTCAGGATGAATAAAAAAATAAATACGTCTACGTACGTGCTGCGCTGTAATGGTGAATTTCGATTTTTTATACTTCAGGAACAACATAGGTTATGCATCAACGTGCCAAACTACAGGCGTAATGACGGGCGATGTGATAGGTTCTGTGTTACCCGTTCTGTTGACGTCGGAAAATTTTAGCAATAAATACCTACGCAATACACCGGCTGTGGGAGGAATCGTGACCCTGGAAAGTGAGTAGAACAAATTTTACCTGAATATTATAGGTAATACTTAATTTCATATATTTTCATGAACATAATATTATTATTATCCATTCACAATATGATAATGGCGTTTCTTCACTGTTTTGAATTCATAAATTATCATTGTAACGGTTGGGTTGATTTAGATAATTGATTGAACTTAAGAAAAAAAATCTGTAACACATTGAAAAAAAGTGTTTTTTTATAGGTATCTTTGATCAAATATCTGTCCAGTGTAAATTTGTTTATTACAATTTAAAACATATTTGTATTTGACTTGTATAACGACCATTTTTTTAACAATATTCTTATTCCATCAACGTCCAGCGTACTTGTATACTAACAATTAATACTAATTATGTATAATTAATACTAATAATAATATGATTTTTATTAAATTTAACTGATATTTTACAGTATTTTAGTGTAATATAGATAAGAATAACAAAACATATAATTAATAGAATAATGTATTAATATAATAATCTGGATATTTATACGTTTTAATTGGAATAGGTTTATTTTATGTTTGGGGCATTTTGTTCATGTTAATAACAACATTGATTGCTTTATTTAAAAAAGAAAAAGATAACACATCAGATGATGATCACGTAAAGCTTAACATTTTACAAAACTATACGCTATTATGGGAAATTTTGAAGCTACCAAGTGTTCGAATTTTGGCAATAGCACTTTTGACAGTACCGGTAACTATATACTCGTAATTAAATCCAATACGAAATTTGCTGTCATAATGTATGACTTACAGACACTAAGTCATTTAATAATATGGATTTATACAAATATAATTAATTGATTAATATTAATCAATTAATATAAAGATGAATCTATAAATTTAATTTCGAAAAATTTATATTTTTCATAATCGGTATGAGATGCAAGACTCAAATAAGATAATGGTTGATTGATACTGGTGAATTGGTTTTTTAAAATCGAAATCAATACTCTCGAAAAACTGGTTCTAAATGAAACGGGACGGGGATCAGTCTTTATTCCTATATTCTTCTATTCCTATATGGATAATTATTAGGGATCCATTCCAAGAATAACATCAAAATAACTAAAATTGATAAATTTAAATTCGTCGAAACACCCGATTTTGTCAAAATTTAATTTTCTATCGCTAATAAAACTATTTTGTAACTTCCTAGTAATTTTTTATCTTTTGTTCGACTACAAAAAGAAACTTATCTATCTAATCTTCTATTACATTTTCAAGTCTCAAATATTGAAATTGAAAGTTTTATGAATTATTCGAAGGAAAATCACTTATAATAATATAAATTATCCATGGGAAATCTAAATAAGAGGACTTTCACTTAAAATCGTTTTTTAATGCAATGGTACATAGGTTATAATTCATCCAATATCAATCACCTGTAAACGTTTATCTCATTCTATTCTTGTATTTCAGCTTTTGTTTTTTAATTCATAGTATAAATTCAGATATTTTATTCTATAAAATGATACGTTTAATTAATGTGTGTTAAAGTTTGGAATTTTAGCAATGTACAATGTGTCAATTTTAAAACTCATCGATGCTGGCGTGACAAAAGAAAACATTATGCTTATACGCACATCCATGTTGGGTTTAAAAATTCTTCTTCCACTTGTGGTAGCAAAATACACATCTGGTCCAAAACCACTGAACATATACCTAAGTGCTACAATAATCAAGTATATATATTTTATTTTAGATATTATGTACTTGGGGATTTTATGATACAAAAATGAATGCCAATCACTTAGTTGTACAAGCAGTTGCAATTATATTTATGTGATATATTAATTTGTATTTCAGAATATTTTGGAACATCATAATAGCTATTCTAGTTTATTATTCTCCAATACTGTTAAAACATAGTGGAGTGGTAATTGTTCCTACATATTACTACGTCATTTTAATATTCGTACTATGGATAAATGAGGTGAGTCATTTTTTGTTTTTTAAAATATATGAAAAAAAAAATGAGATTTGAGAAAAACGAGAATTTAATTAGATACGGATTTTCCATTATATACAAGTACCTTTTAATTTTGAAACAAATTTACCTTTACTCTCGAAAAAAAACCGATATTTATTGTAAGAAATGGAATGGATCAGCGACAAAAAGTTTGCAGTAGTTTTACAGAATTTTATCAAAATTTAATCATTCAAAAGCTTGAAAAATTATGTCTATGCATTTCCAAAAGGATAACATTCAAGTAAATAGTTCAAGTCATAACGATATGGTATGACTAAATGAATAACAACAAAATACCATGTCTAGTCAAAATTCGTTGAAATACTCATCAAAGTATAGTTTTATTGCGACTATCCGATAAGTTTTTTTTTTTTTGTTCACTAGAAAGCGGCTTTTTTCAAGTCTCGAATTATATATTTCAAGTTTAAAGTATTAATAATGAAAAGTTAATAAGATTTCAACTACAAAAAGTTTGCATATTTACGCGATTTTCCGGATTCCATTTTTTTTTTCCGTCAGTATTCAAAATAATTGTGAAAACTGTAAGACGTCACTAAACGGGATCCTAAAAATAATTCATATAAAGTACCAAGTAGATAAGATTTTCTATTAAAAAGGATCTCTTAATATAGAGCCATGTATTTTGATGTAAAACTTGAGGACAAACAGAAAAAAAAAATGTATTAAAAACGTAGGTACTCACATCAAACCAAATAGTTCCCTCGTTTAATTCAGAATTTGAATATAAATTGTAAATATTATACTAAAATAATTACTATTGTTGACAAGTTGTGTAAATTATTGTTTATAGATTCTGTATTATATAATGTTCATAACTCAATTGGCATTTTTCTCTCGGATTAGTGATTCTCGTTTTGGTGGCATTTACATGACATTATTTTGCACATTAGCCAATTTAGGAAAAACGTGGACATCTTCGGTTACAACCGGAATGATTGATCTATTAACTATTGAGGAATGTTCACTTGATTTCGGTAATAAATGTACATCGCCGGGTCTTCGCCAGGTGAGAAATTTCAAAACAAATATTTTAATCAATTGTCGTTGCATTTATATTAAGCAATGGCATTAGTATTTAGTACACAATATTTTTTATTTTTTCTATCATTCGTGTGCACGATTTCATGTAAATTATAATATACACAATATACATAATATAATATAAAGACGTAAAGTAGTTATAGATTTAATAATATTTCGTTATTAATGTGGTTAATTATTATTATTTTTTTCATTAGACGTGTGAAATAAATGGAGGAGATTGTGTTGTATTGACGAATGGTTATTGCATAGAAGTAGCATTGTGTACCATTATTGGAATTATTTGGTACTTTGTTTTTAAAGTTATTCTTAAAAATATTCAAACAAAGGACCGTTCTCACTGGATGGTCGATTTCGAAAAACCAGTGGAAAATAACGATAGAAATGTATTCACGATAATTGACAAGATATAATAAATCGAATATGGTATTTTTACTTTAGCGTTTTCTTCCTATTCTATTTCCCCGATTTCGTATTACCGACAAATCTCTCGACTCTCTTCACAATTCAGAACGGTTGTGTATTCAAATACATTCGGAAAAATTAAAAATCGAACCTGTTTTAAGGGCATTTATTTGAAAAAAATATTCATTCCAAAAGACACTGGTAGGTAGTGATATCGTATAATATCAGATTTTTGTGTTCGATGGATTTTGAACGGTCGACACACGGATTTACCTTGAAAGGAAATATAGCGAGATTCGCCACGAATCACTCGCTAAGGGTGAAATATTGACCAAGAACAGGCGCAGTCACACTGGAGAAAAATTACTTGCTTACGAGGTACGTGCTAGATTCCCGGTCACATTTGCGCAGAAAATTGGAAACAGTGAAACACACGTGCTCGCATTTCACCGGAAAATCCGTATCAATGTGAACTTTGAAAACCGTAAAAGTGGTTTCCAAACTGTATTCAAACGTATAAAGTAGACGGTATTAGATAATAATATCTACGCTGGCTGCAAAGATATGCGCGTACAACACAAACGAGTGCGCGATCCCTACAACAGGCTGTATGATGTATTCAAAAAGGGTCACCGCGCTGTACATAACGGTGACTATAGATTCGCCAACTCGTGTGCCGAGTATACTAATAAAGATAATGTCACATTCGTAATTTTTCCACGAGTGAATGTTATAGATTTTTACGCACTTTCGTGTAATTAGATACTTTATATCGATTTCGGGGATATGACAATAACAATATAGTGTCCAGAGTTCCCACCGGATCGTGTGTGCCATCAGGAGAGTGTAAGTGATATAGTTGATGTTCACCACTCGCTCCTAGAGATTTTATTTAAATTAAAACCGAGTTTATATATTTCGATAAACGGGCGATGGCGGACAATGATTAAAAAGTAATGGTCATTTTTAATTCACGTATTAAAAATATTTGAACTCCCCCTACCCCGAATATTTATTCGTGCGGCCAGCTTCCACGATGTCCTGCTACGGTTATATTTTGTCGTCGTTTATCGAACGAATTCGACGCAAGTTTTACCACAAACAACTATCATTAATATTAAGTACCGAATTATATAATGACGCATAATAGTCGAGTCCGAATTTTCATATCGACTATAATTGCTCGTGGGGACTATTTAATGTATCAATACAATTTAAACGATCGATTTTTATCGTTTATGATGCATGTGTAATTGCATAATAATTCAATACAACATTGCCATATTATGATTAATGTTATGTGATACGTGAAACGAAAATCAAGTCGATGTCAAGCGAAAAAAAAAAATAAAAATAATAATTATTTGTTTCGTTTTCAAAAGTTAGTAAAAAACAAAGACGCGGCACAGACAAAACGAAAAAAATGTCGATTTCATTCTGAACCGTTATAACACGTAGTCGTATCGCCTATACAGAGACTCGATTGTTATAGGCGATTTTTTTTCCTGGGCCTCGCGCCCTAGAAAAGAATGTTTTTTAAATGTCGGGGCTCAATTCGTTTGCAATCCGACGACTTGCTTCAAGTGAGCAGCGGATGCCCTGCTAGATGATATTATTATTGTCATAGATGAGCGCACAGTTATTTATATTATATCAGTTATTTAAACAATCGATTGTATACGCCCAATGTTCAAATTGTCTAAATGACAAAAATATCGGCAGATCGTTTTCTGTATGATAGCCACATGCTTATTTCATGTCAATGCGAGTGGGACAAAATGTTAATCAGTAAATTGATTGTTAAGTAATAAATAACAATACAAACTAAAAAAAAAAAAAAAAATTATAGTTTAATCTGGATATCAGTTAAACATTATGTCATTAGTAATTATTTATTTATTTGTATGAATATTCAACACAACACTTTGTAGAGACGTAGACGTACTCTAGTATCTCTTATTAGGTTAAGCATTCACACGAATTCAACGCATAACTGATTTATTTTGTTGCTGCAAAAATCATTGGAAATTATTTAAGTATATTATTTTATACCTATCAGGCCATTAAAGATTATAATTAGACATGCTTTTATCCACTTTTTTTTTATTGTTCGACGAATGCGGCGATTAATACAATTAAATGTTCTCTTTTTATACATTGTACGTCTAACTGCCAGGAACTTAACATGACAGTGTCGAAAAATAAAGCCGAACGAGAAAATTCACAAGCTTCAGAAGTCTCAGAATTTAGAAGTCTTTCTAAAAATTCAAATTTGGAGAAGCCGGACTTGAAAGGAGATTGGTGGAATTTGACTTTTCTGTTCTTAATTTATGTGATGCAAATCATGCCTCATGGGTTAGGGATGGCTATACCGATACTTTTACAAAGCAACAAAAATGTGACTTACAGCGATCAGGTAAATCGATTTGTCGGTAAATTATTTCTCATGTAATTTTTTAAATTTAAGTTACTTTTAGAACATGTATGCCATACAGGTACCGCGTATGATAAGATAATTACACGTTTCGTAATGTTTTCGTGTTTCAGGCTTTATTTAGCATATCATTGTGGCCGTTTAGCACGAAAATTTTATGGGCTCCAATAGTCGACACTTTGTATGTAAAAATTGTAGGGAAGCGAAAGTCCTGGCTCATACCAATCCAATACCTAATAGGTACGTACACCACCGAAAATGTCCGCTACACGTACGAGGCAAATTTTTGAAATGAAATCATATTCATATGATGTTTTCAAACGGTCTGCCGATAATGTTTTATTGAAAATCTACGTTTTTTAATGGAATCGATTATATTTGACAGGTGTTTGCTTCTTGTACATAGCCAAATATATTGACGAATGGTTGCCCGAAACGGAAAAACCGAACGTAATGAAACTATTATATATATTTTTCATCACTGAAGTGCTGGGTGCAACACAAGATATAGTCATCGACGGTTGGGGATTGACAATTCTGAAAAAGTTGGTATCAATATTTTTTTATTGTAAAAACACAATTGATGTAGCCACGTACTGCATTGCTATGGTGAATTTCGGTTTTATATTTTAGGAAAAACATAGGTTATGTGTCCATGTGTCAATCGACGGGCCAAATGGTGGGTCTGGTAATAAGTTCTGTGTTACCCGTCCTGATTACGTCAGAGACCTTTTGCAATAAATACCTACGATTTACACCAGCTACGGGAGGAATGCTAACTATAAAAAGTGAATAGAAATAATTATTCATGTAAAATAGAGTATAGTGCATTTTATCATTGAAAGCGATTGATCGGCAACATAGATTAATCTTGTTTATAGTTGCTATAAAAATGACAATGCAACTGATTCACCAATTCAAGTTGCTGATAGTTCTCGCAATATACCTACGTGATAAAATATACAATTAATGATGTAATTAAGTTCTTTAAGTTTACGGAAGAGAAGCATGATATTGGATTGAAAACTATTGACCGTTAGTAAACGAATCACAAAAATACACCCATGGTTCTATAAAATCTCTGAATGACTTTTTGATAACATTTAACAATCTGAAAGATGAAAATGATTTTGTTAATAAAACAAATTGAAAAAATAAAATAAAACCCACTTACGAAAAAAAAGAAAAATGAAAAACAAGTTTAATACCTTCGTCTAGTTTAAAACAATAAAAAAAAAAAACATTCTATTACAATTAAAACAATTTAAAGTCAATTATTAGCTATAGTGTTATAAATAATAATTGTATTTATATAAACGAGATGACGTGTGATTAGTGATTACATCTTTGTATTGTATTTTTATTATTCCAATAATAAGTGAAGTAATTAAAGTAGGATAAACTATATTGCGTTTCCTTTTCTATAAAAGAAACATTATTAGATAATTTTTGGTATATTTGATAGTAAGAAATAAAATAGGAACTTGTTTTTAAATTCTGTTCGCTTTTGGGTTTTAATTATAATTATTATTTTTTTAAACTTATTTTTTAATTCGCTCCATATCTAATAAATTTAATTCGCTTAATAAAACGTCATTTTGGGCTTTGATACGTATCGATGTACATTGTACATACATAATAATAACGACTACGAATAATACGATTTCCGAAAGTCTCTCGCTATTTATTCTCTGCGTCCATTGGAGTCTCGATATCCTGAGTGGGCTCCTAGAGTTATTTTGTACACCCTCTGGGCCTCAGCCGATAAACGTGAATTTGTATGCAAATGTCAAATGACAATGTCGCGTGCAGAGCTTTCAAGTGCAAACCGTATTAATTAATAAATAATAAATAAATTTAAATTACAAAAAAATAAACAAAAACTAGCCTAAAACACTCGTAAAATCCTAAAGAACTCATGGACGCCTCATAAGTTGAAAACGGTCCATTAATTAAGTAGGCTCTGCGACTTCAACGCAGGACCACGCATACATGTATAAACACATAACTCTCCGTAGCCGGGTAAAAATACAGATCCAATATTGTTGATTAGAAAAAATAGTATAGTAAATGACAGGCTGTTTGGATACCCATGCAATTTTGTAACGATATCTTATTATTATTTTTGTATTTATATTTTTGTTTTTTTTTTTTTTTTATACTATTTTTCATACATACGCATGACATTTAATTCAGAGCAGATGTTTCTTGACCGACTATTGTTCTGTCATTGTCTGTGTTATCATCAGTTTGAAATATCTACTCCTTTTGTTACCTGAAATTATGTAATGTTTATATTTTATAATTATCCGCGAAAATGATATCGTATGTAAAAATACCTTTAGACGAGTAGCTTTTTATCTTTTATCTGTCTTTTATTTTTTCTGAAAGAAGAACGAGTTCTATGATATTCGAATGATAATCGACTTAACAGTAATTTGGGTAGGCATTTTTCGAATCTTGCAAAAGGTTTATTCGCAGGTCGTTTTATAGTAAAAGTGTTGTTATCGATTTTAAATAAAAAATTGAAATAAAACATTGCATTCATGTAAAACTAATTTAAGCATAAACGTTTAACCTAAGTAATTGAAATAATAGTAGCGTGAAATGTAATAATTATTAGATCTATAACATATCTACCTATTAAGTATAATAATTTTATATAACAACTATATATAATCCTAGCATTAATATATTTAAATTTAAACAGGCCTATTTTGTGTTTGGGGTATTTTGTTTATCTTAATAACAACATTGATTGCTTTATTCAAAAGAGAAAAAGATGTTTCATTAGACGATGACAATCACGTAAAACTCGGCATTTTTCAAAATTATTCGCTATTATGGGATATCATGAAGTTGCCTAGTATTCGAATTTTAGCAGTGTCACTGTTAACAGTAAAGGTAAATATAATTAAATTCAATTTGAAATCCGGTACATCCATAATAAACCGTTTGACCATTTAATAAGTCAACATTAAAAATTGTATACACGTCATGAAAATAATTTTTCTTTTTAAAAATATTTGTCGTGTAAATTGTGATCAGTAAAAATGTGTTTTAAAGATTGGATTTGCTGCAGTAGATAATGTGTCAATTTTAAAACTCATCGATGCAGGCATATCGAAAGAAAACATTATGCTTATACGCACAGCCATGTACGGTGTAAAAATTATTATGCCACTTGTCGTGGCAAAATATACATCGGGTCCAAAACCGTTGAATATATACCTAATGACAGTACCCGCCAGGTATATACTTTTTAATTTAAATAAGAAGCATATAAAGATTTCGTAATAAATATAAAACTGACATTAGTTTTCTGTAAACATTTTATACGTTTACACAAACATATCAAGTTCATTAAAATAATATAATCTATCTGCATTTACGTATACGTTTACTGCAACTACGTATATACTATAGTAGTATAGTCTATAAGTACTTGAAATCGTATTTCTTTTTTAATTTCTTTTATTTTTTTATTTCAAACGCACACTGGAACAGACAGTCCAGTGTCAGTTAAGTAGTTACATATTATAATCAAGTATACAACTCAATCAATATTGCATACATGATGTTATAAGATATTAATATTATCGTGAAAAAAATTTTTAAATCATTCACACGCGTATGACTAAACTTTATATCCGACTTACAGGACTATTTAGAACAAAATTGCGTTTAGAAAACAATGAAAGTTCATTAAAATATTCATTATAATGAAATCAATACAATACTTCCTTCACTCAGATTTTAAAATTTACATTATATAACTCATTTTTAATTAAAAACTACAAATTTATATGAACCACCCGCGATTGAAAATAATATTAATTGATTTTTAAATATTATAAATTTCAGATTATTTTGGAACATCATAATAGTTATTCTAGTTTATTCAACTCCAACATTGATTGAATACGATGGAGTGATTAATATCCCTCTATATTACTACTTAATTTTAATATTCATATTGGCTATAAATGACGTGAGTAACATTTTATTTGATACAATTTAATAAATTTCAAAGACAATTTAGCATGTGTATGGAAAATAAGTTGTGAGTGAGTAATGTGTAAGTTTGGTAATTTTATTAATAAACAATTAATTATTATTTCATATTATAATACTCAACTAAAATCATTATTTTTTTTTTTTTTGAATAACTGATTACAGATGTTGCATTACACTACGGGTGTAGCTGCAACAGCGTTTTATTCTCGGATTAGTGATTATCGTTTTGGTGGCACCTACATGACGTTATTTTATACGTTAACCAATTTAGGAGGCGCATGGACATCTTCGGTTTCAATTGAAACAATTGACCTATTTACGTTCAAGGAATGTTCGAATGAATTAGATAATAATTGTTCCACGCTCAGTCTTCAAAAAGTAAGACATTTTAAAATAATTATTACAATAAATTGTAATTATGTTTATCGATACCTAATATGCAGTAGTGTTGAGCATTGTCTAGATAAACAATTAATTATCTTTTATCTTATTTAGATAGTTGAAGAAATAACCATCTGTTGTATTGTCTTAGATAAATAAAAGTGTTATCTAAACCGATTTATCTGGATAAATTAGGGCGATTTTGTTGTTGTTTTTACACGCATTTAAAAATTAATTGAGAATCACCGTAGTCTAATCTGTAGTAAGTTGTTACGAGACAGAAAAAACATAGAATTTTAAAATGTAACAAATATATTAAATAATACCCAAATATTAAATTCGTCCTACAGCCATAAAAGTTATTTTGATTCTCTAATTCAGCGGTTTTCAAACTGACGTGCCGCGAGCATTCACTAAGTGTGCCGCGGTCTTTTGAACATTTTTTTTCATAATCATCGATTGCATTGATTTATGATTTACGAATTAATAAACACTACTTTCTTGTAAATATAATGTAATGATTAGTAATAAAAATTTGTAACGACTAGCAAGCACACGTTTATAATTAAATAATGAAATTATAATTATCAACAATTTTTAATCGTCTAATTTGGTGCGAAAAAAAAAAACTAAAAATTAAAAAAAGGTCACAGTGTGCCGGGAACGTTTTTCGAAGAGCACAGTGTGCCGTGTTTAATAAAAGTTTGAAAACCACTACTCGAATTAGTTGTTATTGTTAGCCATCACTACTCAGTGCTCGGACACATCACACACAAGACATTATCGGCCTATCGCATACAATCATTGTGTATATCAATTTCTGTATAATATGCGCCATAGGAGGGACACCGAGAGATCGCAACTCGTTCGCGCAGACAATTAAACCAGCTCCGCGGTCTCGAGGTCTAATTTATTATAGAAATCACATATAGAAATTATTTCCCATGACAGCCGGACTCCCGGTTCAATTATTATATTTCAAATATTGTTGATTTAAGAATTTTAAATTATTTGATTCGTATTGAATTCGTTCTTTGTAAATATGTGTAAAAGAGATTTTTATTAAAACCAATTTTAATCGTTTTAAATAAATAACAATACCTAAACACGTGTTTTTAAGTAAGAATTTACTATATTCCCGTGTATAGAATAACGATTTCTATTTAGAAAATTCCCCTGTTTAAATAATAAACTATACGAGTAAAAAAGTTAATCAGCCGGCTTTTAGTCCAATTTATTTTAATTATTTTCCTATACAATTAAAGTAACACAATGTCATTTAAGTAATAATGGGTAATTTTTTAAATAAACAATAAAAGTCTTATATTTCTCATTTCCATTTAAAAATAAAATCATAATTGTAATTTTTTGATTAAGTTCTAATTTAATCATTCAAAATAATTGTCGAATAATCTTATTGATCATTATGAAATTGTCCATTAGATGTGTACAACAAATGGAGGTGATTGTATTGTGTTGATGAATGGTTTTTACATAGAAGCAGTATTATGTACCGTTGTTGGAATCATTTGGTACCGTTATTTTAGTGTTATTTTTAAAAAAATTCAAGAAAAAGACTCTTCTTATTGGTTAGTTAATGTCAAGAAAACTGCGGATAAAAATGACAAAGATCAATTCATAACAATTAACGAATTATAGTAAAATAAAATATTCTTATGTATAAAATGTATTATTTTGTAATATTTTGTCTTATACTTGTATTATAATATAATGTTATTTATTATTGAACCATAACAGTACTATTACTGCTTTTTTCGATCTGTATTATTCAAATTATTTTGTTAAATATTGATTATGTATTTATTTTTTATATTTTTATTCAAATCTAATAAAAAAGTTATGTTATTGGCTACAATATAATAAATAGATTTTTGTAAACCACGTTGTAATGTTGACCTTTTTATCAGAATGAAATGAAACGATTTCGATTTAAATCATAGCTAATAATACATAATATAATTTTGCTATTATATTATTAAGTAATATAATTTAAAATTTAAATTAAATTAATCTCGATCGATTGATTGATTGATAGATAGATAGATAAAATTATTTTATAGTTATTTTACGGAAAAAAACTTAGAAAATTGAAAAATTTCAAATATCTTTGAATAGCACAAAAAATGCCAAAACCTTTTGAAATTTACACCGTCTCTAGAGAATAGCCATTTAAGTATTCGATGAAATTTTCAAGTCCTTTTGATCAATACTTTTTAGGTTACGACGAAAACAAATATTTTGTTAAAAACCATTTTGCCGTTATTTTATAAATAAAAACACCCATCTACAATAGTTAAAAACTAAAAAAAAATTGGTTTTGTAGAGATACACACATTTTAGACGAAAATGCTGTCAAATATCGATAGATATTTTATGATAATATTATTTAGATAATAATGATATTATCGTTATCTTTCTCTAGGTAGAAGTTGAAAAGGTTATCTTAATCTGAAACTAGATATTTTTTTTATAAAATTATCATTATCTTAGCTAGATATTTTTTTATAATCTAAGCCCAACACTACTCCCGAGTGCGTCCCAAAATGATACCCGTACAATGTTCCGAGTGTGTTCGCGAAAAAAGTGTGACCCATTTGCGTTTCGAATAAAAAATTGATTTATTGTTAAGCCCACGTGCATTTAGCATTATCCAGCTTCAAGGGGCGAACTGTATTACGCCCGGAGAATTAATTTTAGTTGTTTTCTATCAAAATTGTTATATTAATATGGAAATCATTTTATTTTTATTTTTGTTGTTTTTTATTTTTTTGACGAATTACAATATTTATAGTTTATTTTTAAAACGTCCGGTTTGTGGAATTTAATTATATTTTCTGCTATAAATGTAAAAAATGTTTAGACTGTTTGAAACACGCGTAGAGTATGTATAAAATAAATTTGAACTATAAATAGTGTTGCGGTTCGTCACGTTTTTGACATGAAAACGCGGCCGTTTACGTTTTGATGGTAAACGATGGCGATCGAAAATTCGAAACGCGACGGAAAACGCTGTGTCATCGCATATCAAATTAAAACTTAATACGTTTTTAGATACTTCAGCGTTGCTGCAGACGTAATAAATATAAATATAGAAATACCAATTATGAACTGATGAAACATTTCTCTTTAATATTTAAAGTATTCGTGAGAGGTCATGAAATAATGAGAAAATCTTAAGGATAAAAAAATTTTTAATAATTTAATTTTTTTTCAGTAATTTTATTTTAATCTTACGAATCATAACATATCGAGAATAAACCTATATTATAGAACAGGGTTGGCGAACCCAAATTACCTTGTGGGCCACTTTGAAAATACTTTACGATCCCGCGGACAACATATTTTTTTTTTATTAGAATAGACATTCCAGAATATACTATTGGCACAAAAATAAATATTTTTTTAAATGTTTGATAAATCTCGCGGGCCACGGGTTGGCCACCCCTATTATAAAAGGTAAATAAATATAATGTTTACTACTTACGGCCTCCCGACGTGTTCCTGCTTGAGGTTCGGTGTTCGGACGTAGTGAATAATTGTCTATTGACGTGCGAAAGTAATGGATACAAAAGTCACTAGATAGAAATAATTTAAATTAAAACATAATAAAAAGTTTAACGATTAAAAGTTTGATTTGTCGTTGACGAAATAAGTAATAACAATCGACAACATTATTGGCTATTAGGGAGAAAAATAATAACTGAAATATTTAAAGCCGTAAGGAGCTCTCTGAACCCGTGTCGACACTAGACTGATCGCGTGTACACTCTGCTTTGGTAAGCTGTTGTGCTTTCGTGCGTCACTCGATCGGTATTGGTTGGGTTGCGTGCGCAGCTCTGCTGTGATTGGTCGAGTGGCTCGGCCATGCAGTGTTAGATTGACGAGAAATTTTTGGATGTTTTTGGTTTTTAGGTCATTTTTTTTTCATTTTTAGGGCATTTTTTACTCTTTTATGGAATCTGAGTAATATTTTATTTTAAGATTTTTACAACACGATTTTTATATAAATTGTAACAAATTATAAAGTAGGTTCTCGTAATTACGTACTCGTACTCGTATTATATATTATCGAACAATAGTTGAAATGTCAAAACCTAACGAATATCGTAAAATACTCTAATAAATAAATTACAAGTCATTTTTATAATGCATTTTTTCATTTTTTTCAATTGATTTTTGCATTTTTTTAACATTTTTTAGAGCATTAAAATGTCAGTCCTATTATGTCACACGGCTAACAGATTGCATCTGGTCAGTCACAATTCTTTACGGATCATTGTAACCTAATCCCTTTTTTCTATATTTTTGACGGGAATTCCACGCTACGTCATACGATAGAGTGGCTATAGAAACCAAAAGCTAGTGATATAGAAAGACCCCTTTATTTGTGTATAAGTTATGGTAAAAGTACAGTGAAACCAAGGATCTAAAGGTAAAACCTAGGATATACAAAATAGTTTGGTCAAACCCCGAATGATTTTAGTAGTTCGGACATTAAGAGTTTCGGTAAATCTTAGGATAAACAATCAGTGTTTGTATGTAAAAGTCCGAAATCAAATTTTATATAATTCATTATAGCGAACATGACGCATTTACTCGGACTATTCGGAGTCATCGTTCATCGAAGCAATCCGTTCTTCTTCTCCGGCAATATTAACAAAATCATTAATAATAATAATATATTAAATAAATAATATATTAACCGTTTAAGTCACCGATAGTGAATGGTTTTTTTTTAACTTACATCAACAGATTTTGATTCTTTATCTTCATTTAAAGTAAAACGAATACTGCTCGTGAAATTACTCTAATGCTATAACAAATTCAACAAAAAATTACTTTTCAAACAATTCTGTTCACTAACGAGGAAATCTTATAAAACAAGAAAATATTATATGATTAAAATAAATTAATTGTTTGGATTATTAAAATTAATGATTATTACATTAATAATTAAATTAATATGCAATAAGTATATGTAATAGATATATGAATTTTTAAAATTGACAATAAAAAGTATTCATATTATTATAATGATATTTATTTGAATGGGCCTATTTTACATTTTGGGCGTTCTATTTATATTGATAACAACGTTGATTGCAATATTCAAAAGAGAAAAGGATAGCAGATTAGAAGATGACCTCGTAAAACTCAGCATTTTCCTAATAATATTCGCTATTACGGGATATTTTGAAGTCACCTGGTATTCGAATTTTCGCAATAGCACTATTGGATAGTGCAGATAAATCTGGTAAATATAATTAAATGTAATTTTTTGACATATCTATATCGCTATATTTTATAAACATAAAAAAGAAACACACAATAATAAATACATTTACGACTAAAGTTTCAATACTACCGATAAAAAATAAAATAGTTAAAAATAATGGTTAATTCTATTGCAGTCATTAATACCAATCGCAATAAAAGTTATCAGCATCTCAAATATAACTATTGCCGTTACTAGATTACATAACTAGATTTTAAACGAATCGAGGGTTATATTGATTCTATTATGATAAGTTTTGAATTTCAATTAATTTATTTTTGTGTCCGTCCTCGCGTGTTTGACGAAAAGAATGGTCTTTTTTCAATTTCAGGAAGTGTCATTGGTAGAAAATACTGTCATGTTCATATTTTAGGGGACAAATCCAAAATGTCTTCAGTAATTTTTTCAAATTTTGAAAAAGAAAAACTGATGAACATTTACAAAAACCGATGAAAATGAATGATATAATTGATAATATCTCATTATTTTTTTTTTTGTATCATGACTCAGAATGAATAATCGTAGGAAATTTAAATATTCACAAGTTACTGATATTAACTACTATTTTCCAGAGATGATGTGGTTTTCAAACAATTTGATCTTTCTTTGAACTGTTTATAGACATTTGAAACTTTTTGTACAATTTCGATAGAATAATATTGGTTGACAAATAAGTTTCGAAAACTTAATACAATGTTTCTCATAAATTGTTCCTACTTTTGTAGAAAATGTTCGAAAATCCAAAGTCATAATCACATTATTATATTTTATAAATTAAATTTCATTAGCGAAATCGGTTATTTCAAGATTTTAACTATTTAGATGCACAAGCTGATTCACCGGACATTCTTCGCTCAGAATCGTTTTTCTTTTGGTTAAAATTTAAAAGGCACCCACATCAATCACTCGTCACCTATATCTCATCCCCGGACCTATTGATTAAGACATGTAGATCGATATTATAAAATGTTATCCGCGGTCGCACTGAACAATTATATTTTTTTATTACATTAGTAAACGCATAAGGTATTCTGCTGAGACTTTAACCACCAGAATTTATAAGTATTTGCTAACGTGTAAATTAACGTGTTGAATGTTAATCGATTATGTACTAAACGATTTTTTCTATGAATAATTGTTATCAATAAAAATGTGTGTTCAAGGTTAGATTTGCTAAAGTAGACAAAGTTTCGATTTTAAATCTTATCGATGCAGTCGTAGCAAAAGAAAACATTACAATTATAGATATAGCCATGTAATACAGTGTGAAAATTATTATAACATTTGTTATAGCGAATAACGCGTGAAGTCTAAAACCAATGAATTTGTACTTTAGAGGGATAGCCATCAAGTAAATCATTTTTATTATAAACGTAACTATGTATAATATAACAATAGCGATTTTAATAAAAATCAATTATTATCTATATTTAATCAATAAATTTACTCAAAAAACCGTTAATTTAACAAGTACTTTTATACTTAATTACTTATATACTTAAATAACATGTTTTGACATTAAACAATTGTTTAATCATTCTAAATGTTCATCGCAATGCTTTTAAGAAAATTAAAAATAGCTATACAAATGATTTTCAGTTCTGAACTCATAAATATTTTGTTTTTTTCGTTTCGGAGCTCAATTTGTACGCAACCAATAAAAAACATGTAGTTGAATATATGATTAAAAAAAAAAAAAAAAACAATAATTTTATATTTTCAATTATGACTAAAAAAACAATAACTGATCAATTACTTGCAGTTGAAATTATATTTTTATATTTTTAAATGTGTATTTCAGATTACTTTGGAACATTACATAAAATATTCTAATTTATTTTACACTAATATTGATAAGACTTAATGGGCTCTTAGATGTTCCGATTTAGTATTATGTAATTTTAATATTCATAATATCTCAGTACACGTAGTGTGTAATATTTTGTTTGCTAAAATGTGATTATTTTAAAAGACAATTTTATAATATGTATGGTATGTTGTTAAAAGATTTAATTACAAAATAATTAATAATCGTTTTAATATTTAACTAATATAAATATTTTGACTGACGAGTTTTGTAAATAATTGTTTATAGATTCTGATTATCATTATAGATGTAGCCCTATCTTCATTTTTCTCGCTGAGTAATGATTCTAGCTTTGGTGTCACTTATATTATGACGTTATTCTATACATTTAGAACTTTCGGATATGCTTAGACCTCATCGGTTTTAATTGGAATGATTGACTTATTAACGCTCAAAAAGTGTTCACTTGATCTCTACAATAATTGTTCTTCGCCGGATCTTCAAAATGTAAGTACCTAATCTCAAAAATATTATTCCGATCGAATGTAATTATATTTATTGTTATTTGATATTATGCAAAAGCATTGCACAAAACTTTTGTTTTCTATCTTTTATGAAAATATTTATTTGACAAACAAATACATATTACCAAGTACAGGTAATATATGCATGCGTATAAAAAATACTAGGTGTAGTATGTAAAATTCAAGAATACATATTTTATTGTGCTCAACCGATGATTATATTAATTGTAATTTAAATGTAATCCTTTTTAAATTTAAATTACATGTTGGCCTTCACATTTACAATTTTGTACAATGGAGATTGAAATGAATTAATATTATCAGATCGTTTGTATTTTAGATAAGATAAACAAAAGTTTTGTGTTTCTCAAAAAAATGTTTATAATTAAATTATATTATTTCAAACAATATGCTTATATGAGTTTTTTTTTTCGTCAGACGTGTAAAATAAATCGACGCAGTTATATTGTATTAACGAACAAATATTATATAGAAGCAATCCTGTGTATCATTATTGGAATCTTTTGGTATCAAATTTTTCGAGATATTCTTAAAAATATTCAAACAAAGAACAAATCGTATTGGTTGGGCCATGTCAAGAAATCTGTTGAACAAAATGACAACGATTTATTAACCTAAACTGATGATCTATAAGTTATAGTAAAAATTCAATTTAATAAAATAACAACAATATTTACAAGTTTAATAATTTAAAGTAAATTTAACTGTTGTTTTGCATATTGAAGTATATTCATTTTTTTTTAAATTATTAAATAGTATTTATGGTTTAACTAAATATTATACTTTCGTTTGAGTATCAAAAACAAATTTGTATTTTGTATGCATTGCTTATATATTTAAATTTTCTTAGAAATAGCCTCTTCATAATAAGTCGTATAGTGTCGTTGTCAAATAAATTTTATAATTAAACATGCGTTTATTCATTTTCGTTTTATAGTTTCTACGTCAAGTGCGGAGATTGGTTCAAATACGTGTTCTCTGTTAACGATTATCTATACTTTGTTGTGCTTATAACTACAGACTTGACATGATGAACAAAAAAAACGGAAACGATCCAGAAGTTTCTGAAGTGACGGAAAATCCAAAATTGGAAAAGCCGGATTTGAATGGAGATTGGTTGAATTTTTTTCTTCTTTTGTTGCTGTATACGATGCAAGGTATACCTTTAGGTTTAGCGAAAGCTGTACCGATACTTTTACAAAGTAACAAATATGTGACTTACAGAGATCAGGTAAATCGATTTTGTGATGAAATATTTCTCATATAATTTTTATTTCAATTAACTCATAGAAAAATTCACACCGGTAGGGTGACGAAATATTAACGCATTTTGTTGTTTCAGTCTTTTTTTAGTTTAACAACATGGCCGTTTAGCTTAAAAATCTTATGGGCTCCATTAGTTGACGCAATGTACATACAAAGGATAGGGAGGCGAATGTCTTGGCTCATACCGGTTCAGTTACTAATTGGTAGGTACGACTAATTTGTTCCGTGACAGAGTCGTGGCCAAATTGTACGGCGATATAATGACCATTTGATATTTATCACGATACATTACAGTATAATATTATATACTATAACATTCTATAATTATTATATACTAAAGTATACCGTGACAATAATTACGAACGGTTCGTCCGATGTTTGTCACTGTCTAGCTTTAGATTATCTAATTATCACTAAACATTTGTATTCGACAGGGACATGCTTTCTGTATATAGCCAACAATATTGAGGAGTGGATGATTGAAACAGAAAAACCGAATATACTGAAACTAGTATACGTGTTCTTCATCACTAAAGTTCTGGCTGCCACACAAGATATAATTGTCGACAGTTGGGGACTGACAATGCTGCAAAGGTTGATATCGATAACTTTTAATTGTAAAATAAAAAAACGATGCAAAAACGTACCGCGTTTCTGTAGCAAATTTTGGTTTTATATTTCAGGAGAAATATAGGATACGCGTCCACGTGCCAACAATCTGGCCAATTTACAGGTGAAATGATAGGTTGTGTATTAACGGTCCTGTTAACGTCGGAGGACTTTAGCAATCAATACATACGGGTTGTGCCAGCTACAGGCGGAGTATTAACTAAGAAAAGTAAGTAGAAATAGTTTTTCGTGTTTATTTGTGTACCTAATATATTTAATATTCACCGGACTTTTATTGACAGATTCTATAAAAAGTTGTTAATAATTTAATGAATTCTAATTTCAATTCAGTATGCTATCTTACATAATAATATTATTTTATTAAAATTAATTTATAAACGGTTTTTATGTAACAACTATATATTATAACCCTGGCATTAATAATACATTTCAATTTAAACAGGGATATTTTACATTTTTGGCATTCTATTTATATCAATAACAACATTGATTGCAATATTCAAAAGAGAAAAGGATAGCAGATTAGAAGATGACCACATAAAACTCAGCATTTTTCAATATTATTCGCTATTGTGGGATATTTTGAAGTTACCTAATGTTCGAATTTTGGCAATGGCGCTGTTAACAGTACAGGTAAATATAATAATAATTTGTCACCATATCAATATGCTTATTCTTTATAAGGATCAAATTATTTAATATTATCAATTATAATAAAATTACATAAATATATCGATCAATTTTAATTTGAAAAATATATTTTATAAGATCTTATGTATTAAGATTATTAATTATGATAACATACGTTTTATGAATCATTTACCATATACGATTATTAATATTTTTATTTTATAATTTATATATGTAATGTTATTAAATTATAAATTTATAACATATGAATTTAAATAGCTTATTTTAAATTGTGATGAATAAATATGTGTATTAAAGGTGGGATTTGTCGCAGTAGACAAGGTGTCGATTTTAAAGCTCATTGACGCAGGCGTAGCAATAGAAAGCATTACGATAATACAAACAGCCATGTTTGCTATAAGAATTATTCTTCCGCTTACTGTAGCGAAATACACGTCAGGTCCAAAACCAATGAATATTTACCTCAAAGGGACAGCTATCAAGTAAATACTTTTGTTTTAAATTATATTCACATAACGATTTGATGTTACTAAACAAAATATAGCTTACAGTTATCTATAGTCAATTAATTAATTTACTCGAAAACATCTTATTTACACAATAAGTTATTTTTACAGTGATTTTATCGTTCTAAATGTTCATCGCAGAACGACTTTTTAGTCAGTTAAATATTTTTGCAAATAAATTGTTTACTTCAAAAACACAGATTTCCACTTCTCTTTATCTTGTTTTATGCATTTAGATTTACTACAATAATATTTCCCCAAATTATGCATTGTGCATTGTTCATGTGTTCATGTCTTCTAGTTTTCAAATATATTTTTTTTTAAATTTTAAGACACAAATACTAATATGCGTTTCAGATTATTTTGGAACATCACGTATGTTATTGTGATTTATTTTACTCCGACTTCAACGTTGAAAAAACATAATGGGATTGTAGACGTTCTGATATATTACTATGTAATTTTAATATTCATATTATCAATACACGATGTGAGTAATATTATATTTGTAAAAATGTTTTATTTTTTTTATTAATAATTTCTAATACGTATGGCAAGTTATTTAGAGATTTTATTACAAAACGATTGACTATCGTTTTCAATTTAAACCGAATTAAATATTTTGACAGACGAATTATATGACTAATATTGTTTATAGATTCTGAATACCGTTATGTGTGTAACTCAATCGTCATTTTTCTCGCGGTGTAGTGACTCTCGCTTTGGTGGCACTTATATGACGTTATTCAATACACTGAGCAACTTTGGACATGCTTGGACCTCTCCGGTTTCAATTTTATTGATTGACTTATTAACGTTCAAGAAATGTTCACACGATTCCCACAACAAGTGTTCAACGCTAAATCTCCAAAACGTAAGTGATTCTAAAGAAATTATTTCGATCGGATTGGTTGATATTATGCAAAAGCGTGGTGCTATACTTCTGTATTCTAGACTTGACGAATTGTACATTTTACTACAAAATACAAATTTCGTACGCAGTACATGTACTCGAGAATACGTGTAAACTGTAAAGCGATCAAAGACGCTAATACTATTTGTATTTTAGTATTTACAATGAAATCTCTTGTTGACCTTCCCAATTACATTTGATTATTTTGTGTCAAGACAAAATGTGTCGATTTTGTTAAACAAAACGTATTAAAAAAAATACAAATACAAATACAAAACAAAAGTGTTGTGATTCTGAAAGAAATTTTATCTATTTTGAAAAGAAAAGAATTATAATAGTTTTATGATTAGAAAATTTGTCAAAAATTATACCTATATCATGATTATTATTATTTTTCAGAATTGTAAATCAGATGGTGGTAATTGTATTGTAATTACAAACGGTTATTACATAGAAGTATTCATTTGTACCATTTTAGGAATCTTATGGTACCAAATTTTTAAAACTATTCTTAAAAGCGTTCAAACAAAGGACAATTCTCATTGGATGGTTAATGTCGAAAAACCAGTAAAAAAAAATGATAAAAATGAATGTACAACAGGTGATAATTTATAGTATACTTATTAGTTGTTTTTCATAAAATGTGATGTAATTATATTAAAATATAATATTATCTATTATAACTATTATTTATGCTTTGTGTATAGTGCTATATTGATTTGTGTTGTAATTTTATTTTATTAAAAATCCCTACATTTTAGAATACCTAATGCTGTATAAAATTGCTCGTTGAAATGTTTCATCATGTTAGCTAATACTTTAGTTATGTTTAATTAATAATAAAACGGAATATTAATAGCAATAATAGAACGAGTACGTGTTTATATTCTTTGTTTCTGTCGTTTTGCGAACAGCTGGTGGTTTTTAAACTTGGCTTTCAGTTGGAGAAAAGCAGAGAGCACTGAAGATAAAATCGAGCACACGTTGAAAAACATTAAATAATATTGTAATAATTGTCGTCCGTCTTATGATTGCATATTTTCTATTTTAGTAATTTTTTTCCATTTTCATTTGGTCTTTCAATACGTTTGAAAATGTTTGTATCCATAGTAGGCGCACGTCTGCAATAATGTAGTATTCTTTTGATCGATTGGCCACTTTAAACGACCAGGCGTGTTCTGGCGACGAAATATCTCGCGGCAGATCGTCAGCACAAGGATGTCACGTCAATATTATTATTAATATATTCGTGTCGCGCGACGCTTCCGAGCCGAAGTGACGCACAACGAAGTTTGACACGATCGCGAGTGATCGCAATCTAGCCACGACGGCGTATTGTTTTATTTTTTGATATAATATTATGTACGTCGAGTCGATCATTTAAAATTCGTTCACTACTCGAGACACAATAATTCTCGTATGATTTGTAAAAAAAAAGAAGCAAATCATATTTCCGATATTATTGTAAACGTACGCATGAATCGGGAATGAACAACCGGAATAGAGAAATAATAACGAAATCGATTGATGTAAAAAAAAAAAAAAGATCACATTTTTTTTATTTGCCGTTAAATTTATAAAAAAGTCAAACTGTGGTTATTTCCGGGAGCTGATGGAGGAGTCGTTGTCGAGTGGATTGTCATTAGTAGTGGTAGACTGCGGGGTAGGCTGCGGCTGGGGCGGCGGCGGGGAAGTATTTCTTTTCGTATTTTCCTGGCCAGTATTGGCCGTCGTCTTCGGCGTACACCGGGTAAGCAGCGTACGCTGCCGCCGCCGGGTAAGTGGCTGCCGGGTATGTGGCTGCCGGGTAAGTGGCTGCCGGGTATGTGGCTGCCGGGTAAGTGGCTGCCGGGTATGCGGCTGCCGGGTATGCGGCTGCGGAAGAGTAACCGTAAGCGTATTTAGCCGGGTAGGCAGAGTATGCGTACGGGTACGCGGCCGGAGCGGCAACGGAAGAGTAGGACAAGATCGCTGTAAGAGAGAAAAAAAAAATCGTTACTTAGACTTGTTTGCCTGTTGTCGCGCGCCTCGTTTTTGATTTTTGCATATTCGTTCGACGAAGGCTTACGAATTTGTTTTCCCCCCTCCTCCTCCCCTGCTCGCTCACTGTGAACCATTGCGTTCGAAAAACAATTTTGAGCGGAGCAGCTGATTTATGACTTATTGCGTTATCATAGCAAAATCGTCACTCTCAGAAACTATTATATATTGACGCTTCCATAAAAAATCTTTAGTAAATTGTAATTTTTCTTCGGTTTTTTTTTTCTTCTATTATTGGGAAAAGTATTGAATATTTCGGAAAACGACCAATAAAAAGTACCCCGATGAATACTAGAAGCAGTTATTGGAAAATAGGTACGCGTTAACCGATTGAAACTCGTTTTCTGGTCGAAAATCAACAGAAAAAAATGAATAATAAATTAAAAATAAAATGAACAATATTGAAAAACCACTAGGTAGCTCAAACTCAAATTCGAAAAAAAGTTTTGAACAGCTTAAACTAAACTCTAAATCATTTCCCTTTGCCCCGGGTTGTGTCACTACACAGTATATACACACTTGTCACCGAAATCTAGCGAAAAATTATTTAACGTTTCTTTTGTATAGTACTCACGAGCTGGAGCGGCGGCAATGTAGGCGTGTTTCTTCTCCCTGTTTCCTTCTTCGGCGGAAACGGCGGCGCACACAGCCAAGGCGATGAATATCTGTCGGCGGAAAAACGAAAATCGTTAAATCACATATAAAACAATATATCTCATACATATTTATTTATTGGTAATCAATAGCAAACATTACGTTATTGTTTTTCGTCGTATAAAGTTCTGAGACGTATATTGATAATTATATAGGTGTTACAGTTCACCTTCTGAAAATACTTATCGACTTCGATTCGCGGTATGTATCTTTTAGATTTAAATTTTAGAGTATCTACGAACAAAACAACTGATTGTCGAGTCAAACGAGTTAGTGTAAAAGATCCGACGAAAATCAAAGCGTTTGAGAGATTTTATTTAGCTTTACAAACTATTGATTTTTTTTTTTTTCGAGAGAGAGGTTATATTCATAATATTTACAAGATCGGACAAAACGCTATCTTCGAGGACACGGTCGTATTCGCATCGGCATTTCGGAAATCGAAACAACCACGAGAAAACCTTGGCGTGGAGTTTTTAATAACGAAATATGTTTTCGGACGACAATAACGTAAAAATCGATAGTAATTACAATCCACTCACCAGATTCTTGAAAGAAGCCATTTCGTGTTTGGTGATTTCTTCTTACGTTGTATACGAAACGAATCTGCAAACTTCAACCTGTGGTCGATGTGTGTGTACTTGAGACGTGTGATGCCCATGTCTGGCTCCGCGGTCCTTATATACGATTCGATCGGTCCTGAATCCTGCCCCCTACCCGTCAAGGGCGTTGCCCGTTCGAAAGAGATCAAAATCCGGATCGCGCGGCTGAAAAAATCTTGTGACGAGACGTATTGTCGATGACCTTGGGAGTTGCGCCGCGAGGGAAGGAATTCGCACTATGAAATATAATTAATACGAACGTTATATTAAAAAAAAAAATTTAATTTGAAAAAAAAAAACGCGTAAATATGAGCGCGTTTAGGCGTTGCCGGACGTATGCACGGATACGACGACCGGAATGGAATCCGACGGCGAGACGTTTCACTCGGATGCCCCCCACACGTCTTGTAGCTCTTTTGGTCATCCAAATTCGGACGCTAACACGGTTTGGGCGTAGTACGAAAAACCACACAAGTTCACGGCTGTCGCGTCGCCGAGTCGCCGCTGCCCTTGGACGAGGACGTGGTCACTGACTTTCGAACACGCGACGTCGTTTTTCATACCGCTCTATATAAAATTCAATCATAAGTATATGTTTGCGAGTTGATCTTGTTTTATAAAACGTTTTGACACATCGTGTAATATAGCAATTTTTGAATACATTATTGTATACAAACTCGATAGGTACACGGTATCTAAATACAGTACATCAAAACCGTACATTTTATTCGGAATCAGACACTGCGACGAAGTAAACTTTACAACCCGGTAAAGTGTTTGAGAGAGAGAGATTGAAAGATTTAAAGAAATTAAAACGATAACAAAATAATCGTTTATACATACAAAACAATGTGTTTGGCCAAACTGTAAATCCTTTATGAAAAAAAAATGTATTTATATCCTGATTTAAAATTTGTTATATGAAACTTTTAGAATTGATTTACAACTCGAAAAATTTTTTCCAGAAAATAAACACATCATTGTAAACCATCATTCACGCTGAGCATGTAAATGTGACGTGTTTTAACACTGACGTAATTTATAATTGTTCATATTATGTATTGCTCAACTCGTCATGCATTAAAAGAATTTTTAATAGTTATATAGAAAAATTGTTGTCCAAAATATCTCTTTTTTTGAGAGTTTATAAAATCAAATATACTACTAATTAAAGAGTTATTAGCGTTATTTTCTTAGTAAAGAAGCAGGTTTGTAAGCAATTTAAATAGAACAATTAAATCTTTTTAAAGGTTTGGTCATAGCATTTGATACCTATACAGTATATAATATATTGACAAACCAATGGTTTAAGTGCTGTGAGTCAGCCCAACTCTCGTCTCGAGTCACTTCGTGTTGCATCAACCTAATTAATAATATGCATTACAAAGGCGCTCGCTTACTCGCGATTTATTTCAATTATTCCATGTTATGATATCAATACAATTAATATTTCATACAAACAAAAATACATTTTAAACTATGCATAGAAAAAAATGTTTAATATTAATTATTATTATTGAACGAATGGTAGTAAAATATATTATACGAGAACATTTATAACTAGTAATTATACTATTAAAAAGTCGTATGCTTAAAACTTTTCAAAAACAGCTTTCAATATATTAAAATACCAATAATAATAATTTTACGTTTACCTAAGATACCGACTGAAAATAATGTATCCGTACTTCAATTAGAAACTGTCAAATATAGATAACAAATAATATGTTTGATAATATTTATAAATTTTTAATTATTTCTCTATTGAAACACTTTTATTATTACGATTATTATATTTTTATATAGTACCGATGTACATATTTTTTCAAACTAAAACTGTTATTACAATTAAAATAGAGGCCTCATAATATTGAGAAAAAAACTGTGGGCCACCTGACATCCCAAATTTACCCTCAGGGTTCGCCTCTGCCTAAAGTATGATTATTTAATTTTTCAACGAATCAATGTTATTTAGTATAGTTGCAATATAAGTTATAATATTAATATTATAATATTTATACCGACAAATGATAAATTCGTAATTAAACGGATTCAGCGAGTGTTTAATAATTACTGATTTTTAAAAATTAATTATATATTATCGAATAAACGATTGTGAAAACTCTCTAGCTGTGAGAAAATAAAATACAAAATAAATTTATCACTAAAATAACCCGTAGTGTTACCCGAAACAACAATTAATTGACATATCTATTGATATGAATCCAAATCAATCCAATATTGACTATTAATTCTATTGACACTGTATATTAAATGTATATATATATACGAATAGATTACAGAAAGAGTCTTTTCGCGGCTACGACACAGCGTTAAATACCGATAACGTGAAATTTAAAGACAGAACAATTAATAATTCGAGCAATCAAATTAATATAACTGACGTTATTTTTTCTTTGATTTATTAACTATTGCGTTGCCGCGATGTAATTGTATAACAACTGTACGAAACAAAAACAAAATGCCTCGACTCATCTGATACTAATGATACTATTAAACTATTGCTATAATAAATATGTTGACGATGAGATCAAATAAATCAGTACAACAACTCAACCTGTATACTATGTTTCGTCTTATCTAAATGCCATCTGTACGTTCGAAACATGCCATATCCTACCGATCATCGAATCGATGCGTTTGATTTTAGGTTATTCGGCTTGAAAATCGTTCGACTGAAAATCGTATTGACCGTAATATGATGTTGAAATAAAAACTACACGAAAATAAATAATAAATGATAAACCGTGATTCACACCTATTTGAAGTTTGAAGCTCTTAAAGAAATAACCAATAAAAGGTGAAAAACCTAATTATGTATTACTTCATAATTATTAGTATATAAGTCACGAGAAATTTACTTAAATATAGAATTCTTAAAGCCCGAATTCTGTTGCTCCGATAATGTAGTACTTATATTAATGCAATGGTTCCCAATTGGCGTATTTCGATATTGTCTGTTGCCGATGAATTTAAGCTGTAACGATTGCATAATTTTAATATGACAAAATTACGAAATAGGAATAGATGTTTATTTACTTGATTTGAGAGGTAATTCGTTTCTGTCGCTAAACTTCCAACGTCGAAATGACGTTCGCAACAATACTGGATTTCTAATGAAAATTAAATTTAGACGTGTTTAGACGTTCTATAACAAACGAAATTGTTCGTTTAAAATTAGACAATAAACTACGGCGTACACATTACAACGGAGAACAAATGAACGACATTAACGACATATTTCGAACGACCATTTCCGATGACGATTCGAACAAGACTGAAACAATAAAGACTGATAAGAGAAAGACTACGATTTTCGTTCGAATCGATTACATCTCGTCGTCCCTATTTCCGGATTTACCATAATATTGTCTGATAATAAGGAATGTGACAACAACAACCAAACTTCTATTATAGTTTGTTCATTTGAATTTTACACATGTCCACTAGATATTTGGTATTGGCGGGTAGTAAGTGACATGATAATAGAAGCCGAATTCATTTGGGTGACGTGTGAGTTGATTTTCGAACTTCCGTCTATTACCTTTACCCAGGAGACACGACAGAGAGGTCGGCAAGTCTCTCAAAAATGTAGTTTAAATTTTGTCGACATGCTGTTATGATTACTCGAAAGTAAGCGAAACGTTTTGGATTTATAAATAAAATGTTATCGATTATCGTCACAGTTTTCTTATGGATTCACTAAAACACTAAAACGAAAAACACTATGGGATTTACTACTAATTTATGTTGAACTTAAAGCAGTTGCAACGGTACTCGTCCAACGCACGGTGTAATATTCTAGATTGTTCGAGTACGAAATCTGCTATCTTAAATCAATTGTAATTACCCGAAATTATATTTTTTAACTGATATACAATAATTATGTAATCGACTCGGACAAATCTCCTAATTACCCCGGAATCAATTGAACAGTCTCGACGTAGATGCAAACAGGTACCCGGGAATCGACTCGTACACAGCCCCCAGATGTCATAATTTCATTGAATTGTATTCAAAGGCAAAGAAACCCTGTACTTGATGGGTCGATAAGTCTGAAAATACTTGAAATTAATACTTACTTAAATTTGCGCGCAATACAGTATTAATAATAGCATAGTGTATAAAGAGAAAAAAATTAACTCGATAAGAATTTCGAAAATAGAATCGATTTGCTTTATGGATATTCATAACGAAAGTTTAACCGTGTGTTATTTCGTGTTATGGCATTCGATGAAAAAATATACATAAACTATTAAAACACTAACTAACCGACGAAATAAAACAAAACAAACATAAATTATTACATAAATGACTGCGGTAACATAGAACCATGTGTATATTATAATTTCAATAAAATAAAAAAACCGCAGAAGCTAATAATTTGGAGTTTTAATTCTCTACTTGATAGGCTAATCGAAATCATACATTATTATGTAATGATAATGATATTAGATTATCGGACGATTATTATAATAGCGAATAGTAGGTGACATCGATGTTAACTGCTTTAGTAGTGTACGAAATAACAACGACGAATAATCAGACTACGAGTACGAAAATAAATAAAACGGTTTGTTAGTAAGTTGTTTTTCCTACGCCCGCCCGGGATTATATCGACGTTTAATCGAAATTGTTATTCTCTTATTTTCCTAACACGTTTTATACGCAGCTTTTTTTATTTTCAAATCGGACAAATGAAAACGCAATATACACGATTTCCAATGAAAACCATAAATCTATTGAATACAATTGATAGCTTTTCACTACGTTTATAAACAAACGTATTTAACGCCTAAGAAATAATATTATATTTCTTATACTTGACACTCAGAACACTATTATCTCGTATAGATTACAGTTTCGGTTGTTCACAAATTACTTTACATTGTGATGCAAATCATTGGATGAAATTAGGATTATATCGTAGGTCAGCAAATTATGATAAGACTACTATAGCAAGTCAAAGACGTACATTTGTTTTTTCCTTAGTATTCAAACTGTAGCTGTTAGAACAACAACGGTCTATGGTTATTTTCGTAATCAACACATTGATTGCCTTATTGGTGACTAAAAATGATATCACCAATAGATGGAAATGAAATGGGAAAATCTCCAGACATATTTTACACCACAAAGCTTAGAGGAAATTGGATCAACTTTATGCTGTTACTATTACTGTACACGTTGCAAGGATTTCCTCTGGGTTTGACGTCTGCTATACCGATACTTTTGCAAAGCATGAAGGACGTATCCTACCAGGATCAGGTAAACAAGTCAAAACTTTTTCGTCGGGAATTCGTTTTCTAAGTTAACATTCCAAGTGGCGGTTTGATGTCAATTCGTTTTGCGGCCCGTCTCGCCAGTGCAATCTACTAATGAACTACTACCTATATATTTACATACGGTATTTTATTTGTTACACGCCACACCAATTCATCTCAAATTCAATGTGACACCTTAGAAATTCTCCAATAAACGTAAACGATGTAGATAAAGATTTCATTGGGTCGCGATTGACTTCTTGCCGATTAGCAGGACATTGTCAAACAAGATGATCTGTTCGTGGTATTTTTGGAGACTATAGTAAATACAGACAATAATAATCGATGATATATATTATATTTTTCGTAATAAATAAGTAATATCTAGTGCCGGTAGATTAGATTCTGTATCAGAGACGAACCAGTAGACCGCATATCGAATTAGATTTAAATACTGAATTAGCACCGACGATTTTATTCACTATTTCAGTACTTATACTCACGCCATTGTACTATTTATTTAATGTTTTGTTTCAGGCTCTATTCAGTTTGGTCATATGGCCGTTTAGTTTAAAGCTCATATGGGCTCCATTAGTGGACGCGCTGTACTTGCAGAAATTCGGAAGACGAAAATCTTGGCTCGTACCAATTCAATACTTAATGGGTACATAAAATACGATATTCTTCATAACATATATTTTATACGTTGAACAGTTGAATAGCTCACAGAGGTTTTTTTTTTATATACAAATTTAAAGCGAATAAAATAAAAATATTAAACATTTTTTACTATTTACGTTTCGAAATTTCGAAAATACGTGTTTACGTTTTTTATTTTATTTTTATAAACACGTATGTCGTGTTATTACTCGATCACCGTATTTATGCCACCCACTGTGCGATTTGAATCGGCCTTTGTTTGTTTGTTTGTTTTTTCCATACTTTTATATATAAGTAATTAAAACGTTCGATGTGTATAAAATGTTTATAGATTAAAATCCGATTCTTACGTCCGAAGTACCATCGAATAATATCGCATACTATTGTACACAGTTTTTTATTTGAGTATTGATTTTCAAAGGACACTTCAACGATAAATCCATCGAGTATTTGTTCGGAAAACAACTGAAAACAACCTTTACCAAATTAGAGATTCTGTAGCATGTCTTTTTTTTTTTTTAATTTAAACGGTACGGTTTATGCCAAACAGGGGCGTGCCTGCTTTACATGGCCAACGACATCGATAACTTATTTCCCAAAACGGAAAAACCAAACATGATGATACTGACGTACATGTTCTTCATCGCTAACTTTTTGGCCGCCACGCAAGATATTGCCATCGACGGTTGGGCGCTGACAATGATGGATAAGTGAGTGATCGATTAATTTTCATCGTCGATTTCGCGGTGCGTTGTCTAACGCGATATGTTGATTTATAAAGAGGAAACGTACGCCACGCGTCCACGTGCAATACAACGGGTCAGACGATCGGTGTGATGTTAGGCTCCATGATTCCAATCTTGCTCACGTCTGAAGACTTTTGCAATAAATACTTATGGATTGAGCCGGACAGTGGAGGAATAGTGTCTATAGAAAGTAGGTGGTTACGTTTTAAAATTTTGATTTTGTCAATTCTACCGGAGCTGTCTCAAACGCGTATAATTTTATAACTTAATATTTGGGACAGATTTTTTTTTTTTTTTCATCGAAGAACAACAATCAATTCTATTTACACTCGATTCGATTGTCATAAAAAAAAAATTGTAACATCATGTGTATTTGTTACTAAAATAATCGAGTATGATTTATATTACCTTAAAACTTAAACGTTTAATAGATATTATACTTGGAATGTATACGCTCCGTGAGTTTAAATATTTATCCACATAATTTCAAATCGGAGGTCTCTTGACTACGTCTTTCGTTTCAGTAGATCCTCAAAATATATTTGAAAACAGAAAAAGTTTAAAAACACATTATACCATGTTCAATGAAACCTGTCTTTGTGCGGTTTTGCAGTTGAGTAATTTCGGGTATATTTGAAATACTAAACATAAAATAAATAATTCGTATTGATTATTATATCCAAATGTGTAAGAAAATATTCAACAACATAACCAAACGATGCAAACACATTTCACATGTGCCATATTATTACGTAGTTAATTTCGTAATTATCGTTGTAAATAATCGTATTGCATATTGAATAACATTAATTATGAAGTAAAAAAAGAAAAAAGGATCTGTTATACGTACATGTCCATTGTCCATAGTAAAATGTTAATTAATATTGCAATTATTTTCTACTTGGTCGACGTGATGATACCGAAAATCCTATAAAAATCCATTACATTAGATAATTTGAAGATCTCAATGACGATAAAAATAAAATACATTATTTGAACAAAATCTGTAGTGAAAATCACACTAAGACCGCGCGTAATATGAGTATAAATTAATCGAATTGAATTTGAGTTTCATTTGGCATGTATGGTTTAGTTTTAAAGTAGTTTTAGTAATTGGGACTCACACTACGGATTTAAAGTTTCTACGTTTTCCAACAATAAAAACAAAATGCATATTACTTTTAATGTTAAAATTATACAATTTGAAGCAGAAAGACCAAGTTGCAATAGCCCATGTGTAATACGTATTATATTTTCACTCGCAAACATTGTTCTTTTACAATCGCAAAACTCTGTAATTTTTGAAAATTAATATATATTTCAGGGCATGCTATGGATAAAAATAATCAATGCATAAAAAATCTCGAAAAATGACTTAATAATCTTTCTGTGCAGTTTCTGTGCTTCGTGCGGTTACATACGTTTTATTTCATATTATTAATACATTGAAACAGGTTTTTTTTTCGTCTGGGGCATAATATTCATGTCAGTAACAACGTTAATCGCTATATTTAAAAACGAAAAAGATTACTCTTCAGAAGAAGGACAGATAAAACTCAATGTCGTTCAAAACTATGCGTTAATATTGGATATTTTAAAGCTATCCAGTATCCGGATTTTGACGGCAGCAATAATAACAGCGAGGGTAAATATTTAAGTTTAAACTTATGATTATAATTTTATTTTTTAAATCGTACGTCACTTTCAGGATCTCTTTTTCTTTTTTGGATTTATTTGATCACGGCATTTAAGCAATCGTCAATAATTTTCATTTTTTCTTCTTTTTTTTTTTGAAAAATTAAAGATATCGCTTTTGTTTACTGCGGTGAATTCAGTTAATCGCCACAGTATATTGTATAGGTTATCTTATTTTAACAACCACCTTCAACATTTACCACGTATTCCAAGATAGTTGACTGTATTAAATCAATTAAATTATAAACTATAATAATTTGTAATCGTTTTGTTTATTTTAACATGCTATTTTGTACGCTCCAAAGATTGGATTTTCTGTAACCGACAGCGTGACATATTTGAAACTCATCGACGCTGGTATTTCAAAAGACGACATTGCAATTATTAACACCGCGTTGTGCTTGATAAAAATACTTTTACCACTGATATCATCCAAGTACACTTCGGGACCAAAACCGATGAGCATATACTTAAAATCGGCAGTTCTGAAGTAAATAAATTCAAATTATTATTAAAAATTAACCAAAATGTTTGAACGAAAATGCGAAAATCGACGAGCAAAATTTTAAATTTCGATTTTTGTATTTTTAAATAAAAAAACGTACGGGTTATATTCACGACGTCATGTTGTATGGTTTATTCAAATTCTTAGTACATAAAATCGTTTTTTTTTTTTTTTTTTAAGGCACATTTTAACGCATTTAAATTCACTCCCTGATAGTAATGTCTATGGTTTTACTATACTTAAATAATTGGCATCGTCACTACGACTGAAAACGGACATGTTTCGTTGAACATTCTCTTAATCGATTTCCATAAGAAAACCTGAAAATTCCGATTATTTATCCGATTCATATTATTTTAATGTACAATTTCGAAATATTTTCGGCACTTTATCTGTGTACGAATTCGATTGAAACGCTTACCTTACCTATCCAATGTGTTAAAATGAAAACGTTTTGTGTTGACTAATATAACACTTGATAATTATAATCGTATTGTTTAAGCTGAAAACCATTGAAATTCTTTCACATATTTCAGATTGGCCTGGAACATGTCATACATCGTATTGATTTATATTACACCGCAATTTGTAATATATAACGGCGTGATTAATATACCGACTAGTTACTACGTGATTTTGATATTTATATTATTCGTAGACGAGGTGAGTCGCGCACGCGCGTTACAATATTAACACTCACATGTACACAATTATTAACGATAGAGCGGGCCAAGTTGACAACGCCGAGATTTTTTTCGAGGATCTGCCCGGGGGGGGAGTTATCTCAAGTCGGGGGGTCCCAAATGTCAAAAACGGCGCAACTTAGGCCCCCAAAACGTATTTCATCGAAAGCGCAAATTTCGACGCATTTTTTCGAGTTCCCGGGCGGAGAGATATTTAGTTCAAATCCGCGTAGTAATTTGCAAACATTTTGGTAAACTCCAGCCTATTAATGTTAACATAATTAAAATGTGAAACGTATACTTTAATTATATTAGATATTATAATATAGATACATTATATATAATTATAAACGGACACGCGCAAACACTGCACAGCGATGCAATAATACTGACTTACAATCCATCACTATAATATCGATTGTGACTAAAAGCCGATATCTTAGATTGAAATATATAAATCGAGGTCGTCTTAAATTATCGCCGGCAAACGGTAAACAGTAGCTGTAAAATTATGCCGAAAGTAACGCGTGCCTTTTCGCTAACGCGAAGCTCATTTGCGGACCCAATATTCGTATTGTAACAAATTATCACGCGGACTCGACTGGTGTTCGATTAAAGCGATTAAACATCTCGAGACCCGATTCGAGTTTTTCTGATTTAAAGGCATCCGATTTTCGATACGAAGGTGAATTTATTGACTATCAAACGATGCGATGGGTACCTATACATATATAACATTTACCTGCTATACATTTTACTACATATCATACAGTAGTTAGAACGTTTAAATAAATTTCAACAAAAATTAAACACACAAAACAGCAACGACGGGCTTTACAGATTTTTGTCATTAATTATTACTGTGGTGAAATGGGCAGGCGAACCAGTTGGAAGGCCAGTCGATTTCAACGGGTCGAGGCTCTACTCTGGCGCCACCATTGATCACATACGGTTACAATCTAAAAGGGAGTATAACATAAACCAATATAATATAGATTTAATTATTATAATATTCCGAATTTAATTATTTTTTGTATTATATATCACGTTATAAACAAACGAATTGGAATTTTTATTTTTTTTTTAAAAATTCGTTTTACAGTTCATTAGAACCAATTTATCCTAAACTTGAGAGTATAAAGTGGTTTTGATTTCTCCGTTTCCAGATTTTCGCAACATTTTTAAATATTCAATTCGTTTTCATTAAATGGTCACGCGCATGTGTTGAATAGTTCGTACGATTACGATTTTTATAACAACACGATATTTATTTTTTTTTGTTCCTATAGTTAAAATTTAACGGAGCGAGAAAATATTGAATTAATCGGTGTTTTCTCTTTTTATAGATATTATCCTACATGATGTTTGTCGCCATGTCGTCTTTTTTCTCTCGAATAAGCGATCCTCGTTTTGGCGGTACTTATATAACATTGTTAAACACGGTTTCAAATTTGGGATTTACATGGACGTCTACTGTAGCACTGGGAATAATCGATTTTCTAACGGTCAAAAGTTGTTCATTAGATTTCAAAAATGACTGTTCTACAATAGAACTCGAAACCGTAAGATATTTATCGTTTATTATTATTCGTGTGATATACGTATTGTTCACCAGTAACCGAATAGCGCAGTGACGAATAGGGAGATCACTTCCCCTCCCTCCCCCCTTACAAGAGACGAATATTTGATTACGCGACTCGTTGACGCACATTTTAAAACTGTTACCTGAAAATCGATATCGAAAAACTAAACAACCCGATTGTGTACATTCTTACGACCCGATACGAACAAGTAAAAAAATTAAATTTAATATAATTATTCAAACGGCCGACATTTTAATCAATTTTTATTTTTTTCTGTAAATACTCACACATATTGTGGCACACTGCGACGTTTTCATTTTTAAACTCCATCCTATTTTTCTCAATGAATTCAGACTTTTTTAAATCGTTTCAGAACGCACTAAATTATTAAATATATTATTTATCTTTTTTTTTGTTTTTATTAATTAATCGGTCTTTAAATAATTACTCTCGGTTTGTATGTGAAGTGACGCATCAATAAACGACGTCATACACAAACCCAAACAATTTCATTCAAGATCAAAACATATTTATTGTATTCGATTATTTATAAGACAAACGTTGATGTTTTATAGATTTTTAATAATGACATTAGACGCCGTTTAGGTCTCTTTAATATTATTTAGTATTATTGGAAAACGTCTCTTTGATAACACATTTATTATTTATTGTACATTTGCATGTAACTTATTGATTGTTTATAATGCGCTTGTACTAGTATAACCACATTGTGACTTTTAGTTATCATGGACATGTTTTGAGTTTTTATTGTTCGTGTGGACGTTTCTACGTTTGGATAATTTAATTGTGCCCTAAAAGATGGCACGTAAAATTGTCACGATTCTTACAAAAATGTGTGCGCAAACGGTAAACACTCGAATATTTATTACGTAATTCTAATATTCTATTTTTGTTTACGTGGTAAAATATCATTAGGAGCTAACAATTAGTCATTTTTAATAATTGATATTATATAGTAAATAATTAAACGATGCTCGTCATACGTTCGATGTATATCTGTAAACAAAATAATATATCGATTAACTCTAATTATTACAAGGTACGAAAAATAAAAAAGTAATTTTTTTAAATCTCGAACAACACTTAGATCCACTTAAAACAGTAGTGGTTTACTCGTATTTCTAATCTCACATACGAGTGAAATGTCATTTCGTTTTTTACCTAATGTTCTTTTACATTTGAAATCGTCTTTCTGTATCAACCCTGTTGATTTTATTGTATCGTTTTCAGGAGTGCGAAACAATCGGAGGCGATTGTATTACAATAGTGAACGGCTTCTACGTAGCGACGACTATTAGTACGATATTGGGATTAATTTGGTACGGAGTATTTAGAAATGTCCTGAAAAATCTTCAGACCAAAAGTACATCACATTGGATGGTGAGTATATGAGACGTCTACGTAGTTGCGTAGAATATCGAAAATTCACATCGAACGCATTGTGTTGTGATGATTAATTTGATTGCTTACCACATGGAGGATATGCGACTATAGTAATTACACTATATTTATTAAAGTTCAATAACATTGAACTCTATGAATAATATAACTATTATTTTCGAGAGATAACACGATTGTTAATGTGAAAATTATTTCTCAAAGAAAAAACCAAATGGAATATTGTATTCGCTGTAATTATTACGTAATTTTGAATACAGTAAAAATATTGATCTCATGTAAATTAGATAGATTAGAAATACATTTACTCTATTTATAAAATATAATAGCGTGTACAAGTTGATTTTATCCTTTCGAATTGAAAACGTGTCGAGCGCGGTACATGTGTTATTGTGTGTTAAAATATAGAAAATATAGAGGTCCCGATTTTAGAATAATAGGATATTTTCAATATTTTGGGATTTCTGAAATACCTGGGTTAGGTCACACGAATCATATCGAATTATTCACCGTCTCACTTACCGATACGTTCGTTAAGGATGTTCGTGAGGTGGTGTTTTGAGGTGGTGAGGTTTGATTTTCAAACGCAAGCCCGAAATGTTTCTCGTAGTTTAACTTTTGTAATTAAAAGTTGACTCTGTATCCAAAAACCTACGGACGCTGTATCTGAATACCTACAGGTGTACATAATATTTTTGTGATTAACGTTTTCGCGAACCCTCGTTCTTAGTTATATGATGATAATATTTTTAACTTTCAACACATAATATCTTCAAACAGCGGAAGAAACGATTTGTATTTTAAAATAATTGTTGAAGCGATAGACCAAATAGTATCTTAATTGTATTATTCTTAAGTTAAATCGTACAATGTTCAGGATAATTTAAATTTATTTTGTATTCCTCATCACCCCTTCCTCGACCGTAGATATATATATTTATTATATATTAAATATTTTATCGATCAGTAAAAATAATATTAATTCAATTCTGATTTAGATATTTTACTCACACACAATATTTAACTATACGCAAATGTTGTTTGTTCTATGTTATTTTAAGTTCGTATGTTGTTAATTATAATTTTCTGTTTACACTTACATTTGTAACCGTCTTGATAAACAGTAGTGTAATTGGATAATAATTATGTCCGTGATATTTGTATAATAAATAAAATGTAAAAACATCCGAGCCCCGAATTTTGCCCTATAAATATATATATATATTTTTATATGATTACTTACCAATATAGTATTATGTATAATGTAATAAATACATGAAGTATATACCGTTGGAGCAACGTAATGTTTATTATTTTTTCTCCGACGTTTGTTGCTAAAACTAAAAAAAAAAAACCATTGTTGTAATTTTTGTTTTATCACTGACATTTTTATGAAATCACCAATATAAAGTAATGTGATTCGTACAGATTCATAAGATTGGCATGACTTTAAAATCTACTAGCGCATATTACAATTGTCGGTGTTATTTTAATATTTGTTAAAATCTGACATACCTAACATAAAATTAATAACACTGCACTGCGAGTGATAATGGATATTTGAGCAGCAGAAACACCCACAGATTCGTCGTAGTCTGTATAGGATAAGCATGACAAGTTTCCTTTCCTCTCTCAAGAACTATTTTTACAGAGAAAAAGCTAATAAAACAATTTTTATTAGCATAATTTTTTTTTTTTTTATGTATTACTATAATAAACATTTTCAAAATATTCTTCTCGTACATTTTACAATATTGTGTTTTTAAGTTTTACTAATTTTCAATTATTCAGATAGTCGTAGGTATGTACTATTTTCTAAACTATTTAATCTATCGAAGTGTCGACAGAACTTACTGTATTTGATTAATTAAATCAACTGTATTATCACGAAATTAAATGATCACAATGATAAATCGAGTTCACGTCATGACACATAATTTGGACGCACGGCTATGATCTTTTATGAGTCATCGGGTAAAGCAAACGACGACAATGATAAGGGATCAGACAACGAAATATTTTCTAAGAGAGGACTTTGGCTGACTCATGAAATGAATAAATCAACTGAGATACGATAATAGTGTGTTGTCTATTATTATAAAACTAATGCACACTTTACGATAGTCAATTTTGTTAATTTCATACATTTTGTTTGAATGAGTATTTTACCACTAATAGAAATATTAATCGAAATTAAAAATTATAATCAATAATGGTGACACTGTTGATAGAACACATCGATAGTTATTAATTACGCGTAATGTGCGCATAATACATTATTATTATATTTGCGTCAAGAATAAAAAAAACGATTTGATGTGCTGTGTTTTATCTACGCCTTGTTAGATTAAATCGATTTAGAATTTATCACAATTATACTACAATACGACTGCTGTCTTATACTATAATTAATAAAAATTGTTGATTATTGGATAATATTATTATTATTATTCAATTATTTTTCGGTTTGTTAAATTCAATATTCTTTCTTTTTTTTTGCAAATGAAATACAAAATCTATTAAAAGTCTATACTCGTGTTAATTATTATTAATCACCGGTAATGTCGGCAGTAAATAAATAGTACTATAGAACTAAACATCTAAAAGTACTTTTATTATTTTCTACATAAACCAAGACACACCTGCATTAGGTACAATAAATTAGATATTAAAAATGTAAAATGAACAATCATAACTAAATAACCTCTAAATAAATCGTTACGTTATAAAAAAACCACTCCGTAATTAGATCGAGTCAAAAATTTACTCGTACGTGACATATGAATGAACAAATAATTCTCTCATATAATACTTATTAAATACTTAAAGTTTAATTCTTAGTTCTTAATTACACTACCGACTACGCGCAATGTCACCGGTTCGAACCCGGCCACGGGTGGACTCTGTCTATGGGCCGGCAACTGAGATACCGCCATCCACCCCCCTGTGCAGAAGGCAACGGGAAACCACTGCACAATCCCTCTCTCTAGTACACAATAGACTTTAGTATGAATATTATCAATGAATTGAATAAAAAAAAAGAAATGAATTGCAACCAGACTAACTAGATGGTATATATTATAATAAGTACAGTACTATAGAAGTTATAGTATAGTCTGATAAAATTAATAATTTTTTGAAGAAACTTCTCGATCTAAAAATATCATCTACAAAAAATGAATCATTTTTATTTTTTATTTCACGGACAAAAATGGCAAAGTTCTCAACTGAACCAGGCCAAAGTTTGCACGTAAATCTATCTAATGGTTTTTCTTGTGCTCGTTAAATGTTTACATTAAAACTAATTGATTATATCTAAATTAATTTTTATCTACATACGTTTATATTGTAATTTCCACGTATACTAACACGTTATTCACACGCAATTATTTTATGTCACCAATCACCATTATTGATTTAATTTTGTACGTTGCTGTGTAAATTAAATTCCAAAAACCATGTGTACTAGACCCTGTTATTAATTAAAAAAAAATAAAACTTAAAATTATACTCGTAAAATATTATCAACATAATAATATACTTATAATTTAAATCGAATCTCTTCCGAATACATTTGTTTTTCAATCCAATCGGCATAAACATTCACGTCCACGTAAACACCGGGTATTGATGCAGTTCCACATCCGATTCCCCACGATACTAAACCAATCAAGTGCGAAACAGAATTGTGATCACACACTAAAGGCGAACCACCATCTCCCTGTATAAAACATAGCAACAACAATGATTATTATTAATAACATATAATATTGAAAGCTGTAACAAAGGAAATAATATATTCTTTGTTGTCGCGGATTAATGGCGGATTTATTGAAGAGTTCATAGAATCTGGACGCTAATGTAGCCGATAGTTGGCCAAACCAGAACTGACGTATCTTTAAATAATATGTATATTTTAGAATATGAGAAGAAGAACTCGAAGAAGATGTCCTGCTTTTTTTCCTTTTTGAAGTTATTAGCGGTTACCAATTTTTGAGATAGTTATTTATTTTTATTTTTTTTTTGCTTATTTAAATTATTTTCTCTCGTTATGAATGCCCGTGATGTCATTTTCAAGGACTTTTTTAACGGTTCTAAGTGCTTCGAAGTCCTGTAAACTCAGGGTGTCCTATTGAACTCGGTCTCTACACAAATATGGTATATAATACTCGCCTTACACGCGTCTTCATTCTCCTCGCCGCCGGCGCACAAGAAACCCTCGTGCAATTTGAACTTGCCGCCGAGTCTCGTGGTCCTCAGGCTCTTGACACACCGGTCGCGGTCCCACAGGGGCACTTGGACCTTCTTCAGTACACCCGGGTACCGCGGACGCTCGAAGCTCTCCGTTCCCCATCCAGACACCCGACATCCGGTCCACGACTGTCGGAACGTCAGAATTTTGGGTGGCAAGCACACCGGACTCACGTAATCCGAATACGTCACCGTCTCGGACAATGTAATTACCGCCACGTCGTTGTGCATATTCGACGAAGAGAATTCCGGATGAATGGCGATGCTGGCGACGAGCGCTTCTACGTGAGGCTGGGGTTCCACGTTCTTGTATATGTCCCAATCTCCCAGTCGCACTTTCAGCGCGCTAACGTTCCTGTACGACAAATCGGGTCGGGTAGACCCGTTGTCATGTTTGGGCGTTTTAAACAGAAGGAGTTTGGCAATTTTTTCTATTTATTCTCATAGTAAAAACTAAATCAAAAGGTATGTTTGCTTTAGAACTTAAAGGTTAAAAGAAACAGGTATTACTGGTATTAGTTATAATATGTAATAATATTCATTATAATTTAAATTTCTCGAATGAGAAAAGTAAAATTATTTTTATGATTATTATTATTCACGCAGTTGATCTAATACATTTAACAATATACCTAGTCAGAACAATAGGTATATTTCTTAAAAATTATCAACCAATAAACTATGTCAACATAAACTATTGTTTTTTAAACTAAGTATACGTATACTTATAGTTGTATAAGTACCTACCTACACTAATATTATTGGTCAAATTTTAGATACTAAAAACAAAAAATAACAAACTTTAACTATAATATATCATGGTTAATATTTTGTAGAACATTACTTTGAAAAAGTAGTGAGAAAGTGAGCAGTTGATATTATGTGTTTATTGTCTACCAAAGCTCCATTTGAGACAAATGAATTACCATTGGTTAAAATTAGAGCTTGCCAAGGGAATTCACCAAATTTAGCCTGTAACGAAAAACAATTGATAGATTTTAGCAATTTATTCATTCCAAGTTTCAATCACCTTAGGTGATTTAATAACACTTAAATTTAAATGTTGCACTGAAGTAATCAAGTTTCTATAACAGTAGTTTTATTTAGGAGTTATAAACTCATTTCGCCTGTTTAAGATTAGCATTGTTGTCAATATAATATAGCTTTAAGTTTAAACAAAGAAAATAAATCGTATACGTCATACATTTTGTACATTAAATAATAATAATAATAATTTTATATTATTTTTCTGTACTAATAGTAAGATATTTCCCTTTTAGTAGATATCTATACTTCAAAGAGTTTATGAGTTTATAAGATATTTTTTATTATTTATTTATTTATTAGTTTATAAGAAATTCGGTTTATCGTTATTATTAAATATTTAACATTAACAAATGAATAAAAATGTATATAAAAACACAATAGATACCTTTATAAGAATCTATACTGAATATAAATTTTTCCTTTTATTGGTATTATTTTAAATTAAATTAAGTGATTAATTTGAACGAAAGAGAAATCACAGATCGTTATGAATTGAAAAAAATTCACCACATGACAGTGTTTTTAGTTTTTCAGTATAAATAAGTATAATATTGCAGACATAACATCTTACCTGATCTGGATTGGTTTTGAACCCTTCAATGTCTTGCGCTATTGCCTTCCCACACATTAATAATGGATTTTCCACCCACGGATCTGAACAGCAGTACACTTGTCCAGAAGAGCATTTATCTGGTTTCTTTAGATTATAAAAAATAATATTAATTAATATTTGAGTTCAACATGGTTAATTTGTAATAGTACTGTAATTATTCGAATGTCTATTGTCGCATCGTTTTCGTCGGATACACATTCAGAGTGTAAAACACATCTACATTCTTTTATCCATTCTACTTCTTGCGATGGTTCTGAAATATTCCACGTTAAAATGTTTATTCTAAAATGTAACGAGTGATAATAATTAATGCAATTTAAATGGATTTAAAGTAATAACAACAACCTTAATTAACTTGTAAACAAGATTTTTCAATTTGTTTTTTCACAATAATCTATAAAAATATTACAAACAGAAATTCATTAAATTTGTACTTACTATTTTTTTGGATTTGCGATTCGAGTCTATCAAATGATACCGAACCCGCATCGTTTGACTTAGAATAACTTATTTTAAAAACAGTGAAAAATACTACTACGACAAATGTTTTTAAAAACATGTTTTCACAACTGCACTTAAAAGCAGCACATACGTTATGAAGAAATTAATAATTATGAATTCTATAAATACTGTTACGACCAACAATCAATTCAATAGGATTGTAATTATGATACATACCTATTGTATAAATAAAAATAATAATCATTATCTATAACAGAATACTACATATACTATATAATACGTATAATAAACAATTTACTAAAAATTGATAGAATAATGAATATTATTCTGGACGATTTATTGTTAGTAAAGTATAATTTAACATAACTATTAAACAGGTATTTATTTTAATTAAACTAATTACTTTGAATAAAAATAACATACAGAACAACATCGTCACACAAGAGTAATTTTTTTAACCGATGTCAATCAACCTATCCGACATTTGTAACCACATCTATTTCCCATCCAATTCCTGAAAATAAATAAATAAAAACATTTTATTATTAGGAAGTATAAAATAATTAAATTCTTAAATTATTTGTAATTATGCTTTTGTATGTAAGTTTCCATAATGAGTCATGGTGGTATATCAATGAAATAATTGTTCAGCGTACATTTTTTCCAATTATCTATTAGAGTATTAAAACTGGAGAAACTTATTCAATACTGGGCCAATCATAGGATGAATAACACACAAATGTAGTAATTTCAAATGGTGATTATAATAATCATATCTTTTATCAAATACTCTTCACACAATTATTTTATTAAATCTTGTAAAATAAATTGAATCGCTTATTGCAAAAACCCCTTAAGTGACAGGAATTATTGTAAAACAACTTTTTTTTTATTTTCTTATATTCTATACCCCTTCAACCTTGGCGAGTATATGAGTATTATGTATATTCGGTGTTGTGAACCTTCCTCTACTTCCAGGAATGAAAAAAAAAAGCTTTTAGGAAAACAATAAGTTTTTATTACTTTCTCGAAAGTTTAATCTTATGTGTCACTTATGGGGTTTCTGAAATAAGCGATTCAATTAACATCTATAGAATTAGTTGTTTTATATACCTACTACAGTCTACAAGTATTACAATATAGGTAAGTAACAGTAAGTAATTATAAAAACATGGCTTAATACTATCTTATACAAATAGTTAAAATATTATTGATACTAAAAATCCTAACATCATAATTGTTTCGTTCATTCAAAAATATTAAGTAAATAAAATAAAAATTAGTAATAAATAAAAATCTCAAATGTACTTGCCACATTCATTGTTTCCAATAGCTACGTATACGTATCCATCATTTCCAAAATTAGTTCCCCAAGAATTTTTCAAAATATAATAGGGATTTTCTCCAAGCTTATATCCTACTATCTCTGCTGCGTGGTTCAATGACGCCATACTATTATCACATTGACTGAGTACACCACCAACATAGTACTGCCAAGGTAATGCATTAAGAGCAGCAGAAACTGGACTTTTCGATATATATGATAGTAATAAATCTTCGCGATTCATCAAGCTAAAACAAAACATGTCATTTGTATGTTAAAATACGTATTATGTTTTAACGTATTAATGAAGTTAAAAACTGCTACAAGTGTAATGACATAGTGAACAATTTAAGTACAATGAACAAAGATATATTTTTCCGGGCGCATATAGATAAAAGAAGTCCAAAATTGATAAAATATCTACAAACTTTTCAAAATATCGCTCTTAAGAAATTAGCAAATGTTACAAAACCCCTCCAGTCAAATCATACGAAAAACGATAGAAGACAAATCCAAATGTTTCTATAAAAGATTCCATAGCCGTTTAGAAACTCATATAAATCTTCTTATAGAAAACTTAGCTTCTACTTCAATAACCAGTAATCCTCCAAGACGAATGAAGCGTAAGGGGTGATCTTTTATAAAATTAAATGATCAAATTAAAAAAAATAATTAATAACCAAATTAAAAAATGATCGGATATAAATATAAAATAAATATAAAATAAAAATATTCTTCTACTGTCAAACGATACAGACTGTATATAACACTTAAAATTTAAAAAAAAATTAAAAATGGTACCATAACAAACAAAAAACTCTCCACTATATCACTAAATTTACGAGTATATTAATTTATTGACTTACTTAAGAGTTAAAAATGATTTTACTTTGACGCCTTCATCGGGAGTTCTGTAAACATTCATTGAACGTAACAGGTTATTATTTCAAATGTATTCCCCTATTAATTTAATTTACGCACTGACTAAGTGTACACATCTGATCTTCATAAATAGTTGGATAATTTTCTTCTTTCAACACAGTGATGTTATTTTCCACCAACCACAATAGTAAAAATACAACACTTCCACCAATGCATCCTTGATTTATTCCTCCTGAACAATCTAGCATCTATGAACACAATATTAATAATACTTAACAAAAGTTTAAATAGTGTAGGTTTAAATGAATAACGAACACAAAGATTTCATCAGATTCAGATAATACAAAATTGAGGTAGAGCTTAGTAAAATAAAGAAAGTACCTACTATAGAGAATATAATATTCTGTATTTATTCATAAAATATTTAACAGTATTTACAAATTGAAAATAATGTTTATTAGGGTGAATATTTGACGAGTATTGTTTTACGTTTTATCATTTCCTAATAAATGAATATTTGTATTAAAAACACTAATTGTTTAGTTTATAAGCTGCTGCTACAATCTACATTTTATTTAAATAGTTATATAGTTGTGACGTGTTAATAATTATTAACGTGTAAGTCAGTCAGAAACATCCACTTAATTATCAACTCACTTCTTGTACACTAAATGTCTGTAACACTCCTGTATTGATGGCGTAAACAGATTCAATTATTTCTACCGCACTTACTGCCCAACATGCTCCACAATTTTTTTGATTGCGTACGGGAGTTACAACTCCTTTATCCCTCCTTTAAAAAATAAGTATAAAAATAATTACAAGTGAGTTTTTTTTAAACATAATTTTCATTTGTTACTATTAATTAATACAAGTTATTAATTATTAAAATTGTAAATTATCAATTATTATTATTAATATTAAGTACCTGAGTCATACAAAAAATATGAATACGTAATCTATTTTTATATTTACTTAATAGCAACAACTGCAAAACATAATAATTTTCCATAAATTATAATTTTAATTAATTCATTTTTGTTTTCGGTTTTGTTAATTGTTTTTAATTATTTCATAGGTAAAATTAATTTGTTTAAAGTAATAATCTAAAACTTAAAGGTGCATACGCTTTTTTACGGAAAACGTGTACGATTAATTGTTAACATAATTTCTAATTTGTCTTTATTATTTTTAATATTATTCGTTTTTCAACTATGGTGTCATATAAAAACTATGGGTGTATTAAGAATTAAGGTAACATTAAGAAATTATTTAGTATAAGATTGTATGTATTTAACAAATATATTCAGTAAAAATAATTTAAAATGATTTTTTTTTTTTTACGAATTTAATAATAAAAATATAATAATCGGGGATTATTCATAAAATTTACTCAGATTTATTACCAATCAATATTTGATAATACAGCTGTAACAGATCTTTTGGATAGTTCGTGACTAAAAGTTTTGGTACGTTGTGTTTTTTCAGAAATTGGTGTAAGATGCTTTTTAGCGAATTCTTCTGTGGATAAATCTGAAAATTTTGTAATTCCGTAACTAGAACAACCATTACAGCTATGTCTTAATAGTTTTATTGTTCTCAGCGATTCCTGAAAAAATAATAAACAATTTAAAATCAACTTAAAGGTTAGATTCCTAATTATGGCTTCAGATAATTATAATGTTGTGATTATTTTTTAAGTATTATTAAACATTTCAATGAGATGATTTTGTATTATTAATTAAGACTTAGAGGTACCCAAATACACATTTTGTAAAATTCACAAATATTTTAACTCTTACAATGAGCATGTATAATAGTATGTAGATCTTGTATTTTTTAAATAGCAATGCTGATTTTGAAGTAAAATTACTTTTAAAATATCATCCTAAACTTAAAATTGACTGAACAATTGTCATTTCTAAGTAAATTACAAAAAAAAATGTATTTTTAATCTAAATGTTTAGTTTACCCATATTATGTCCATTTTTTAAAATCTTTTACGTTTTTGTCTAGTTTTTTTACATAAATGCATAACATTTTGACATACAATTATTGACTTCCGATGTACCTTAGAACCAAACAATTTTTTTTTATTATTTTACCAATTTATTATTATTATAACTTATAATTAGTATTAGTATTATTGAGTGTTGAGTTGAAACCTACTACATTCTACACCGAAAGTGGCGATCCTACAACACGCGTGTCAAATGGATGGTATGTTTAACAAATTTCTTAATGGCACACAAAAATACCAAATTTCTATTAATTTTTAAACCGTACATAAGTACTTAAATAATTTACTAATTTAAATAAGGTAATAAATTTAGATAAAATGTAATTAAAATTATTATTTGGTTAAAGATTTAATGGAAATATTATAGAATATTTCCTTTTTGAATATATAAGTGTATTTATTACTGTGCTGACGTTTTTATTCGATGCAGATTTCATCTTTAAGAATGTGTGTGTTCACAGTGTCGCTGTTTTGAACGTGCTAATTGCTTTACATGTTTTCAATCTTTATTTCTACTATTGACTCCACTTGTTAGTTATTTTTCAGCCACAAATTCACAATAGCGACACTGTAAACAGATAATGGATGTAGTTTAGTTATTTATTTTATTATTATTATAAAAGGTTATTTTTTTATTCCATATGTATACTTACTTACATTTTATAGCTCACAAAAAAAATGGTAACCTCTTAATTATAAAATGTTGACTCTTAACCATAAAAAAAAGGTTCATCACTACTGTTTTATGTGAAAATATTATGGAACCAAGTAAGTAAATCTTCTATGAGCTTTACTAGCATTACTGCAGTATAATAAGATATATTTTAGAAACGTTTTTTAAAAAAATAATTAAAAACCTACTAAAATAAAATAAAAGTAATATTTTAAGATTTTAATAGAAATTATAATGGATTTAAACTGTATTGTAGAAATAAAATAAAAATTAAGTATTTTCCAAAAATAAATTACTTAAACAACGTAGTATTTGATGTCTAGTGTATAGAATTCTATATTAAATTATTATGTTCTAATATACTTTTTTGTATTAACCCCATATAATTAGTTGGGAGAAAAAGTAAGTAAAAAAAAATAAAAATACTTTATTTACGAGTATTACGTAACTCATACATGTCTCACCTGAAACCGTTTGAACCTGATACTTCGTTCCGTCCCATTCACATAACTCTTATTATACGTGCGCATGAATTGTTCGAACTCATTTTGTTCCATATTATGTTGTATTCTAGACGTAATAAAAAACAAAATAAATACTAAACCTCCAACAACAACCGATGTTTTTAATATATTAGAAACGACCATTGTTTTAAAATAATCTAGAGGCACTGTGAGAGTATTATATTGTTCTTTAATCTAACTACTTTGAAGACTACTGCGACTTTGAAAGTCGAAATCACTATAGACTATAAAATTTAAAATATGAAACCGAGCAACTACAATGGCTTCATGAGTTAAAAGATATCTTTGAAATGTGTACGCCATCTATTAATCTTCAGTCGTATCTCTCTAACAAAGTGTGTAAAAAAAAAAACTGGTAAGCAAGACATCTTAAAACCTAATGTTAGTCTTTCATAATTTTGTTTCTTAGGCAGAACGATGGACAAATTTAGGGAAAGAAGAATGATATATTATACTTCGAACGTTACGTAGTTGTATGGAATCATGATATCTTTATAACGTGTTTGTTGTATTATTTGTATTAATTTAAAATGATATATTTTCGAATGATTTTGCGTAGAGATTGGTATAAGTATACTTATACCATAGTCCATAGGTATTAAATATCTTGTACGATTGTAATATAAATATACAAATATATCTACGTTTGATTGAACATATGAAAAGCATATTAACATATTTACGTTGACATAAAAATTGCAAGACTAAAGAAAAAATAAATGTACGTCTACATAATATATCATGGACGAAAAAAACGTTAAAAATACAATTCAAAAGATGGAGAATAGAAGCGATAATTTTCTGACTCAGACTATGTCCACTAAAATAACTTGAAAAAACGAATAGGTATAATAAACTTAATAAAACGTTGAGGGAAAAAGTTTGTTTGGAAAATAACCAAAACGTTTTTCTCGTGTAGACAATAAATTAAAATCTGTTTTCAATGTCGTTATCACATTAGTTACCGTTTTCAATCCATATCTGTTCCGAGTGACTTTAAGCTGAAATAATTACGCAATTTTAACATAATAAAACGATGTAATTCATTTCTACCACTGAACTTCCAACGAATCTAACGTCGAAATAACTTATGAAACAATGCGACTGCGGTGTCCATCACAAAATCTGTTCTTCTTCTTCCACGCTTTCGCTCTCATCCATTCTTCTTCTTCCACGCTCTCTGTCTCATCCATTCTTCTTCTTCCACGCTTTCTCTCTCATCCATTTGGAATCAGCCACCCTATTGCTTGACTTTCATTTAGCTTGATCGCTCGCGTCCGCTTGACAAAACCCGCCATTTTCATATTGTTCTCTAACGCTTTATACAACCTTTTATCGGCCCATTTTTTCTCCCCTTTCTCTCCACATACATATCCTTAGTTACTCTTACTGCCTCTGTATTTTTCCTTTTTAAAGCGTGTACCCACAAAATATTCTAATAAATTATTTTAACCATACATATTATTAAAGATATACTGATAAGTGACACATTAATTAAGATTGCTATACTTTCATAATCGGTATTAAACATACTTATAGCATAGATTAAATGTACTAATATGTATACTTAATCTATGCTTATAGTATGTACTTTTACTTACACCCTTAACGAATCACCCTCTGAAAAGACTTGAGCCCGATGCCTTAACAAATTACTTTTATTTCGTCATTTTCAACAATTATCGTACCTATCGTTAATTTATATAAGTTATAAACATGCTGAATATAATCAACAATAATATTTGTTGATCAAAATACACAAATATCTTCTTTTTTTTTATGAGTACCTAAATATTTAATATAAGCATTTTATTTTATTTATTTTTTAATTTATAATTTGAATATGTACAAATATTGATTATTTATTTGACAAAAACATTAACTCATGTCACTTTTATTTTCAAAAATTAAATTTACCTACCTATAATATAGGTTATATAATATACTTACAATTTATATTAGTTTATATTATAAATATAATTACTTACTTATATAATGGTGCAATCAAATTTTAAAACAATAATTGTAAGTGCTCCTTAAACACACACACACACATTATAATGTTCAATTATTAACTCGGTTCAAAATCTAAAACAAGCTTGTAATTACATTTTAGTTTATTAAACTTAATTATTTTTAATTTGAAAATGTAAAAAGGAAAAAACTGTACTACCTTACACATTTTTATTTTGGTTGCCCTGTAGAAACCGCGCGCTCATTTGATAATATCAAATATCAATAAATAAACACTTTAAACAGCTGTTTTGATAATGGCTTGAAGTTTTAAAAATGTAATGATTTATTTTGTACTGTTATTCTAGACCAAGTTCAAAAATGAAACTTAAAAATATAATTAAAAATGTAAAGTCTTAGAACGTTATCGTTCTACAGATGCATTCAAGTGTGATGTTTATGGTTAGTCAAAAATATATGTCAAATTACTTACAATGATTTTAAATGTAATTGTTAGTATCATAATATTGGTTATTTATTTTATAGTTGTTGACATGGGCTCGATTGCTTCGGTCCTCCAGTGGCATTGCAGTTCATGTTCGCTCATAAATCCCACCGATCGAGTTACATGTATTCGATGTAATGTACATAGAAGTTATGAATGTAGGAAAAGAGTCGATCAACTCAAAACACGGACTATTCATGGATGTCCGACTCCTTATGTCACAGATATTCTTTGTGCAGAGGCAGAAATTGCCGCCGGCGCTTTAAGACTTGACGATGCGTTAGTATTTAAACTGTATTTTATAGTTTTGAGTTTATATTTTACATATTTGTCTGATTTTTCAGTGATCCTACCAATATTGACCATAAACCTAGTGTAGTGAAGCTTCAGTTCAAGTCTGTTATTCTACAGCGGCGTAAATCTTGGAACGGTTTTGAGGATCAATTACACACTTCTATAAGAGCATCAAAAAGTTCAACACTACTTATAACAGAAAATGATTCTTGGTTATGTAATACCTGCCGAAATAGAAACTGTTCAACTCAACAATGTCAGAACTGTGATTCATTTAGAGGAACTAAAGAACAAACAAATGAAATTGCTCCTATTAAAATTAATATGCCAAACGGTAAGTAAATTATAACAATATTCTCAGTTATTGTACCAATCAATTATTTTATTTTATTGTTTGTATTATTTTCTTCATTAGATTCAGACAAAAAGTCTACAACTAATTGGTCATGTGAAAAATGTTCTTTTACTTTAAATCCATTTTGGTCAGACTCTTGTGAATCATGTGGTTGGAATGCTATAACAATGATGCCCGATTGTGTACGATATACTCCTCCTAAGAAAAAATGGACATGTAAACGTTGTACTCTTCTTAATAACCCTAATACTACAGTTTGCAATGCTTGTGGTGGATCAAAAGCCAAAAGCCTTTGCCCTGATGATGGAACATTACGGGAGTTTTGGACTTGTGACAAATGTACATTAAAAAATAGGTTATCAGCTTTAGTATGTAAAGCCTGCAAGACAGACAAACGAACAAATAAGAAAAGACGATCAGACAATCAATGTCCAACTTGTACTTTTGAAAATGAACTAAATGCTAAACGATGTGCTATGTGCCACAAACACCTTGAACCTGAATATTATTCATCTATATTAATATCAAACCATCCAAAGAAACAAAGTGAATTAATGGAAAACTTAAGAAGAATTGAAGAGCAAGAAGCCAGAGAAAAATGGAATGAAATAGTGCTGTTTTGTATTCAAGTAAATTAGTATTTTTTTAGTGTAATAACACATATACTTAAAATTATAAAATAATTTGTTCATCAACAATAACATTGTTGATGTATAAACTTTTAATTTTTAGATTGACTGCTATCTATATCAAAAAATTTAAGATGATAGTTATAAAATTATGAGTTATTATTATTTTAGTATATATGATTAAAATAATATATTACTTCGATATTGAACTATATTATTTGTGAATAATCTTTAAAAATTTACACTTTTTCAAGAATAGCTCATCTTAAATTTAACATTATTTCTGCTCTGTTAGTTTAACACACTATATTTTACAACTAAAATGCTACTACTCTGTTGTGTAGTGGGTTGCTATTTACTTTACTCCTCAAATCCTCCCCAATTACCTCATTTTCTTTAGTCTAGTTCTTCCCTAGCTTCTTTCTACAATTACTTTTCCTATTTTTTTGACTCCATCATTGTTTATTCTTCTCTTAACATGTCCATTCCATCTCATTTTGTTTTCATTATTTTTTCTGTTATACTGTCTACTTTAAAACTACATTGTATACATTCATTCTTATTTAACTTTATCATACCACTTATTCAACTTAACATTGTAATTACTTATTAGTCATTTCTATTACTTACATTTTTATTTTATACCTTATTCAATACCCAAAATACTCAATTTACTGTTTATAAAAATATAGAACTACAATAATTGTAGGTATATAATTTTTATACTTTCATCATTTTATGTACTAAATAAATATGTATTTTTTTTGTTAATATTATAGAATAGTCAAGAATTTGTTGATGATTCTTTTCCGCCAGCAGCCAAGTCTTTATATTATACCGAAAAAAATGAGAGCTGTCGAGTGACACAATGGTTACGGCCTGAATCAATTAGTTGTTCAGAATTTGATAAGGATTTATGTTGGACTGTATTTAGAAAACCAAAACCATCTGATATAATTCAAGGTAATTAGAGAATATTTTACTTTTATTTTATTTTGAAATTGTTTGTGAAATACTTAGTTTTAGAGTGGTGAGTTTTTAAATTGTAATTCTAAGTTTTTAGCAAATTTTAAATTATTTAAAGATTTGAAAGTTGTGAAATTCTTATTGGAAACCATCCAACCATTAACTAAGTATATATTTCAAAATAATGAACAATGATGTATATTATTAATAACTAATGTGTAATAATTTTAATAATATTATCACTAAATTATATCAATTTTAGGTATTTTGGGTAATTGTTGGTTATTGAGTGCTTTGACAGTCTTGGCGGAACGCGAAGACTTAGTTAGACATGTTATGGTTACCAAAGATTATTGTGAACAAGGTGCATACCAAATTCGACTTTGTAAAGATGGTAAATGGACCACGGTTCTTGTTGATGATTTATTGCCTTGTGATAGCCGTGGGAATCAAGTATATAGTCAGGTTTGTACTGAAATTACTACTTACCATGTTTTATAAATGTTAAAAATATTAATCCATTGTTCTGCAGGCTAAACGTAAACAACTGTGGGTTCCGTTAATTGAAAAAGCAATTGCCAAACTTCATGGTTGCTACGAAGCACTTGTTTCCGGCAGAGCTATTGAAGGACTTGCTACATTGACGGGTGCTCCTTGTGAAAGTGTACCATTACAACCGTCATCAGTTCCAACTGAAGATGAATTAGATCGCGACCTAATATGGGCTCAGTTATTAAGTTCACGCCAAGCTGGTTTCTTGATGGGAGCATCTTGTGGTGGTGGCAACATGAAAGTAGATGAAGATGCTTATCAAAATAAAGGATTGAGACCAAGACATGCATATTCTGTGTTGGATGTCCGAGATATTGATGGTTATCGATTATTGAAATTGAGAAATCCATGGGGACATTTTTCTTGGAATGGCGATTGGTCTGATGATTCAGATATGTGGACAGATAATTTAAAAATGATGTTGATGCCAGATGGATGTTGTGAAGGAGTATTTTGGATATCATATGATGACGTATTAAAGTAAAATTCAACACTCAAAATTTATTTTTCTATTTTATTCTCATTATTATTTAATTTCTATTAATTTTAGGTACTTTGATTGTATTGATATTTGTAAAGTAAGGAATAATATGTGGAATGAAGTAAGACTCAAAGGGTATTTGCCACCATTATCTTCAACTGATCACTTGTCATGTGTTGTTCTAACCGTCTCGGAACCAACTGAAGCTGAATTTACACTTTTTCAAGAAGGACAAAGGTATATTTTTAAATTTTAATATTATTTAAATGAAAAAAAAAAATTAATTAATTTAAATGAATTTAATAGAAAATCAGAAAAATGCAACAGAAGTCAACTTGATTTATGTGTAGCCGTAATGAGAAGTAGAGAAGTTACATCTGAAAAACCTATCTGTATTGGTCGTTTAGTTGAACACAGTAAACGACAAGTCCGTGGATTTGTAAGCTCACATAAAATGTTGGAGCCAGATGTTTATGTTGTAGTTTGTTTGGCGTTTAATCATTGGCATACGGGTTAGATTATAATTAGCTATTTAAATTGAACTCAATTATATTTAAAAATAAATTAAATTAAAAAAATAATAAAATATAATGTTGTTTACAGATTTGGTAGATCCTTCAGTTTATCCTGAATTTGTGTTGGCAATTCATAGTTCTAAACGTTTGCTAGTAGAACAAGTATCACCACCTTCGTTTGTTTTGGCTGACACAATTATAAACTTAACTCTAGCAAAAGGGCAAAGACATGAAGTAAGTTTGTCTATAATTTGAGGTTTGAGTGTCATTAATCGAAAAAAAATTGATTATAGGGCCGGGAAGGAATGACTGCATACTATTTAACCAAAGGATGGGCCGGACTTGTTGTCGTAGTTGAGAATCGCCATGCTAATCGTTGGATACATGTGAAATGTGATTGTCAAGAAAGTTATAATGTTATGTCAACCAGAGGATTACTAAAAACCATTGACTCTGTTCCACCTCTGCACAGGTAAGTTGTAATTATACAAATTTTTTTAAATTTTTAATTACTTACAATTTTTTTCTTTTTTTAGGCAAGTTATAATAGTATTGACTCAGTTGGAAGGAAGTGGAGGATTTTCAATTGCTCACAAATTAACCCATAGATTGGCAAACCAAGCTGGTCTTCATGACTGGGGACCATCCGGCTGTTCTCATTTACCACAGATTCAAAAATCTATTGAAGGACTACATTCTCCTAGACTGATCACTTAATATTGTAAGGCAAAAAGTATGGTTTATATAAATTTCTGTGATTATTGTTTTTTATTACTATTATTATTATCATTATCATTATTATTACATTCTATAGTGTGAGTACAAATAATTAAAATAGAAACCAAAACTATTGTAAATAATACATATTATATTGCAAATAAATGATATGATTTCAAAATTGTATGTATTTTATTAATTAATTAGAAAAAAATATTTCTATTAATTTAATAACATTGAATTGTTATATTATTGAATTAAGGCACTTCTGACACGAAACTTACAATTTTATACAAATACTTATTTTAAGTTAACTTTTTATTTTAATTTAATTTATATAACCATGTTAAGTGAGAGTTAAGTCTTTAATATTATAAAATACATTAGTTTTAATTATTTTGTAATCATTGGAATAGTCAAACAAGTCATAACTTTATATTAATTAATTATTATCAGTTTTTTCATATATATATATATCGGGAGAAATGTAAAACATACTAATTTAATGGAAGGAATTCGACATATTCTGAGGTGAAAATTTGGCACTGTATTTGCTAGGAAGGCTTGAAGGGTTAATAATTTGTGTGTAATTTTTTTTTCTGGAACAGTCAAGTTCAATAAAATAAATAATAATTCAAAATTAATCAATCTTATAGTATACTAAACATTAGTTTTGCATAATATACACAACAGTAACATTTTCATTCGATTAGGAAAATTGAAGCATATTTCCTCGAGGATAGACAATATTAGTACTGTAATTTCTGATTTCCTGAGAATCGTTATTATTCACATAACAAATGATTAAACAAAATATATAAAGCTACTAGTATAATCTAAACCGATAAGTTTCAAGATACGTTATTTAATAATGTATCAACATGAATGAAAGAATATTTGTCTAAGAATATAGAATTGCTATTTATTAAAGATTTAAAGATTAACAGTTCATAACTTTTAATAAAATTATATTATGTCATTATAATAATCATTATTAATTAGATAGTAAATATTTAAATTTTAAAAATAAAAATGTTCTCTCTATGTAAATAATTTACAATAGCGGAAGTCAGGATGAGTGACCCATAGGAATACAGGGAAAAAAGATTGAATATTTTAATATTTATATATTTACAAAATACCTATACCAATATTGATAAGTTAAAATCAAATTCAAGTAATGAAAATAGAGGGATGCGCTGGATAAAATTTACATCCCGCCCTGAATTTTATTCTCATTTTACCCTAGATTAAAGGTTTACTTAATTTAATGAAAGGAATGGCTTTATTAAATGAATGTTAAGTTTTTTTATCAACAAAAATTAATATAAATTTGTTTTACTTGGCCTTTTTTACACACGGAGGAAAATGGAGAGTTTTTGATGTGAATAATTCATTAATTATAAATTTTGTATTTTTATTTCTTCCTTTTAATATAATAAGACATCTTTGTTGCTACGAAGCCACTGTTTTTGATTAAATCATAGGTTATTAATTCTAAACATTGTCTTTTTTTTGCTTTTATTAACAGTTAAATAACCATGATGGCAAATGGTTGAACTTACATAAGTGTAGTTATTGATTGTTAGAATTGTTTTTGGTAAAGAATTTGTGTTGATATTACCAATTGTTTTTTCACTATCATTTTCCACAATTATAACTGCACAAATACAATATATCGGTAACTGTTTATTATTTCTGTGTGTTGTGTATTGAATGTAATTCCCTTTATTATAATGATTTGTGGCAGTTACTAAACAAAGTTAACTCAGTAAAATAATTACACACAAAGTATATTATATAGTGATATATTATGTAGTAGTATAGTATATCATAGATTAAAAATACATAATCTTAGTATATTTAATCTATGAGTATATAATATATATACAATCATATAGGTACCTTAATTTTACATATCATTATGAACAATTCACTACATCTATTCAAAAATACCCATTATAATGATACGTTTTCTGATGAAAGTGTTTAAAACTGTTTTCGATTTAAAGACCATTTCAAGCAACATAATTACATTAAACGTCATGTGGAAAAGTCTAGACCATGCAGTTCTTAGAGTCCAGTTGAAAAAATAAAATAAGTACACAAAATTATTGTTTTTTTTTTTCATAAAAGGTACCCCCCCTCAAAAAAATAATACGTATGCCGAAATTACAGAAAACGACACGATATCTATCAGTTATCAATTCTCTACGATAGATGCCGCTGAGTGTCAATAACGTATTGTTGTACCATGTGAATAGTGAAAACATTTGGGTTCCTCAGATAACACTTTCACCTCCAGAAAACCGTTATTATTTTTTTTAACGGTTTTCTTTTATTTACATTGTTCTCCAGTGGACCCACGTCCCTCACCGCCGTGGTCGCTGCACACCCTATTTCACACTCACCCCATTTCCGTTTTTATTTTTGGCGCTCAATAGTCGTTGTCTTCTTAGTCTCCTTAGTCGATTCACGTTTGTCGGTTCGGAACATTTACATGTTACGCTGCGACATTACTAGACGTCTCTTGTACAGTTGTACACCTACCAGTTGCTACTTTTGTAACGGTTTTTTTTAATTTCCATTCGAATATTTCAAATAGCCAAAAGCGTGTTATTAAAGTCGTATTCATCTCTTTTTCATCGGACAAGCTTCCAATTTTGTGTTTTTTTTTAATTTTATAATATTAAACGTCCGCATCGATAAATATTTATATTTCATTAGATTTTTGCCTAACTCTCCCAGGTATTTCGCCCGACGGAATTTACTATGTCGTTTGTGAAAAGTAAAATCAAGCGGTTCAATGAAATCTCAAGTAAGACTACCAAATTGTTTAATATTACTCGATTGAATAACAATTATTATTTTACTGTCAATGTCAAATTAATTTTACATCTGTTGCTCAATTTAAAATCTGTAATTAGGTATAGACTATAATTTTAAAGAATTGATTTCAATGCAAAGTTATGCTTCATTATTATTAATTTCTATGCTAAGTTAGAAATCTTTTAAATTATGATAATATTTCTTATAAGCAATTACAACTATAGGTAGATTACTTTAAAGAAGTAGGAAATTCTTCAATTTTCTTGGTTGACAGTTTTCCAGGATAAAATTACTGTTGGTCTTAAAATATATAATTTACTCCTGTAAATTAAGTAATTTATCAATTACCAAGGGTTTTTAATGTTAATTGAACAAAATAAGTGCACACTACCCTCAGACAATTATAATTTAAAACTTATATATTTTATGTATATTTTTTGATTAAGTGAGACACACTAGTTGCAATAAAATAAAATAAAACATACCTACAATATATTATGTATAATAACTAGTAATACTTTTAATCAGAATAATTTGAATTTATAATTATAAAATGGTTTATTGATTATTCTTAATTCTCGTGTTTAAAATCTAAACTATTATTTTAAGAAATAAATATTTAATTTATAAATTTAATATTTATCATTAGGTATCAAATGTTTATTATATAATTAAATGCCATGGGCTTACTCAAACTCTATAACTCATCAAACTTTATTACCTAACAAATAATTTCCCTATAATTTCATAGTAATTTTTGTTACTTTAAGTTTAATGTTGGTTACAATTAATCAACTTTTACAATTTAAATTTTAGATGCTGAATTTACTTAATCTTTATATATGATTTTCTTAAAATATTCATATATATAAACAATAATTATTCATAAAACATGTTTAATGATTTTAGGTTGTGCACCTCCTCCTGGAACATATGACCCAAAAAGTCCTGGTCCAAAAAATATTAAAGGATCTAAATTTGACAAGACAGAAAGATTCAAAGAACCCTTAGAAGTAAGTACAATTTTTAAATAGATACTTAATAGTTATAAAAAAAAAAATTAAATTTCATAATATTAAATCATACATGAGATAGATTATTAATATTTTTGTTGAAACATAATGACATATCATACCACTCATACCATTCACGTCTAAATCTGTATTATTATTACTACTTAATTGTTTAATAAAAGTATAATTTAGACAAAATCCTCATATATTTTATTTAAATACATATTAAACTTGTATGTGTTTTGATTTAAATGAAATCATTAACTTTCTAATTAAGTAAAAACTATGTATAAAAAAACTTAGATTCTGTTTTTATTTTTAATATGTAACACTGAAGAATATTTAAAAGTTAAAATTTTTTAAATTTATAGCCTATTATTTATGACATTAAAATGTTGTATGTATTTATTTATTTTCCATATTTTTATGTTTTAGCCGGCACATAAAATAGTAAAGGTTCATTCTACATTCAAAATTCCATCGAATTTCAGGTATAGTGTTATTTAAATTAAAATAATATATATTATTTGTAAACTTTTGTTCTACCTATAATTATATTATAACTAAGTATTCAAAAAAAATTATATTTTATTACAATGACAGTTCACAGAGTTCAGTTAATACAGAATGTTCCAAAAAATCCAACAAAACTATTGATTCTATTACAACAAGAAACACCTCGAAAAAATTAAAAGCTAAACGCCTCATGGATTTAAAAAAATTGGATTCCAATCTCACCAAAGCTCTAATAGATATTGAAAAACTAAACAATGATTCCAAAAGCACAACTGATACTTGTAAAGATTATATTAATTCATGCCGCAGTGCTAGCTCAGAAGCATTAGAAAATCGTGTTTGTAGAATGGTTATTGAAAATTCACAAGCTGCTTTATATACAGTTTGTCAACGTTTACGTGAAACACACAAACACAATGATGAGTTACAAAATGATATAACTCTTTTAAAAGAAGAAATTGGCGAGAGAAAGAGCTTTGAACAGTTAGCTGCTGAACAAATTGCTGTTGTGGAACATAGACTTACTGAAAAAGTTAATGATTATTTGAAAATTTCCGAGACAATTAATGATAATTGGTTGGCTAAAATGCGATTTATTATGATATCTCTGGATGAATTAGAATCTATGGTAGATGGTGAAGTGAAAGAAATCATTAAAAAACTAAAATTGGATATTGAAAATTCCAATCCCGAAGGACCAAACTATAAACAACTTTTAGAGCAATATGAAAAGTAAAAATTTCATTTTATTGTTAATTGATAAAAAACTATTAATTGTTTTTTTTATCTTGTTAGAACTGTCGAGAGGAATATTCAACTTGAAGAAATAGCTGCCAAACATGACAATTTAGAGAAAAAAATAATTGATTTAACAAATGTAAGTTTAGTTTATTTATTTTTATTGAATACATTGTACAACCTGGCCTGTAGCCATACATGGTATAAATTTGTTATTTCCTTTTAAGAAATATAAAAATCTTACAATAAATGATAGATCCAACATTTTTTTTTATATTATTAACTGAATAGTTAAATTTAATCTCAAAAAATTCTTATTAATTTTTAGGTTTTTTTAGAATTTTCAAATTTTAATAATATCATTGTTTTGATGACAAAATAGTCATATACACCTAATCATTTATTTAACTTTAGACTCAAATAATATCTTTTAAAATAACAGAGATCAATACTTATAACATTTTGAGGAGCTCTTCACTTAACTTTAAATACTTAATATATATTATATATACATGTTTATATAATATAACTACTATATAGTACTATATATTTTATTTTATAGTTCAATATTAGTGTTTGAAATTTTCAAAAGAATATATTAATTTTAAAATATTATATTTAATAAAAATATTCTAATTTTGTTTTGAAAAATTTATTATTGTTAACTTTTTGCAATAATTCATTTATATTATTTAATTTTAGTGTATTGATACCAAATTTGTTTTTTTTTTAAATGTTAACAGGAGAAGAATGCATTGGTAGCCAAATTACAAAGTAATAATAAGTGTATTGGTTTATCAAAGAACCGTTTGGACGCTTTAGCAACACCTCGCAGGCGTGTTGATGTTGAGAACATGGCCCCCAAAAATAAAACCTATGTGCTCAAAAATAGTACTTTGAAACCAGTTAAGCCCGTTGCTCAATCTTCTCCATTAAGAGAAATGAATTGGTAGTTAATTTTTTGACTGAAGTGTAAAAATGATTTTAATTTTATTATTTATATATTTTTTTTTTCTTTATTGATGTATTCAAGTTATGTATGACTTGATTGACTTTAATTTATCTCTAATAGATATTTTTACGTTTAACATTATAAAATAAATGTTATTATTTTATTGTGTACTTAATAAATACATTTTATTTATTTTTTTATTATTAATAAGGCTTCAACATCTTCAACATTTTTTACATTAATTGAACCTTATTTCTATGTTTAACTTAAATACTAATTATAAGGGCACCTGATTCGAAGGTTTTTTTTTTACATTTCTTTTCACTAAGTTTTTTTTTAAAAGAATTTTAATTCATAATTTTTAACAGAATCAAATTCTAAGTTTTTTTTTATTTTTTTTACTTGGTTTATTTTTTTTAAAAAGAATTTGAAATAATGTGATCTTTTACCTTAGAGAGATGTCCTATGATGTTTGTGTTCTATGTAGACTTGGCTTCAGTTATTTATTGGGTTTGGACTTGTGAGGTTTTCCGGGTTTAATTAAATCCCGGCGATTTATTCTACGACGACTTGTGCATCATCCATTGCCTGCTAAGTGAAAGTTAAATGAAAAAAGTTAGTTTTACTTTCATTACATTGGCGTTATTACTGATATGATAATATTTTTTTCTAGTCAGTTTTTTTTTTTAAAAGAATTTGAAATAATGTGGTCTTTTACCTTAGAGAGATGTCCTATGATGTTTGTGTTCTATGTAGACTTGACTTCTATTATTTATTGGGTTTGGACTTGTGAGGTTTTCCGGGTTTAATAATAATTATATTTTTGGAATGTTTATTTCAATAGTAATTGTGGATACATAATATAGTAATGTCATAGATTAAATATACTATATCTAAATGTATACTTAATCTATGGTAATGTACATATAATGATCATCTCAATTACATCCACCCCAGACTTTTGTATTGTGTCTCCACAGGACAGCTGGGAGGTCACATGTTTGTGAATAAAGGAGAGATTTAATTGAATATAATGTTAACGGAGGGTTGTTATTTATACAATAAGAAAGAGATATGGGCTGCTTAAGAGTAAAATGAAACACAGTTATTTTTATTTTCATTTACATTGATGTTTTTAAGGTGTTGATATTGATATTTATTTAGTGGATTGTATGTAATGGGTGTTAGTTTTTTTTTTCATGAATTCTAATCTAAATTACATTTTTTTTAACCAAGTTTTTTTATTTTTTGACATAGGTTTTCGTTTTAACTTTCTTTTTAATTAATTTTTTTTTTTTTTAATTTTTGCCTCCGTCGGCGCCCGTGACCTCGTACCGATCTATGAACGAATATAATCGGTACACCACTAACGGCTTGTCGGTGGCTTGCTGTAGAGGTTCGGCGTTCATGTTGGCTTGTAAAATAATGTAAGTATGTTGGCGCATACGAAAGGCACTCGATAAATTTAATTTAATTTAATCGAGTCGCGATAAATTGTAACGACATTTGACGACATTAAGCACTGTCGCGGAGAAAAATAAAACGTGAACAAGAGGAGCTTTCGGAACAGCTGTCAACACTATACTGAACGGCCCTGGTCGGTAGGTTAGAGCTCTTTCACATGAGACACTTTGTGGCCGGCCACTAGAATCAAGATAACCTACCTCAAATATTGACTTGTTTGTGGCGCTATCGCAATACAATAATGAACGAATGTGATGCACCCATTGTGGCTGGCCCGTTTTAAGTGATCGCGAATTTTTTACACGCACAAATCGAAACGAAACAAAATAAAAAGTGTCATAGTGACACCAGCCGAGCCGTGTTTTCACGCAACTCGTAACACGGCAAAATGGCGGCGATCGCACCGAATGCGACGGCAGTGATACGAAACGACGACGTTAAAATCGCTTACTCGAAGCCTTTACCGGCTTGGATTAGACGTCGTCCGAGCCTCGACGGAATCGTTGAAACTCCGAAGGCGACGGCCATTACACTCACGTAATGGATCGCGCACCGGACGCGACAGCGGCGATACGATAGGAAAAATACGTTAAACACCGAATATCGATGGTACGGTAGTATTTTAGCGACAAATAATTTGGTTCCACCAACGCGACCGCCGTGAGACATGCGATTATTCGTCGATAATTACTACCGACGCGAAACGAAATTTTGAAATCGAGAAACGAGATTATGGCGGTCGGCATAAAACTCTCAAAACACGGACACGCACGGAGCACCCCAACACATACTCGCGAACCGACGAAGACTGAAAGGAAAACCCCGCGTCGTCCGTTAAAACGGTTGAAACGAACAAGCCAATGAGAATAATTCAGGAATCACGGAAAGTAATTGTTTTCGTAACGGCTTTTTCTTAACCGAGAATCGTTACCGCGGTATCCGGAGGTCCGTCCGCTGCGCGCGACCGCGTCGTCGCCGTCCCATCACAGCGGCCACGCGGCCACGCTAATATAAACCTAGCGTCGCATTCCTCATTCGCTCGACCGAGTGGCCGTCGAATTCACTAATACTATACTCGCTACTCGGCGCTCGGGCTCACCCGGTGGATTAGTAGGCACTTTCTGAACGAACACTATGGTATAATAGTATATGTATATTATTGTAAAAAACATAAATTTTAGGGCTCACGCTTCAAAACGACGCTAGGGCCCATTTGGCCCAGTCGCGCCACTGAACGAACAGCGTAAATTTTTACTAGTGTAAACCAATAATATACGCATAACATGTAGTTCCATCCGCCACGGATGTTATATTTAAGCTGTGCCAAATCCGCATTACCAACACCATAACGAAAGACTTTGCGATTCAGCGCGCGTGATAGGAGACGATCGGATAAATAAACATATGAGTATATGACTATAAGAGTGTGCATACCTAATATCATTGATTATAAATACTATTTATAATCAATGCTAATATATAGACGACTTGGCGACGAACACGACGCGCGTAATGGATTTAATCCGTTCTCGTTATTAATATTACTCAGCGCCGAAATGAAACTCATTTCCGAAAATCGTATTGATGACAACGCGCAATTCATCAGTTCCAACGCGCGTTATATAACAGTGGTTTAATAATAATATATAATAACAATATATATATTCACAACGCGTCGGTGGGTCGTACTTATTTATTACATCTATATAATATTATCACTAACCTCGGGCCGTCGTCGAATCCATTGACGACCGTTTTCATACGGCGGGTCCGAAACATTTCACAACGTATTTCGTGCTGGTACACTCGAATAAAAACACCACGGAACGATTCACTACTCGCACGATATTACGATAATTATTCGATTGTTTTTGGCGGACGGTGAAATTCACAAGCTGTTTTGGCGAACAGCGGCGCACCGCGAACGCGACCGAGACGGAAAATACGATAAACATCGATGGTACGGTAGTATTTTAGCGACGAAATAATTTGGTTGTGCCCACTCGACCGCCGTGAGACGTGCGATTATTCGTCGATAAATACTATTACCATCGCCGCGAAAGGAAATTGTTGAAACCGTGAAAACTGTTTCGTTATAATCGAGACGAGCTTTCTGAACCGCGGTCGACACTAGACTGACACATCCTACGTTGGTAAGCTACCGCTGTAGGTTCGCGCGTCTCTCGGTCGGTCGGATTGCGTGGGCAACTCGGCTGTCATTGGTCGGGCGGAGCGAGCAGCTCGGCTCTCATTGGCCGTGTGACACGCCCAGTTATTGCACTAACGCGTACTTTCCCGATATCGCGCAAACAAAACACCTTTTATTATTCGTTTAATTATTATTGTTACATAATTATGTATTCATAACGAACTATCGTTATTTAATTAGGTACTTATTATATAATAACTGATTATTGTTCGATTGTTATACGTTTCCGGTGCATAAATCACGATTTCTTCATGGGGTAGCAAAAATATGTTTTAGCTATCTCGTTGTTCCGCGGTGGATGCCGTCCGATACACACGTGTCTCTGTGCGCTCCTCTCGTAATTAATTTAATCGCACTCATAGTGTTCATTGTCCAGTGATTGTGACTATGTGTAAATTTTAGCAGTACTTTCGAAATTTTTATTCGCAACCTACCGCAGTGTTTGTTTATTATGATAAACTTAAAAACGTCGCTTGTATAAGTTCTCCAAAATCGTCGTTAAAAATCATTATTAAGTTCGCCGTACACACATACTGCGTTATTACGCAATAGTGCATACGTGTTCTCCCTATCTGAGACCGCCACAAGGCGGTCTAGATAAAACAATCACACGCCGCCGCGGCCGCAGTTAATTATGAATAATATTAATAATAAAGCTAATCAGCAAATCGGTAAACACAAAACAACAACGTCCAGTCAGCCAAATAATTCAATCCCTCTTGCTTCTAATTCCGTATATGATGGCGCAACTTCAAATAAAAATACAAACGACAATTTTACTCTCGTTACAAAACAAGGTAAAAGAAATCTCTCATCATCTTCTCAAACCTCATCGACAAGCGATCAAGTCAATATTAAATCACAAAATATTATAAAAAAAAAAACCAAACTGTTTAAATCAACAAATCGGTTTGAAGTCCTAAATCAAATTGATGAGCCTGACCTAAACTCGTCTTCGCAACAGCTACCTTTTGAACAAAATAATGATATCTCAGATGAAGTTTTCAAACCACCGCCTCCTATTTTTGTAAGAGGCGTGGTAAACTACCTAGACCTATGTACAGCTTTAATTGAATTAATTGGTGTAGATAATTTCTTCTGCAAAACGTCTGCTGACCGTTTAAAAATTCAAACGTCGAACCCCGAATCTTATAGGGCACTTATTCACTTTCTAAAAGAACAAGAGGCGGAATTTCACACTTACCAGCTTAAACAAGATAAACCACTACGTGCCGTCATACGTAACCTTCATCCAACCACTAATGTTGACACAATTAAAGAAGAACTCGAAGTTCGCCTGTTCGAAGTAAGACGTGTCACAAACGTTCTCCACAAAGTATCAAAAATCCCGCTTCCGCTCTTTTTCGTAGACTTAGAGCCACAAAGCAAGTCAGCTGAAATCTTTCATCTGTCCTCACTGTTACACACGAAAATCAAAGTCGAAGAGCCTTACAAATCTAAAACAATAAGCCAGTGTACAAATTGTCAGGACTACGGTCACACAAAAACCTACTGCGGATACCCCTCACGCTGCGTCCGCTGCGGCTCAAATCACAAGTCCCCCGACTGCCCAAATCAACGCTCGGATCCACCAAAGTGCGCTCTCTGTTCAGGCGATCATCCTGCGAGTTATAAGGGCTGTTCCATCTACAAGGATATTCAGCGTGCCAAAAAACCATACACCAAAAGTAACTTTGTGCCAACTAACACTAGATTTAATACCACAACTATTAGAGACAGTCATCCAATAAATGACACCCACCCAATTCAACCCGATCCACATTCCCCCACCTATGCCCAGGCTACTTCTGGTAGGCCAGCTTATAACGCAACACCTACATCCACTCCTGATTTAAATTCTACCATCACAAACTTCCTTGAGGATTTCAAATCACTGATAAATCCTCTAATATCCCTACTCACCAAAGTAATTGAAAAACTTCTTGCCAAATAAAATGTCAGATAAAGCTACAAATAAGTCTCTTTTAATTCTTCAATTTAATGCAAACGGAATAAAAAATCACGTCAATGAACTCCAAACAGTTCTATACAATTCACGCATTGATTTAGCACTAATTACTGAAACCCATCTCACCAAATACTCCAACATTTTTATACCTGGGTATAAGCTTTTAAAAACCGACCATCCTGATAACACGGCTCATGGCGGTGTCGCTATTCTCATAAAAAATTCTATTCAATTTCAACCTCTCCCACAGTTTTGTTTTGATTATTTACAATCCTGTTCCCTAATCATTAAGTTAAATAATATTCCTATCACTATTGCGGCCATATACTCTCCTCCAAAACATAAGATAACAATTCAAAATTATACAAATTACTTTAATTCAATTCATAACAATTGCATTATAGGCGGTGACTTCAATGCAAAACACCATTCCTGGGGTTGCCGAGCAAACAATCCGCGTGGTCAGGTTCTACACAATTTTGTAACTAGAAGAAATCTAAAAGTTCTTGCTCCACCAGGCCCAACATATTGGCCGACCTCAGCTCGCAAAAACCCAGATATTCTAGACATTTTCATTACAAAAATCCCAAACAACATTCACTGTACTACGGAGAATATACTCGACTTAAATTCTGACCATTCCTCAGTACTGCTAACTCTTAATGCCTCTCCTCCTCTTCGACAGGAATCCCCGAAATTATTTAATCGTACCACTAACAAAATCAAATTTCATGACACAGTCGACCAACAAATCAAATTAAACATTAAATTAAAATCCTATGACGACCTGGATCTAGCTGTTAACAATCTCACAAACCTCATTCAAACTGCTGCTTGGTCTTCTACAGTCACTTCTCTCAACCCTTCTAAGACTCCTGCTATACCAGTCCACATTCGTGAAATCATTGTTGAAAAACGTAGGTCAAGGGCTCTTTACCAACGAACCCGCCTGCCTTCTCACAAGCAAAAATACAATAAACTAGCCAATCATCTAAAAAAATTGTTAGCTAAACTCAAAACAAAATCTCTTGAAAGCTTTCTAACAAATCTCTCAAATGATGCAAGTCTTTGGAAAGCAACAAAAAATGCGTGCAAAACTAAAGTCCCAAACGTCCCAATTAAAAAAAACGATGGTAGCTTTGCAATATCTGATACAGATAAAGCCGAACTGTTCAAACTCCATCTATCGGAGATTTTCCAGCCTCACCCTGATATTTTCTCTCCTAATAACATCAACTCTGTGGAAGAGTTTCTAAACTCCCCACTACCAGTAGCTCACCCTGTCAAACACTTCTCTCCGAATGAAGTTAAATATGCTATCGATAAATACCCTCTCAAAAAATCTCCCGGGTTTGACCTTATTACTGCGGAAGTTGCCAGATGCCTGCCAAAAAAAGCGATCATCCACATCACACATTTATTCAACACTGTTCTCAGACTTTCGTATTTTCCTACTCTCTGGAAATTCTCGGTTATTATTCTAGTTCCAAAGCCCAATAAACCTCCTGACTCCATCTCCTCTTACCGACCCATTAGTCTGTTACCTTTTTTCGCTAAAATCCTCGAAAGACTTTTACTTAAACGAATACTACCATGCCTAACTATAAATTCCACTCTTCCCAACTCCCAGTTTGGATTTCGTTCTACCCACTCAACAATCCACCAAGTCCATAGAGTTGTAGATGCAATTTCCTACGCATTAGAAAAAAAATTATATTGTAATTGCGTTTTTCTCGATATCTCGCAAGCTTTTGATAGGGTCTGGCACCACGGGCTCCTTTTCAAATTGAAAAAAATTTTACACCCTATTTACTACATGATTATCAAATCATATCTTACGGACAGATATTACAGTACTCGCGTCGGCGAAACCCTCTCGAGTATAGCCAAAATATCGGCAGGCGTTCCGCAAGGTGGAATTCTTTCGCCTGTGCTCTACAACATCTACGCCTCTGATCAACCAACCTCCCCTGATACGCTAGTCGCCGACTATGCCGACGATAAAGCCATAATCACAATAAATAATGACCCGGTTATTGCTTCCCACCATCTTCAAAATCACCTCTCCCTCATGGAAGAATGGTACACCAACTGGCGGTTGAAAATAAACCAGTCAAAATCCGTGCATTGTACATTCACCCTTAAAACTACTCCCTGTCCAGATGTCACCATTCATGGTATCACTATCCCAAACTCTCAAGCAGTTAAATATCTTGGACTAACTCTTGATCGTAGATTAACCTGGGCCCACCATATTAAGTCAAAACGTATAAACTTAAACTCTCGATTACGACTACTTAAAATATTTATTAACAATAACAAATTCACTAATATCAACACAAAACTGCTCATATATAAATCCTTAATAAAACCGGTGTGGACCTATGGCATCCAGCTGTGGGGTAATGCCAAGAAATCGAACCTTAACAGAATACAAACCTTCCAAAACTTAGCCCTCAGGAAACTACTTAATGCTCCACCATATGTCTCTAACTGCACTATCCACACAGACTTAAAAATGAAAACTGTCCAGGAAGAAGCCAAAACACACTATAAGCGCTTTCATAACCGTCTGTCCTCCAACTGGAATCCACTAATCCGCGATCTCGCAGTCCCGACCATTCCTGGAAATCCTCCTAGGCGTCTTAAACGCAAATGGCCACGTGACCTTCTCAGCCCCCCCATTCAAATTTAAAATATAAAATATAATATTAAATAAAAAAAAAATAAAAAATTAATAAATAAAAATACCCATAGAGAGTGTCATTAATGGATGGCTGCTCGAATCCTGTGTTTCTTGTAAATATATATGTCTTATGTTAGTCCTAAGTTTTAGTTTTAATGTAATATATATATATGTAAATACTTCTATCACATGTACTCATTGTGCCTAAAAGGTACAGATTGTATATAACTAATAAACGTTAAAAAAAAAAAAAAAAAAGCTATCTCGTGAAAATATATGGGGTTGCTGCGGTCGCTACCCCCGGTCGGGGCCTATGAATTTGTTTTTGTGTGGGTGAACTAATTAAAACCAAAAAAACTTTAAAGTTTAAATAATTTTTTTTTGAACATTGCATGTATTTGCAATTTATTTTTACCGGGCGGGCATAATTTGTATGAATTTAATTTTTTTGGGAGGAAATTTGTTTCTACACTCAACAAATATAAACTTTTCATGGACAAATGTGTGTAAGTGAAAAAATTAAGGAGGTATAGAGTTAGCAGGAAGCTTCCTATAAGAGTTTGGTTAGCTTAAGGCTTTGGTATAGGAACACTCCTTAATTTTTAGAGTGAATATAGTCCCCCAACATTTTTCCCAATTTAACCTTTGGATAAAGGTAACACATATTGCATCACCAATAAAATAAAAAAATAAATTAAAATGGAATTTCTTCAAAAAGGTAAATCTAACTTATGATAATAATACATTTATAATAAAAACAAAATAACAATATCAGATTTATTAACAGGAGATAAATATATTCACAATTAACTGTGAATGTTAACGAGTTCTACTATACTTAACAAAAGTAATTTAATTATTGTTGTTTGCCGAATTATAGATGATTTTTTCATTTTGAATCAAATATAATATACCAAACAAAAACACAAATGAAAACGATTTAAATATGTTTATTTTTTTGCATGGTTGTACAAACTTGGATATTTTTTTCTTTGATCGATGGTTGGCTGGTAGACATTAATCGTTAGACATTTTAAAACAGTTGAGTTTTTCAAAAATTATTTTTATTTAAAATATATTTTTTGAAATAAATATATGTTTGAGGCCTAATTAATATTAGGTTATTTGGTTCTTCTGACCTAATAAATTAAATGCTTTTCAGCTTTACAACAGACGGAACTCTTAAATTATATTAATAATACATTTCAAATAATAAATATTTTTTACAATGTTTATTATGTACATTGTACATCATAATTCATAAAGTAATACAAATGATAAAAAAAAAAGTGCAAACGCTTCATTCCGAATGAAGTGATGCAAAAGAGTACATCTGTACATCAGTCTCGCATTAATTTTAATAAAAACACGCAAGATTTTTATAGAATATATGTCAAACAATAAAACATATACAATGTCATTAAATAAAGAATCTGCAACTAGTTGAGCGTTCCACGACAACAATGTGTACCACACAGACATGGTATTTTGTTTTCTTCAAGTGGAAATTTATAATCATAAGTGATTTCTTCGTTTACGCCAATTGGTTGTTTACTGTATATGACTATTTTCTTTTGGCCCTCAATTTGAATGATCTTGGCATAGCAATTAGGCTGAAACCAATAACAATCACATTAAAATATAATTTGTGTTAGTGCAATTTTCATTCACCAAGTCAAAAATATTATTTTTAAACGTAAATCAGTCGGGAGTTTGAAATTTTTTTTCTCAGTGGTGATAAAATTAAAATAAAACAGATGGTGTAAAAATTAAAATTCCCTCACTTGGCTCATCAATTAAACTCATTATAAAAATGTATAAAAAATAGCTGATAAAATTATTTCAAACCACATTTTATGAAAATAAATTAAGAAAACTCAAAAATCTCAAGTGTGAATAAATAGCAGAAATATCATTAATATACTTTGAAAATTATACAATATCAGTAAAGTATTAATATAAGTATTAAGTAAATATTTCAATTCATTTGGATTAGTACTTATAGCATAACAACAAAATAATTAAAGTGGTTTAATCAAAATTTGTTTAAATCTTTGATTTTAATAGAACTTGATTTTTTATGGCTTACAAAATATTTTTGTGACTTTGTGGTAACTATTTGTACTGGAAAGAGTAGTTTTCCTAAAATTGTATATTACATTTTCAAGCCTTAATTATTAATATTAAAATGTTTATGAATTTACAACTGCACAAAAATTGCAAAAATGTTCTCTCAAGTTTTGTCAAAATTTAAGTTTCAAACACTTAAAAAAAAAAAAATGTGATTACAGATTTTTGAGATTTTTCAAACATAGTTCTGATAGACTAACTGAATTTTAGAAAATTTAAGTGTTTTTTATAAAGTAAAATGCTTAATAATGCTTCTTAGATGAATAAATAATTGAGTTATTTTTTTAAACTAAATAATATGGTATAGCAATAGAAAAAAATAATAAATTTTGCATCATTAAAAATAATACTGCAGCATATTTATAATTTCATATGAGATATTTGAGTAATTATTTATATTTAGTACACAATATGGAAATGAAAACTAGGTAGGATTGGAAACTAGGTAATTAAAATATTAGCTTAAATAATTTTTATATATACAATGAAAAAACTTACATTACAACTATGGTTAATAAATCTCGCCAAGTTACCACACTTGGTAGCATCAATTATGGTATCTAAATCTATTCTGAATAGATACGAGCTACCTATACCAGTAGCTTCATACTGTCGCTCGCGTAGGTCAGCCACAACAGGACGCACCATTTGACCAACATACTCAATAACCATTTCATCAGCTGCTATAGACTCCATTGCAAATAATCCCCAATCATGTATAGCTGATTTTCCGAATTTGAGTTGTTTTTTACGGAACTTTAACACATTGAATTTGAGCAAATCTGATGTATCTGATGTAGCTCCAAAAGCAGTTAATAACCGCCGCTGATTACTACGAGCTTCACGAGAAAGAGCCAACATCTTGCCTGTAGATTCTTTAACTCGTTTGAGTTCAGTGATTCGATTCAATTGGGCAATTGTATGACCAAAATGATACTAAATTAAAAACATATATTAAATTAATTGTATAATTATTAACAAAAAATAGATTTTTTTTAAATTTTTCGATAGGAAGGTTGAGGATTTAAAAAAATGTATTCAACTGTATAGAAAAAAAAAATAGGTAACTATATGCTTAATATATTTTTGGTTTTTCAGAGTTAAAACCCTGATATGAGTGTAAATACAAAACTTATTACAATGCAAATTTTATAAAAATAATTTTTCATTAATAGTATTTTTATTTATTACTTAAACTATTATTGCTTTTAAAAATTATGACTAACAATTTAAAAATTTTAATAGAAGTAAATTTTGAGTAATTTGAAACCAAAACAAAATATTAACTTTGAAATGAATCTTGGTTTGTTCAAAAATACTTGATGAATACAATTTATTAACACTTTTAGATTTTATAAATGGCTCTCCTCTGGCATTGAGAAGGACATTTATTTAATAAATGTAACAACCTTTAGAGTTTAGATCATTAACAGTGCAATCATTAAACTATTCATACTAAAGCGTGAGATTAAATTAATTGTAAAAAAATATTAATAATTAATAATGTTTTTAACTTTATTTATTTATCTATTGGGTAATGAATAATATTTTTTAAATTTTAAGAGCCTCTGGTTCTAGTCAACATTTCCTAAATCAGCTTCTTCATCTACACTCCTCATTAACATAGTACAATTAATATTAAAAATAACACAATTACCTTGTGATTAGCTTTCTGTTTACTATCCACTTTATAATAACCTTCTGTTCTAGCACATCCAGTTTCATGCACCTTCCATTCATCTTTTTTCTTTTTTCTTGGAAGTTGATTTGGTACTGCGGTTAGTGTTTATAAATTAAGGAAAATCTTAATTCACACAATGAAAATGTTATCAGCTAAATTAGATGTATTTAATTTACTTTGTTTACCCCTCAATATTGAATTTTATATAAAACTAAAACTTAGTATTAAGTAATTTATGATTATATCATTAATCATTATTTGGTTTGAGAAAGTAATGCATTAAAAGTATTTTTATATTAAAAAATGAGAAAGCATTGCTGATAAATATAGTTTTTACTACCATAGCAACTTCTTTGTTACACTCATTAAATAACTTTTAGTTGAATTTTTAATTGAAATAAAGAATTGAGACTTTTGAAAAAAACCTCTATAATGTACAAAGTAGAATAAACTGTTATGAAAAAATAGGTACAAATACTTGTACCGACTGAAAATGTCTTCTGTTCGAAAATTTGTACATAGAAAAAAAGATAAACATTGTAAAATCACTATCTCCTCTGACTCTGCTCAGAACCTAAAATAGTTTTTGAATAACTTTACATTTCAGTATTTTATACTCATTAAAAAATGTAAAAATCAAACATATTATTGTTAAATTTGTAATATTATTAATTTTATAAAAAGGATATCTGGATGACTGACCCAGTGTGTTTCATTCAACCAATAGTGTACAGTATCATTTGACAACAAAGAATCATAACTTTGTTTTAAATAATTAATATCTTCTACATCTATGCCCTTAGTAAGAAACTCAAACAATACTGTTGCTTCTTGAACCATATCACGTCTATTGAAATATTTAGTTTTGACTTGATTATCGCGATGTTTCTGTACAGTTGATTGATCAAAGATTTCGATTTTGTTGCTATCTCTAACAGCTAAAGGCAATTTCAATTTCTTTGGTAAAATTTCAGGCATTTTCGGTTCACTTATAACTGGTTGATTTTCTATAACTTTATCAGCCATCTCCACATCAGCTTCCCAATCCGATATAGGCGGAGGACTGTATACCTGTTCAGGCATACAGTATGAGTGATCTGCAAATACTGTACTTTGATTTTCTTCGATAGGTACCTTTTCTCCATTTAATAAACGCTTCTTGGGTTCAACTGGTTCCTCTAAATTGACATCTTCAATCCTTCGCTTCACCGCTCTATCATCATGTTTATACTTCACAAATGACCCTTCTTCATCAGAACTTGATAAAGCATCTATTGCCATAGGAGTTTCATTTCCAGTTGGAGTCAACTCCCTAAAAAATACATTGAACTCAAAACTCGTATTAATCAAATGAATTCTGTTTTAAATTATTTTATTTCTAAAATATTATTTTTAATATAAAAAAGGTAAAATACAAAAATCAGATGAGATACAGACAATAGGTTATTGATATTGGTGAACTGGACTTTTATATTTGAAAACAATGTACTTAAGAAGTTAGTTAGTTAATTACTTAAGAAAACCAAATCTAATTGAAAAATGGCAAGTAAAAATAAGTCTCAATTTCTATTTTTTATGGTTAGTTAATATATTATTAGTGATTAGTAATAGGAATAACAACAAAATAATTTATATTTAATCAAAATTTGTTAAAATATCCAAATTCATAAAAATTGATAGAAAATGTTCCACTATATTTACAAATGTAAAAGTTGGAGCAAATCATAGAGAATCTTAAAAAACAATTTCAGGTTCTAGTGATTGAAAATAAAAATGTTATTCCTTTATAACATTAGTAAAATTTACAATTTTTTCACATTTTTATTGAAATTTGAACATTTAAACACTTGTCAAAAACAAATAAGCCAATTATTTATTTATCCAAGCAAATCACTCCTGAATTTGATGATTGGATTAAGTGTTCTAGTCAAAATTATGAAAACACAGAAATAAAATTTAACAAAAAAAATACATAGTTATATCAAAGGTTTCCTCATTTCACACAAAATCTAAAATATATAAATGTATATGAGCTCCCCCTTTTTTTTATTCCTGATAAATTATTAATTTCCCTTGACACTCTACTCACTTTTTTTACCAGTAATTTATTTCAATTTATTCCACCAACTATATGTTCAATAGGTTTAAGACCGATCTATTAGCCATAAATTCCAAATTGTAACAAAAATAATGACTACCATTAAAACTAGAAACTACCATTTTTATAATTTAGATTCTTAATTTGTGATTGTATTTAACAAATACTGTAATAATAACTATGGCTTAATTTATAATCAATGTAAAAAGTGTTTAAAAATTAGAGCCATATACCAAACAACAAAAAGGAATAAATGAAATATTAATAGCCACAATCATTAATGTTATCCTACCTGACTCTATCAAAATCTTCCATTGTCATTGTTTTACATAATTTTTTCAGTTTATTTTCCCACACAAATCCATCACATGAGCCATCATTAGTAGAACTTTCATTAATAGTTTCTTCTTCGGAAGTACTGTGAGCTGATAGTTCAGAAGTAGAAGAATTACTATCACTGTCAAACAGCTCTCTTCCTAAACGTTTTCGTTCCGCAAAAGTAGGTCTAGTCACTTCATCTTCATCAATCTTAAGACAGACAAATAAATACATGAATTCATACATATTTTAATAAACCTATTAACTTACATCTTTGCATTCATTATCTGATGTTATAACCATTTCTTCTTGATCACTTCCGTTATCTTCTTGTTCGTTCATTTTCTTGGGCGAAGGTTCCTTCTTCTTCCTCTGATTAGTTTAGTTAAATAACATTTTATTAGTGAGAAAAACAATAATTGCTAATTACTATAAATAAGCACAGTATGGTGAAAGTTGACAGTTGACGATAAATGTCGAAGTACACACCCAAAATAACAAATATCTACTCATTTATAAGTAAATGTCAACTTTTACGTAATTTTATTCAATGTTGACATACATATACTACATAAAATGCTTTAAACAAATATAAATAACGTTAAGTAAAATATAATATGTTTAACTGAATATCTTATTTATTATTACTATAGAAATTAGACTAATATATTATTAATCAGTGGCGTAGTTAAGGGGGGAGTGTAAGGGGTTTCCACCCCCCAGATATTTTTTTATTAATGATATTTAATTATTATGCAACTACATATTATAGTAAAATATGACAAATTATTATATTTATTATATAATATTTCATATATGTCTAATATTTTTCGTATTAAAAAAATTTTTTTTCTAAATTAAGATAAGAGTGTAAATCAATAAGACCTGGTATAACAACAAAGAAAGACATCACAAACTTAATAATAAAATTAGTCTAAACATAGCATATTAGCTTACTATGTTAGTCATTTTAATAACTTTCATAACTGTACCTGAAAAAACGACAACTAAAACTAATTTCACACTACACAAACACCAACAAATTAATCAATCATCTACTGACATAGATGTTGTAGTTATGAGTACCCAAATATGTAAAACATGTTGTTTTATTTTCAGTATTTAAATATGTTTTAAAAACTGTAACATTTAGCATTAAAAAACAATTAATGTGAAACCAGCTAATTTTGTAACTTTACCAAAATTTTTAAGATGACACTAGAAGAAAAAAATCGACACCACCAGAATTTACCACATGTTGTTATGAAAATACCGATATTCACATGTAAAGTAATTTTAACTTAAATATGACATCAATGATATTATTAATTAGTAAATGGTGAATAATATAATAAGATGAAATATTAATCAATAATTTCAGTGTATATCGACATTCACCAGTGATTGTCAAGCATTCACCAACTGTAGACATTCACAGCAACATATTTAATAATAGCTTACACGGAAAGATGGCATTTTGGGTATTGCAGCTCGGAATCCTAAACCTAAACCACTTAAAGCCAAAGTCTCTAAGCCTTCAGTTCCAGCTTCCAAAATACTATTGAGGTTAGGTGCTGGTTGTGCCGATTTAGGCTCTTCATTAGTAACACTAGTAGACTATAAATTATAAAAATACATATAATATACCGAACAAATTCAGGTACACAGATTATTACTTTTGACTGTCTTTCAGCTTCTTCCCACCACTGATCCAAAGCATTAAAAGCTACAGTAGTTCCCATCTTTTTCATAAGATCACGCTTAATTATAATTCTTAATTCATTCAAAACTGCTTTCATTAAATTTCTAAAAAAAAAAAGTACATTAATATAGTGAAAATTAAATTGTGTTTACTATCATCAATTAATTACACATACTTTCTAAGTTCTGCCGGCCAATTTTTATTTTCATGCCTATCACGTGGGGGTTCTGGTTCATAAAAATCTGATCTAGGTAACGGTGGGCCATAAGGATAATTCGGTGGGTATGGGAAATATTGATAACCATAATGGTTATTAAATTGTGGAGGATAGTAATACCCCTGAGGAGGATAATTTGGTAATGGGGGATATTGGAGTGGAATATTAGGATCATTTTCAACGATTTTTTCGTCACGAGATGACAAGCTAGATAAACTCATTGCATCATCTGGAGTATTTCCTTTAGGGCTTTTCCCCAACATGATTTCATCATCACTAGAACTGATGTCACTATGTAGAGAGTCATGCATAGTCTTATTAATTACTGAAATAAAAAAAAATACATATTAATTTCAAAAAAAATTTTAACAGTTATTTTAAAATACCATTTCTTATAGTATTATTTAAGAAGCTTTTGGCTTCTAATTTTTCTTTTTCTCTAGTGATTTTTAATTGTTCAGCAGCTACTTCAAAACACTTGATATAAATATCATTTGACAAGAAAGGTGATGGAGGATTAGAAAGTGGAGGCAATATCTCTTCTTCATTGCTAACTTTTTCTTCATCTATATCAGACTGATTGTCGTTCAATCCAGGTGGAGGAGGTAAATTTAAACCAAGATTATCATCAATTGTATCTTCTAAAGTTTCAGATACTTCATCAGGTTCTTTCTTTACAATAGATAAAAATGCAGGTTCTACACTGGCACCTTGAGAAGACATGCCATTAAGAATCATTTCAATTCTTGTATCCAAGTCCAACTTTGATTGTGCATCAGAATCTAACTTAGATGCTGGAACTGGTGTTGGAGCTGGTGTAGAAGGTAACGGTGGAGCAGCAACAGGACTAGTTTCTCCCCACCAATGATTATTTGGTATTGGAGGAACACTGCAAGGAAATCTTAAAAGTAAAATATAATAACAATAAACACCAATTTCAAATTATTTCATAAATTAATAATAGATAATTTATACCTATTATATGAATAGGGGTATGTCCCATTATACCCTGGAGTACCACTTATACTATTATATCCACTGCTATAACTTTGTTCTGAAGGCAGATCACTAGCAGCTGGTGAAGGAGTAGTGTAATCAAAAGAAAAATTTTTGTAGTTTTCTATTTTAGATGGAATTGGTTTTTCTTCAGGTTGAGGTTTTGCAACAGATTCTTCTTTGGATTTAACTGATTTAATAGACCTTCGATCTCGATTAGATGTAGGAAGTGACTTTATTTTAGGTATTTCTAACACAGGTTTTGGTTTTTCTTCAGTCATCTTTTCAAACATTTGTCTACATTCTACAGCTATAATTTATAAAAATAACTTAATTTCATACTTTTAATGTAACATGAGTACTAATTTATGAAAACAAAAGTATTATTTTGATTTACCATAAGCATCAAAAAAAACATGAACAACTTTTCCCATTACAGATGTTTCGTTTAACCTTTGAACACAGCACTTCGCTGATCCTGCTTCTTCAAAAATTATTTTTGCCAAGCCCAGATGTTTTTTGGTTGTTGGATGATAGTATATTTGTAATAAATCTATTTTCCCAAATTTGCTAACCTAGGAGTTGTATACAAATATTATCTATCTACAATAGAATATTAGTAATAATAAAACTTATACAAGAAAAGTGATGCATTTAATAAGACCCCTATAATAAAGGCATCATAAAAATGTCTTATTTTAAATGGATCACCTCAAATATATATGTACATATATACACACTTCTTAATAGTAACAGCATTTTCTTAAATCGAGATAATCATTAATGTATTTAATGCATTACTAACATAAATACAACAGAAATTATTCAAATATCGGCATATTTAGGCTTAAAATATTCAATGATAATAATTAATAAGTATTGCTACTTAACACTAATATATCAAATAATAAATATATTTTAAATATTGATACCCAAAGTACCACTGCACTCAAAAACTTATCCAACAGTCAACATCAGTTATATCACTTATGCTCATTATAAACATTGTTTTAATAAATTGTGTAGTAAAAAAAAAAAAATGTTGATTGATATAATCTGTCTTAATTTAAATAAATTCACTCACCAAATCAGTCAGAAACGCTTTATCGATGTTATCATTTAAATTAGTAAAAGTTACTTCAACTTCAGGACGTTGACCAGTGTAATTTTTATCAAGCTGAAACATAGTTTAAAGTTTAAAACAAGGTAATTTTGAAATATTAGTATACCTGCTATAATATATACATATAATATGTGTGTGTGTGTGTGTGTGTGTTATTATTAAATCTGGCTACTAAAATGTAACAATTACAATTGTTTTAATTTAAAATATACCATATTAAAAAGCTGAAAAATAAGTTTAGCAGAATAAATGGATTAATCCATACATTTTATGGTAAAGTGAAATATTTGTTGGTGCTCCCTCCCTACTCTATAAGTATTACCTATAATCCTATACTATCTATTAACCACATATTTCAAATTAACTCTTAAAACAGTAAGCACCAATATTTAATGGAATAAAAAAGATAAATGCCAATAATATCATATTGATCAGTAATTTTTTAATAAATATTAGTTGACCTGAAAAATATGTATTATGTGCGTTTACTAACACCACTCATAAAAATTAATATGTTAAACATTCTATACACAGTTATTTATGTTTATTGATATAAGAATCTTTTGAATGAACTTAAATAAATAAAATATTTGTTAAATAATTAATAAACTTCTGGTAAACATTTTACATCAGTTATTCGAATTAAAAACAATTCAAACCTCAAATTATCAATAACATAATTTATTTTTTTTTGCTTAACTTAAAAACATTAAACATAATTTTTAAATTATCGTTTTAAGCACAAATACAAAATAATCACTCCACTTTATATTATTAGTAATTCTAATATACATTTAAATTTCGAAGTTGATACATTGTAGAACAATGTCACACAATCATTAAAACATAATTTTTTGATTTCTCAGAGTATTTTATATTTTTTCAGTTGATATCTAATACTTATTCATCTGAATTTAAACCCAAAATGTAAAAAACCTTAAAATTTAAATAATACATTTTGTGGATTCTAGCAATAAAATACAAATAACTATAATCTTTTCAAATGCTGAGATTTAGGCTTACAACACATCAGTTTTTTTAGAAGTTTGGTTTTGGCTGATACAAACTTTTCGGTCAACTGTTTTATATAAGGCTATTTTGACATTATTTATTTTAAAATTATTTTAATATTGTTTTATTCAATTTATTTATACAAGTATGTGTATCAAAAATAAAATAATTTTAAAATATATACTTCTTCAATAACCATTCAACATTATTAATTTAATATTATATTGTCAAAATAATATATTGGTGTCTTGAAATACTTATTTTAATTATATATTAAGCATTAATAGGTACATTGTAAATATTTATAGGTAGATAAAACTGTTTTATTATATTTCTATTTTCATAACATGCAAATAATACACAGTTGTGAAAATAAAAATTTTTGATAAAATGCTAGATGGATCATTTTTAATAAATTGGATTTTATATTTTATAATTATTATTATAATTGTATACATTAATCAAACTAAAGATAAAATAATAATACTCAAAAATAAATAACAGTAATTAATTATGAACATTTGTGTATATTTTTTTAAATCATTACTAATGTTATGGTTATCTAACAATTCTAACCTTTGTTTATCATCACAGTAGTTTCTATCCAATTCCATTAATTAAAAATAAAACATGTGTTTGTCTGATAAAAGAAAAAAAACATTGTGGAATGAGAATTTGAACATTATATGATTACTTTATTATATTATCAAGTTGTCTTTAATTCTTTACATTGACTACAATTAAATTTATAGCTCATAAAACTTTAAAACTCAGTCTTTTAAGTTGATGACTTTATGAATATTTTGAAATATTTTATTTTATCACTAAATTGTTTAAAAAATCTTAAAATATAATAATTTGATCTTTAACAAAATGTATTAGAAGACTTAACACAGGTACCTATAGAATATCTAAATGGATAATTTGAGAAATTAACTGTATTCAATTTAATTTTTACTTAAATATATACTTAAGTAAGTTCACATAATATATTTTTAAAATAAAATAAATGTCTATACTTTTATTAATATTATAATTTAAATTCAAGTACCTATTTAATGCCTATAATTTCTAGTTAAAAAAACATCAAAAATATTCTTAGGCAACTTATTTTTAATTGAAAAAAACAAATTAACTGATCATTTAAAATACATACCTTAAATTTAGGTACTGTTAACTCGATAGGTAGAGATACAGTTTTATTTTTTGATTTGAATGACCGTGGATCTTGAACAATTACTTCAGGATAAGAGGAATCATTAGGCACAACACCATCATATCGATATATTTTAGTGGTTCCTTTGCCAAGAAATGGATCAGCAATAAGTTTCCAATTACGTTCTCTTGGCTTTTCAATTACTGGTACAACAGGTGGTGGAGGTGGTGGTGGCGGCGGAGGTGGTGTAGCTGGTCTTCGAGTAGGTTGAAGGTGCATTGGTGAAGGAGGTTTCTCAGCTCTTGATGATGGAATCCTGTTGTACTCATAATCACTTTCTTCATCGCTGGTTCTGTGGTTATGATGTCGCTGGTGGACACGGTGCGATTCATGCTCCTCTCCGCCATCATGCCTATAGTGGTGATGGCGATGTTTATGTTTGTGATGCTTGTGGTGGCGAGAGTCATGATGTCTTGAATTATATTTGCGGTATGATTCCATTTCATTTTGTTGATCTAAATAATGAAAAATTGACAATGAGCCATTTTACAAGATTACTGTTAATTTATAAAAAAAAATAACCAACATTTTTTCATAATAATCAAACTTTGTTTTCTACATTCCGAAAAATAAATACAAATATATAAATCTCCTAAATACAGTAAAATAAAGCAATAATCATTATATATAATATTATATTGCCAGAATATTTTAACTATACATGTTATTTTATTGTGACTGAATGGAATTTAAAAAGCTACATAAGAAAATAGAAAAGCATACTCATTGAACGAAATATTGAGAAGAAACTAGTTGTAAATTTACAGAGTATATAGAGAAACTAGAATTAGATATTAAAATTAAATATCAGTCGGACTCCAACATACATGTCTTCAATCTTAATGTCTAATCAAAAATCTACAAAGGTATCGAAAAATATAAACATTGACAGTGTTCTCTTTTTACAGTTGCCGCCGCCGACTACACCGAAACAATATTATTGTTTAACTGTACACACTGTTTTTGTTCGACAATATTTTATACAACAAATATCAAACTATAGATTTACCCATATAGTATTTTACATTTTTAATTTTAAATATATAGGTAAAAAGTTTAATCTATATCTCAATTTTCCATGTTTTTCTATACAAACATTAAACACCTACTGATCTCTATAATAACTGAAACGCTCGTTGGCCATTATTACAAAATAAATTGATTGACCAAAAATACTAATTCTGAATATCTGAATTCATATTATATTTTATAAAGTGTATCTACAATATAATATATGGGCACTGCATTATATCCGTTTTGACAATATTTAACTAAAATAATTTTTTTTAAAACGTAGTCCTAAAACATTTCAAATGGACTAAATATTCTTATACCGTGTTATATTAGAACCGTGCAATTTTGTACGATAACAATGTGTATACAATATTTACGCTAAACCGTTTTAAAACGCAGCTTTCCCATTATTATCCTTGGCTTTCTCAATAAAACGATTAAAAAACATCAAAATCTTGTCTTCTGTTCCATTATGTTGTATAGTTCAATAATGTTGATATGACATTTTATGATATGTGATATGCTACTGTAAATATAGGTACAGTTGTTTATTATTGTTTACCGTTTGGTAAAATGTAGTTCATTCGAAAATAATACTATAATTTAATAATGAGTTGTATGCATATTATTAAATAAATTATTATAATTACCCTTACTTATCAATTATCACAAATTAAAGATAAAAATATCTTTGTTTTAACTATGCCATTTATTAATATTGTCTATCTATTTTGAGCACAGATTAAATTACTATAATATAGTAAAAATATTATTTTTAACAGTGAATAGTATTACACAATAAAGATGGTTTAATTCATGATGAATATTCATGCAGTAAATGCGATTTTTAATCGACATTATTTAGAAACATTCGATAAAAATTAATGTTATATTTAAATCTACGTAGTACCTATAAAGACAATAAATTTCTGTAACTCATTAGGCTCATTAGTTTTCATCAATAGATTGTCTTCATTTTTTTCAACTGATTTATTAGCATGGACCAACTAATAGGAATAGTTCTTTGTTTGAATTTTTTTAAGGATATCTCTAAGCAAATAGTACCAAAAGATTCCAATAATGGTACATACGGCTGCTTCAATGTAAAAACCGTTCATTAATACATTACAATAACATTCATTTGTTTGACATGTCTTATCAAAAAAAAAAAATTAAAAAATATTACTTTCAATCAATAACATTACATTTTAAAATAGTAGAGCTCATTCCTGTTAATGAATCAATTTTTTTTTTTTTTTTATGTCAAATATAAACATAAAAATTATAGTTTAATAAAATAAATACAATTTTATTTCTATGACACAAAGTATAATTGTGTCGGTAAAAAATTAATTTTATTTTAAACAGAATATTACAAAGAACATTAATATTTTTTAACGAAATAAATGTATTCTAGAATTTATGTATATTATAGGTATGTAAGTAATCGTCATTATAGTAATTTAATTAAATTTGTATTTTAATACGTATAATAAATATTTAAAATTAAGCCTATTGCTTTTTCCATTTATTGTTTAATATTGGACTTTTAGAACTAGCCTCTGGTTATTCTGGGATCACAATTAGAGCATCTCTGTTTTGTTGATCACCCTTTTGAAATCTATAATAAAAGTACAATATATAATATTGATTTTATTTTATAAAAACTAATTGATTTATGATTATTAATTCTTACATTTCACAATATAACATCATAATTATATATATATATTCCACATTAAGCATTAGGTCTTAAATTAGATTCCATACTTCATGTATCAATGGAGTTTCAATAAGAGAATTTGAATAAAAATGAATTTCAGAACTGAAATAAACCTTTAGAGTAAAAGGTTCCTGTAGGGTTCTGGTTCTTGTATTTTTTCAAATAATGGTTTTGATCCCCAGTATATTTTTTTGATTCCGGTTTCAGAACTGTTCCTTTGCAATTTAGTTTCTGTCCCTGGTTTGTTCTAATTTACAGCTGATGGTGAAAAATATAAATACTATTTATATTAGCCATAGTGCCGATTTAACTGTAAAACAAAAATTTCTAAGTCTAAAAACAATACCAGTTAAACACATCATTATTTTTTTTTTTATCGTGAATGTGATTTGTAAATTTATTTGGAAACTTCTATAATTAAATTTGAATACCAGAAAAAGGCTTAAAAAAGGTTAGGCCCGATGCTATAAGTAAAGCCCAAAGACTTTGACCAAAACATGTTTTATTTAATTATATTGAAAGTTTAGAGTTATGTACTCATCAAAATATTATTGTATTTCAAATAGAATTTTAAAATAACTAATTATTAGATACTAAAAATTTTTAGTTTGTTATATATTTAAATTACTTATTTAAATTTTAAATATATAAATATACATAACAACTGTATTAAACAAAGCGACCTGTTTATACCATATTAGTTATCATTCGACACAGCACACTAATCAATACATAATACATCATTTTATAATAGTATAATATAAAATGTCAATTATGATAACAATGCATAACAAATTTAACAAATAACAATAATTCATTCAGGTGAACTCTTAGGTTCTTGATTTTCCTTGCGTTTTTTTAGTACATTACTAATAAAAAATTCGCCAGCTTTGTATGAACTTCTTACAAGTGGACCACTAGCTGTATATAAGAATCCCATCTTATTTCCAACTTCTTCCCAATGCTTAAACTTCTCAGGGGTAACATATTCTACAACTTTTAAATGTCGTTTAGTAGGTTGCATGTATTGACCAAGCGTAACACAATCCACTAATGATTCCTTTAAATCTGAAATAATATTCAAGGATAAAAAATTATTTTTTTAATACAAATGTTTTAGATAATAATTACCTATTAATGTTTGTTCAATTTGTTTATCTGTTTCACCAAGACCAAGCATTATAGAAGATTTGGTTATGAGTTGTGGATTAAATTCTTTAGCTTTATGTAACACGGACATAGTTTGTCTAAAATTTTAAATTATTAAAAATATATTAAAAAAATAAAAATGTGTGAAGTTTTAATGTAATATTTATTATTTACCTGTAGTCTGCTCTTCGATCTCTAACAAATGGTGTAAGTTTTTCTACAGTTTCAACATTATGAGCGAAAACATCCAAACCAGAATTAACAATAGTTTGAACATGGTCAGCTGATCCACGAAAATCTGGCACCAAACACTCAATCATTATATTAGGATTACTAAAACAAATCACAATAATGTAAAATGATAAATTTTGAATGGTAAAAAAATATTTTCGAACAAATGAACTTTATCAAGCACTCTTTTTAATTATAAATGTTAAAGTAAAATGATTTGAAAAATCATCATTAGTCAAGTGATGACATTTTAAAATGTTTCAAATTATTAAATAGTTAATGTCATAAATTTTTTTGTTTAAGTTCCAAAGACGAATTGTTTTTTTTTCAAGCATATTACCAATTAAACAATGATATCAATTGTTTTATAGGGTAAAATCAGCTGTATAACATAACACTGTAAATGAACTAACTTCAGATTGTCATAACTTAAACTAGAGATACATTTTTAATAATACCATCAATGTTTTCCAGTACAAACAAGTGAACAACAAAATAAAAGATAATTTGGTCTGGTAAAGTTCATTTACACCACAATTTTGGTAATCTAAAATCTAACAACTATAACTAACCGATTTTTTATTTCTATTACAGTTTCAGCAAAATGAGAAGATCCACCATCTTTTAAATCTAAAAATTAAAATAAGTTTATTAAGCAAGTGATGTAATTAATAATTATACTCTTAATTTTACTAACCATCACGATCAACTGATGTTAAAACAATATAATCGAGTCCCCATGACGCAATAGCCTTAGCTGTATTAACTGGTTCATTTGGATCTGGTGGTGGTGGAGCTCGAGATGTTTTAACAGAACAAAATCGACATCCTCTAGTACAAGTGTCACCCAATAACTAACATTTAAATAATAATTTTAAAAAAAATTCTGGTAAGTATATAAAATAATTTTTTAAAATGTAACCATAATTGTTGCTGTAGCTGTTCCATGTTTACCTCCACCCCAACATTCCCCAATATTTGGGCACCGAGCTTCTTCACAAACAGTATGTAAATTCAAGTCACGTAGTTGTTCTTTTATTTTTGAAAAATTTTCTCCAGTTGGTATTTTAGTTTTAAGCCAAGGTGGTAAACGTAATCTCTCTTCTTCACCTTTCTCTCGTCGCAATTTACCATTATAGGTTTTTGTTGTATCAGGGGTTTCATTAAAAAACTCTACAAAGTCAGGTCCATTTTGAAGTGTCTCACGGAATTTATCCCTGACTGTTGATTTAGATCTACAAGTCTAGAAAACAAAATTAAAAATAATATGATAAAGAATATTTTTTATTGATTTAATAAAAATAGAACAGGTCTTAGATAGGACAGCTGTCCTTCACCTTGAATTTAACAAAGAAAAAAAGCCTCATATTTAAAATAGTTATTTAAATAATTAAATAATATAATTTTTGTTGTTGAAATTGTTCTATTGTTCTATCAATAGGCTACTAAACTTTTTCCAAAATTGTATGTAACCTTACTCTAGTTGAGCATAAAATCATTTTTTAAAACTTACTTTTAACAACAGATAGTTTGATTTTAAGTTTGATCCCAGTTTTAAGCATGACATTTTATTAATATTAATTTACTCTTGTAGATACAGTTACACTATGTGATGTTAATTGTTCATTTGATTTGAATGACAAAAGTTCATAAGAGATAAGCAATTATAATAATTAAATACAGTTTAATCTTAGAATTTAAGGTAATAACAGAAACACAGTTGTCCTATGGTAATAACATCAGTTATCACCATTCACTATTCAGTTTGGCTTATCAATTATCATATCACATTAAAATTCATTCCAACCATGGTATTAACTATTTATAAACGTATGATAATTAATAAGTGAATTGTGGTTTGAACCAATAAGTTTGCAAAACCAAAGTAGGGAATAAGATTAATAATTAATAATTATTATCGATTAAGGCATAAAAGCCATAGAAAAGTAAATGTAAAACGCGTTAAAGTAAAAAAAACACTATGACCACTCTTTTAAGTTTTAGAATATAAAATATATCTACTTACTAATTAGGCAGTACAACTTTCATGATGAATGACAAGTATTGAAAAGCATTGACATATCAAATAAAATAGAAAATATTTATATCTTTGCTAACTTTCGATCAAACAAATGTCATAGTTCTTTTAATAATTTAATATTTCACATTTTACTTCGACCATTTGATTGAACACTTCATATTTGATAAAATCGATCCTATTTACACATTGGATTCATTATTCAAAACTTAAATTGAACATCCAACTTATGGCTTCTTGGCTGTTGACATAAAATTGTCAAACAAAAATAGTATATTTACAACATACCGCGTTTCCTAATTGAAATATTGAGTAATCAGAGTAATCAACATCAATGATTCCATCGAAAGTGTTTTTACAGAGATGTTTCAAAAATTGCGATTTCTTCTGTAACTATCTGTTTATCCATATTGTTTAGTCTGGAATCTAAATGGTTAAGATTGGAAATTAATTTATTTACAATTGAAATCAAACAGATGTATAACAAAATTGAAATTAATATTCAATAATAATTAGTAACAAAATGAGACAGTTAATCCATAAAAAGTCTCAATACAAATTATTACAATTGCATGAACAAAAAATACAATAAATAATTGATTTTTCAACTGTCGATCAATCGATAATAATCTGATTTAGTTGTGACTGTTAGGATGACATGTTTACAATCAAAATGTATGCAATTTAGTCTTGGTAATTTATACTACTTGAAGTGTTATATTATGGGCTATAGCAATGGCTTATGTTCGAGTAGTTTTAATAGGTAGTACAGTAATTACAAATTGTTACTATAAAAAAATAAAAAAAAATAAAAATATAATAGCAGTGCTTACACTAGTCAATAGTCATCGCTGTTATAAAATAAATGGATTTACAAGTTTATTTTATCATGGTTATTTAGTACTTAATATTTCAATTCAATCAGTCAAGCGTTATCTTGTTCTTTTATTACGTAGGTGGACTAAGAAAATTAAAAGTGGCCAACCAAAGCGTTACGTAATTTTTATACGAAAAGACGAAATACGAAAACACTTGTCAAACGATCAGTAATTCGAAACGTTATTATTGCGAATTATTATTACCATGTACAAGGTGTACATAAATCGTGGGGAATGGCCCGAACAGCCGACGAGTAACTTGCGCACAAAGATGAACGGAAAAAAAGCGTAAAAATAAAAATCACAAAAAACAAAAAAAAAATTAAGTACAAAACGAAAAGCGCATACCATTATAACAGAAAATAATGAAATGTGAATACGCGATGCACTTGCCGCGCGGTCGACATTGGGGATTTTCAGGTTGTTGGACGGCGGCACACTGTTTTGTCTGTTTATGTGGCACTCCCTCCCTTCTACCCTTCCCAAACCCTTTCGACACATTATATTATTTTTTTCTCAGTCCGTACGATTTGCGATATGAACCGTGGACCGCCGAACTCACGACAATACGATTGTCCTATTTTTATTTATCATAAGTACGCGAATACACTGCTTTAACTATTCGAAGTCCGTCGGCCATAATAACTAATCGTTAATATTATTTGTTTGTTAATTTTTATTTCGTATATGTTTTGTGATTTATTGTTGTAAATCGTCATCCGTCGTCTCGTAGTTAAGTCATTACGGTCCGCCACTTCGTGGTCGAATGTCGCCGCGCGCTTTATCGTCGGCCGATCTTAACGCCGTTGCCGCCTGCTGAAAGTGTTTCTATCGCACTACGCCGCGCATTATCTTGTCGAGCGAGCACATTCTCTACGACCGATCGAAATCAAAATAGAAATAAACATTTTTTCGACTGTTCAGTGCGTTTTTTTGTACACATTGTCACATTATCAGCAGCGGGTACGCCTCCTATCGCATTCGTGCGTTTTCGGAACGCGCCGGACACTAACACAAAGTTCTTCCGGCTTCATTCGGGCCGCCACCGTCGTCGTAAAACCGACAGTCGCACCGTAGCCGATCGAACGCAATCCAAACATGGCGCAGATACTGCCGATCAAGTTTCAAGAACATTTACAGGTGAGCGAACTATACAGGAATATCTAATAGTGGGGGCGGGGGAATGCGTTAGACACCGGCTCGAATTTAGCTGGTACCGTCGTTTTTCGGACTTCTATAATAGTGTTATTTTAATAGATTTATATTATTTTGAACTTGCTAACGATTTACTGTAGCTACCACAAAAAGTCTGTAATTTTAACTTTATGTATGCTTACGTGCAGAACAATGGAAAATATAAATTAAAAATGTCAAGCTGGTAAAACCTATATGGTTTAACCAGTCTTGTGGAACATGCATGCATGCATGCATTCCCATAACTTATAAATAGCAATGCAATTTATTATTTAGCTCAAATTGGTGAAGACGTAGTAACCCATATCATCAGAAATTGATAATAATATAATTAATGGTTCAATATATCTTATTGTAGGTACCCAATTTGTATACATACTACACAGTACACACATGACACAGTCATTTGGAAATTGTTCACAGCTCCCTCCTACTTCCAATTTCATCTCTCCCCCGCCCATCTACCTGTAGCTTTTTTTGCATTGCTATCTGTTCTCAAAACATTTGGGTGGATCACTGTGTACATTATTGTGTAGTAAACATTAATCAGAATGTCTGGTTCCTCTGACTTTAATATTGTGCAATATATTAAGGCTTATCACCAGACCAAGCCAGGCATCAGATCTGTCCCATACAATACAATAGCATATGCCTAATATAAATATATATATATATATCTCTAGATAGCAGACATTTATTTCATCAAAAGCTCATATATCATCTTCTATTCTCTCTTATCGACAATATTATATTATTATTTTGTATTTTAAAATTTAATCTAATAAAATGGGTCAAGGGGAATTTGTAGATACATAATATTGTATACTTTTATTATTATAATAATTATTATTATATTAAATTTGAACTTTGGAAATCTGGACATTATTTTTTTGTTGGCTTAGATAAATTTTAAATTATTGTTTTGTTTTTTTTTATAGCTTACAAATGTCGGGATTAATCAATCAAATATCAGTTTTAATACACTTACTATGGAATCAGATAAATATATCTGCGTTCGTGAAAAAACTGGTGATGTCGCACAAGTGGTTATTGTTGATATGGCTGACCCACAAAATCCAATCAGGCGTCCAATATCTGCCGATTCTGCTATTATGAATCCAGCTAGCAAAGTGATTGCACTTAAAGGAAAAGCTGGTACTGAAGGAACAGCTGCATGTAAGCACTTTAAATGATTGTTTTAATAACTTACATTTAAAAACTATTTTAATTTTCTTTTTAGCTCAAAAAACCTTACAGATTTTTAATATTGAAATGAAGAGTAAAATGAAGGCACACATTATGCAGGATGATGTAGTTTTTTGGAAATGGATTTCTCCAAATACTTTGGCTCTAGTCACAGAAACATCGGTATTCCATTGGAGTATGGAAGGTAGTTTTTTATTTAATTGTAGTGTTATTTTAACTTAAGAATTGGTTTAAATTAAATTAAATTTTAGGAGACTCAACACCAGTTAAAATGTTTGATAGACATTCTACATTGAATGGTTGTCAAATAATTAACTACAGAACAGATCATAAACAACAGTGGTTATTACTTATAGGAATTTCAGCTCAGGTATGTAAACATAAACAGATTATAAAAAATGTTTCTGTATATTTAAGAAAAATTATAACTTGTTTTTGATTTTAGCAAAATCGAGTTGTTGGAGCAATGCAATTGTATTCTGTAGAAAAGAGTTGTTCACAACCTATTGAAGGTCATGCTGCATCATTTGCTCGATTTCAAATGGAAGGAAATAGAGAAATGTCCACATTATTTTGTTTCGCTGCACGTACAGCTGCTGGGGGAAAGGTAATCAAAATTGATACTTTAGCCATTTTCTTATTGTATTTATAATTTTATAATTTTTTTTTTAGTTGCATATTGTTGAAGTAGTACAGACACCAAGGGGTAATCAGCCATTCCCTAAAAAACAAGTTGAAGTTTTTTTCCCTCCAGAAGCACAAAACGATTTTCCTGTTGCAATGCAAGTCAGCTCTAAATTTGATGTGATTTATTTAATTACTAAATACGGCTATATTCATTTATATGACATTGAAACAGCTACTTGCATTTACATGAACCGTATTAGTGGTGATACCATTTTTGTGACTGCACCACATGATGCTACTGGGGGTATAATTGGTGTTAATCGTAAAGGACAGGTATTATCTGTCAGCGTTGAAGAAGACAACATAATACCATATATAAATACAGTGCTCCAACATCCAGAACTTGCTTTACGTATGGCTGTTCGTAATAATTTGTCAGGTGCTGAAGAGCTATTTGTACGCAAATTTAACATGCTATTCCAAAGTGCACAATATACAGACGCTGCTAAAGTAGCAGCTAATGCCCCTAAAGGAATTCTTAGGACACCTTCTACCATACAAAAATTTCAACAAGTCCCAACTGTCACAAATCAATCATCGCCTCTTCTTCAGTACTTTGGAATATTGTTGGATCAGGTAAATAAATTGATATCCTCTTAGATTTTTTATTTGATTAATAACTAAATATCTATTATATTTGAAATATTAAGGGCAAATTAAATAAATATGAGTCACTGGAATTGTGCCGTCCAGTTCTTGCACAGGATAAACGACAATTATTAGAAAAGTGGCTTAAAGAAGATAAATTGGAATGTTCTGAGGAACTGGGAGATTTAGTAAAGACCGCGGACATTTCTTTAGCATTGTCAGTTTATTTACGTGCCAACATTCCTCCTAAGGTACTGTCTAGTTGATCAATAAACCTTTTGGCAAATTAATTAATACCTTTTGTTTATTAGGTTGTTCAATGTTTTGCTGAAACTGGCCAGTATCAGAAAATAATCTTATACTCTCAAAAAATCAGTTATGTACCAGATTATATACATTTGTTCAGAAATGTAGTATTGCGTACGACACCAGATCATGCTGTTGAATTTGCCCAAATGTTATTATCTGATGATTCTGAACCTCTAGCTAATATTAATCAAGTATGGTTGATTTGCAATTTTGATAATTTGATATTTATTTATTTTGATATTTTGATCTAGATTGTGGATATATTTATTGAACAAAGTATGGTCCAACAATGTACAAAATTTCTTTTGGAAGCATTAAAACATAATCGTGAAGCTGAAGGTCCATTACAAACACGTTTACTTGAAATGAATTTAATATCTGCTCCTCAAGTCGCTGATGCAATTCTTGGAAATCAAATGTTTACACATTATGATCGAGCGCATGTTGCTCAACTCTGTGAAAAAGCAGGACTTTTACAAAGAGCTTTGGAACACTATACAGATTTGTATGATATTAAAAGGGCAGTTGTACACACTCAGTTATTGAATGCAGAATGGTTAATTGGTTACTTTGGGTCTTTAAGTGTTGAAGATTCTTTAGAATGTTTAAAGGCAATGTTAACTAATAACATAAGACAAAACCTTCAAATTTGTGTTAAGGTATACAATTATTGTAATAGTTTTAAACATTTTATTTACTAAATTATTATTATTATTATTAAATTAGATTGCAACCAAATATCACGAACAGTTGACAACTAAAGCATTGATTGATTTATTTGAGTCGTTTAAAAGTTATGAAGGCTTATTTTACTTCTTGGGTTCTATTGTTAACTTCAGCCAAGACCCAGAAGTTCATTTTAAATATATTTCAGTAAGTCACATATTATATAGAAGAGTATTTATTAATATTATAATTTATAATTATTATGTTTATATTTTAAACATTATTTTGGATATTTTTATCATTAATTTTTTATTTTTTATTTCATTTTTTATAATGTGTATTATTAATGTATTGCTAAAAAAATGTTTATAGGCTGCATGCAAAACTGGACAAATTAAAGAAGTTGAGCGAATTTGTCGTGAATCTACTTGTTACAATGCAGAAAGAGTTAAAAATTTCCTGAAAGAAGCAAAATTGACTGATCAATTGCCTTTGATTATTGTGTGTGATCGATTTAACTTTGTGCATGATCTTGTGCTATATCTATATAGAAACAATTTACAAAAGTATATTGAGATTTATGTGCAAAAAGTGAACCCGTCACGCCTTCCAGTTGTAGTTGGTGGTCTTCTTGATGTAGATTGCTCTGAAGATATAATTAAAAATCTGATACAAGTTGTGAAAGGAGAATTCTCTACAGATGAGTTAGTCGAAGAAGTTGAAAAACGTAATCGTCTTAAACTATTGTCTTCTTGGCTGGAATTACGTGTTCATGATGGCAGTGAAGAGCCTGCTACTCATAATGCTCTTGCTAAGATTTATATTGACAGCAATAATAATCCAGAAAGATATTTAAAGTATGTAGTTCTTACCTTAATTTTAAATGTTTTAAATACTAATTTCACTTTCATATTTTTTAGAGAGAACAAATTTTATGATAGCCGAGTTGTCGGCAAGTATTGCGAAAAGCGTGATCCACATTTAGCATGTGTTGCTTATGAACGAGGAAAATGTGATCTGGAATTAATAAATGTTTGTAATGAAAATAGCCTTTTCAAATCTGAAGCTCGATATTTAGTCAGACGTCGTAATCCTGAATTGTGGCTGGAAGTTTTGAATGAGAATAATGTCTATCGTCGTCCACTTATTGATCAGGTTGTTCAAACCGCTTTATCTGAAACTCAAGATCCTGAAGATATATCAGTTACTGTAAAAGCTTTTATGACTGCTGATTTACCCAATGAACTAATTGAACTGCTTGAAAAAATCGTTTTTGATAACTCCTTATTCAGTTCTCATAGGTAAATAAGAATAATTTTGTTTTCCATTAGTATTATATAATAGTTTAATATTCATTTTCTGTTTTATAAATTTAGAAACTTACAAAATCTATTGATATTAACCGCTGTTAAAGCTGACCGGACTCGTGTTATGGATTATATCAACCGTTTAGATAACTATGATGCTCCTGATATTGCATCAATTGCAATCAATAATGAATTATTTGAAGAAGCTTTTGCTATATTTAAGAAATTCAATGTTAACCAATCTGCTATTCAAGTAAGATTTTGACTCTTATCATTGAATTCAAATTATTTTATTGTATTTATATGTTTTCTATTTTAGGTATTAATTGAAAATGTGAAAAATCTTGATCGTGCTTATGAATTTGCTGAACGTTGTAATGAACCAGGTGTTTGGAGTCTGTTAGCAAAATCTCAATTGCAAAATATGTTTGTTAAAGAAGCTATTGATTCATTTATTAAAGCTGATGATCCAAGTGCATATATGGATGTGGTACAAACTGCACACAAAACAGGTATTTAGTAAATTTTATGTTGCAATACAATTTTGATAGTAAATAAATTTGTAGCTTACAATGTATTTTTCTAATATTGGATTTTCCCACATATACTTTTTTTATTTTTAGCAATTTTATTGATTTCATTTTTATTTGTTTTTTAAACTTAGGAAGTTGGGAAGATCTTGTGCGTTATTTACAGATGTCCCGTAAGAAGGCTCGTGAATCTTATATTGAAAGCGAATTAATCTATGCTTATGCCAAAACTAACCGTCTTGCTGATCTCGAAGAATTTATTTCTGGACCAAATCATGCCGATATTCAAAAGGTACTTTCGTATTATATGTCTTCTTGTGTTTTGTATATTTATTAATTTATTTTTGAACTGTTTTTTGTTCACAGATTGGAGATAGATGTTTTGAAGACAAAATGTACGAACCTGCCAAACTGTTGTATAATAATGTTTCTAACTTTGCCCGATTAGCTATCACACTTGTACATCTTAAAGAGTATCAAGGGGCAGTAGATAGTGCTCGTAAAGCTAATAGCACGAGAACATGGAAAGAAGTTTGTTTTGCTTGTGTTGACAATAACGAGTTCAGATTAGCTCAAATGTGTGGTTTGCACATAGTTGTCCACGCTGATGAATTAGAAGACTTAATTAACTACTATCAAGTAATTGATTATACTTTCTTTTATTAATTTCAATGGTAATAATTTATGAGTTTTTTTTTCAGGATCGTGGTTATTTTGAAGAACTTATAAATCTTCTTGAAGCAGCATTAGGTTTGGAACGTGCACATATGGGAATGTTCACAGAGTTGGCGATTTTATATTCCAAATATAAGCCGGCTAAGATGAAGGAACATTTAGAACTATTTTGGTCTCGTGTCAATATCCCTAAAGTGTTGAGAGCAGCCGAACAAGCGCATTTGTGGTCAGAATTGGTGTTTTTGTACGACAAATATGAAGAATATGATAATGCAGTATTAGCTATGATGAATCATCCAACTGAAGCATGGCGTGAAAGTCATTTCAAAGATATTATCACCAAGGTTTGAACCAAAATTTAATAAATATATTTTTATTGTGCTCTAAACTTTATTTTAATTTTTTAGGTTGCTAATTTAGAATTATACTACAAAGCAATACAATTTTATCTCGATTATAAACCGCTTCTGCTCAACGACTTATTATTAGTGTTGACACCACGAATGGACCACTCTAGAGCTGTTACCTATTTTACTAAGGTAATGTCATAATGCATTCCAGTTTAATTCATATTTTTTTAGTAACGCACTAATTTTATTTCAGACCAATCATTTGCAATTAGTCAAAACCTATTTGCGTTCTGTGCAATCGTTAAATAATAAAGCTATAAATGAAGCCCTGAATAATTTGCTGATCGATGAGGAAGACTACCAAGTAAATATTTCAGCTTCAATTATATGTCAAAATAATATATGCGATTGTTATTGACCTTTTTTTATATCATTGTAGGGTTTACGGACATCTATAGATGCTTTTGATAACTTTGATACGATTGCTCTTGCCCAAAAACTTGAGAAACATGAACTCACTGAATTTAGACGTATTGCAGCCTACTTGTATAAAGGAAATAATCGGTGGAAGCAAAGTGTTGAGTTGTGCAAGAAAGACAGATTGTATAAAGTATGCAATTGTTTTTTATCATATAATAATTATGTTATAATTATTGTTACCTATTATATTTAATATTATCAAATTATACCTCATGTGTTATGATGTTGTAGGATGCAATGGAATATGCAGCAGAATCAAAAAATTCAGAAGTTGCTGAAGAATTAGTAACATGGTTCTTGGAACGTGGAAACTATGACTGTTTTGCTGCCTCATTGTTCCAATGTTATGATCTTGTTCACCCAGATATTGTATTAGAATTAGCGTGGAGGCATAACATTATGGATTTTGCTATGCCTTACCTCATTCAAGTCACTAGAGAATATGTTGCCAAGGTAGATAAACTAGAAGAAGCTGAATCAAAGCGATTGGAAGAGCATAAAGAGGAAGACATCAAGCCCATGATGATGCGTAAGTGTCTGGAAAAATAACATTCAATCAGTTTTGTTACATAACGATTTTTTGTATATAGCTGAACCACAACTTATGTTAACGGCTGGTCCATCGGTTATGGGTAACATGTACTCACCATCTTACCAAGGAGCTGGAGCCCCTCCACAGCAACCATATGCACCCCCAAATGCCGCCCCATTTGCTACTTCAAACACTTTACCCTACCAGGGTTATGGCATGTAATATTCCCAATTTATTATACCCCTTTCCTTTATAGCAGTATTCTATAAGAAAACAATGATGGGCTCTGCTATATTCTATTAGAAAATTTACTACCCAGGTATAAAATATTTATATTTTATAAATAATAATCAATTGAATAAAAATCATTCCAAAAAAAAAAAAGAAAAGAAAAGAAAGCAAGAAAAAATAACCATAATAACTAAAATAGGCTTTTGAAAAATATATTCTCATCATTGTTAGATAATATTAAATAGTTAATGTTAATAATTGTTAAAATATTACTTGTTTAAATTATTCAACCTCACTTCGTAACTCATGATTTATTTACGTATACATTTTTAATATGATTTCACGTTAATTTTTATAATTTATTTTATTTTTAATCGTATTATTATTATTATTATTATTATTATTATTATTATATAATATTTTTTTGTATATTAATTATTATTATCTACAATTTATTTAGAAATATGAAAAAAATTACAATGAAAGTGTGTTTATTTTTTTATCGTATTAGTTTAATGAGACCTAATTCCATTAACAGATTATTGATTGTTCTCAGCTATTCTCAAACTGTTCATCTGCAGGCCCATATGAAAATTATAATTTATCATGTAAATTGAAAGGCATTAATATGAATTGATAATTATTATTATTATAACTATTTTAAACTTTTAATACTTTGTACACATATATTCCTGGTTGGGTCGCATAATCTGGTAAAAGCAGATGAAATGATAACATTTGTAAGTTGTAACACACGACTTCCTAGGTTAGCATTTTTTATATATTTTAATGTTGGAACTTCATCAATAGAACACCTCCGACGGTGTTTGGTTCTGAAAAAGACCATAGGTGAATATAATTTGGTATTAGGGGAAGCATGTGTGTTTTCACGGACGTGTTTTCGTCGTCCTCCATCTGGTATACTTTAAAGTTGAATAGACCAGCTGTTTCCATATGAATATAGAATTTAAAATGTTAAAAATTAGTATTTAAATATTTTTAATAGAAATTATAATAACATTACTTTAGCAAAACTATGACTGTACAACTATAACTGTCTGGACTTGTATTTCCTTATACCACAGATTAAATGAAAATTTAATTTCATCAGTGCCTATAGTAATTTTATTGATAAAACAGATGAAAATTTTTACCCCGATATTATATTTTCAAATTTGTCCCATAACTTGATTGTCATCAAAATAATACATTGTAAACTCTAATAACAAAACTCTTTATAATGAAAAACTTTATATAACGTAAACATCCCATAATAATGGTTGGTTTACTTTGTAACTCGTACATTAATTCTATCTCTATAGCATACTATTAATCACTATCAATAACGTTACAATATTTTACGTTTCAAGTTATGTGTTAGACTTGTAATAATAATAGGTGAAAATGTTGAATTTTCCACTTTCTTTCATATGTATAATATAAATAATATAAATACTATGTAGAAACAGATGAGAACCAAGAAATCTTAAATTAAGTGACAAAAGCGCAGAGAAACAAAAGATGAAAATAATCTGACGAAATTATATTACCAAGTATTCAAAAAGCAATTAGTGCGGCTAAATTATTAGAAAAATGCCTGAAAAAAAAAAAAACTACTGGCAGAGTAAACACATTCAAATGAAGATGACTGGCTATTTTAAATAGTTTTATAAAATATTATACTCATGTAATGTAAATGATAAATAATAAAATGCATACATTTGTAATTTAATAATTTTGTTCTTTCTTTAAAACCATCTATTACGAAAACTATAACGAAAGAAATCTCTTGATCCTTCAAAATTCATTGTAGAGTTTTTACCGTATTTTTTAAATTTACCTTTTTTCTCAACTAAAAATTATATCAAGTAACTTGTTTTTAAAGTTTGTTTTGTTCATATTAGAACAATACATTTTAATATTAGAATAATATAATTATTGTCGGAAAAAAATATATTTTGTTATACGATAAATTAAAGTAATCATTAATCGTGTTGAAAATTAATCTATTATATTTTACCACAAGGAATAAGTAAATAATATTATATCATCCTTCAACTCATAGATGTAGAGTAAGTATATTTGAAAAAAATTGTATTTCTTAAGAATATTGTGAATATTGAAATAACTCAGATACTGTGATTGTATTTAGTATCTAATCATTGTTTAATTTAAAATATCTAAGTAATAATCATTACCTTGATCATGCATGTATTTGAGATGCTACTAAAGTTGACATTTAGGTTTTTATCTTAGTTTAATCTAGAATCAATTTTAAATCTGTCAAGTTAATTGTCCTTTTGCCATTTTCATTCTAAATCTAAACATGAAAACAGGATAAAACTATTATTTTTGTTTAATTTATAACCATGGAAAAACAGTTTATGCTATTAAAAATACTAACACAAATATTATTAACAACTTGTAAGATAATATAAAAACTAACTTTCATTAATGGTTGATTTGTCAATAGTCTACTTCTAAAATATACCTTATAATTATTTTATTATTAATAAAAATAACAAAACAGGTTTGTAAAACTCAAATATATACATTTAATAGTATTTAGAAAATTTAATTTAAAAAGTATTAAGTATACAAATAGTATTTAGAAAATGTAATTTATTTAATTTAAAAAAATATATTAGCAGCTTGAAATTCAAATGCTAACAGATTATATATAATTAACTCAAATCAAAACAAAAATTATATTCTCTTTGTCCTATTCATAAGATACAATAATAATAATAATAATTTTTTTTTTTAACCTAGGTGTTAATTTTTAATAACCAATAGATAGTTACAAAAGTATATTAAACGTATTTGTAAGTAATCATAGGATGTAAGATTTAAATAATATTTATAGCCCCATCAAGATATGCAGAAACTTTTTGCAACAATTCTTCATCGTCCATTATTGGAAGATAATATCTTGTTGGTTCAAATTTGACTGGAGACGTTCCGAGATTCCACCCTGGAACTAATAAATCATAATATGGCCTTGGTATGAAATCTGTTAAAAATTGTATATAATCAGCAGTGTCGTGTATAATTTGATATCTGGCCATTTGAAACCTCAACATATCTGAATATAACTGTAAGTCTTCTCTCTTTTGATAGATTTGTTTCAAAATTGACGCTAAATACTTGACAAACTTCTCGGCATTCTTTACAGAATATATATTATATTCTAGCAGCAGTTTACTAACTAAGAACTTATAAAGACGTTTTGTAATCCATGATTCTGTATTGTACAAAGATTTGAATTTTCTGTTCACTGTTTCTTTGACTCGCGCCAGTTCGATTAAACTCTCAGAATCAGATTGTGATAAAATTGTTGATTTTAAATTGTTATTTTCAGCTATCATTCTAGTTAAAAACGAAGGTCTGTGATTTAATGAATGCTCTGAGACTAATAGATTACAGTCATCAAGTTCAAAAGCTTCTGGATGAGTTGATTTTCGTTTATGTACAGACATTTTTCCAATTGTATTGAATATATTTTCGACCAAAGTTGGTTTATTTTTATTTCTAGGTGTTTGGTTTTCATTTTCAATTACATTATCTGTAGCTGATGTATTTATGAAATTCTCTGAATATAAAGCTATGTGATAGCTAGATAAGATATGATAATCATTCATATTTTCACTAACAGCACTCGCTACGGTTTCTAAAGTTCCAAGAGAATGAACAGATACTTGATTCACATTATTTTCTGATACAATTGATCTGTACTTAGTTAATGTTTTACTTATGGAGGACAATCTTGTTACAATTGTATTTTTCCTCTGTGAATTCTCAGTAATATCTGTCCAGAATATTGACTCATCCTTCATATTTTCATTAACGGTATTAGCTTTAGTTTCTGAAGTCTCAGGAGAATGAGTGGATCTGATTAATGAGTGAAAATGAAGATTTGATGGCTGAGATAGATTAAATGTTGAATTTAATGGATGATTGGCTTTTTCAACTTCATTGCTTAAAGCATTAGATACAAATGGTAATGAATCACTTAATGGTTGTAGTACTTCTTTAAAATTAGGATAGTGTTCTTGGATCTTTGAGCTTAATGAACACAAGTCAGAGTCATCATCAATCTTATTTGATACTTTATTAAAACAATTAGTGACATCTTTAGGTATTTTGAGAAGAGAACTATTTAATGAAGTGTTTTGCAGATTTTTTAATGTCAAATTATTACTCTTTTTGTGATAACTCAAGCTCTGACGACCAAACTGCTTACCGAAATTGAATTTAGGCTTGTAATGAAAGCTATTATTATATGTATTAGGTAAAGTAGGTATTACAGATATACTCAAATCATTTTCATTAGCTGCATGCAGAATTAAATTAGATGGTTGTGTTGATGATGTATTTGTCAAATCTTTTATATTTTTATTAGATTTTGATGAAATATTAGATAAATTATATGTTGAAATATTCAATGTATTAGAAAAAATGTTATTGGATACATTAGTATTTTCAGACAACACTTCATTTCCTTGACTTAGCATAATGTTGGAATCAGCACCATTAAACTTCTTCTTCTTAAATCTATTTGATTTTTTACTATCAGTTCCATGCATTTCAGAGTTTGCAGTTGTATAATTATCTTGAATTTTAATTTTATCTTGTAGTACTTTATCCAACTGTCGTTTGCGAATACTATTGCATACTCTTATTGGCAATTTAGATTGGCTAATGGTGTTAGAGATATCAGTTAATGTATTTACAGTATTACTTGCAGATTTTTGTTGTGTTAAGGTTTCATGTTCATTATTTTCAATAGTATAAGTATCTGAAAGTGTACATTTAGTATTTACTGAACCTAAAGACACATTATCGGTTGACTTAGTAGATGTCAAATAATTTTCAACATTATATGTTATATTAATTGAATTTTTGGTCACCTCACTATTATTTTTTAAACTATGTGATAATGACCCTATTTTTGTTGAATTACAATTTGGTGGTTTATCATTAGTTTGATTTAAATCAACTTCTATTGTACTACACCATGATGGTCTATCAGCAGGTGACACTAACAAATTACTTGAGGACGTTTCTTTGTTGTTTACAATAGTATTAGATGCCATACTTGAATCATTAACAACATTGTCGAATGCAGAAACAACATAATCTACTATTTGGCGAGTAAATTTTAGATTTAATTCTTTAGACGTATCAGTGCCAACTGTAGAACTATAATTTACTAGAGATAACTCTGATGGATTTTTAAAAACAGAATTTACTTTTGAAATATTAACATCATCAGCAATTGTAGAGATTTTTGTGGCAGAGAAATCAAAATCCAAAATTTTAGAATAAGATAGGTTCTTATTTTTTTTTGAAAAACATAATTTAGAAGGCTTCATTCTTTCTTCTTCACTATCCATTTCACTGTCATTAGATTTATTAATGTTAAAATTGTCAGCAAAATCTTCACTATTAGGAGTTAATAATATTTTATGCTTTTGAAAATGATTTAAGTACAAACTATTCTGAGTTTCTTCCAATTGACTATCATCGTCTATTATATTTTCGAACGCTTGACTATAATTACGGGAATTTAATTTATGTTTTAATTGAAATTTCATAGTTTTTTTTACTGAACTAAATTTAGTGTCATCCGCGTTTAAGTAAGTTAAATTTGTGGCAGTAGTAAAAGTTGAATCAACCACCGTGAAATCTTCTTTATCTTTCAGAGTCTCTGAAGGATTAGCACAACATTCTTTTAAAGTCTGAATACAAATATTGGAATTACTTGTTGAAGTATCTGATAAATATAACGCAGATGTAGTCGCTGACCATTCTGCATTAACATTATTTTCTCCATCTCTTAAAACTTGATGATCTAAAAATGTAAAATTTATTATTAATTAAAACTATAGACACTAACTTAAAATAATAGTGATAAGTATAGTTATTATGTAAGTTATAAATCTATGTACTCAAATACTCAATCTAAAATTATATATGTTTACCATATATAATACTACTATATCACATTAACTCGTTTTTAGGTGGATGTATATTTGTATCAAAACAAGGTGCGTTTGAGAAAGTTAATGCCTTTTTGTTGTTAAAAATCATATACTGAATTATAATTGAGGATTTTGTTTAATATTGAATATTATCTAAATATAATAATAAATGAATATTCAGTAAAATAATAAACAATTTTGGATAAAAATGTATAACAGGTAAACAATTTAAATAAAAAAATGTAAAATAATCAGATACTGGATTAATGGTTTATATTTATGAATGCAACTAGTCAAATAAAGATACTTTTTAGAGAAAACTAATGAGAAATTAAAAAAATATATATGTAGGTACAACTTTAGAAAAAAAAATATTAATTTAATTTACCTAGTTAGAAATTAATAATTCCATCAATAACTTTACTGAACAAATAATTTATCAAACATCATTCTTACAAATGGAGATAAAATTAGCTGTTATATATTAAGTATTTAAAAATATTTTTTTACTAACAGTGGCTGAATTATGTAGTAATCGAAAGTAATAAACAAGTATAAAATTGAATTACAAAAATATTCAGGTACCATATACAAGTTCAGTACTTTGTTATAAATTATAAATTCCTGAATTAAAAATTACTTACCCACATTTTCATTGGAACTATCCATGTTTAAATTATCAAAAAAATTTGATTCATTTCCATCCATGTCTAAAAATAGAAATATTTAAACTATATTACATGAGTTTTTTTAAATAATATATTACCTAAATTTACCTTAATTATAATAGTTAAAATTAACTCAAGAAACTAAATGAGAATTTAAATTGAGTGTTTTATATGTAATGTGCTGGAATCAGGTAACGGTAAGTCTAGACTCTACAGTTTTGAATTAAACCAAGATATTTAGATGGATATAGCAAGGCATAGAACAGAGAGTAAATGTAATGTATACTGATTGTGCAGTTCTTAAAAATATTTTTTTCTTATTACACACACAAAATGAAGGTACATATTATTTTACTTTGAACTTTTCAAAATAACAACAAGAATATCAAATGAATATAGCTACAGTTAAGACAGCAATGAAAAATGAACATTTATAAATTAAATAATATAATATTATCATTAATCGAGGCATGGTTTCTGACAACAACAGTGTTAATGTTACTTTTAATGAGATTTAACATTCTATTGGTGACACCAGGGTAACCATGTTCTCAAAAAATATATTTATTTATAATTTATTAATAATTAAAAGATCAATTTGAAATCAATAGCTATAAAAAAATATTAGAAAATTAAGACAATAATATTTTATTGTTAATGAAATATATAATATACAAAATATTAGATAATTATAGTTTATTCGTATGAATTATAATTAATTATTGTTTTGAAGAAGTGTCGGCATGTAGTTGTAATGTAATGAAAATCGCATGTTTAAATATCAAGTATGGCAAAGTTAAGAACACAATAGTAAACATTACATTTTTCACTTCCAACGGGACGTGCAGATTTCAAATGCTCTTTGTCCAGTTTCATAATATCTACTATTAGTTAAGATCACAGATACTCACTCGCATTAGAATCGTCGTCTTCCATTGCGCAGAATTTAATGAATAAATTCTAGAATAGCATTCTATAATTGAAAAATTAAGAATACTTGCACTCAACCGGTACCAATACCATAGAATGTGACATTACTGAATAGTGAATACTGAGGTAGTGAGGTCTGTAAAACTTTGTAATAAGCAAACCGACGAACCGGGTCTATCAGTGTTGCCAGATTAAAATACGTGAAAGTTCGGATAATTATCACAAAAATATTGTTTCTACAATTATTACTATTTTTTTTTATATATTTACTACATGGTATTGGGTCTATGGTACTTACCACGAATCAAGATATACCAAGATTATCCCTAATGTTCATGTAACTTATTATTTGATTTATTTTTGAATTTTTCTATAAATCATAACAAATATATTATTTAAATAAATATACTTCGTACTTTAAGTACTTAGTATTTTAATGTGTGTAATATATATTGGAAGAGGTATAAACCCTTTAACATATACTCTTAGTAGATACATAATTTATTTATAATTTTTCATTATATCCTAAATATTTTAGAAGTCTGTTTACATAAATTGTAATATTTGTTACCAGTTGAAAAAAGTAAGTACTTCTAATTTTTGATCTAATAAAACAAAAACAGCTTGGCATATTTACTTGTTTTTTTAATAAATATTAACAAACTGAATACAAATCGTCAGTTTAAACTGTTGACTGTTGACGAATTACAGACGTGTGGGCGTGTGTGGTGTGCATGTCCTATAGTGCTAAATCATAACTAGATAATAAAGAATTATTATTAATATCAATGTTTGCCACCAGCAAATGCGACGGCCCGGCCCACAACCATAATGTTGCCGTGTACTTCAAGATTAAAAACTTTTCTTTTTCAATATATTTATGATTTTTATTACTTATTAATTATTATTGTTGATTTATGTTCAAAGATTTAAAAAAATAATCAAAGCCCAAAGGACCAATTTGAATTATAATTATAACATTATTGGCATTTTATTTTCCCACTTTTTTAAGTGCTTACATGCACACTGCGCCTCTGCGTCCATATCAAATGCTGTATTATCTGTATTTCTGTAATATAAGTAATTCTCTTTAAACTTATGTTTATTATTTAATATTTAGTAATTATATTATTTTATTTTACGCCCCAAAGACAAAAGTACATTTAAGGTAATTAAACATAAGTAACATTTTAGTCTACAATTAGGCCTTCTTGTAATATATGTCTTTTTCAGCTTCGTATTTGTTTAATTTGGGGTGTAAAAATCGCATTTCATCCGAGGATAATTGAGGTAGAACAAAATCGAGCTTTTTAATCTGTTTATTAAATGCTTCCCTTTCTTGAGCTAATTTATTTTCTTCCTGAAATTGTTATTATTTAATTACAGTACAGTAGGTATATTGATACCACGATATATTATACTATATAATATACCGTGATTTATACTATAAGTAATTAGGTATTTGGAATTTAACACTAACCCGAATGAGGTTTTCTTCACGTTTTATGACGTCCAATAATCGATTCTGAATGTCATTCCCTTTTTTATCGAACTTATTTTGAATGTCTTTAGCATTTTCCAAAGATTTTAGACCTTCTTCTTGTTTTGAGATTGCAATCTATTTTCGAAAACAAAAATATTTATAATTTTAAAGAGACTGATTGGAGACCCCGTTAGTTTCTAAATTATAAGATCCTTAAAAATGTTATTATTTTCGTACATGGTACATTAATTATTTGTGTAAGTCTATATAATCAGTGCTCGAATGGGGGGGGGGGTGCGCAGGAAGACAGAACTCCCCCTCCTATTTTTATTTTCTTTGGCGTACCCCTTCTTATATTTTTAAATTGCACGGTGGGACGGATACGTTCCTCATGTAAATTATTATTGAAAGACGTTTGAAAGTTGAGCTATAATATACCTATAATAATTATACCTTTAACATTTTCTCAGTACGAATGGTTTTCATTTTTATTTTGTCGTCTTGTTCTTGTAACTTTTGTCTTTCTTCTTCTAAACGTTTGTCCAGTTCTTTTACATGTTCCAGCCGTTTTTCTAATTCTTTTTCTTTTTTTTTCAGTTCTTTGAAATTCTCTTTCACTTCCACCTTGGCTTGTAGTAAATTTTTCGTCCCTGTTCCGATGTCTAGTTTGAGCATAGACTCGAGTTTGTAACGTTCCGAAGCCACTTCAAACCGTTCTTCAGCTAATTTTCGTTGCTCTTCTATTACCGAAAGACGGACGGCCTGGAAAAAGAAGTGCCCAGAATAACGTTAATAATAATTATAATTTTTGTTTAAAACGCAGGCCTTATTCTAAGGATTATTCCTACCCAAAACCGGATGGCCGATATCCTCAATAATGGCAAATGACGAATATAGGTATGTATGTATTAACGCACGATAAAGATTTTTTCCACCTCTTCAACCTCTTCGATTGTATACTAATCGATCACCTTTTATATGGCATATTCGTTTATAGAATTTTCGTTCAAAAATTGAGACAATGCTTCTGTAAAGACTAGTAAATCGAAATTAACCCCGGAAAACAAATTTGAAATCGTTTAATCTTCTATGGAGTTGGTCGACCGAAGCATTATTTCAAATGAATATGAATCATTAAAACGTAAGTACCCAATTAAAGTTCGAGTTGAAAACGTTCGAAAATTATCAATTTATTGCTAGGAAATAACAATATTTTAAATGGCCTGTACATTGATCAGTGACTGCAACCAAATCCTGGTCCTATTGGCTATTACTCGTCAGTGGCAGGTTTAAGGAGAGTGACGTAGTGATCCTAAACTTGGATATTTTTTTTTGTTATTCGAACTAAAACCGCATATGACATCTTCATAAATTATAACCATAACTTAATTTATTAAATGATACTAAATGTGGTTTTTTGATATCTTATTATTTTGTCAATATAGATTATAATCGAATTTCAATTATATGATTACGTTCAAAAAAAAATTGCACCCCTTCCCCGAAATTCGTCTTCAGTTACGGTCTTAATAAATTGTTAGTACCTATGATAAGTATGATACCAATCCCCCCCTCTAAACGAGCTTCATTCAGATCCGCTACTGGTGCCCGTTAGAATAAAGCCCGATTAAAATTATAACCGTAGTACACGCGCACCTGTTATTGCAATTTGCCTACCTCTAATTCTTGTATACGACTTTCGATGTATTGAGTTTCTGATTTTTTTTCCCGTTCCCACGTTTTACGTTCGTCCTCGAGCGCTTTCGCGAGCCGTTTCAATTCTCTGCGGTCGACTTCGAGTTCATTTCGTTCTCGTTGATTTCTCGATTCAAAATCTTCGGTTTTCATTTGGAACGCCGACTTTTCGCCTTCCAACACCGTCATCTGCTTATCAATTTCTTTCTGTAAATCTAAGCCCGTCAAGAGTCAAAAAAATAACGGATCAGTCGAATCAGTTTCGTAATTCATCGATTATTATTACATCACGTATAGTGTATTTCGTAGATATACATATAATAGATAATATAGACGACATATTATTACAGTGTAATCAAATATAAATTGAGGTATACTTCAATCATTATGTTATTAATTATTATATTATAATTATAACCTTTAAGTTTATTCTCGTGTGCGGCTATCGAAATCTCTTTGGCAGTCAACTCTTCGGTGGTTGGGCGTCGTTTCGGCGTCGACTCTTCTCGCAGATCGGATTCGAATTGTTCCAAGCGGTCGATTTTGATTTTTTGGACTTCCGCAGTGAGTTTGAAATCTTCCAAGTGACTTTCGTGCATCGCGTGTAATCTGTCCTCGTACATTTGTTTCAAACGCATTTCGTTTTCTTTTCGTTCTGTCATATCAGTTTTTCGCCCTTCATCCAACTCGTTGACGTGTTCTTCGTAACGATCTAGTTTTTCGCGTAACACGTTTTGTTGTAATCTACATACCATAATATGGTAATATATTATATAACGTATGTCTACATAGATTAGGTACTTAAACGAATACGATGATTATTCTATTTCAAACATTAAGACGCATAAAAATTAAATAGACGGAGATTTAGTCAAATTTTTATTCGTAGGGCTTCTAGGTTTTTAATTAAGACTTTTAAAAACATAATTTACACTGCCAAATCCCCAATGTTAAAACTCATGTTCCCTCTACCATCGTAAATATTATCTATTGATTCTAATGTGTAACAATATTATATAAAACATTAAAATTATGTTAAATAATAGTTAAAAATAATGTTTCTTTAACTGTAAAAATCAAAAATTTATTTCACTTCTGATCAATAGCCCTGAAACCACAACTATATACTAGGGCAAAATAAAATATTACCGGCTCTCTAGCGATAAATAGGTCCCTATTTATGTACTATAAAAACATTTTCTTGGTTTTATAATTATATACAATTTTAATAACTATTGAAATTATATAAATTCTTACTCATATTTAGTCTTCAAAGTATCTAATTCTAATTCGTATTTCTTAGTAAGATGATCGATTGTCAATTGAAAATTGTGATTATCAGACCGCAAACGTTCTAGCTCTTGTTTGTCAGTATTGCAGATCACTGAAGAACTGCTATCCATGAACAGCGCCTAAACGAACGTTGGTCATTTATAAACAGTAAATATTAACGTAGTAGGTAATACCATCGATTATAGAATAATCTATTCTATAATCAACGGTAATACCTAATTTTTTTTCCTGTTACTTTAATGAGGAGATCACTATTTTGTTGTTCTTGTATCAGCGTGATTGTAGCTTGCTGAATGTCTTGTTGTTTTTTGGCCAACTCTTGAATAAATTCCATTGTAGACGTTTGAAGACCGTCTTTTTGTTTGAGCAATGATGCTATCGAGACAGTCTTTTCATCGGCAGTTTTGTTTTCAGTTCCTCCCGATTTCTGAACATCGATTGGCATTGATTTATTGGTGGATAAAATAATCGGAGGTGACGGTGGGGTTTCGTCTTTATGTTGTATCAGTCCACTTAACCAAGATGGCATATTTTCTGGAAAACAAAGAGTCTATTTATTTATTTACTTTTTTTATAAACAAAAGAAATGGTTGGATATTTGTTGAATGCCATCACTGGCGTACTGATAGGGGTAGGAACAGTAGCGGATTTGAAGTTCATTTAAGGAGGCGAATACGTATCATAAGATACCAAATAACACAAGGGCCCCCTATTTTAACAATAGACATACATGAATATTATTTTATATAGGTGCTCAAACCATTTAAACTATATTATTATTTATCAATTTACCGTTTTATTTATCTCTACTCTACTATTTTATTTTTAATGATTTCTCCGCTTTATCGAACGTAATAATATAATTTTTTTATGGACAGCAAGTCTGACGAGAAAAAGGGGATATTTCTACGGGCCTGGCATTTTCTGAGAGGGCCCGTGGAAATTTGGGACTGAGTACTCGGAACATCATAACGTCTAGCTCGAAAAAAATTATACCGATGGCACTTACCGGCAGTGTCGGTTTTGGCGGCGGCGGCCGTTACAGTGATGGACGGTGACGTCTCGCGGCGTTTCGACGGCGGACGGTGGTCGGCTGTAGCGTCCTCGTTCACGGCGGCCTGACGGGTTTCGGCAAACGAGTCGAAAGCTTGCAGTCTCCCGGCGCCGGCGTTGGCGGCAGTTGGCTTTTTCTCGCCGGCCGTCGAGTTTTTGATTTTCTCGTCGTCATCGTCGTCGTCACTGAACAATAGTAGACCGGCCGAACGGGACGCGCGTTGATGTTGCTGCGTGCTCTGTCGCCTCAAGTTTTGACGCCTCGAAGTGTTCGGCACGCCGCCGCGCGACGACGACGACGGCTCGTACGACGACGTCATTTCCGCGTCGTTTTTGCTGTTCTGCCGTAAGCCCAACCAGTCGTCACGAGCGACGGTCGATGTCGTCGTCGCGGTCGTCGGTCTTCGCACGGCTTCGTTTTTACTGCAAAAAAAAAAAAAAAAATTAATCCGACGAGTCGTTATTAAATCGTTCTTTAGGGAACGGATTCGTACACGCAAAAAACCTGCGAAATATGTAATTATTATAAATATAATAATATGCAACAAAATATGAATTTTTTTTTTATTCCAATAGACATTTAAATGCAGTTAAAATTGTTTAAAATAATTATTATTAGCGTCTATTCTCTATAGGTATTATCACTGCATGCACTATATGGGTAAAAATTAAAGGGTGAAGGTTGAAGGGACAAACACAGTGTACCTACCTAATCGTTATATCAAATGGGAAAGGGTCACCTAGATTGTTTTCGTGAAAATATACCTACTTAATACCTAAATATTTAATTATTTGTCCTCACACATATTATTGTGGTAGCTTTCAGACATATTGTTGCATCAGTACATACATATTTTCTAAAAAATTAATTTAATTTATGGTGTCTATGGTATGTAGGTAAAATTGTTAACATGTAAAATATTTCAATTTTGAATAAAATATAAAAATTCACATTATTATTATTTAAGAATGATTGTTTTAAAAACTTTTCATAGTTTCAAATTCAATAATAATCTCTAGGTTTTAAACTAATTTTATGATTCCATCAGTTAGAAAATAGCAGATGAGACAAATTTCAAAAATTATTTGAATAAATTATATCTATATTATAAACTATAGTTAATAATAAAAAACAATTATTTAATTTTTTGTTTCATATCAAAAAAAGTTAACGGTATAAATCTTCCAGAGTGCTGTCTACATAGTGCTCAATTAATACCTAAGTTTAATTTATTTATTATGAAAAACACATTCGCATGTTTTTATTTAAATTTAAATGTATTTAACATAAGACATCAGTATCTATTCTAAAATTATAGAACATAATGCCTATGTAATTATTTAACATATTATATAATGTGGTAACCTTTAATATTAAAGTATAAATATTTTAGATCAAATAATTTTATGTGAGTTATTTTGAGTTGAAAAAAAAAACAATTGAAATTAAAGAAAATTATATTAAAAGTTTATATTTGTAATAAATTAAGAGGACAGTTGTCTATTTGTGGAGTAAAACTATTATAAGTGCCTAATGCGTGAACATAGATGTAGATTAAGTTTAGAAACCAGGGTTTTATGGTTAACAAAAATATATGGGTATATTATATTTATCCGATAAAATATTTATGTCATACAATTTAAATGTTTAATATGTTAATGTTCGATCATCGAGTTAAGTTTTATGCTAATAAAACAATGATGAAGATATATTAATGAATATATGTATACGGGGTATCCCATGGTGTTTGAACTTATTTCAGATGTACCTATAGGCTATTAGATATTCTATCCAGTTTCGTGCATCCAATATAAATTCCCAACACCATGAAACACCTGTCACTTATCGTATATATTCCATACGTTATTTCCTGCTCTTTTCGTTCAGCTTCATCTTTAGTAATTAAATCATCTAATACATCCCAATTGTCAACTAATCCTGTAGAAAACATAATATTTTATTAGGTATGCACAGTGATAAGTTTGTTTTTTATTTTATCTAATAGGTACTTAAAAATGCATTTGAATAAAGTATACAACATTTTATATTGTTTTAATATGTAAAGCATATTAATATTATTAAAAAAAAATTAAGTTTTTATTACATTGATTTTCTATTACTACTTTACTAGTGGTTTTAACTAACCTGTCATAGTTTAATCAATATTTGATCATTTGATTGGATTGGAATGATTTGATGTTTCTAATTTACTGAATTATATAGGTAATGGCTAACTTAATAATGAAATCATATTTCAGTAGTTGTATAGTATTCTAATTCCTAGTGTTTGTGTTCACAGTTACCAGGGAGACGTTTTGTGTATGGGGTGAATTACACACTTAAATTTGATCAAAATATATAATTGATATAATAGGTTCATAGACTATAAAGTGGCGTACTTGACCCTACATTTTTTTTTTTTGAGATAGGGTTATTAACCTATAAATTTAACGACTCAGATAGAATTGAATTTTTCAACACAAAAATTTCATTAAAATCACTGATTGGTAAGGTTAATTTTGTTGTGCTAACAATCCTTCTTATATCAAAACCCCTATATTCGAGACAATAATTAGTAAGATATTACATTTTTTTATGAAAATTATTAAATGGGTTTATCGACTTGCTTTCTAAAATTCTTTTAGCTATTTGTTCATCCTACTCCAGAATTCCTCTTTTTAGTTTTAAATATAAATTTCAAGCAACTATAACTGTAGGCACACAGTTCCTATTATGATTGCCATGTACTGTACTATGTACAAACCAACACATTGAATATAAATCTGTTTTATGACACTCTTAAAGACCTTTCATTATTCACAGATTACAATATTAAAACTCTTTATATAATAAATACCTTAATCTTAATTCAAGATAATTACTTACAGAGCAATCTTTAACTTTACTGAATGTCTGGGGCATAGATAATACTCAAATAAATAATTAATATATTTGGTTTTTTTCTCATCACATCTTTAAAATTGTTGTTTATTATGTGAAATCTGAAATAAATTAGATAATATTAAAGTTGTAGAACTAAGAGAAAAAAAAAACATAATTATTTTTATTTATAAATTTTATTAGAGCAATTTTATTTTTAATATGAAAAATCAATAAATATTCATAACCTTATCCTTCAAATTTTTATGTATACAAAATTAACGGATTATGTATTTTAACAATAATCAAAATTAACAAAATAAAAAATATATATAAAATTTATAATCTAATGCCAGCGTTTGTTGAATGCTGTAAAAAATACAGTAAATGTTCTATATTGTCATAGTTATAAGCACATAAGAACAAAACATTTATGCCAGCATAATCATTAACAAATTACTATTCTTAACTATAAAATCATATTAGTAGATGCACCATAGTACAATTATCCGATAATTAAAAATAACTACATTATTTTGTTAATCTCCAGATAATTTACAAAAGAATAAAACCATATCTACTATTTTTAAAAGTCAAAGTCTTATTCATTATTTTACAGGATTTTTGTATTATTATGTAATTTTATGTATATATAAATAAAAAAAAAAATTATATAAAAATGGCACTTAATCAAATTTTGATTAATATTAATTTAGTATACATAATAACGTATAAAATGAAATACAATTACTAATAGTAAAATAAAATAGTCAATAATAAAATAAAAAAGTAATGTTAATCAATCACTTGACCGTTAAATTCACAGTGTTACAACTAAAAGTATTTGTTAACACAAATACGTTTTCTCATCTAATTACCTAAGGGAGATTAAGTAGTCAAATTTATAAAAGTACAGAGTAGATAATATATTGATATGGTCTTTCGCATTTGAATATATGCAAATTTGAAGATAATTTAACAATTAAAATTAATAAGTAATTACATTTATTACTTATTGTATCATGTCTTCGTCGTCATCTTCTTCATCTCCATAATCAGCTTCACTAATTGTAGGTACAACTGCTCCTTTTGACGGACAATGCTTACATCTAATAACCCAACAAACAATTTTATTGCATATTTTGTAATTCATTTGTTTTATAATAAATCTAAGAGCTATTAAAATGCTCTTGATAAAGTTTTGATCTAAAATTAAATATTTTTTACTTAATTAAAATGATTTAATTTTTTTTTTATTGTTGAGGTATGTACTATTAAATTAAATGAGTTCAATATGTATGGTACCTATATTTAGTAATCAAATTAAAGTTTTAACACAATAATAAACATATAATTAAATTAAATATTTTCAATATCAACAATATATACGAATCAAATTCAAAATATAAATTTATAATTTAATAACTAAAATTATGCTGATAGTATTTAATTTTATTAGGTCACATAGCATAATCATGTGAAAATAGTAAAAAGAATAAATGGAAATCATACGATTAAAGTATAATCTGGTTACAATGAAATCTTTCTAAATATGAAAAAATAATTTACTTGTGGTTGGTTTGGAAAAAAAAAAATTCAACTGAAGTTTTAGGTAAACAAAACAAAAATTAATTAAATCAATCCCATCAACATTATGAGGTCTATATTTATGTAGATATAAATTTTAAGTGTTCAATATTTTGAAATATGATTTTCTTTAATGTTTTTTAATGTATTACTTCTATTATATAAATACATACAGCATAAAATTTTATTTAATAAATCTTTTCAGTGGCACCCAAACATTTCCCGCTTACCAGTGGAGTAGGTATTATTGACCACCCACTCAAATAATAACAGGTTCATATAACATTAACAAACTTATATATTTTATTTGCCTAATCTGACTTGAGCCTATTATTTGGATGTGGTTGCAAGCCCATTCAGGGTGACCCACCCAGTACCTACCACTCCTGAGCACCCGTACAATTGCACTACTTGCTAATGGGTATGAGCACCACTAAAGCTTTTGAGTGTTGGGCATTTTGCAATATCTACAATGCAAATTGTTTAGTAAATCATTAGTTAATAAAGCCAAAAACTTAAATCCCAAATAAATGTGTTATGTGTTAAAAATTATTATTCAGTATAATTTAGTTTTGCAAAATAGCATAGTTAGAAACTAAAAAAACGTTAAGATATTTGAATTTATATTACAGTCATAGAATAAATAAATCACTAATGAACGTTTACTATTTTATAATAAATTACCGGCTTTGGTTTATTCCATAATTCATACAGCGATCACCAACACATTCACAGCATCCATCATGAAACCATCTGTAACTTTTAGCACCCATTGACATACAAGATGCCTTACATTTGTTCCATGACAAACAATTATTCATGTATACAACAGAACAATTGAGAGTTATTACGTCTTTCATAGGCGATACTTCTTGAGCAGAGTTTTCTAAATTTAAAAATTAATTAGCAAATATTCTATAGAACATAAATTTTAATTTATTTTATTTACTTTGCAGTAACTTTATTTCCTTTTGGAAATCTGGTTTAAACACTTCAATATCAAAATCAACAGGAAACGTTAATGATTCCCATCGTTCTTGTAAATCTGGTTCCGAAACAAGAGCATAAAATAATGTCATTATAGGCTCTGGTAAATCTTCTACATGACTTTTTCTACTCAATGCGTTTGTAGTCACATTTGGTTTAGGGCACATGTCTAAAAATGAAATATTAATAATTAGGGTAAAAAGAATATATCAAGTCACTAATTTTGAGTATATATTACCTTACGTTTGATGAGTTCAAACTTATAACATTTTATTCATATACAACAATTATAACTAAATAACTAATTATTTTTTTTATTTTTTTTTAATTAAGTAGCTCAAATGATATGATATAATTTACTTAACAGTAATAGAGATGACTTTTACAATGTAATTACATTACAATGTATAGTATTTTTGTTTGACACGAAAAAGTCAAAAGACGACAGTATTACCCTGCATGTGACTAACAGAGTGCAGTTTAATATTTCAGGAAGTACAAACTGATTACAGTGAATGACTGAGTCCAAAAACCGATAAATCAGTCCACACAGAAGAAATAAGATACAGTAATATATTTATAAAACCGCATTAGTGCTTACGGTATCATGTCTACAATGGATAGGAATGAGCGACTACGATAAATCATATGTAATATTGTGTACAATTATCAGTATTGAACAAACTTTATAAGAAGAAAATAAAAATTGCCGTCAAGAGATGGACATCAGAAACATGTTACATACGAGGCAGCCTACAACGGCGCATACGTACAAACCCTAAGACTTACCCACGCACGAGCAGCATTCGCTGTACAGGTTGTTGAGGCAGCTGAAGCATTCTTTACAACACGAGCAATTGGCCAGGTCACACTTGCACGACTGAGTGATCATGCACTTTGACACGATAGACGCACACACAGCCTCGTTGCACGCATAACTAACGTATGCGAAAGCCATCAGTGAACCGATAACGGTAACGAAAAAAATGTTCTTCATCTCGGCGGATTGCGCTTATCGACTTGTACGTACGTGTGCGGGCGCGTTTCACACGACACGGGAAATCATCGGTCGAAAATGTATTTTATTCGGTACCATAAAAACACAATGCCTTCTGGCTGACCAGCGGGCACGATAAAATTATAATACCTAATGCCTATGCCTTTCCGAAACTGCTGCTGTATCACTTAGTTACCACTGTATCGTCTGTTGTTGTTTTCGTTATATTATCTCTTATCTTTGTCTCGAACCATACCCCGCCGCACACTACTCCGTCGTTAGGCCTACTATATACCAACTGACAATTGTCCCGCTCATCAGCCCTCCCTATCGATGACCCGTGATCGACCAACAGTTGTTGTACCTACCTATTTAAATGCATTGTAGCCTGTAGGTATAACTATTATAGAGGTATCCGTTATTATTAGGAGTCAGTAGGTAGGTAGTTAGTATATAGGACTAAGGATTATGTGGGACAATAAGGACACATGGCGCACAACAATAGTCAATATACCTATACAATATGTGTATAGGTAATAGGTACACTATAAAAAAAAATAGATATATAGGTATAGATTGGGGCAGGTATAGGGCGACAGAGGCGACTGTGAACATTTAAGAGAGCAATATTTATTGCGTCGCTCTTGAATTTTTGTAAATTAATACAAAATTGAATATCATCAGAAAGACGAAAAGGTTAATTATTCGTAATAACAAAGTACCTATTACCATTGATTATAGAATTAACATCAAATTAATTCTATAATCAATGCTATTACCTATAATAACTTTTATTGCATTTTTATTGACTTGCCTATCTAAAAACACCCCAAACGACGGGGTATAAAAATGTTATCCCTTAGTTCTGTTCATGGTGAGCTGCCTCCACATTAATCTTTTCGTTTTTATAATTTAACTTCATACATTTCGATTTCATACATACCTACTAAACATATTTCATAGTTACAGTTTACAGTTTACATAAAACATCTGTCTATAAAGTTTCATCAAAGTGGATGGAAATTTGGCCGAGGAGTTATATAAACTAGTGAATACGGATGGACATGACGAAATCATAAGCGTCCGTTTTTTCCATTTGGTTTACGTAGCTTTAAACATGGAACCAAATCGCTAAATAATTATATACTTGCCTAATTGCAGTTCATTGGCTCATTGCTTATAGGCTATGAATACTTGGAAAACAAAAAAAAAATTGAGTAGGTATTTGGATCTGTAACAAAAAAATACTCTCCAGTGTTAAGGGATTACCTATACATCTGCAAGAGAGTAATCTTGATAATTGTAATATACTCGTTAATTTATAATAAATCTCGATTAACCATGATGGTTTTTAAATAAAAATGTGATAACAAGTTTTATTTGCTCATTATATTCAAGGTAGTTTTTAATTGTGTGTTAACAATTTTGTACAATAATTTATGAGCCCCACCCAAAAAAGTGGTCCAATGACGGCCTTGTTCACAATGTTCATATTTCGTATATTATATATTATGTTCGTAGGTAATTATCCATGTTATATAACTACGACAGTTCACAAAAACCATACTAGTCAAATTTAAATACATTCAATTATTCATGATTTTGTTAATTAAAGTGAATAATTCTAATAGAATGTATTTATATTACAATCCAGACATTTTTGGCTTCATTTTATGTTAAAATTTCAATTATTTTTCTGAGGTTAATCTTCTAGTCGTATCGCCTTTCTGCATACACAGCTGCAACATTTGCAAAAAGTGAAAATGATTGATCATAGATTTGATTATAAACATATATATATTTAAGGGAACCAAGGGACCAAATCCAAGTCTCAGTACCCCTAAAAACTTTGTTGATTAGGGACATCTACAATTGTTTAAACTTTTTTAAGCTTTCTTGGATTATTTTGTGCCAATCCTTTATTTTGAACATTATTTTCTATAATATCCAAGCGATAGACTTTATAGGACCCCAAGTCCTCAATTCTCCCACGCATGGAGCCTTAGAGCAGTGGTGCTCCCAGATTTCTAAATCCAGCCAGGATCATACTCATATATTGTATAGTATTTACGATTATCGTATTTTTGATAGTGCTTTGCAAGCCAATAAGATATTTTGAATAATTATTTACATCTACCACGATTTCTATTCCCATTTTCATTTACACGGTCCATTTTTCAAATCCATAATCTGTATCCAACCACTGCTAGTGTCCTTTCTGCTTTATTGGTCATACTTTTGTTAAATTTCTAATCAGTACATTATGAATAAGACTTCCGGCTAATCACTGGATATAACCGGCCCACTCTAGTTGTTTTACCTTGAGATATATTTTAAATACATTTATTATTTATGCAAATATCAGAAATGGAGACAATATTTTATTATTTAGTATTAAGTACTCGTATTTTATTTAAAAATAATATATTAACTTTTAAATTTTCAAATCTTTTAAGTGATTATTTTTTTTAAATGTTACATTTAAGTGTAATTTCAATTTCCAGATAAACGGTTAATTTATTTTAGGTACCATTTAACATTTGGACAGAAAAATAGAAAAATCATATTAGTATAACATATCTATAAATCTATAGGGCGGGTCTTTGGTTGTACCATTGATTATAATAGAATAGTACATTTTATAATCAATGGTAATATTACAAACGTATTTTAGAAAAAAAGTGGTTCATGTACCTACTTAATATAATAAATTTGTTGTTTGAAAACCTATTAAATATACTTATCTACGTACAAAAAGATGTACGCATTCAAGTTATTCTTATTGTCAAACACAAAACAAGTTAAGTTACTGATTTTCAACTGTCATTTGATTATTTTATATGAAAAGATTTGGTTTTAAATTTGATTTTTGTATAAACAGATTGCCAGTTGTACGTTTTGAATGTTGATCAATGATCACTTATGAAAGGTATTTGTAATTTTGTGATCGCTTGTGTTATTTTATACAGTAATTTATATACAATAATATTCTAAATAGTTAATAATTTGATTATATAAAAGTATACAGGTACGTGTAAATATTTCTATTATTATGAAGTATTGAAGTCTCTTCAAATTATTGATGAATCTTCACATTAATCATCAAAGGGATATACATAGCTTAAACTTTAAGCCTTAAAGCTTATCATTGATTTACTCAATTACTAATAAAAATTATTTTGTCTATATCATTATTTACATATTTTTTTTTATGTTATTTTATATTTTAATTCTTGCAGACATATGACCAAAAAAATATACATACATATATAACCTTAGGGTGGTAAAACATACTACCGTTTGCCTTGGTATGTCAATATGCTTAATACGTAGGTATTTGATTTAATAACGAATAGTTTAACGTTGCTTTCGGGAACAATTCCATGTTCTAAACCTACGTCTATAAAGTACATAAAATGTCCGGCAACGCCTAATAATGAATATTTTTATTTTGTCGTATAATTATGATTATTAATTTTTGTAATGAAAACTTCCCTGACCAAGATCCAAGGTCAACTTCTATTTACTACAGACCAAAGTCAACTGTCATCGAGTTTCAAGGTCAACTTCTACTACCACCGATGACACGTCTCATTGCTGTCCTTTTGGTTTGATCCGGATTTTGACTTTTTCGCCAGGCAACGCCCTTGTCGAGTAGGGGTATATTCGTTGTGGTGGGATTCATCAATCAAACAGTATAAATAAGAACCACAATCCATAATTTATATCACACATTCCAAGTATACACATCGACCAAAGGTTGAAGTTTGCAGATACGTTGTAGATAACGCCAGAAAAAAATACAAAATGGCTTCTTTCAAGTATCTGGTAAGTAACTTATAATATTAATATTATTAGTGCCGTTGTTGTAAAATATTCGTTTTACCGATTAATTTTTCATTTAAAATTCTACATTAAAGAGATTTTGATTTCGAACAACTTTTGTAACACTACTTATCATTGACAAATAAAAGTTTTAACTAAAAAAATTATAATTACATTTTGTAGGAACGGAATTGAAAGCTTTAAGAACAATAAGAAATTTCTTAGAAATTAGTAGAAGTTATTTTGTTAATGTCCGATAATATTTAATTCTTATCTTAGACTATTAAGTAATGACAATCTAAAATACACAACCTATATTGTGTTGAACACATTTCACAGTTTTTTGCATATCGTATGTTTAACATCCGAGTTTTGGAAAAACATTAGAATAGATGTATTTTTCGTTTTAAAAATCAATTGTTTTTTTCGTATGTTTAGAATTGTATGGTTGGCATTAGTCAAATTTAATACTAATTAGTAATTTTTAAATAATTTTTAATCTTTTTCGACTTTGTGATTTGGTAGTTTAATGTTTTTTTTTTTGACAACAAAGCACATACAAATTATAAAGTTATAGTTAATATTTTACATCCACTAAATTTATATATTATAATATTTTTATGACGAATTTTTCTTTCGACAGATATTCATCGCCCTAGTCGTGTACTCTGTTGCCGCTGTTGAACAAAACTCTGCTGCAGAAGGAGCAAGAGTAAAGAAACACGCATACATTGCCCCAGCTCGTAAGTGAAATATATGATTGATTTATAAAAAACTATTCTAATGTTTTTATTTCATTATTGATTTATTTGATAGTTGAAATTAACACACGCAAATAAAATAATTTTTATTACTAATTTACAGCACTTTTAGCTTATTCCGCACCAGCCCCAGTATCTTACTCATACGCGACGTACTCTGCTTACCCGGCCAGCTACTCATATAAATATCCAGCATACCCGGTTGCAAAGTCGCACGCTTCTTTCACGAAATATGCTCCTTACCCGAGCTATGCTGCATACCCTAGCTACGCCGCTTACCCAAAGTACGCTCATGATGATGGCAAATACTGGCCTGGCAAATACGAAAAGACTTACTACCCAGCCTACAAGAGCCTTTACCCAGTCGCATACCATTATTAAATGCCCACTCAATGATTCTCAATGTTCTGTCAATATATAAATACCTACTTAGTTCTTTAATTCAGTTTTCAATAATAAAAATGTGATATTTTTTTTTTATCAATCGAATTTGTTGTTTTTTCCTTTCCCCGTGATGCTGTAAAATATATATTTATATTTATGATATATTTACATATTTATGTACACATATATACGTACTAGCTGACCTGGGAAACGTTGTTTTACCATATATTTCTAGTGAATTTTGTAGTATGAAAAATAACTAACTTGTTGTAAGTATGTGGGGACGGCGTCAACGATTAAAAGAGGAATAGACCGCGCACGCACGCAATTTCGGTAAAAATTATGTGTAATAAATAATAATATATGACGTTGCAAAATCCATACCTTTTGGTAAACATCGTCGGGTTTTCGCTTTAATTGTATACGTCACGAGATTATCGACCAATGACAATAGATTTGCCTGCGATCGTATTCGACCATCCAATGAAAAAAGTTCTATTGTATTCGTTCTATTGTGCATCGCACGCATGCGATTACGGTAAAAGTTATGTAATAATATGATATTGCAAAATCAATACCTTTTGGTAAAGATCGTCGGGTTTTTCGATGACATAATAATCTATGTATACATATAAAATGCAAATTACCACGCACTCGCTGATCGTTGCATCTCAAAATCTAGCCCGTGAAAAGTTTTTCCTGGTATGAAGAAGAAATAACGTTCTTCGTTTTCAACTCCTTTAACCCCCTTAGGGGTTGAATTTTGAAAAATAAGTTAATAGATTTTTTCATTATTTAATTTACAGAATATGAATGTTAAGTTTCAAAAAAATAACATTTTACATTTTTAACACCTTTTACCCCTTTTAAGGGTTGAATTTTGAAAAATGAGTTGGTAGATTTTTCATTACTATGTATGCTAAGTATCAAAAAAATCTGATCGAGAAATAACGTTTTCCATTTTTAACATATTTTACCCCTTCTGACCCCCTTAGGGGTTGAATTTTGGAAAATCCTTTCTTAAGGGGCCTCTGCTATATAAAACGAAACTATTCACCAAATTTAATACCACAAAGCTTCAGTAGCTCACACGGATAATACAATACGGTAAATGTCATGATGATAATGTTTCAATAATAGGTACATAGAATAGTAATTATTCAGTGTAATATACTATTTTTTTTTATAATAATATTACAATAATCATGTACTTAAATAATAATAATAATAATATGTTGCCTCGTTGGCACAACCGAAACATAAGTAAGTTGGCTGTTTGAATAAATACAAATGCATCATATTATTATTATAATAATAAATCCTTACCTCAAATATAGGTTTGTTTGTGGCGGTATCGCGATACAATAATGAACGAATGTGATGCACCCATTGTGGCCGGCCCGTTTTGAGTGATCGAGAATTCTCGCAAAGAAATGTTATATTTTATTTATACAGTTATGTACGCACAAACCGAAACGTTAGAAAATGTTGCGCGAAACGTTATCGACGAACAATAGTGTTATATTTTTACCATCCGAGCCGTGGTTGTAACTCGCTAAACACGAAAAAAAAAATGGCGGACGGTAAAATTCACAAACCGTTTTGGCGAACGACGCACCGCGAACGATCGAGACGAAAAATACACCAAACACCGAATATCGATAGTACAAATGTCGGCGATCGCACCGACCACGGCGAATAAGATACGAAACGACGACGTCAAAAAACGCACACTCGAAGCCTTTACCACTTGGATTAGACGTCGTCCAAGCCTCGACGGAATCGTTGAAAATCCGAAGGCGACGGCCATTACACTCGCGTAATGGATCGCGCACCGGGCGCGACGGCGGCGGCGATACGATACGAAAAATACGTGAAACACCGAATATCGATGGTACGGTAGTATTTAAGCGACAAATAATTTGGTTTTACCCACGCGACCGCCGTGAGACGTGCGATTATTCGTCGATAATTACTATTACAATCGACGCGAAGGGAAATTTTGAAACCGAGAAACGAGATTATGGCGGTCGGCATAAAATTCTCGAAACACGGACACGTTCGGAGAACTCCGGACATACGCGCGAACCGACGAAGACTGAAACAACGAAAGGGAAAACCATTCGCCCCTGCGTCAATCGAAACTGTTTTTAAAAACGAACAGCCCATTGGCTGATAATTTACGAATCATGGAAAGTAATTTCTTTTTTTTTAACGGTCGTTTTTTTAAACGACTTCCGGATGGACGACCGCGACCGTGGTATCCAGAGTTCTGTCCGCAGTCGTCGTTCCGTCCCGGCGGCCACGCGACCACACGGCCACGGCGGCGGAACATTCACACCGCAACTGGACGCGATGAACTGCGTCCACGACGCGATCAGCGCCGGTCGTCGAGTTATATAAGACTGCCGCGTTGGACCGTTAAACTTACCGGGCTAAATTTTATTAATATGATTTTCAATGTTTCCTTATCCTAGGTCCTATTACAAATACAAAAATACGTAATTATCTAGTTTAAATTGATGTATCGTTTTTGTCCCAACCGGAGTTGTACTACTATATTATAGTAAGTTTACTACTTACTTACTTCTAGTCGAAAAAAATAAATACTTAAATATCATAAAACTCGTTTAGTTTTAATAAAATATAAAATTTTCCGATCAAACAAAATTTACCGAAAAAATATGTAAATAAATAGTTGCCATGGAAATGAAAGTGATATAATAAATCAATAACCCTGGAGTATTATTAAGAAATCCGTCATATCGAATTCAGGAAAATAATTAAAGAAAATAAATTATTTATACATTTTTATTTTCTTATAAAATAATTTATAAACTATATCCATCAAGATGCCACTCAAATACAATTTATTTGAAAGACGCCTGAAACAAGCTGTAAAAAAGTCATTGAAACAGCACGGTCATACGGAAAAGACGATGCGGAAGACATTCAAAAACAGTTCAAAACTAATACACTGTCTGATGCGGCAGCAACATTTGAAAATGCTGTCCGCCCCGAAAGCCATACGGTTGCGCGTTTGGCCGGACCCCGAGAGGTATGTCGCGCTGCCGGCCCCGATCGCGCGCGGCACGCTGACCGGCAGAGTGCCGTCAAGGATCGAATACCTCTCGCGGCCGAAGGTCCGCCAGAGCCTGGCACAAATACAGGCCAAAGACGCGCGGCCGTCAAAAATCAAGAAGCCCAACGAGAAGATTTCATACGACAGAATATTCGAACTGTCGCAGCCGAAAGGGCGTCGCGGACGAGTCCTGCCGGCGCCGCCGCCGCCTCCGCCAAGGAACGCGTCTAGAGGCGGCGGAAAGCGTCCGTCGAAATCGCAAAAGCGTGACGACAAAGCGGCGTCGGAAAAACGCAGGATCGCGCAAGACGCGTGGCTGTTGAAAAACTCGTTGCCCAAGAGGCAAATGTATCCGAGGCCATCGGTGGCGGAAGCGCAGTCGACGACGGTGCAGCCGAAAATATCCGAGTCGCAGCGTCAGGACATCATCAGGAGGCTCCACGACGACCCGGTCAACAGGAAACTCGAGAAGAGGTCCGCGGCCGTCAAGGCTGCGAGACCGAAAGAGTTGAAGATCCAGCCGAACTGGGTGCCGGACAAGGGGTCGCGGATACACGCGCTGTCGATGCCGAGAAAACTGGCGCCAGAGGCCAGGCTCGACATGGAGTTCGACCCTTATCGCATCCGGAGAGCGGTGCTCAGGGCGAAGCCGTCCAAGCGCGTGGTCGAGCTGTCCGCGCCCAGAGCCAGACGCAAAGACACGACGGAAATCAAAGAGAACGCGTTCCAAGTGTCGCCGGCCGCGTTGAAGTACAAGGCGACCAAGAGGATAAAGAGGCTGGCCATGCCGATAGAGCGGTGAGCCGGACACGGATAGGATAATATAATAATAATGAAACCGACTGTTGTCGATAATTATTGTTGTCGTTTCGACGGTCGTGTCGGTGTCACACACCCGTACGTACTTACGATTTCTTATGGTTTATCGACGTCGTTCGCATTTCAAGTCCGGTCGACGGTGTCCGTTCGACTGCGAAATGCGCACGACGACGACTAAACTCTTGAGATTGTTTGGGGTAGTATGTGGTGGTGACCCGCGACGAGACTATCGAAACGACAACAATCGAACAGCGCAGTCGGTTTTATTATTTATTATACAACACAAAACAAACAAGGTACACAAACAAAATTATCGTCTATCGCTCTCTTTTTTTTTCCGCGTAAAACTATTTGTAATTTTGCTATAAATAAAAAACAAAATAATTTGTTTTTGTATTAAAAATACCAGAACGTATAAGATATAAGTTAATAAATACAATAGCATTTTTCAAAAACGATTTAGAATGAAACTTGGTTAAAAACGGTGTCACCGTCGATTTTTATATTTATTTAACAGAAATAAATGAAAATTTTAGAATTACGATCGGTAGTTTATTATCAAGTACTTAACTATACATTTTTTTTCATGTAGTTACATGATTTATTTTTAATTTACCTACTGATTTATAATAAGTGTATAGGTTAATAGATTATGGATACATTTTAGTACTTCACATATATTATGTCATAATATAAATGTAACTTTATTCGCAGTTTCACAGGAGGATTTGATTATTCAAAGGACTTATTATTTCTCAATTTTTATAGAAATATTTCAAATATGTATTATATAATACAGGAACATCGATTTATGAAATATAAAATATGTATAGTGATTTTTAATAAAAAATAAATGCTATCAAACTTCAATTTTTATGTCGCGTGGTCATTCACAAAGTTACAAACTATAAAGTATATTAGAACACACTGATGCTTAAATTATTACTTTAGACTTATATGTATCAAAGTATAGCAATCAAAAAATTGATCGCACAAAAAATGGGTTAGTTACCTTATAAGTTATTAATCATTAAATAATTAATAGGAACCTGCATGACAATACAATTGATATTTCCTTATATCGAAAGGTTATACACATTTAACAGGGTGGCTATTTTATCGTTTCATTGTTTAGTATGAAAATTAATTTTCTCTGTCAATTTATGAGTTTTTGAATTAATTATTTTTATATAATTTAAAGTCATTGCACATTGTACATAATAAATGTTACCATTTTGCAATCATAACTAATTTATAAGTATTTCCTTTCTTTAATTTTTAAAATATTTATTTTTAAAGTTCATATTTTGAAGGAAAGTTCTTTTTTTACGTTTTTAAAATATAAAATCGAATATTGAAACAATAATTTTTTAAAAATTACAATAATATTTAAATAAACAGCATACAGTACTAATGTTTTATAACATTTTAATAATTATTCCCTGACACTTTAATCCACTCGTTTTAATTTTAAATATCTACAACTATATACATTTTAATACTGTATAATAATGTATATATTAATAACAATTAACATATTAAAAAAGTACTCATAAAAATTAATTTATCCAAAAATGTTATGTAGCGTGTAACTTAAATTCACATAATAAATAAACTATTACTTGAGAAAACAAGTAACATAAAAAATTCACCCTGTATAACGTATAAAACTTAATAACAAACTATATAATTTACTGAATGTATAATACATTCCTGTTATATCCATATCTCTATGAATAAATATAAAACGAACAATTCCAGACCGTCCCCCCAAGTCAATTATAGGTATACATTTTTAAAAGAAATATCAACTTCATGGCTAAAGAATGATATCTATATAATATTGTGGTCGATGAACTATGTTTCATGAGGTACCTACATTGAAATTGAATACACAGACAATGGTCTGGTAGTCTATTTTAATCTGTGATATTATTTAGGTTACACTTTTTGTCGTTAAAAAAATGTCTTGTAAAATATTTTGTATTTAGACTAACGTGATTTTAAAACATAAATCGTCAATGTCAAAATGCAAAAGTAATATTTTCTCACAGATAAAGAATTGTATCATTAAATTTTTAGTACTGTACTACTGTAGGCACCAACTTATAAAGAGAACGAAAGAGTAAGAATACTTATTTGAATGTGATTTTGGACTACATTGAGATTAAATCAAACATAATTATAATATTTTTAAATTATTATAATAACCCTATTACTTTTGATGATTATAATGATATGAAAGAGTAACACAAAGTATTTTAAAGTCTTTAGAATTACTTATTCTTTTTTGAGTTCAAAAATCAGTAATTCATAAATTTCGACTATTTTTGAAAAAGACGTTTTCAGTTTTTCTTGATTATTACAAAACCTGTTGGGGGAATTTAAAAATAATCTCTAACAACTATTTTTTATAGACAATATTTGCTATCAAAACTATGTGGCAAGTGATGGTAGGACCAATTCTTCTGGTCAAAAACTCAAAAACGTGATAAAAAAAAACACATTATAATAAAATGAAGAATACATTCATTCAACGCTTCACCGAGAGTCTGAAATATATACTCTACACAGACATAGCTCTAACTAGTAATAATAATAATAATATTTCGTTTGAGATTTAAACGCGGGTGCGATCGGCTGCAAATCAGTCATAATAATAACCACAACTACCGTAATGAAGAGTGTACTATACACTAAACATGGAAAATACGAATACTATGAAATATGAATGTGTAATACATTGAAATCAAACGAAAAACCGACAACACCGACTGCAGTGACCTCGTGTAAGACGACATAATCACCGTCGTCGTGCGACGAAAACCGCAGGGCGCGGAAAAAAGTTATTACAACGCGCGTCGTCGTGCAGTCGTGGAAAATGTAATAATAATAATAATAATAATAAAAAAACCAAAGGAAAGCGGCACGTTTCGACATTAACATAAAACGTATTAAAAACAGGGACGTAAAATTATATTATACTCGTACGCGCGTACCGACGTGCGGAATAACTTAAAAATTTCGAACCACGGTTATCGTGTGTACACCGCGCGGGGGGTAGGCGGCCACCCTACGTGTAATATTTTGCAAATATTATAATATGTAAATGACGACGAAATCGTTCGTTTTGCGCGGTATATACACGCGTAGTACACACGTTTATAATTTGCACGTATACACACGATACGGGCCGTATAGTATTATAATAGCAGAAGAACGGAAAAATCGATGTCCAAACAGTGGAAAACCCTTGTAAACACACACGAAGAGGTGTGGCGGCGACGGCGGCGGCGGCGACGACGGAACACGCGATGTGTCTATTATAAATGAGTGTGCGGCCGCCACGCGGGGAGGTACAACGCTTTCCATGTGCGTGTACTGTCCGCAGCCGTTGTTGTTTGGCCGTCGTATTATATTATTATTATTATTATGTCCATGTGCGCGTGTGTGGCGAACGCGACTTCGGCGGCGGCGACGACAAACGCGCGCGCGCACGCACCGCACGCACACGTGGCCGAATAGCTTACCGTCGTCGCTCGCGGGACATGCGGCCATGGGATGCGGACATTCGGATGGCAAGTCGTCCGACTCGCGGAGCACGGTGTCCGCCGCGTCCTTACAGGCGCAAGACCGTCGGGATGACGGCGGCAGTCGGACCGCCGAGGGTCGCGGCAGCGGCGGCGGCGGCGGCGGCGGCGGCGATCATTACAACAATTACGGTGTCGCGGGATTTCGCGCGTGGACCGGTGCCGGATTTCCTGTGCACCGTATCACCAAAGTAATGCAGGTAACCGCTGTTGCCGCGAACAACGGACGGTGGAAATGCGGCGCGACCGGGGGAGGGTGATGGCCGCAGAGGCACATATTTTTCTAAAAGTGCCTCTGAAATTATAAAAATATAACTTACATGTCATCTGACCGCGTAAACAAGTATAGCCTTATTTATTAGCTTAGGGTTGTCTTCGATTTGTGCGTAAACACCATCTCTAACGGTTCGTGTAGGTAATCTGATCGGCTTCTGTAACTCATAGATGAATAATATCAATACCTTGTTGTCTCGATTCTCTAGCGATTAGTATTAATATTAATTTTCTACTGACATTAACGTTAAATATAATAAACGACAAAAACAATAAATTACCGAGTCATTTTTAATTTGTTTAAATTTGTTCATACTGTACTTCGTAGCTTCGTACTGTTACTCAAAAATTTGCACCGGCCCAGGAGGCGATTGCCACATCGCCACTCCGGCCAGTCCACCCCTGGGGAGTATTTTTTTTGGGGGGGATGCAAAATTTTCATAATAATTTTGTGAACACAATGTTTAAGGTTTTCCCGTTGAGATTGTTTATTCATATTATAACAACTACAAATATATAACTGCCGAGACCCACCTTGAATCCACCACTTTATGGTCATAATTCGCACCTGCATAAAAAAATAAATAATTCATTCGATTTTTTAGTTTGACAATGTTGCAAAAAACTTAAGTTAGTGTTCACTTATCAACGGTCCGCAACTGATTCATAATAATTTGGTTTTTCAGATTTTTACTTCTTCTTACTTGCATTTTTTCCCGTTACTTTATTCAATTGCTACTTTGCCTAAACTCCACATGCGACTGCAAACGAAAACAATAAAGTGACAAATTATTATGCACTTTTCACGCCTAGATTAGAAAAATAAAATTTCAAATACCGCGACCTTAGCTGGGAAACTGCTGCAATCAACACGCTTTTCGCGTGATTCTAAACCGTATAATCGATCACGGTTCGATTGAGAGTTGATAATATGAGGACTAGAGTAATTTGTGGATCGTCCAAGGAACCGAATTATTTTAAGAAATACAAATTTTGAACTCCACTAATCGGCTTCATTAATAATGTAATAATTTGACGTTAATAAAAATTTTAAAAGCATTTTTGTGTACATTTTCGGTCTATTAAGGATTATCCAAGGAATTCGCTTATCCGCCACCCTATTCCGCAAATAATCGAGTTCACTGTACTCTGACTATGGTATAGAATAGGTACGATGTTTTTTTACCTACAAACTATGTAGCAAAATATCTATGAATGTTAATCAAGAAACTTCAAATAAATTAAATTTCATAACTAAGTTCAACCGAGAATTTTATTTTTGTTTATAGCGCCTTCAAATACCTATGGACAAAGAAAATTAAAAAAAGGTATGGACTTAAAGTGCATTCATTCCCTGACGACCCATTATTTCAAAGGGAATTGATGTCAAGGGTAGAATGGTAGATCAATTGTCTGATATGAAAAAGTACACGAATACTGGCATTTTTTTTAATGCTACCTATCTGATAACTATCAAACCACATAATTTTAAATAAAACCTTTTTTTTATTGCGAAAGTTAAATTTTTATCTATACAAATTTTAAAGTATCAAAAATAAAAGCACAATCAAATAAATCTTTAAAATCTAAATAAAATCCTATGTAGCAGAGGTATTCAAATTGTGAGTCGCGCTCCTAAGGGTGTCGCAGGAGTTGGAAAAGGGAGCCGCATTAAAGAATCAGAAACCAAAATTAATGTTTATTAATGTAATTTATTTTGTATATGACATAATTTAATGTTATTAACTTACTGGACTTTAAAATCAGAAAACATCAACGTTACATATTTTTCTATTTCAATTTTTAATATTATTAATTTTAATTATTGATGTTTGAAAATGGAATTTTATAAAAGAGTTTAAATAAATCTTGAAACTGAAGAAATCGCTATAAATTTTAGCCAAAAATTATTGATAACTATTATTTTATGTAGCTTGAAAATTTTTCCTAACTATTAAACTATAAGACATCACAAGTTTTGTTTATTATCATAAAGTACAAACAATAAATAGTTAAAATAAATAAATATACTTTAGCCACAATGACCTAATTAGGTTACACAGAGTTCAAATAGCACTTGAAACGTATAAATAAGTGGCAAGAATGAGCATTGTCCATGTATTAAATGATAAACAACACAAAAAATGATTCAAAATTATACTCATAGTTGTGAATATCAATATGTTAGCCATGGGACTTTGTTTTCAGTGATTAATATAAAATGTCATATCTATAAATTATAACATTAAAATTGTATTTATTAATGGTTACTAATGTAGGTAATAGCATTGATTATATAATAGACTATTATATAATCAATGGTAATAGTATTTTACTTGAATTGATTTACTAATTGAAGTACATAATGTTTGAAGTATACATGTTCTCCATTAGTATCCTGTCGGCTGTCCTAGGAATGGATTGACAAACAGTCAGAAATAGTTTCTCACCAGCTTTTTATTTTAATAGGTTGAACAAGTAGACGTTTGTGAAGAACCAAACAATAAAATATTTACAAATGTCCTAAATGACGATTTCAATAATTCTAAAGTATGTTTGATTATACTTTTTAATTCACCTGTAAAAAACAATTGAATTTGAAAGAAAAAAAAATTTACTTGTTTCATTTTTACAGGGGTTCCCAGAAGTATTGTCAATTCATGGCAGTTGGATATATGGTCTTAATGCAGGAGGATCAAGGAATAACCTAGATATGTTTGAAACTAACCCTCAATATTTGCTCAAATTTCCTTCAGGTAATACGTTTTGTCTTCAAATACATACACTCCATTTAATTTTCAATATCTATTACAATCTGTTACTTAAATAAAATTAATATTATAAATATTATTATTTTTTAGGACTTATTGAAGACAATTTATTTATTACAATCAAAATAATATTAAAAGTAAAACGACTTAACAAAAAGAATCCATTGCATGTCGCATTTTTTTTGTACAAAGTAAATTATATTGCAATTACAGATTTATTATAATTTAATAATTCATAAAAAACTTTAACATGGTAATAATGAAAGTAACATGAAAATAACATGAAATACTGTTTTTCATTTTAGAATGACTTTCATCAAAAAGAAACATTAGGTGCAGAATATTTTCTGTGTACTGAACCAGAAGGTAGTTCCGGAGCATTTAAAGCAAAACAAGTGATTTCTGAAACATTTGTAGTGTCGACATTGGCAAGTTATGTTGTAGTACCATCTACTTTCAGACCATTTCAACAAGGCGAGTTTTTGATTAAAGTGATGGTTGATCGAAAACTTGGCACCGAATTAAAAAAGCTGATACCATCAGCAAGACCATCTGTTGGAAACATAAATATACAACAATAATTAAATTATATAGAGTATTGAATTAAAATGTATTGTTAAATATTTAATTCTGTTCGGGTGCATTTAATTGAAAATACTAAACAATTATTATTTGTTAAATAGTTTATTAAAAAGTTTATACAAATATTTTTCATCAAAATAAACATAAATACATACCTTAGAATTGTAAAACTTGATCAGCAAACAGTATTCCAAATATTTAATTGATTTGCAACATAACACTGTAAACTACACAATGGTACACCAGTTCGAGAACACGAATACTTTTTAGGATTTTCACAGCCATCTACTCCACACATTTGTTGAGCTGGTGGAGGTCTATATAAATTTTAAATAAAACAATTAAATATTTTGTAAAATGTATTTTTACAATATTTTGGTATTTTATAACATTAATAAAATAATAATTCTTTTAAATACTGAGTATAAGTGTACATTGAGATTCAGATCAAGTGAAACAAATAATTTAACCTGCCTAATTATCCCTAACGGTTTATAGATCAACTGTATTGTTCAAAATGATTAACTGATAAATATTATATTTATACTAAAGACTAAAAAGTAAATATTTTAACATAATATATAACTTGAAACAATCTTAAAAACTGGTAATTAATGTTTAGTTTTAATTTTATTATTTATTTCATTATTAAAATTAGACCCGGCTATATTAGTTAGCTAATATCTCAAGTCAAATAGATTCTTAAAGAGCATGTTGGATCAGTCGTTTGATGTAAAAACATACCTTACTGAATCTATGTACACACTTGAAATACAATATAGAGAAGACTATTGAATTTATGTGTATTGTATTTGGTAATACTGAAGAATAATATATTGTTTTACAAGTCAAATGAATAATGATGTACAATTATGTATCGGGTAATCACCAATTTGTTATTTCAGACTTCAGTCATACTACATTTATATAAGAATAAAGATTAAAGTTCAAACACATTAGTAAATAATTTATGTTTTAGAAATTATTTCATAGCTAAATAATAATTGTACATAATAACAAATTAAAGAAGGAAAAAGTATTTATGAGAGCATCTTTTAGCCAATACTAATGGAAATATTACCTTTTTTTTTTTTAGTTTTTATATGTTTTAAAGTAATTACTTTCCAAGTCATGACAATTATTTAATATTCAAGTGTGGACTTAATTTTTTAAAATCATATTTTATAAGCATTTAATCTAGCTGTTCTTATAATTTCGGGGAATCCCTTGAAACTCCTGAAAAAATAACTGTCATAGATACCTACCTAAGTGAATAAAAACAAAAACAAAAGGTAGTTTGAAAGATAGTTTTACCTATTGAGTGGCTTCTTCCATTATTCTTATAATGTATCTAAATTAAATATAATGTAATGAGCTACTAGATATTTTTTCCATAGCACAGAAAAACATTAAATCATATATGTATATATATATATATATCTTTTTGAGGGTTGTGTTTAATAGCAGTCCATTTGAAAGATTCAATGTTTTTCCATGCAGCGGAGAAAATATTTAGTAGTTTGCTATCTATGTATATTTGCTAAACTTTAAGAAATAAGCAAATTATAAAAGTAAATAGTAATAAATTTAATATCTTTTTATTTTTTTATCATATTTATAAAAACTAAATCAACTGAAAATAAAAAACAAAATTATGAACTGAAATGACTGACTATATCAGAGATCAAAATACCTGATTTGTCTTAAATATACTAAATACTGATAAAGCAGAACAGTATATTTTAAGGAATTTAACTCTCTCTTGAATCATCATTTAAGTTGTTTATATAATGGTAATAAATATTAATTTAAAAATGAATAATAATTTAACTGTGAATTATTATATTTTTAATTAATATATTCAAATAATTAGTAAAGCTTTTGTAAGTAAAATTGAATGCAAAATAAACATACTTAGTAGAGACACTTTTTAGAGGAAAATTCATTCTCTCTGGAAACAATAATGAAATATTGCCATCTTTACTGATGTAAACAACATTATCCACATCTTTTTTAGCCATCCGTCCTTTGACATTAGATTTAGATTTGCTTTCATGTTTTTTTAACAATCTTTCCATAGTACGTTTTTTATCATTTTCTCTTTTTTCATCAGCTTGTTGTTTTCTCTTTTGGGATTTGATGGCCTTTTTTTGTAACATTTCTGGAGTTAAAATCTTTTCTCGATACCCTAAAATTTAATCATCACATTAGATAAAAATTTAAAACAGTATTAATTAAAATTCCATACCAGAAGGCAATGCAACGAGTTCTTCAGTGAATTCTTTATTTTCAGTCTTTCTGTCAAACATTGCTCTTTGTCTAGCAGTCATCATTTTAGGATCTTTTTTTGTAATTTTTTTTAATTCATCGTCAACTTCATCTAGTTTACCCGTTTCAATAGCTTTTAACCACCGTTCTTCATCACTTGAACCTGGATCGTCTTTACTGGTTTTAATTTTTTTTTTCTTTATTCCTGGACTTTGTATGGTTGTTCGAGATGTATGAGGTGGACTAGAATATTACAATTTACTATTAGTGATTTTAAATAATGTTTATAATTATTTTATATAAATAAAGATTTGTTTTCAAAACAAATTAAAAAATACATTCCTAATATCACTCAGAATCTAAAAAAATAAATAAATACTAACCTGGATGTCATTACATCAACATACTCATCGTTGCCAGACATGTTTATTCAAATTGAAAAATCAAGGGCCAATATAACATGTAACAAATGATTAATTAAAAAATCACTGGAAATATTGATTAATATTTAATTTAACATTTAATAAATAGTCACAATTTAAATTGTCCATAACTAAGTATTTATTTAATTGTACACCTTGGATTATCATATCTTATAGATAATTCAAATAAAGCGTTTTAAAAATTAATACTGAATAATAGGTATTATTGATCTTTATTAAAACCATACAGTTTTTATTTTCTCATAATATACTATGCTATGGCTGTGGCCTGCACAACAGCACAATATCTTTATCATTAAATCAAGTCTTATCTACCTATTTAGTGATATGTTATAAATGTAAACATAGATTTATTTGTGAATGTAAATCATAAAATCGTCAATAGTGAGTGAGTGATTAGTATAGTCATATAAAAGTAAAAAGACAATGCCTATGGGATGCATATCTAACTATTAACGAAACGTTTGAAATTGTTTGGATTAGGAATCTCAAAATATTTGAACTTCATCGATAAATCTTTAAAATTAAAGCTACTAATTACAATTGTAAATTTAAACCGTAAAAAAATAAAATATGTATTTAAAATAAAAGTATAATTTTACATTTATATATTATTACAAGCATGGAGAAATTGCAACAAATACTCGCTCGTGGTACTGGGCACAAGCGTCTTGATGATGATCTATTTAAAGCTGTTGACGACTCATTAAAAATCTATAGACGAGAAGGAATTTATGAAATTGAAGAACTGCTTAATGAGACAGAGTATGTCACTGTTAAACATATTTTTGAAATTGTAAACTAATTTTACTGATATACTTGATTTTTTTTAGAGTTACTGATAATCTCAAGTGCAATGTAAATGGTTGTACGGCCAGTTTCACATCAATGGCTGCTTATGATTCACATTATAATTCAAATCATCGTTACACTTGCATTTATTGTCGTAAATTATTACAATCTGCACATCTGTTAGATTTACATTTGAGTGAAATACATGATAACTTCTTTTTAGTTTCTTCTGCTAAGAAACCAATGGTATTAATTAAATTGTTGAAATTTAACATGCATTTATAATTATTCTCATTTCACAAACTATTATAATTTCAGTTCAAATGTTTTATTGAAACATGTCATCTACAATTTTGGAATTCAAAAGAACGAAATGATCATTGTATAGAAATTCATAAAATTTCAAAAAGTTTTCTACAACATTTTGAAACTAAGTATGTGTCTATTTAATTTATATGTATATATATATATAATATATTTCTGTCAAAATAACTAATATTTTATTATTCTGTTTTAGGAAAAGTAAAAATAGAAGCAAACCAAAAAATACTGTGTCATCAGCCGGTTTAGAAACAATGTCAGATTTAAATATGATTATAGATTAATTTGAAATATCAAATGAATTAAATTAAATCATTTTTAAATAATTTATTAATAATTTTTATATTGAATTATTCGTGAAAAATAAACTTATTATTCTCACTCTGTATACTATTTTTTTACCAATGAAATTTTTGTGATGGCTATGCCATATACAATTTTTAAATAGTGTATATTTAAATAATGTATATTCATTATTGCATAATTATTTTTGCTACATTAAAATAAAGATTAATCATAGTTTAACTTACATAGTTAGAAACTGATAGATGTACTTGTTAGATTTAATTGTGATCACACATTTTTTTAAGTGACTTTAAAAGAATAAAATTGGACTCTTAAATTTAACACACCTTTAAGATAAACTGAAATGACAACAGGTATATTTAATATTAATATACAAATTATAGTAATTCTATTATGGAATATAGATTCTATATAATCAACAGATAAATTATTTATTTTTTTTGTAAATAATATTCGTTGGTATGTTGATAAATTTATTTTAAAAATTACTATTATATCATATTTGTATGAATCATATAGTATAAGAATAATCTTGAACAATTTTATCTAATATTTCATTCAAATTATAAAAATTGTGTTCATATTTCCTAAAAATATATTGTAGTAAATATTTTATTTCTGAATACTTTTCAAATGTATTGGATCATAGACATAACCGGACCTTCCTGTCTAGAGAAATCAATCAAAATTGTTTAGCTCTGTCTTCTGTTCTGGGCAAACTCGAAGAATGATGAAACTATGAACCTAAAAAGTATAGTTTAAAGTATTCTAATTCAAGTCGTATTCATCTTGTTGACAATTTTTGGGGTAATAAAGAATATTGATTTAGCATTGGAATATTGTGCTATTTAGCATTGTGACAGAACAATATTATTTTAAAGAATGTACAACATTCAAAATAATTTAAAGAGATTTTTTATGATCATAACATCATTATCAAAAAACTATAGTTATTAAACATTTGTATCACTTAAAATGTTACAAGAGCCCACGCATCTATCAAAACTCGGTCTTAATATTTCATAAACTTCTTCACGGTGAACATTGGGCACTATGTTTTGTTCAATAAAATTAGTCGACTGTTTGACTTGATTTTCACTATATTTTATATTGAAAATGTTCTTTAACTAAAACAAGTTACTACAGGAATAATCATACATTTTTATTAGTATTGTTTGATGAATATTGAATTTTTAGGGGAAGTAAGTATGTACACTTCAATAAATAAACACTTCAAATCTCATAGCAAAAATGCCCCCCATCCAAAAATATTTCTCATTAAATTTATGATTGGATTGCTGGTATGTTAATATATTTCATTATTTGATGGCAGTAAAATATGAAAAAATATAATTCATCAGCCACCCGGTATACTTTTAACCTAAATAAAGAACAATTAATTAAGTTTTAAAATCATAAAATTTAAAAAAAAAATGGATTTTATCATAAGTTGACTTGTTAATTGATACATATATGATAAAAATAACCATTGGTATTAGATGGAGAAAATCAAGTTATTTAAAATGAATATAACTTCTAATTTGTTTAAATACAATAATCAGTTTTATTTTAATAAAAATAAGGAAAATTTAAATTTGATATTCACTAATTAGACCCTTGATATATAATACACTTTATTGATACAGATAACTAAATGATTTGACATACATATTATATAAAACTACATTAACACATTAAAAAACACTATCATCCGATAGTCAGTTTCTTCGAATGATTAAATTATGCATAATAAGTATGTTTTCCACACGGTATTGTCTTAAGGGTTTTTTAAATTGTAATCACTTATCTTTAATTATAAAATAAAGAAAAAAACATTTAAGACTGTGTGAATTTAATACAAATATTTATTTTAACCAAACAATAAACTAAGGTAAGATAGGTTTAAAATATAATGCACGACCAGAAATTATTGATTGGGCAGTATAGTTGTTCCACCGCCCAAATTACCACCAGCACTACCAGGGCCAAGAAGCAGCTAAAATAAAATAAAATGATGGTTATACATTTAAAAGGACTTACACATTTAGAATTAAAATATAAAACAATTACTTGTTTAGAATGATTTTTCTGGGCTTCTTCCATTTGTACGCGTTCAGTTTCAAATAAAACTGGCATGAGTAACAATGCTGCTGTTGTTGAGATATACCATGTTGAAGTACACGCAAATAAATAACTCTCTGTAAATGGTATTTGTTAAATTGACAATGTATGGTAAATTAGAGGGAACCAAAATAACTTACCAACAATAACATTACCAGTAGTGCTAATTAGCTTACTAGTATTATTTCGTACTGACTCAGGAAACATTTCTGTAAGTGCCCAAAGCCGTTCGCCCAAAGTTTCATCCTACGTAGATAATGAACATGAATAAAAACGTGTTTACCCAATAAGGCAAAATGAATATAAACAAACTTCTTCGTCATCATCAAAGTTTTCAGATACTGGAGTTATATCTTTGTTGCTGTCCGTCATAGACTCCATGCCACTATCTGAACTCCAAAGTTGAACCTTGTCTGGATCCGATAGTTCTAAACTCTCCGCGGTGGTCATTAGATTAATATGAATGATATTAAATCTCGGTTCGAATGATGGAAATATGGCTTGAAGGAATGAATGCTGAAAGTATGGTATCGCACACTGGCACACGCACACACAGCGGACACCGCCGAAGTATGATAGCTCTATCAAATAAACAATCAATTTCCTCTTGTCAGCTGTTTTTTAACCGGCGTAATATTTAATTTTCTTTGACGATTTATTATATCTTCTTTGGACATTAGTTTAATAATTCGCTTTGGCTGGAATTACATTTCATTTTTCAAATTCTGTAATTATTACTTATTATAACTTACCTACATATTAAAACAATTAATTATACAAAAAAGAATCGACTACATGCCTGTTCATGATGATTATTTAATCTAAAACATGATTCATATCAGTATATTGTGGAGACTATATCCAAGTTTTGGGGAAGTGAATTTCAAATCCACGGGTGGGCTTACCTAAGGATTATGGAGTTAAATCCTCTTAATCATTAGTCAAGTTTCAAGTTTATTACTGCAATTGGTTGAAAAACATGCTAATTTTTGGCAGTATTGAAACCATTTTTTACCATTAAATTTAGTTCATTTCGGTTCAAATGCTCCCTTGTTTTAAATGTTTTAATAGCTTGTGAATAAGTATTTCATATTTAAAATATTTATTCAGGCACTATACTCGTATATCATTATATATATATATCAATACATATTTACAATGAATTTCGGAAAATTTAAATTTTTTTTTATGAATACAAATAATCTTGACGAGAGCGTAAAAAACTTTGATATCAATACATTATCTTGGTACATTTTTTAACTCAAATCAATTTGCAGATTTAAATACAATTTTGGTTTTGTTACGTAAATAAATAGGTTTCATTTTTGAACAGAGCTTCAGACTTGACGTGTTTATGAACTCGTGACTGAGGAAAATGAACTAGTATACTTATATTTTTGTTTTTATACAAATATAAATAAAACAAAAATGTCCCCAAAGAAATCTCAACGAAAAATACGTCTCTAGCGGCTGTCACACAAATAATTTCACGAACGAATGATTTTGATATATTTTAAAAATAATATGGTTTATTTGAGAGTTAACCATTCTTAAAATATGCTTACATAACATTAAAAAATGTTTGATTCAAGTGTCCATCAACTATGAATACATATTAATTATTCCATTAATTTGTAAAATTTTCAGATAGAGTAATTTTTGGAGAATTATTTTTCAAGAATATCATAAATACAATTGAAGAAAAAAAAAACTTGATGATACTTAATAAATAAATTGATTAATAACAGCCCAAGATAAACTTAGTTTATGGTAACAGCTAATCATAATGGGAAAAATTGAACTTGTTGATATAAAAGTTACAAATTTCTCCATTGCACAGAAAAATATTGAGTCATGTATAAAATATATGTTTGTTTATTTTAACTACGGTAACTATGAGAACTTACGTGAAAAAAAATTCTTGTATTTAGCCTAAAACAAAATATATGTTAAGAAAAGTAACTTATAAAGCAACTTTATTTAACTTTTTAATTTGTTAATTTCCAGCCTTATAACTTATAGTCATATGAACAAATACAATATAAAGAGTGCGATAGGGAAACTTCTTTATTTGAAATGTGCATCTATAACGGCAGTCATTCCAAGAAGAGGGGAGGTAGTGATCAATCTAAAGAGCAAGATTTAATGTTTTCTGTCATGGAAGTTTAGTTGTTAGTAACAATCATGCAGTGGACAAGAGGAGCGGGTGTTCGCCTTAGAAGTGTACTTTTCAAGTGGCCGTTCAATCATTGCCATGCAACATACATTAAGGAAACACTTTTGAGCCCGCAGGTCATCTTCTTGATCAGAAATCAATATTTTTATGAGAGGGCAATTTATTCTCATGTGATTTCTTTTTTTGTGGACATATCTGAAATCACCTTTATATTATTTTTAATAATAATAAAAACTTTAAATGTCTATCTGTAACATGAAAAAATAATTAAATTGATATGTCTTATGCTATTTGAGTTATTCATTTTTAAAATAAGGTAGCTTTCCTGCCACACCCTGTATTCATAAAAAAATATTTTTGTGCATAGTATTCACAATATTCTAATGAATTGAATGTATACATACTGAATTTGTATTAATACATACATCTTGTTCAACAACTAAAAAAAAATTTGTATCATTTATCAAAAAATATGAACAAAATTGTTCAAAATTAGTTACAATTATAAGTAATAAGTAATAAACATTAAAATAATCTGATATTTAATGTTATGTTATTACCAGATTTTTTTTATTCTGAGTTATTTTGATTGGTTGTAATTGTTTTATTAAATCTGTAAATTGAATGGCATATTTAGGTATATGTAAAAAAAAAACTCCAAATTATAATTTTCAATCAAACTGTTATCATTTTTTTTTTTTTTTTTATAAAACAGCAGTTTTATAGTACAAATCTATAATTGTTATAATATAATTATAACAATACATATTTTATAAAATTAACATCATAAAATTAAGTTGAAACAATTTATTGGTAATTTAAAAACATAAAATATTATTGTGTTACTTAAATTAAATGACATAGAAACACAATTTTTGACAGTTATGTACTGTATGTATATTTATATATATACAAATGGAATATTATGTTGGCATTGAATTAAATTAAGGTGAAGAATAAATATTAATTGATGCATCTTCTGAGACTGAAACCATTTTATCTCCTGTTGAATTATATTTGACACACCATACTTTGTCTGTATGTTCTTTTAATGTATTTAAGCAACTACGATTGGCTAAATCCCAAACTTTAACAGTATTATCAGCACTACCAGAGACAAAACTTTTACAGTCTGGTGAAAAATCAACACTTAAAACCCATGAACCATGACCAGAAACAGTACCCAACACTTCAGCATGGTGAACTGCATAGATTTTCATTTGACCATCATCTGCACCAGTTAATAAGTATTTTGAATCAGATGAGAAACATAAAGATCGAATCGGCATAGCATGTCCTTCAAGAGTATGAGTAAGTTTTCCAGACAATACATCAAACACATTAATGATGCCATCTAAAGCGCCACAAGCTATGTATTTACCATCTGGACTATATGCTATGCTCAATGTGAATTTCCCTATACATAAAAAAAAAAGTTAAATTAATCATGAAGTTTATAATTTAGTTTATTAAGTACCTCTAGTATCAAATGTTTGTTCTTGTTTTCCTGTTTCGACTCCAAATAAATTAATTTTACCAGAATGACTGCCAGATATAATGTAGTTGTCATCTGGTGAAAATGCAATTGTCCAGAGTTCAACTGGGCCAATTGAAAATGTTTTGATTTTTTCTCCAGTTGTTGTTCTCCACAACATTAAAGAAGCATCTAATGCACTAGATGCAACAATTGATGCATCTGAATTCAAAGCCACAGATATAATTCCCAAAGTTGGTTCACTAAGACTTTTGTCCAGATTTAAATTGGTTGCTTTATCATAATTCCAGATTTTTACAGTCTCATCAATAGAACCAGTTACTATACAGTCAGTAGATAGTTCTTGAACTTCATCATCAGACTCGTCACCTTTATCTAAATCATCTCGGTCAATTGGTTTTGTATAGTGTATTTCACCCCAATCGCATGACCAAATGCTATCTTCATGAGCATTCTTGTGTTTGTATGCCAACGTATGCATTTGGACGAAATAATTACTTATAAAACATGAAATTAAAAATAACAGTCTCTACTCTATAAACAATGAAAAATTACCAATTTGTCATTAAAATATGACCACAAAGTTGCTTATAAACTTAAAGATGAGCACTTTTTTTCGTAATATGATAAAACTCAAAATTAAGATTTTATTATGAAAACATTGTAAACAATCGTTCAAATTGTAATAACCATTATCAACATAACCTAACAAACTACAGTGTCACCACTGATATAGATATTATTTTATTCTGTGGTGCAATTTGTAAAACGGCGAATTAGCTATACAATTTAGCTACATGAATGCATCGAGATAAAATAAGTTTATTTTGTTTATCTCGACCCTAAATTATTGATGTGAACGTTTAATATTTCTTCACGAATAAATTGTTGAATATAATATTAACCCTTCGATGGTTTACGATGGCGCGTGGTTTACAGTTGTAGAAAAGCTAAAAATATTGATAATTTAAGTATTTATAAATAACTAATAGTGTCCTGGACTTTATAGTAGTTGTTTATAGATTACCAGCATCCAGTATCACAGATAAACAACAGCTACTGTAAAGTACAGGGCACTAAAGATATTTATAACTATTAAAATTGTCAATATTTTCTTTGCTGGTTTACAACCGTAGACCATGCGCCTAACGAAGGGTTGATCTACAGATCTACTATTATGCTTACACTTTAAATTGAATACATAATAACATATTAGAATTGCATAAAATCATATTTTGTACAGATTACAGAATAATAATTACTATTAATAATAATAATCATTAATATTGAAGTGAAGGAGTATTAAATGATATTTATCGAGAAATATAAGTACTCGAGTTATGGTTTGTTTTCTTTTTTTCAAAAACATTTGACGCTTCCGCCGTCACTTCGGTCATAGCGATGGTATTCTTTGATCTCGGTGTCTGAAATAATAACATGGAAGAAATATATATTTATAAACGAAAAGCATTCTATAAAAAAAAGTTTTATAGACCGAGTTTTCGAACTTGGGAACAGCGGTCTTGGTTTCGCGGTGACCTGGGTACTGTGACTATGTGGTATACGATTTGGTCGTCGTCTGTCGGGCCCGGTATAATGCACATGGTGCATACTTACCTCGGTATACGGGCTGGTACTCGACGAAACATGCGTTACCTGAATATTGAACAGATATTATAGAGTTATTATAAATACCGTAGTAGGTATTTATAAATACCGGCGCTTACACTTACCGGTATACGGGTCTTTCGGTATTTACCGAACGAGCGATATTTTCCGGACGAGCGGTATTTACCGAACGAGCGGTATTTATTGATAAATACCGACATACCGGTATACCGTTAAAAACCGGTATGTAAACACATACCGAATACCGAAGGGAAAATTTTACATACCGCCAACTCTAAGATATTATCGGCTGGAACCACGGTCAATGGCTACGATTATTTTTCTTTGGCAACCGTTGACCACAGGCTGTTTAGTCTCTCGTCGCCGTCGTCGTGTAACAGTGCCGCGTGCCGTGTTTTCCGCGAATTTGTCGTCGTTAGTTAATCGTTTGAACGATCGTCAGTGCGCGAACATTTTTACTTCGATCGATTGTCGCCGATTGCCACCGCGGTAGAAGTGACGGAAATAAAATCTTACGTGAGCGAAGTGCTCGAAATTTCGATAACAGCGGCGTAGATCAATTGTGAAATTGGGCCGAGAAAGAAAAGATGGCGGTCGTCCCGTGAGTACCTGATACATCCGTGATACATCTGATTATCGTGTAGATCTCCCGTATAGTCCGGGCCGTCATTATAGTTTGTCATTGAATAAAAATCCAACGAAATTGTAACTTGTTCGAGTTATTTAGTTAAAAACGAATATTTCTGGATAAATTATAATGATTCATTAATAAATAAATACTTTTACATTTAGGTCGTTCAAATAACTACGAAAAAAAAAGATAGAAAAACATTCATAACAGCAGCAGCAGCTAATCTTTCTCTGAAATACTATTTATATGAAATTATTATTTTGTCAACAGGTGGTAATGTGGTATATGGAACTTTTGGTTTTCAAATAAACTTTATTTACTTAAAAGACTTGCTGTGCTTGATAAGTAAATAAATAAATCATTTACAAAGCCTCCGATTTACTGTTTCCAATCAAAATAAGAAAAAAAAATTATTGATGATTTTAATTACATGAAAGATAATATCGAATTAAAGAGATTATGTAGTAACACTTGGTGATAATAATGTTCTTGACCGATGTCTAATAATAATTTACTAGATTACCCGTGGAAACATTTTGCAATAATAGGTAGTCTGTTATATGTAAATATATATATATATATATAATGTATATTAGTATTAATAAGAACGAAGAAAATTCCAAGAACTATAATTACTGGCCGTCAATCTAAGTTTTCCCACTCCGACGCACACTGACACTATTGCAGGCGACGTGCATCGCTCTGATGGCTTATGTGTTTACACGGGAAACTTCAAACCCCTATAGAATCCTTGAAATATAAATTAGAAAAACGGGATTTCGATAGTACAATACTGCAATAGAGCTCGTCCGCCTGTGTACCACTTATTAGAGGTTTACATGAATTTGTTTTTAATTTTTTTTATGAATACATTCATAAATACTATCGCACATATAAACAAACCAACGATTGTTTAAAGTCGTTAAAACTATATCATTATATAATATTATAATCTTGATTTAATTCAATATAGAATATTATTATTGATTAATTAATTATTTAATACTTGCAAAATTAGTTCGGTTGCTGATTTTGGTTATAAGATTATTTGGACTTAGTCATAAATCAGTGAGTTAAATCATTAAATTAATAATATACTTCACATTAATATAAATGATGAATAATCGATCATTAAAATTAATATCTACTGTTCATAATTATAGGGTGTTTTGTTTTATTCACTCTCAAATTAATATGGGTTGACAGTGTGGTTCATTTTATTAAGTTGTGGTTTGATAACGCAGTATGGTATGAACAAGGGAGTAAAAACATCGAATTCCCTTGCTGCCTTCTACATTAGTTCATGTCTGGCAATTGAGTTTCGAATGAGTAAATACGCTAAAAATATTTACTTCCACTTGATTACAATAATCACTTTTGCTGTTATACATTTTTTTAAATAAATCAATGATTTGTGTTTGTTGTAAAAACTTATTTCTTAGAATTTCTTTGAGTTGCTTTCTTAAATATTTTAATGAGTTCTTTTTTACTCGACTAGATCTCATTTTACTTTCCATAATTGCACTTCTAATTCCTATAGCTATAGTTACTTTTTTTACACAGAGTGCTTTATCAGCTTCATCTCCTTAATAATTTTTTCTTTATTCCATTTGTATAATATAATATAAACATGTATTAGTTATAATTTTATTCCTCATTCTATCTGTACACTACTGTTTATTAAAATGCCTATGGCGTATGTAAATGAAACAAAATTATTTGTCACCTATTAGCCATTTTCAAATATGTTACGATGAGTATCTACATAAATTTCAAAAATTGTTAGTCAATATTTACAACAAAAAAAATATGATTAAAAAAATATTATTAATCTTATGAAATGATAAACACGAATAAATACATTTGTAATAATATAACTTTCTATATACATAACTTTGTTATTTATTGTCTTAATGTGTCATATTTTATGGAAACAAATAGTATAAATATCATATTTAATGAACTTCTTACTTTTGTGTAAATGCTTTAAGTTAAAACCTATGTCAAATAAAAACAACATAATACATTTCCTTAGTAGAGAATAGGTAATATGTTAGAATTAAATTATCTTATAATATAAAATATAGGTAACTATTATATATTCTCATTATGTTTTAAAATAAAAATCTGATGATACTAATAATTTTAAATAATATTAAATATAATAACTCGTGTTTTACTTAGTTGTCATTAATAATTATTATTGTCAGTTTTGTATTTTTCTAATTGAAAAATTATATCAATAAAATAGGCATGCAGAGATTAAAAAACAATATATTTTGAAAATTATTCTTGATGATTACTGTATGGTAACAGTATTTTTTAAAGATATATTTTTTTAATCTTTTGTTGATAATTTATTAACGATGTGTAATGTACTAATGTATAAAAACTATAGAGGTAATTGTTTTATTATTAGTTAGATGATGTTTTTTAACTAAAATATTTTTTTAAAGTTTTTATTAGTCCCATTAAAATTTGAAATGAAATTCATTAGCTAGAATAATATTGTACTGTTAGAATAAAGAACATTAAAATACTTAAATGTAGTAAAGATTACAAATTTTTGTTTAAATATCTTAGTAAAATCTTTTCATATGCGTTTTGTACTAATTATTTTTAGTATTAGTATTCTAATAAATGAAATAAATAAATAATAAATGATTTATGAATTATTTGAAACTAAGTATTTTGTATTTTAATCTTAAATTTACTTTATTATTTTGAAACTGTTAAATAAATGCAAACAGAATTCTTTCAACACAATGGGATATAAAATTGTGTGTGTGTGTGTGTGTATATATAATATATATATATACATATTTATAATATACATAAATATATATATACATACTTGTATGTGTGTTTGTATATACATACATATGAAATGATGAGGGCGAAAAGTACTCACACTCATACATACATCAGCGCGTAAAAACACACAAAGTCGTTATTATCGAGTTTGTCGTCGGCGCCGAAGTGTGACGTCAGGTCGTATTGTTGTGTTTTCATGTGGGTGGATGGGCGGATCGTAGATTGCCACCTGTTCAAGAGAGCCGTATAGTTGCAGCTCGAACGCTCAGCCGAGAATTCGCCACTTGTTGGATTTTCCTGTGGATTGTGCAATCGTAATCGCAAGTAAGAGTACATTTTTATTCTACAACTTTATATTATAAGAGTTAAAAATTATTGTTTTATTACAAAAAAAAATTAATGATATAAAATCGTACGAATATATTTTTATATTATATATTAGTAGTGTGTATTTTTTTAAGTACAGATTTTATTTAAACATACTAGTTATCTGCAATTGTGTTACAAAAATTAATTTAAAAAATACACGGAAAGTATATATTTATTTAAAAACTAAAATATTTAGTTCAAAGTAGTATTGATGAATTTGTAACTTGCATTCGTATTGTTCGCAAAAAAAAAACCGTTTTCATTGTATGTAATTATAAAATTGATTTTTAACATTCAAATAATTTTATTTGTAGCTTTTTAGATTGAATAACTTCTTTACATTAAACCATAAGTTCGCATAATTTTAGTTTTATACGGATTCATTTCAAACTTGAATTAAAAATATTAATTAATCTACTGTCGTTCAATACATGTACGTATGTATTTTTGAATACCAGAAGCCAATAAATGTTCATATTTTTTAACTATAATTGGTTTTAATTTCCAATGAAAATATTTTCATTCTAACTTCAAAACATTAAATAATGTAATAATACAAGTTGTTTTAAGATTACCTAATATATAATATATTAGTTATTCTATCAATAATAATATGAAATAGAAATTAAGTTAAGCAAATTGTCAATTCGTTTGGATAAATAAATTATGTAAATTGTAGTATCAGACGAGCCATTAGTATGGAAAAGTCGTGTAAAATACAATTAAATTTACAATTGAATCTGTAATATAAATGTACCTATAGTGAATACATATTATTACTCAAAAGTAAAATTGAAAAAGAAAATAATACAGATGTAATATTTTTTCTACACTATCAATTTTACAAGTATTTATTGTTTGAAAAAAAAAATATACAGTGGTATGTGTAAGTATTTACACTTTTTAGATAAGTAAATAAAATTTCTTCTATTGTTTTAATAATTAAATTCAAACATTAATTTAATAAAATGACTATGTATATCCGATTTACTTTTCAAAATAATTGAAAGCTCTTATTTCATTTCATTTAATAGTATTTATAATGTTTCTTTTGTTCTCAAATTCTAAAATCTGTCTTTTTTCAAAAAAAAAATAAAAAAATTCTACACATATTTAATTTACATTTAATTTAACATTTTACATTGACTTGGATGCAAAATTATCTTAGAAATCAAATAGTGATACTTGGATTTTTGAAATAAAATATTTTAACTCAATAATTCACTATTCGAAATCAGATTGTCACATATAATAATGTTAAAAACATGATGAAAAATTGCTTAAAGAGTGTAGGTGTTCTATAGCATAAGCGTGTTAGATTACACGTGAATAAAGATACCATTTATAGCCCTTTGGGTGGATTAAAGTTACATTAATCCTCAGTTGGGGCGTCAGTGTGATAATGTTTATATTATCTCAGGGTGAGAAAAATTTATTAAAATATGACTTTTGTAATATTCTATTGTTATCAAGTTAATTTTCATACGAATTTGACTTACATTCTTGTACATTTATTATTTCAGTCCCTATATCAATTTATGTATTTCTTATTATCCAATAAAATACAAATTGTATGGGTATCAAGTAAATCGTAGAAATTCTATCAAATCAAAGTTTTGAATTTTAATTCAAAAACAATAAAAACATTAAAGTAATCTATACGTGCCTGTCCAGAGAGCTAAATGACGTGGCTTTAATTTATTTATTTTATGGAAACGTTATTGCATATTAAACTTAATAATTTTTCGAGCAAACTTTCCATACTTATTAATTATTATCGCTACGAATTTCTGATGTCTTAACCCATGTCCCCCGAGGCAAGAGATACGTTTCTTTACGTGAGAAGAATTGTAAAAATACGTAATTTTTTTATCAAATAATTTATGTCGGGATAACTGTACTGCTGCCTGAACACGAGAATTAATTACATTTTGGTGAGCTTTTAATAATCACTGCTAAATCCAAAATCCTACAGTGTACAACCAAAATGCTCGTCTCGTATTTTTTTAAATCAAGTTATTTTGGACTTAATTAAATACACCTGCCCCGTTGTGGCTGTTTTTAATCTCAACATTTAAATTATTCCCTCCATCTTTAAAGAAGTACATAATTTATATTAAAACAAGCTATATATGTATATATTTTTTAAATTGTTGGAGTTTATAGTTTATTTCTATATTTTTTAAGGAGTACATTGAATGATATTATCATTAAAACGTTAAAAATCTCACTGATTGGACAAACGTTTACCACATTGCGTATACAATTTTTTTCACGGAAATTTTTTATTGAGAATTTTATCATTATTTTAGTTGAGTGTTATTTATACTACAAAGTTTTATGATATACATTTAAAAAAAAAATATCACTAGCATAATGTATAAATAAATATTAAATAAATATAAACGTATAAAACCAAACTATTTTTAAGAGTTGACTTCCTTTAAAAATTGTTGTCTATTTTTCCCATTTGTATATACTGTTAAAACTGCTGGTTTTTATTGCAACTGAAAATTAAATTAAAAATATTTATTATTTTAGTATTTGAATTATCTTATTATCTTAATGGCTAGTTAATTGATATGTAAATTTATATCATACTTATTTAATTAATGTTAATATTTATTTTCATTTTATTAAGTTTATATAATAGCGATTATTTTAATCTATTGAATCAAAAAGTAACACAATTGTGTTTTTATTTCGCTAGGTACTTTTTAGGAAAGGTGATTTATTTTAGTAAAAATTATTCTTTAAAATAATGGAATTTAAAAAAATATAAAAAAGTTATCATCGATACGAATAACGCCTATTCTCAGTGATATCGAACTGGAATAATTGCACAATTTTTACATAGTAAAACGATAAATTAAGAATATATTTACTTTATTTGAGAGGTAATTCGTTTCTATTACTGAAATTTCAAATGTCGAAACGGCGTTTGCAACAATACAACTGTTGGCGTCTATCACAATTGAATAATGACAATTTAATTTAGACGTTTAACGTTCTTAAAATAAATTAAATAAACTGGTTAAGCTTTAAAAAAAAGTACCAGTGCAATGTATGATCTACCGACGAACTCGTAATATAACGTGTAATCTACCGACTATCATACTTATAATTTACTTCTATTCATCCATAAAACTGCATTATGTACTCGTACTTAATAAAAGAAAAGTTCTATTATTTTTGTTTGATTATCATAAGAGTCTGTAATTAAGTATGCAATTGAAGAAATAGAATATTCATAAAATTGCTAAATGTATTTATATGTACTAAAAAAAACATGTAATGCGTTGGATAATATTATACCAATTACCTAACAACGTAATTTTTTGTAAAATACGTCCCACGTTATAACGAATATGATAACAGCATATTGAATATTGTGTGTTGGTAAAATTTGTTTTTCGTTCAATGTAAACATCCAAAGTTTACACACATCAGTATTGCCGTTAATTCGAATACATGAACTGAGGATTTTAAACTTAAAATTATTGACCTAGTTTAATTCAAACTTTCAAACGATTTAAACTTTGTTCGGATTGGATTCAATCAGGATACCATAATCTGCATAACATTCCGGGAAACTTCAATTAGGCACTAGCATTGAATAATAATAATTAATAAAATATTATATGAAATCAATTAATAATGTAATAAAACTAGTAAAATATGTGGTGGCATATTTTTTATTGTTCAGCGTTTATTCAAAACTGAATGTTTATATAGAAAAAATAAATATAAGTACATATTATCACATACGCAACAGTTTTTATTTATACACACACACACAACACACGTGAGTGCACACACATACATTCACACACACACACACACACACACACACACACACACACACACACACACACACACACACACACACACACATACTATGATATATGTTTAATGATTTTATCATATTTTGGAGGAAAAGAAATAAAAATAACTCGAAATATAATCTCCGTTCGTATTCAACGCGTTCATTGTCTTGGTGTATACACAATATGAGAAGTTTCGAGATTATTGACATATTGTTGCTATTAACTTCCCTTCACTCGGTTGTTTCAACACCAGTTTTTCTTTTATCCATATGCCGTAGCTTCTCTCCCGGAACAATACAAGCATCCCGCTAAACCCGCAACCCTTTGTACAACGGTCCTGGCGTTTAGGAGCTTAAAAAGCCTTTCTCATTTATCTCGGCGGGTAATAATAGTGGAAACTGATGTTATGTCGCGCTGCGTGTGTAGGAGTAGGAGTAGGACAGCGGGTTACCATGGCAACCAGATTTTTCACTATAAACGCCGTCGTAGACGGTTATTATTATTATTATTATTATTATTATAACGTTTTATACTTGATCTCAACGTTGGGGATAGGTATATATACACACACAAAAACATAAAAATGTATCAATTTAACTTAAAGAGTCTAAGTATGACTTATAAGTATAATATAGATCCTCTTCAATGTGTTTTATGTGTGCAATAGTTTAAGGAATTACAATTCTATTTTTTTTTAAAGAAAAGTTATTAATAATTATACCTACAGTATTTTACCACCAAATTCCAGATACCAGATTCCATCGTTAATTTATTAAACTTAATCCATGTCTATATTTTAGTTTAAAATATTCATTTAAATTTTAATAGTTTATTTACTTATAGTTTATTTATTTATTTATTTATGTAAATCTACTAAAGTGATTATGTTTTCTTTATTATTATCACAATTATTTTAATATTATCTTATTTATTTAATATTTAATTGATAACACAAATTGAATAATTAAAAAATAGGTAAACTTATTTCAAGCAATGTTGCTTTGTAAATACAATGACAGGCTAGGTAACTTAACTAGAAATTATGTTCATTACACATAATAGAAAGTACTAAATTACATGAAAATATTGAAACTGGAATGCAGATGTAGAATTACTAACTATCACTCTTACAATTTGATTTGATAATAAGACAGACTAATATTTTAATTTTAAAACAAAAAAGCCAATTGTATTAAATAATATATGAGCCAACTACAATAATAATACAAAGGTGGTGATTTATTTTACAGGAGCCAATACTATGCATTTTATACAACGAATGATTCATAACTTTTGAATATTTTTTTTCAAATCTTGACTTGTTTCATTTTGTTACTGTAATTATTATTGCCCTCTGTCAATTGTTGTTCGTTAACCGTTTTATTTTATCGAAAACATGTGTTCTACGAAATATTTCTCAAGATCGTTCTTCACTACCGTTTGCGCACCAATTATATCATTCTTTCCAATTGAGGTTTTTTCACAAACGTAATTGTTTTCTGTTTTGATAAAGTCTTTTTATTTGGTAATTTAGTGTTCATGAAGTTGTACGTTGAATTCTGTATAGGATTTTAAGGGATGACGTGGCAATTGCTCCCTTTGGATATTTTTATTTATGAACCTTTATAAATAATTATTAGCCATGGCTTATTGCCCCTAATAATTACGCTACTGCCTGTTGGTTAACAAAATAGGAGGTATTTTTCCCATGCGGCCATGCCTCAATTTGTAGTCACTAAATCAATATTATAATAAATTATGGTAATTATTTTATTGTGTGGAAAGATTGACTCAGTTTCCTTTTGTTTTGATAAAGAAAACTATTCAAAAATTGAAATTACAATATATATATTTATTAACATTATTTATAAATAATACCACAGACATACGTATAAAGTAATCAGAAAAAATCATAAATTCCTAAAACCTAAAATAAAATTGCATGTTTTTAAATTGTTAAAATATTGCGTACTCGTGGGTTGTAGAGATGTTCGGTGTAAACGTTTGTCTCAGGTTGTTTCAATAAATCTAAATTCGAAGACAAACTCAATTATTTATTTGGAAAACTTTATTCAATTAAAATGTAATATATTTTACGATGGTAAAATCCCTTAAAAATACCCAAAATCTGCTGAACCGAAATTCAACTATGCTTCACAAAATTAATTTGTGGTAGTGTTTTAGAAAACAATTCTGATAACAACTAAAATAAAAATAAATTTAAATATTTCAAAATAACACATGTACATAACATCCGGATTGGGTGATATACGTTACACTTATTATAGTACTAAAATATATTTAATACCTTAATTAAATATATTTTGTTCTCTAGGTAAACGTCTTTAGACTCCGTGTTGAAAAGTAAACCGAAAACAGTTTTCATTATTTTAATATATTGCAGTAAAAAGTATTGTAATAAGTTTTTAATCCTGGTTAGATGCCATAAATATCGAATATTTCCCCTTTCCTACGGGTATTTTTTTCCACACTGAAAAACAGCAATCTGAAGTCCCGACAGTATAAAATATGACAAGAAACGTGTTTTCGATGAAAAATTGTTAGGTTTTTAAGAGTGCAAGGGAAGTATTCCATATTGAATGGTTAATTTGAGCAAATGCTTCAGGTTTTCTCGTTAAAAACGATTTATAGGGGTCGTTGCGTTCTGTAGTGTAACATGAGATGGCTACGAAGATCAATGATTTATTGAAATTGATTATTTTTAGGCGTACACATAATTGAGTTTTTTCCCCGTACATAACTAACTATATCAGTAGTGAATTTTTCACTGACATGTCACATAATTTTAATGGTTTTAATTTATAATTTTTGGACAATTATAACAATTTAAAAACAATAATTTTATTTCGTTTTCACTTTTTTAGGAATTTTTTCTGAAATGAAGGAAAAACTTTAAAAATACAACTTAAATAATATTAATTAAATTTTATATCGTATAATTTATACACATGTAAATATAATCAAGATTTTTAAAAGTTTCAACTTGTACTAACAAAAGCCAATGTAGATACTAAATTACCTAATACTTTTTTAGAATATTGATTTATGTTCATCATAATAACTATTAACTATTAACATATTATACTTAAAAACGTTATTGTAAGTGAAGTGTAGAATGTATCTATTAATATTGTAATGGTGTTTTTCCCATTTTTGTTATAGTTTATTTAAGCGTAAGAAAAAATTGGAAAAAACTCAGAAATAATCTTAAATTTTGTTCCTCAATAGTTTATGCTTCTTTTGATAAGGTGACAAATATTTTACTTTTTGGCTAATTTCATATGCATGGCTAACCTTAAGATTTTTACACAGGGCAATAAATCAAAATATTTGACAAAAAATTCAAAAATTGGAAATATGGCAACATAGATTTTTTTTAAATCTTTAAGATATTTAATACCGGGAAAATCATATTCCTGCATTCACTCGGAATCGTTTTTGAAATGCGATTTGTTATTGCTTTCAAATCCAAACGAATAAATACGATTAACACAACAAAGGACTTACACTCAAATCCAGTAACACCTGACACCACTACAATATATAGTATGACAAAATATTTCCAAAAATAATTCTTATTAGATTATTTAAATCTATGCAATATAATGAATTGATATATAATAATATGGTGAAATAACTAATCTGGTATTGCTACTTTCTAGGCAAACTTGCTTAATTAATTATGGCCGGGATTCTCTTAGTTCTTACTACATCTCATGAAATTATTTATTTATATTCAATACGGGACGAGCGCAATAGATTGCACATAACATTTAAAAATAAGGAAAACAATAGCATAAAATTTAGATTTATAAATAATGAAAATAATATCTGTAACTATTATCGGGCAAAATTAAATATACTAAATCTATGGTATAGGTCACAAACCTGACGGGTTCTCGAGCCAAGACAGACATTATATGAGTAAAATAATATGTCCATCTAAACTTATTGAAATTGACCTTCTGTTATCGTTTGAAAGATAATTACACGAGACAAGAAATGTATATGTAAATAAATAGTCATGTCTTATTTAATACAATGTTATCACATAAATGTCGCAAAACGTGACATTAAATAATATTTTTTTATTTTTTTTTTATTTATAAATCGTACAATCTATAGATTAATTATTACAATAATGATGCGTGCTACGATATTTTATGTCATATATAATGTAAAAAAGTAGCCACCCAATAGCGACACTTCATAAATTGATTTTTGGAATTTCGGTATTTATTTTCGTTAAAAATGTAAGTCTCCGCACCAATTTCTTTTCTGCCTGCGCGAAGGGTTGCCAGGAATGGAGTGACAGCCAAAAGCCGAAACTATACTTAAACAACATAACGCAAAATCGCTTTTTATTTTATTGTACAATTTACATTTTTTTTTTAATATCGTGGTCATTACGACTTATTAAATATGCTAAAAGATATAATAAAACCAGATTAAAAATGTGATTGAAAAATGAAAAGTTTCATAATTTTAATAATCATTGACAACCATTATATACTCTTATAAGCTTTACAATTTTAAAACAATTTCGTAAAAAACTGAGTGAATTTTTTTCTTAGCTTTTAATTTTAAAAAACATCAAAGCAGCATATTTATTTTTTATACTAAAAACAGTAAAAATACATTGAACGATTATTATTACAAACTAATTTCATTATAATAAATGAATAGGTAATTAGTTTTAAAAATGTCAACAATTTCAACGTTTTATTAATCTCGATTTTATTATTTCATGTTTTTATTAATTGCGTAAATAATTTTAAACTGTAGAGTAAATTGTATTTTAATAATGACGCAAAAATGATCTTTTTACTCAGGTATTTAAAAACTTAAATCAAGCTTTTTTTAAATTTTTTTTATATTTTAATATTTGTGTAAAGTTAATAAAGACAATTATAATCATTAAAATATTGTAGTTAAAATTAAAATATTATCATTATTTTAGAGAAACACTGTGAATACAATTTGTTGACCAGTGAATTGTGAATGTTATTCACTTGTTATTGCACTACTATTTTCCATAATATCGGCTTATTCTCGAACAAAAATATAATGAAATATTAAAAATAAATCTTAATCTCTAGATATGTTTATGAAATGTTTATGTTTGAACTGTTTTATGATTAGAAATGTATACACACGAGCTTTAGAGATTTTAATTTTTAACTCCTCCAAAATATTTGAAAAATAAAAAATAATTTATATAGCTATGTAATTATTTTCAAACGTTTCGACAAACCACCCTATAAACTTTTTTCCCGTGTCCGTGCTCAATCGTGATTCAATATATTATCACACTCATATATTATGCGTTTGGATTATTGTAAATTGTAGTATTATCTTAAGTCTTTGTAATACCCACAAAGCACTTATTATTTTAATACCTGTTATCAGATTTCCATCAATTATTTAAAAATCAAAACGCAAACTTATCTATTTAAAATACTATATGATCTATGAGCTCAAATATTATTGTTGGGTGTACTTAGTTATAGACATTATATAAGAATTTTAGAAATTTTCCGTTCCATTGTTGACGGAGGGACGTATATCAAATTAAAAATATTAAATCGACCGAATATTCTTGTTTTAGCCGTCGAGCGTCGTTTCAATATTAATACACTTCATAAAACATATTTTTCATCAAATAAGTTCTGAGTAGTTGTTTGAAATATTGAGTAACTTTTTTTAAACTTTTAATACCATTCTTTACGATGCATCCGTCGTATAATTATTCAGAACAATAGTTTTTGTACCTACTATTTTTTTTCAACAAAAGCACATACAAATAAATAATACACATAATCGCATATAGCAAGTAGTGTTTATAGTATGGTTATAGTTAATATTTTCTCAGAGACACGTTTAGTTTTTATTTACAGGTTATTTTAATTTTCGTATTTTTAAAGGAACACATAGTTATTTTGAGTACTTAACTAAGTCTTTCAATCATTTTAGGAAGAGGAAAATAGAATGGTTACTATCGAAGGGATATTGGTGGGGGCGGGGGGGTTATAGTTTATCCACTATATATAGCTTATGGAAATCCTCAAAACAACACTGGTTAAAATATAATATGCAATCTGTTAGAATACAATCAATAATCATAATTAATTCATTAAATTGTTAATATGTTCCGTTCTCATAATTAAACTAACAGCCCGGATCATATTTAAATTATTTGAACAACAAAATATGTGCTATGCTAATTTACAAATATATTTGTATTTATATTTAGTCAAGAAATTGTAAACAAACTATTTTGTTTATTTTGATGATTTAAAAAATAAGAATATTTTTTAATTTACGATGAGTATAAAACCTAGAGATATGTAATCTCTGGAAAAAAAATCATAATGAATCATATTCACTGAAACTGAGTTTCATCAAGTAAAGCTGTTTCATTATCCTCCTTATTCATAAAAAAAAACCTTTAAAACACCTTAAATATTAAATTAAATTACGCAAATTATGTAAGGTCAAATATTGTACGACTACACTGTTAAAATAAAACTACAATTACGAGTAAATGCATGTATAGTCATTTTACAAGAGCAAAAAACGCAATGTTATAATAAATTGAAAAATGTAATCACATAATTCCAATTTTTAAAGAAGACTAATTTATTTTGATTAAAAAAAAAGTTAAAATTTTTTTATTAGAATGTATCAATGTATATCAATAAAGTTGGTACATAATAAGTTTGGTAAAAATAAAATGTTTATATCAATTTTTGTACTATACAATTTTATCAGGTCTTGCAGTTATTGGTTGAACATAATCATAGTATAATATTCATAGTAATTATAATCTTCGAAATGATGTTTTATTCACGAAAAGAAAGTTAAGAAAGAAGAAATTAAATTAACACCGAAACGTTTAAAACACAAATGACTATAAATAATTTTTTACTCTAATTATTCATCGAAAAAAATGTCAGTTTATTGACTATAATACAATTAAATATTATAAACGTTTCTTTTTAGATCACTTTAACACTTAACATTTTAAAATAATTTCATTGGACGATTGATTAAATTTATCTTTAGGACAAAAATCTGGGTCATATATTTGTAATATGTATTACGTTTTATAATATGATCCTCTACTTCAGAATAAACAGTTAAATTATTTTGGACATACGGTCGATTGTTGGATTACAGCAGTGTCCTGATGGATTATACTCGGAAATAATACATGGTGTTTACCTCTTCCTTTCACGACTTTATATTGGCAGTTGGCACTGGCACACTACATATCATTGTTAAGCCTTTATGAATCCTCCCTAGACCATATCCCCATAACAATACCGAATTCTCACGTTCTCCAATGCTAATTGCCGCATTATCCGCAGTAAGTTATTACAATTAATAACTATGCGCATATTGCCCACGTCAGTTACCACCGAATATTGAAGGCCTTTGGTCAGCACCACTGATCCCAGGAACGTTTTGGCAAAGTGACGGCAGGATTAATGGAATTGAACAGTTTTGTAAACATTGCCAACATCCATGGTACACCCGGATAAATCCTCATCTAACAGTTACTTACAAATTATCGAACTCCACGAAGAGGTCCATTTTATGGTCGAAATTCTCAAAGCTCTATAGTTTCCTAGAACACTTGGTTTGTTTACTGTATCACACTAAATTACAAGAAATATAGAGTAATACGGTTTCATAATTACCTCATAATACTTATTTTATCAGTATGAAACTTGTGGGACGATTTTTATTATATCTTCTCAATCGGTGGTTTTCCTTTGGCTTATATTAGGCAATGTATTTAATTTATTCTAAAACACTACTTAAATTTAGCTTATATAAGGTAATGCATTTAATTTATTATAAAATACTAATTAAATATAAATAATTGGCAACATTCATTGAACGTAAAGTATTCTGTTTCACGTTTTTCAATATTATATATATATTTTTTTAAACATATAGATTTATCAGTACACTCATTAAATCCATGTGATTGCTTTTGTTTATTTATATTTTTAAAATGATTTTTACCATTTTAAATTCTGTCAAAAATAAAATAATTATTTTAATATTAAATAATATTAAAAAAAATGTAGATTAGGAAAGATATTTATTCTAAATTGAGTACTTATAGGAAATAATATGTTATTTTCAAAATCGCGATTGACTTTTTTCATAAAATGATTTGTTTTTTAATTGAAATTATTTTAGTATCAAAATATCAAAGTGAAATGTAATTTATTAATTATTCATACCTACTATTATCCATATTATTATTACCATATATCCATACTATTAGTAATTCTGTTGCATACATCAAATAATTAAACAACCTATTTCAAACATCTATATTTAATAGTAGAATGAAAATTTAAATTACGATTATAATAAATTACTTAATTTAACTGTGGATAAATTATGTTTATGCTTAAACGTAGTGAAATAATTTAAATTAGAAAATATAATAGTATTAGTGTAATTAATTAGTCTTAGTTTACTTTAAACATTTGATTATCCTTAATTAAAATGTACTTTGTATAATATGTCAAATGCATATAATATTATAAATGTATAGGTATCTAATTTAAATTGTACAAATGAAATAAAGCAATATCAAATAAATATCCAAAAACTGTATCACAGTGTAATTTAAGTAAAACAACCGATTTTAGCAATACATATTTCACTATATTTATTGTCAATTGTAATAATTAACAAAGGTATGTTATATGTTTGTTCCACTACTCGAACATACCATTGTTGATTTCGATTTCTTTAGTAATACAAGTATAAATACGAGTATGATAAATGATCCAAATTTTCAAGTTATTAAATTATTATTATGACTCAAATGTGTTTGTTTGTTTAAAACCTAGTGAGGGGTTTCCGATTTTAAAGGGGTTAAAGGGGTTGAAAATGAAGAACGTTATCTCTCCCTCGTACCGGGGAAAACTTTTCACCGGCTAGATTTTGAGATGCAACGATCAGCGAGTGCGTGGTAATTTGCATTTTATATAAATAGATATATATTATATCATAAAAAAACCCGACGATCTTTACCAAAGGTATTGATTATGCAATATCATATTATTACATAATTTTACCGAAATTGCATGCGTGCGATGAACAATAGAACGAATACAATAGAACTTTTTTCATTGGACGGTCGAATACGATCGCAGGCAAATCTATTGTCATTGGTCGATAAGCTCGTGACGTATACAATAAAAGCGAAAACCCGATGATGTTTACCAAAAGGTATGGATTTTGCAACGTCATATATTATTACATAACTTTTACCGAAATTGCGTTTCATTCCATTCCTCTTTCAATCATAAACGCCGTCCCCACATACTTACAATAAGTTATTTTTTATACTACAAAATTCACTAGAAATATATGGCAAAACAACAGGTTGAAAAATTGTTTTGGGATTAAAACTCAAATGTTCATGAATTGTTAATTTTTTTGCCTGGTTCGTCCAAGGATAGACAACTAGTTAATGAGCAGTTTTTTTCAACCTATGAGTAAGTCGTTTTCATTACTAAACAACTTAAAGTGTAAGCATTAAACACTAATTTATTCTAGTAAAACTTATTATTTCTAGTAATTGGTTAAATATTTTACCAAAAAATACCTGTCAAGTTAAAAATTATTATTGATTTTAAGTAGTTAGTCAGTATCAAAAAATGTTTTCACTGTGTTATAAATCTACCAAAAAGATATATTTTATACTTTTGGACAAATTAGTTGTTAAATATTTTATTAGTATTAATGGATGAAAAATAATTAACTTGGCATGAAATATTAATTGAAGTATGTAGGTGTGCACCGAAACCGAAAAAAAAAACTTATTACCTCATATAATTAAAAAACCGTTTAAACAATTTATCAAGTCGTGAAAAAAGATATTAACAATTATTTTAATATTAAATTAAAAGGAAACATTAAATATATACCCGCTAACCTAACTAACAGTTTTATTACCTTGGCAAACTCTGGGATATTTTTTTATTTTAAGCCAAGTATTTTATATCCTGAAAATCGGATATTAGTTTTATATTTAATTCTCTCACAGTTCCGTCAATTTTGCTGTTTAAGATGACGGACGATAAATAATATTATTATTGAACACTCGTGTGCAAATCACAATTTCAATATTTCTACGGATAAAAAAGTTTGTAGAATATTATCAAGCACAAAAAAGAAGCTGCATAAAGTGTGTAAGCTCTTTACAGAAAGGGTATGATAGGGCGTACCACTACGACACGATGAAAATACCGTTTACCAATAAAATGTTATTTTCTCTCTCTAGTGTGTTTGTTTTGTCCTCTATAAAACTGTAATCAATATCCAACAAAAACAATAGGAATCTACATGAGAGGGTCAAGTGAAAAAAAATAGAATGGTGACAGCTCCCACATTCAAATGAACTACGCGTGTTTGTTTCACTTTGGAGGATCACCGTGTCAAACCACATATTGTTTATGATTTAAATAGATTTACATTTTACTGTCTAATATTAATGTTCAGTTGAATTATCACGTTCATGTTACGATTACAATTTAAAATATAACTTAAAAAACAGTTTTTAAATGTGTCAATTAGCATTACCTAGACGGTGCACGTTAAAAGTAGCTCCTTGTTATATTAATATAAAATTTTAAATAAATATATTAATATTCATGTGTATTTTTACAAACATCGTCTTAATATAAATTAAATATCACTATTATCAAAAGAATTTGTTAGTGAAAATAGAAAAAAAGGTGAGACATATGACTCGGATGAGATACAGATAATGGGTTATTAATTCAATTGAATTAGTCTTTTAATTTTGAAACCAATATACTTAAATTTTGGGCCTTCACGCGAGTTATAAACTCGGTGAGGCCCGGTAATCTTTGCTGATATATAAAATAAATAAATAAAATTAAATTAAACTATTTTGTCTTATTCGAACAAAATATTCTCATTTTTTCCTGTTATACTTTGGCTTTTAGTTTTTTTCCAACAAAATCGAATTTTAAACATTTAAAAACTCCATAATCTGTACATTATGGCCTATTTCCAACTGTTCATTTATATCTTAACATACGTCATATACGCATATTCATACATCATACAGAAATATTTCTCTGATTTTCATATTTTATCCATTTATTTTATTACGTGGCCATTCGTGTCTTAGAATCCTATCTGTGTCAATAGGTTTTCATCATTTTTTTTTTCACTTATTATTTTCGACTTGATATATATTGATAAAATAATTATGTTAATTTTTATGGAAAACGAATTGAATAATTTCACAATTAATTAAACAATAATATGAATACATATTACTCATTAAATGATTTTAAATTAATTTTCGATAATCTCTTAAAGAATAAAATATATGTTTGTGTGAAATATAATTATAATCGACGAAAATTAAAGACAACGCTCGATTCAGGTCAGTTAATAATATTATTATTTTTCTTTTGTGACTTGCATTTTTAACGAAACGAAAAGGTTTATGGCTAAACTTACACGACTCGCAAAATAAATTTCTCAATTTAACAAGGGATATTTTTTTAATGTTTAATAAAATAAAAAGTTCTTTTGTATGGAACCCGGTATGAAAAAATATATACATATTTATAATTAATTTACGTGCCGCAAATATTTTAGATCGATTCTAACGAATTGAAATGAAATAAAATTGTATTGAATTTCATAATTGAAGTTTTTTTTACTTTTGTGGAATTCTAAGTTTTCTGTGTTTTTAAATTGAAATTAAAACAAATTTATTCTATTATTTTTTATCAACTAAAATCTCTTGAATTAGTATAATGTTCACTCGGTACTTAATTAAAATAATAAATACAATTTTTTTTTAACAGGGTATTATTTTCATATTATTTATGTAATAATAATTTTTAATAATATAATTATAAATATAGTATCAACAACATTTTTTATTCAAATTGTATGATTTATATTTATAGTTTATAGCATATCTGCTTCAAATCGACGAGAATGTAACTTATACAATTCAATAATTAAACTATCTATCTACGAACGTATTATATCGTTTAATATAATTATCGTACCTACTTATGTATCATTAGCTATTGAAGTAGCATTTGTAACTTAGAAAATTAAAATTGTTTCATTTCATTCTGCATTTTCCTATTTAATGATGACAATTAATTGTAAACCTACTAGTAGAATTCATTATAGTTAAGCTATGTTTAATTACTATCATATAAGTTTAATCTTTCATTGAATATTAAAACTAAAACTCTCCAATAGGATTTAAACACACTTACTACTTAGATTGACGAAGTTTTATCGTTTTTATCCCTTCTTATAAGTATTTTTGAATTATTTATTTTAATACATAGTTAACAATATACAAAATCTTGTAATTATTTTTGGATGATTTTTATTGAATCAATAAATTAATATTTGTTAAATCTAATTCAAATGTTATACTTACATACCCAGTCGCTAGCTATACTAAGACATATATCGATATTTCTAGACATAAATTATAGAGTAACTGATTTAAACGATTAATTAATTTATTTATAATATACATATACCTAACAGCTATGTATAGAAATTCATAATTAAGTAATTACAACTTGTATAATATCTTGATGTATGTATAAATTTATTTTAAAAATATTTTGAGAAGTACAAATAACAAAATTATCGAATATTAATTAAAAACGATAATAAAAAAAAATACACGCAAGGAGGTAGGTATATATGTAATTATAGAATTAATTGACAAACTCAATTAATATTGGGTATTTTCCTCTTGCGTCAATACGAATATACAAGTATACAACCTATCGATTTTAGACTTTAGACTTTAGAGTAATATAGAATAAAAACCACGAGATAAAATACATACAGTTCATTTTATGATGTTATCTAAATAATAACATTGTTACGTGGTATTATTAGTAGTGGAGGTGTTCATCAAAAAGACAAACGGTAGAAGGAAAAGAAATAAAATTATACAATGTGATGTCGAAATGCTTAAAAGTTAATTATTTGCAGAACAAATATATTGGTAAAGAATATATATTGCTACTTCAGTAGATTAAGGTAAGATTAAGGATTAAGATTAAGGTTTAGATCAATTTATAAGTTTTATATTTTAGAATATCTAAAATAAATAAATATCAATAATTTATTAACGAAATATCCGTCAAGTTTTAAGTTGTTAGACATAAGAGAAATAAAATATTTAAATTTATTTAATATGGGTAATAAATTATTGATCAATTATTTTTACCAATAACTGAATCAATAAGATGTTTGATTTACTCTTGTTATACTCGTTGGTGAACATACGGGGGTGCCAGGGGGTGCTTGGCACCCTCAAGTCTTAAATTAGTACCCCCAGTTTATTTTGAGCTCAAAATATTGTTTAAAGAGAATTATTTTGAGTTTATGAGAATGAATTTATTCCAGTTGGAAATTTGTATTGGCACTGCCACGGACTTACATTTATGTAATATATATATTATATAATATGTACAATGTACATAATACGTCCATGGTAATAACGAATAATTATGTCAAAAAAACACAAATATGAGATGGATAATTATTTCAAAGAAATAACTACTGTTGTTGGCTGTATATTGAGTAACAAAAGATTCTTTATTGAAAATCGGATCTTATTATCTCGATTTTCCTTAATATTGTTATGTATAATTTTATTTTGAAATTAAAATGTTTTTTAATTGGTAGGTATAGAGGAGTGTAGGAGACGATGGCCACCTTGGGGTAAATAATTTTAGCCTTCCCAATTTTTAGGCTGAATTTGCGCCTATACTTATTATATAACTGTTAATGTACTACATGTTGGCGGAGAAGGAATAAAACCCATTGAAATTTCCATAAGTCAAACAGTCTATATTGGAATAAGGAATTAGAGTTATGGCAATGATAATCTATGCATTGTAGATACTTTACTTGTAATGAGAATAACATAATAAAATCATAGCCATATATTTGTATCAGAGAGTTTTCTTCTAATTTTGAACAACAATGTGAATATGTGATATTCTATATGAGTTTCAAGCCATTTTAATCAACTAACTAACTTACCTTTTTCGTAATCTAAATTTAAAGGTTACGATCAAATGATTAGAGAAACAGCACAAGATGAAAATGTTTGAAAATTGTAAGTTGTAATAGATTATTGTAGATGGGTCTGTTTTTATTGAAAATTTCATATAATATAACACTATAGAACGCTATACATTTGAACTTAAACCAAGATAAATTAGGAAAAAGTTATAAGCTTAACCTGCTTCCTATGAGTAAATAGTTTTTGTTTAAGGACTTTCAAGTTCCAACGTTATAGTGTTCTCAATCAAATTTTCAATGTTTTTTTAAAAAAAATAAATATGAAATCGCTTTGTTAAGCTTAAAAAAAAAAAACGATGGCACAAAATAGCTAGGAACGAATTGTAGGACATGTGTGACAACGATTCTAAAGTGACTGAAGTTTGAATGATGAAAAGTGAAAGCCAATTACCCAATGGTTTTAGTCCGAATCGATTTAGTCGAGCCTTGCTGTTTTTCAGTCTACCTGCATTGTTTTGCTAGAAGGCGTAGGTGGCATGGCAATAACAACATGATTTCTATTTTGTGTGTTTAAACTTTGAAACAACCACCCGCAATCGTTTGTCTTCGTAATTATGGTTATTTTTTGAACTTTTGTCGCTTTATTTGGTAATCAATGATATTTCTACCCCAAAAAGTTGAATTAAAAAAATAAAAATCACGAAATAAATTAAAAATATTAAAGAAATATGGTGTGTCGGCAAGTTTTAAGAATAATAAGTATATTTGTTAAAAAAACTCAAATAATACTTCACCTCACTATAATGATTCTACCCCAAAGCTTCCACAGGTTGATTTTAAGCAGGTCTATGACCAATAGGCCATTATCGTGACCGCGGCCTCTCCATTATTTTTTATCCTACGATTTTTCTCACTTTTTGGTTTTGCTTGAATTTTTTTCAAAATTTACATGTTTAATTCGTAAAACACTTATCAATTTTTTTGTCTTAAGCTTTTAATAATTTGTTTTTTGATTAATAGTTATTTATGATTGTGTATAAAAATAAATAAACTGAAAGTGGAAATAAAAACGAAAGATATGTACTTAATACTTTTATTATATAAGGTTCGGATTTTCGGCATCAATTGCTTTCCTTTGGGAAATATATTCTATACCCTCTAATAAATTTCAGTCATACAAAAAATAATAATAATATATATATATATAAAGAGAGAGAGAGAGAGAGAGAGAATGTAGGATGAAAAATTACTGATACGTTTTATTTATTAAAAGAAGAAAAACTCTTTACAAATTATTAAATATCAACAAAAGGGATTTACTTCATAATTCTTTGTACATATTATAGTTTTATAAAGTTAACAATAAAAAATGAAAACATATATATCTTTCATAAATACAAAATATCATTATTATAAATTTTCTAATTCAAATTATATCATATACCAGCCGTCTTCACACTTATACTCATCGTATTTACATGCACAATACATATGGAAAAGTAATTTAATAACAATATGATAAACATCCTGTTTACAAAAATAGTATTGGTAATAGAAAACAAAAGTGTGTCCGTTAAAATATCTACAGCATTACCCGATAATAAACATATAATTAATTTTGATATTTTGATATTTTCTCAAAATGAATTTGTTTTTCATTTCAATTTACGTTTGAACAGATGTTGAATTATGTTGGAATCGACGTGTACGCACTTTAAAAAAACAACATATTAAAAATATTCATCATATGTTTTATATTTAGACAGTAGGCCGTTGATCTATATATTTAACAAAATGTACACATCAATGTACATTGTGTTATGAAGAAATATCACAATACAATCCAGGACGAAAATTTCGAATAATTTTAAGGTTATTAGTCATTACTGATTACTCTTGTAATCATGTACTATAAAATATTTAAAACATGCATCACCATGTCATTTGAAATAAATATATTCTTATTGTGTCAGTGACCTATCATCAAATTTTCATTTCTTGGTTGTTATTTTTTTCAATATTAAATCAAGAGCAGTGGTTATGAAAATGACATTTTTTTAAAAGTATTTTTAGCCAGACTTTTATGAAATATATATCTGCATTGGACATTTGGTATAATATGATAACTATTGTGTTGCAACCATAAAAATAGTAATAAACGTTGAAAAAAATGCATTAAAATATGACAATAACATTAAAATAAGCTTTTTTATAATTGTATATAAAATATAAATATATACGTATATATATTGTCGTTTTTATATATTAAAAATATTTTTATTTTTGTGTAAAAGACTTATACAATATACATTGTTGAAACTAATATTACATAAAATAATGTTTATTTATAATATTTGTATACGCTCAAATTAATTTATAAAAACAATATGTTACACAATATAACATAAATTAATTTATTGACATTTTTTATGGTCGATGAGTTTGAATCCCAAAATTTATGATAATATAATGCAGTATAATTAATTTGATAAAAATAATAGTTTATACGTTTTTAAAAGATAAAAATCTTGTATTTAACCTTTGATCTTGAATTAAAAAACGACATAATTCGTTCGTACGGGGTTAGGTTAGCTTACCATCACTTACATATATATCACGGCAGGTCACTTTGTATATAAAACTACAGAAAATGCAATTACATAAGTGTATCTTTATCAATACAATAATATCATCATTATTATAAATGCAAAAAAAATCTATTATTATCTATTGTTATTTTTATTTATTATGAAACAGGTGAGAAAGAATTGACAAAATAAAATTAAGGTGATTTTTTTTTTAATGAAAGTAAATTATACACATACCTACAAAACAATTGATAAATGATATTTAAATTGTCGTGTGGTCACTTTATTGTGCGTTATTTATTAAGAAATATATAATTTTGAAACAATTTACTCTGCGTTGCAAAATAAATAAATAAATATATATATATATGATAGATCCTGCAAATATGTATTGAAGATTTATTGTCCAGAAAAAATAGTATTGGTATATTATATCAGTATAAAAAAAATATATAAATTTATTTTAAAAAAGAAATAAAGGTAATAATCCCTATATTATATTATATTTCATGTGTGGAATAACGATTTTGAAATGGAGTAAATTATTTTCGTATCGCAAATATATCGAGTAAAAGAGAACGTGCGACAGTTTGACAAATAGTTTCGGCCCCGTTAAGTAGGTTGAAAAGTTCGCATTGGATTTAACTGGTACTGAAAGTCACGATAGAAAATTTGTTTTTCCTATACGGTGGACAGAGTAACACCGATGATACTTTGTATTAAGTCCGTTTTTTTAGTTGTTTATTCTACTTTTCCTAGTATACAGTTATACATCCGAAAGATTGGTTGCCATGACAACTAACGTCTCCCAATCGTCCTTCGAACGAATTTTCCGTATTGCATGTTTCAATCAATTTCCCCTAAACCACCATGAGGTCTATAGGATAATAAATTAAAAAAACCTCCCTTCCATATACAATATACATTTGATTAATTGATATGGTCTGATATTAGTCACAACACTGTATGAAAAAAATAAAATAAAATGACCAATGGACCAAACACAGAGTAATGAAAAACTGTTAGTGTAATAGTAAAGAAAACGAATTAATTGATAGCCAATACAAAAAATATTTATTATTTTTTCGTGATTAAAGAAATGTTAACCAATGATATTGAAATAAATCTCCTGTCAATATTAAAATATCACGTTGAAAATGTTCTATCATATTGATACTGAATTCAGAAAGTAACCGAATTAAGTGTAAAATAATCGAGGATTTATATTTTTTATATATTTGTTTTCAACCGTATGTAAAATTTATATGTTAGAAATTCCAACTATTCAATTAAATTAACTTTTTTTATGACAAGTTTAGTCTTACAAATACGCATGTGTAAAAACTAAAAAGGGTTATCTAACTAAAATTTAAGTTAAATGCAGCAGTTTCTTAAAGATTAAAATATACGAGTCCTCAATTTTGATGCTATACTCGTATTTGTACACACTTTGGTAAATTTACGTTCTCATAAGTTTTTCCATCGATTGGTAAACATTAGTTTTAAGATGACTATTTTTCAGAATTTAAAAACATGTATCATGGTTTAAGCGAATTATAAAATATTTTTCTTTTTGCATTTTGAACAGTACACATTATTTAAACAAAAAAAAAATAAATACTAAAAAGTGTATTTCAACAAAATGGTATCCGGTGAATTGATCGCATGTACTATTGGTCGTCAAGTCGATTGATCACCTAGAATTTTTTTTTTTATTATTATCAAATCGTTTTAAACGATTTAAAAATAACTTTTATCAAATATGTTCCTATTAAATATTAATGTTAAATATATACAGTATACACTAACTGTGTGTAAATATAATATTATTATCTATTTGTCTGTGCTAAAGTTTGTTGTAACACTTGTTAAGTCGTAACTAATTATGATAATCGATGAGAAATTGAATGTCATCACTTACATAACTTGAAATACGAATAACGGAATAAGGTAACTGAAATAAAATGATACATACAAAAATCTTCGTTGTTACAATTCATGACAAATTAATGTCATTAGTAACATAATTAATTAATTAAATTCTATAGAATAATGTAATTTTTAAAGAGTGAAAATGAAAAGAAAAAAATCTATAACAGTATATTTATAAATTTAAAAATATCGATCTAAAAATAAGTCTAAATGGAAATATGACCAGTATAAAAAAAGTGAAAAGGTCGTTGCAAAGAAACAAATTATTAAAGAAATTGCATATAATCATGTATCAGATTGTGGACAAATTGAAGTGGTTAAAACAATTATTTTAATTTAAAAAATTTTTATGCAAAAGGCTTTAATTCTATCCTTTACTTCTATCTTATAGGTGCCGTGCCAATACTTGTATTGATTTTAAAATCATTTTCGATTGGCGATCAATTGGCCTGGCTACCAATGATACTGGCGATCAATTCACCGGGATCCAAAAATAAATAAACAAATAAGTATGTTTACTAATAGTAAATGTGTGTCAGAAACCAGACTTTGGATAAGCTATAAACGTTGAATGGGTTATTGTGGAATTGTTGTAATTTTCCAAATAAAAAAAAAAATACTTCATCAAAAGGTGTGACAATCTAATTTAGTATATCCAGTAAAGCAAAAAAATCAATAGAAATATAAACAAAAATCTTTCTTTTATATTATAATCACTTTTATTCTTAAATAATACATTTCATTATACTTAAACTCACATAAAAGAGTAAAAAAACTGATACCTATCGATTGGGGCTATAGTGGATGGTTGGAACTTATATCGAGTACATACCTACTCCTAAACTGATTGTGTTCTTCCACTTTCATTCTTTGCTATATCAGGATTCCCAATCAAATACAGGGAAAAAATATACGTATTGTTCGTATAATTTTCTGCTCCTTATTCTTCGCTCTTCTCCTTGGCTATTTGATGATTTTACAATGATGATTATTTTCTTTTTTTTTAACTTTAACACTTTTTTGAAAAGTGTTTTTGAAATATGTACCAAAAGTTTCATTTGATATCTTTTTAGATTATAAATTGGATACAGATAGTCCTTTAAACAACTTATTTTCTCTGTAGTTATCCCAAGCGCAGAGAAAATAACTTAGAACAATGTTTAAATTTGTCTCGAAACTATTTATTTTATATTTCTCATCTTAACAAAATGAGTAATTTTATGTCTTACGACTTGAAAATTGAATGTGAGACTAAATGGACTTACCCAAAACTCATTTAAATAACTCTTTTACCCATTTAAAAAAAATATTAAAAATATTTTATAATAAAAATTAAAAAGTTTGAAATTGGCCAAAATTATTTTTATGAATATTATAAAATAATGTTAGTAAAATAATCTAAAAAAATAGAATAAAATGAAAATAGTAAATAATAATAATAATAGTAATTAGGTACTTATTTTATTTAAATCAGATTCGTGGTAAATGTTATAGGACTTATGACAATTTTTCTTGCACTTTCGAAAATAACTAAAAGTTTACAAAAATGAACTTCCTTTTTAAAATACCATCTGAAACCATAATTTGATAGGACATTAGAAAAGAAAACACCTCAATGTAATAACGTATATAGTTATATCTTTTTCTCTACACTCTAAAATTATCAAATTGTTTGTAACATTTATTTTCTTAAAAATAATGTAATCTAATGAAACTCCTTTATATATAACAAAAAATATAATTATTCACGTCTACTGCTTATTTATTATTTTATTTAAATTTTTAAGTTTGAATAACGGTGCTGTTTTTGTTGTGACTATAGTTATGTAAAATGATACTATGCACCTACAATGTATTCGACTGTAAAGTACTGACTATGTACAACTTACTTATGTTTATTTTATATTATAATTGTTTTAAACGAACAAAACAAGATAAAATTTAATTGTTTTAAACGGACAAAACAAGATAGAATTCGACAGTCAAGTAGAGTACGTCATTAACGATTTACAGTTAAGTAAAGTACCAGCATTGGGTGTGAGCCACGTGCGTACTTTTTTAATAAAAACCATCCGTAATAGTATAAAAGATTTACACGTTTTACATCATCATTCGTTGATTGTATAATATCATTTTACATTAGATGTCAAAGGATTTTGTTGTTGTTATTGTTATTTTTGTAGAAATGAACACAAAAGAATCAAATGGCTAGGGTGGTGAACTAAACTAATTACGGAGCATTGTGTAAACTGATTACAACGTGGAAATAAACTCGTTACGTAAACCGTAACACTGGATTCATTTCATTATTATTATTATAAAACACGAACAGAGATAATGTTGTTAACTATTATTTAAATAGTGACCTCAAAGGTACATATTATAATATTTTAGTAATTATTGCTTCATTTAATGATGGACTGGCTATGACCGTTGCAAGATCCCCAACCACCACAATTCTCATAAAATCTGAGTATACTGCTACTAAATTGTGAATTTTTTTCGATTGGTTTGTCAAAGTACATTCATCCTCAGCCCCAAGTCCATCACTAATTCTATGTGACACGTTCAATATGTAAAATTTGTGTTTCAGTCAAAAGATGACAACAATTGATACTGTTATTTACCTACCACGGATTCAAGTATTACAATCTGAAAAAAATATAGTCTTTATAATAATATATAATACGACTTTTCCAACAAAGTTTTAAGAATAGGGTTTAGATATACGTATAATTAAAAATAAAAATGTTTGGATTAAAAAATTTAATACAAAATTCCTCATAAATTGTTCTTATTTCTAAGTAAAAACATCGGTAGTATAATTTTTTTATAAATGTTTAAATTTCAAATAAGAAAAGAAATCCGAAAAATTCTAAATTATGCTTTACTTAAAAAATAATTAAATTCCTCATAAGCAGTTGTAGCTAATATATTTATCTATATTATAATAACATAAAAGTCACTTTTTTGTGAAAATTCAAAAATAAAATGTTGACGAAATTAGTAATTTAAATGAAAAACAACGATTTTTCATAATACACATTACACATAGATGATTTGAGTTTATTTTTCACAAAATTTCGTTTCATTTATCGAATTAAGAAATCACTAATAATATTATTTACTATCCGTTGAAAATAGAAATAGATGCTGAACCATCTGACCTCTTTTACTTAGAATATTTTTTTGAAATCAATGATGCATTAATTTCAAATTTATAAAAACAATTCAATCGCACGTCACCTATATATCTCATTCGAATAGTGTATCTCATTAATTTTTAACAGTGTAATTAATTAATTTTAATTTTAATCGTGCCAACATTATGACTAAAATATTTTCCCAAAGACTTCATTATTTCATGCATTCGTTGCACGTGCATTTCATTTTATCGTACGTTTGACAAGCGTTTGGTCTTAGTTCAGCAAAGACATACAGTTACGTGCGTACTTAAATTGAATAAATTGATTGGTTTTTTTCGCAACAGGCATGCGTTCAGATTCACGAAACAATGCCGAAGAATCAAACTTTGGGAGCATAATGACCGCGGGACTGACGTGCCGCAAGTCCTCGAGAACGTCCTGTCAACGAGAACTCGAACTTACCGACTCATCGTCGGTAAGTTGATTTTTTTACCCTGCACATCAATCGCATTTCTGTGTTACGCTATGTAGAATATTTAGTGGAATTGATCTATGGCAGATCAGCGATGACACGTGCACCGGATCAGACGGACAAGGTCGGGGCAGCAGCGGAACGGTCAGATCTGGTAATCGGAGGAAGCGCAAGTCAAGTGGTAAAGACAAAAACGTCAGAAGACTGGAAAGTAACGAGAGGGAAAGACTGCGAATGCATAGCATCAACGACGCTTTTCAGGTATAATCAAATATGTATTTGAACATGTTTTATTATGGGCTATAGTGCAAAAGTATAACAAAACAAAAAAGCATATTTAAAATGTCAAATAGAATTAAAGCTATTGCATTTGTCATATTTCCGCGGAACACTTATATATAATAACAAAAAAATTATTTCATTCTTTGAACAGCACGAAAAATTCAAAATCTTTTAAAAATTATATTAGCTTTAGAAAAGGGTAATTAATATAGTATCAATATAGTATTTGATGAAAATTTCAAATCCTTAAGGTTATTAGTTTATTACTTTTTAAATTACGACAAAAAAATAGTTGATTTTGTCGAAAACCAAAATGCCGTACATTTTGCTGTTTTTTGTAATTATTTATTAATTTTCCGCAATTATTGCGAAATTTTAATTTATCAAACTATTAAATATATAATATTACAATTTGTAAAAATTTTAAATTTATTATTTTAAATCTATTATTCTATTCTATATATATATATAATTCTAAAATATTCATGTAAAAAATAAAATCACATTTATGAATTAAATATTATTAGATATTAAACATAGATTATTAATGTTATTATACTTAAGAGACGTAATTTTTCACATCTCCCAAAAATGTTTGAGAATCTTTAAAAACAAAACAATGAAAACATTTGAACAAAAATCAGTTTTCAATTAAGGGATAACCATTTATACATCTTTAAATCTTTATAGCCTTTACAAAAGTCTCTCGATAAAATCTAGAAGAACCTAACCGAACTCATGTTTCAAATTCAGAAACTTCACGATTTAGCTGAAATTTAGCTTTAACTGAAATAAGTTATTAGAAAAGCAAGACGGATACCAAAGTAAAAGTCGATCCCAGTGTTTCAATTTTCCGAGTATATTATTGACTTGTTATATACATAAATAAATATACAGAAACAAGATGATTCGACAAGTATGTATATTGGCTTTTTTCGAAATGAAGTCTGATATGCCATAAGGCATTTATGTGTCCTACTTATGTACAAATTTAATTTCACGTTTCCCGTCTCTCATAAAATCGAAATAAAATAAGATCCCTATTTTATGATTGAATTGTTTTAGTAATTTATTTCTGCGTAACTACAATTTATTCGAGTACCTGAATAAATAGAAATAACTTTGTTTAGAATTATAATATATTATAATATATAACTTATATACGTATAACATTAAATACCTTGTCTTGAACCCAATACTCGATATTCATGGAGTATATAACTCGAATGACCCGAGTTATACAGGGAAAATATTCATTAAATGTTATTCATTGGATATTAAAATATTGAAATATATAAACCACTGTGAAGGTATATAAAATGGGGTTTTTACCACAGGTGATAGCATGATAACTTTTTTATAATTAGTTAGATTGGATAAATTAGATGAATCGAGAGTAGGTACGCTCTAAAGTAGTATTGACGATACATAATAAATTAATAATACCACTTTAGTGGTACGCATACAATCTCCTCGTTCGAACTCAAAACGAAGCAATTGCTCCGGAAGGCTTTTAGTAAAAACGAGGAAGAACTATGTTAGTTGTATGTAAAGTGTTTTTAGGTGAACAAGAATAACGATGATTTGTTGATGTGCCTCGGAGGACGAAATAAACGGTTATACACTTCCTGAGTTACTATGGTAACCTAAACTCTGGAAAATTCAAGTGACATATGTACTCGTATGTGTATTTTACATATATAGATCAAAAGGTTGAAGAAAAGGATCAGAAAATGATTCTGCCTACTTATTAATTACGCTAAAACGCTATCTTGGGGGTAGTCTATGGACCTCAGAGACGATGTAATATAAGAAGGATGACAATGAGGATAAACACTAGCTTTTAACTTTCACTTGAAGATAAATAATAATTTATTTAAACAGTAATTTTTTTGAGCATGTTGAAGATTAAATTTAATATTAGTAACACTCTTAAATTTTTAATGCCAACAGTTTTTATTAAATACCTATTCATTTTTAAACTAGATATTATAGTAAGTAACTAATAAACAAAAGACACTAAAAAAAATTAAAACCCATACATAGTAAAACCATTAATTTTCTAATTTCACTCAGAATCTAAAATAATACTGATAAGATGCAAAGTTCTATGTCATAAAGCAAATCGACCAAATTTACGAATATTTAGAGCTCGGTAGTTATTTAAGATGGTGAAAAATGAATAATTGGTGTAGTTTCTATTCATCAAAATGATCTATAACCGAGTCCCTTGGTGTAGGTAGTGTAAATTTGAAAATTTTAATTTAAATAGTTATCCTTAAGGCTTAAACTTTTAATTAAATTTAAAGGCTGTTATTGAGAAAAATCCAAATGAAATCGATAATTTGAAAATTTCGAAAAATTCCAGTATAGTACACCGTATGGACCACTAACTCTAAACTCCGCGACTATCGCACGTCACGTGTCACCGAGTGCTCAACAATGTGGTACTTATGGTTTTACTATACGAATTAATCGATATCATGCAAATAACACATTATACTGTTTTACTGTAGTACTACATAATATATGTTAATAATTCTATAATAATTGTTATATAATCATTTGTTCCGCGGACTATATATATATATATATATATATATATATATATATATATATATATATATATTGTATTTATTAACATTAATAACTCTGTCGTCGTACTGGCGGATTAATCGGGTAGAATATATCATCCATAGTTGTAATCGTCATATTATTGTGTCATTTTTTTTCACAATTAATTCATTACGTTCTGCCATCGTGTTTGTTACGGGCTTATTCGCGGGAACCTTTCCGTTTTATTTAAATCCATCTCTGCATCGCCAATTTCATTATAGAAATGTCACAACTGTGACGCTGTTTTCGGTTCAGTGACGCTCCTTGCACGCAAAAATGTGATACTCTTTATAACTTATACGTCCTAACTACCATATTATACTGTTCCTAATATAATAATTTCAACACACGACAGTGATGACTGACATAGCCTAGTAAATAGGTAATGTTTACTGTTTGGCATCGTTATTTTATTTTTTACAATCCAACCGATTAATAGGTATCATGAAAATGTTTTTTCTCAGCACGAATCTTTTGTATGGATTAGGTTAAAAACAATAAATACAATTAGTAAAATACTATTACAATAGCCCAGTAAAATAAAAAACTAAATATATTTTTATTTATATACTATATTTTTATAAATTGTATAAAGTTTTATTAAACTAAATACTGTTTGTGTTTTTTTTTACACTATAAAAGACAAAAATATAAAATTTATAATATTTTATTTCGGTCGATACAATTAGTTTTTTTTTTTTTTTGACAACAAAAAGATTAGTTTTATAAATTTATCAAGTATTTGAAATATTGTTTAGTTAACAAAGTTTTTTTTTATTATTAATAAAATAATAAGCACTAAAATGAAACACTTTTAACAACTTTCTTTTTACAGCTAAATTCCAAAAAAATAAAGTAAAATGTTAACATGATAAATAATTAAGAAAAACATAAACCAATTTTCAATATTTTTCTGTTTTCTTAAATTAAAAAAAAGGAATTTAAAATAGATTTTCTCGTTTCTTTTGAAAAAAATGTACTTAATATTTATATACATTTAAATAACAATAATTTGTTTTGTTTTCTTGAGAAAAGTTTACTTTATTTTATTTACTACCGGTTGGTTGCAAAATCTAGAATAATAAATTATCAACGAGTATTACTTCCTAAGTTTCTATTTTTTCTTCAAAAGGAAATTTATTCAATACATATTTTTTAAGTGATTAGTTCATATATTTTTTATATAATTTTAGAGGATCTCATATTCTCTTTGTATATTACATCGCAGGCATTAAATGTTACTAATTGGCAATAAATTTGAAATGGTGTAATTTACATAAACTACATTTATGAAGCGATTAACTAATGTTAACTACTTACATACTATGAAACTTTGAACTAAATTAGTTGAAAGTTTTTAATTTAACTTTACTATAATGTTAAAGTACATATTAATGAATATACTAATTAATTAATATTTAGAAATACAATATGATATTTATCATTGTAATATGTTAGTGTATTGCATAGGATAGGATAGGAAGTTATCAAACCTAATAAACTATCTACTGTTAAAGGAAACTATTTGATAATTTACTCGTATATTAAAAAATTTTCTGAAGAATGAACATATTGACTTCATTCAATTTTATTTATTAATTAGTCATCTAATTTATAATAATATTGTCAAATTTAAAAAAATAATTATAATGTAGGTCATTAAATTATAATTATCCTATATGATATAAATTAAAATATTATTTAGTACATATTTTGTATTTCAGCTTATATACTTTTTATAAGTAGGTTATTAAATTAGATAAAACTTGATTTCGTAACAGTTTTAATTACCTACCAAAAACTTACTCGATTATTGAAAATCAAAGAAGTTTATAATTTCAAAATTTTCTAAATTATTATTTATTATTCTATATCTATATTATTATTTAATAATATTTTGTTATTATTTATGAGTATTAACCATTAAATATTAATATTATTACTTTATTTATTTATTTTCTATTTTTTAATTATTAGGGTTTTTAAATAGAATTAATAAGATATTAACCAATATCTATAGTTTAACTTCTTTATTGTTATTAATGGTTTAAAAAAAACGTGTACTATAAAAATTATATTAATTTAAGTTAATGAAAATAAAAAAACTGTTTTTCTATTAACACCAAGTAAAATATTTATTAAATAAATTTAAGGCTTCAAGCTAAGTTTTAATCTAATAAAATCATCAATAATAAAAGTTATATCTTTTATTAAACTCGTCCCCACTCAACTAAACCCCACTCATTTGACCCCATTGCTAAATTATAAAGACATGTTGTAATCATAATAGTCCGCAAATAAGTTTTGATTCTTTTCATCGTCAAAAACTTTTAGCAATCCTCGAACTTACTGGTACAGCCAATAATACACGCTCAATAACTCTGTCTTAGTTTCTAAACATGACTTTTCCATGCTGCATATTTCATAACAGAATCCCTCAGTGATTTGACAGTAACAATAAAAGCTGTTCGTTAATTAACTTTAAATTTTCTATAATGGTCTAAATAGGAACATGAGGTTCGTAATCTATCACCGTTCATTACCTAATACATTTGGTAACGAAACAATATCCATTCGGTGTTCCATGTAGTTTTTTCAATCAAATTAATATTATTATACAGTTGTATTATTAATATAAATAATTAACGTGACTAATACTATTAGATGTACTGAATGTGATACTCATAAGCACTCAGCAGAGAAATTATTATTATTTATGGTTTAAAAAGAATAGTCAACCAGGTAAAGAACACTCGATAAACACTGGAATTCGGTCAAAACCAAAAGTCCGATGTTTCGTTTGTGAATTATAATTAGGGACGGCCCGACGTTTTGCGAGTTCCCGAACAAAATAATTGCAAACTATATTTTAGTGACATTGCCTTATCCGTTTTTTTAAATAGTGTTTTTGTAAACATTATTGCCTTTTTAAAAAGTGAAGAAAAATACACTGAAATCGTCAGCTCAATACTGAATATATTTAAATACGGATATTTCATTTTTCCAAAACGGTCTTTTTTCGATTTTATAATTTTAATTAGGTGTTTGTTTAGAAAAAAAAACGTAAATAGTGCAATGGTGCCGACACGTGTTTATAGGTATCTCATTCAGTATCTCTAATGGTCAAATTGAATATTTATATCAATAATATAATATAATTATAGTATGTAATATTAATTTTATTAAAAAAAAAAAAACGAGCTACATATTATATGAAACGCCGAATGGATATTGTTTCGTTATCAAATCTATACGTGTGTTCGAGTGTGAGTGGGTGTGTGTGTGTGTTTGTGTGTGTGTGTGTACATACATTATTATAAGTGAAATCTCTGTGTTTACAGTCACTTAGAGAAGTAATACCACACGTCAAAAAAGACCGACGGCTGTCGAAAATCGAAACACTCACGTTGGCCAAAAACTACATCATCGCTCTGACCAAAATCATATGCGAAATGAGAGGCGAACTGGATCCGTTTAAAGATCAACAAGAATCGACGAGTGGCACGCGCTCGGCCTCTGCCGGCAACGCGTCCCTCGACGCCGGACCATCGTCATCCGCAGTGTCGGCAGCGACTGCGGCGGCCGCGGAAATCGACAGACGATTGCAGTTGGCGTTGCAAAATTCTGACGAATCGATGGATCTTTCTTAATCGATTACAACGCCACCGACGCGACCCACCGCCAGCCATACATGTATTATTTACTCACAGTAATATTACTTACAAACGCAGTTTCAACTAAAACCAAGTCAATTTCTCTTCCCATCCATCGCGTGGGTGTACAAAATTATTCCTTTTAAGAACACAATAGCGTAGTATAATAGAATTACTTAAGATAATGAAATATTTTACAACGAGTGCCCAAACAATTGTAGGTACTAGTTGATTCGGATCGAAATGTTAAGCATTAATCGCAGATATATACATATTATATGGTCCATGTGAACCATAGCTTTTAACGCGATGGGTTATATAAATCTCTTATAACGTTGCGATGTTTTCATTTTTGTACCCGGCCAAGAGAATCGAGACACCAATAATACCTACACACTTGAAATATGTATACCAAAGTGTTATTATTAATATATATTTATCTGTGTGCGCTCATATATTCGAGTGCATGTAGGGTGACCGCGCGGTATTTCACCATGTTTGTTCCAGACAAAACGTAACTAATTAATGATATTTTGAAAGCTGATTTCTATGAATAATTATGTCACCAAAAGAACATAATTTTCATATTTTTTTACATTTAGTTGATTATTTTTATTTTTATTTCGAACTTATGTACGCTACAAGTGCTGAAAAATACCTATAAAGAATGTGATCATTCGAAACAGTAATACGATTAATAATAGAATTTCAAAAATAAAATTTACTGACGAAACAAAGACACGAGATATATATATATATATAAAAGATTATATCTTATATGATATTGTATGTAGATTAGGCTAAAAAAAAAGTTATAATTAAAATAAAAATTTATAAAATTATGTTATTTTTGCATTCATATATGCTGTATATTATATAAAATATAGTTATTATTCTTAAAATAATATAGTAATGATAATTGATCTGAGTAACTGCAAAATTCGGTTCAGCAGGGACGACTTTGTAGAATGACTATGATATGTAGGATAATAATAATTTTATTGAGTGTGATATGAGATAATATTCATAGTTTTGTTTGCCTGACCCATGTTAATAACCAAATATATTGTATACGGTAACTATGTATATTAATTCATATGCCATTTAATTAAAATATGATTAGTGCGTGTTAATGATGAATTACTATAAATATTTGGAAAAAAAAAATTAATGGAATTTCAGCTGCTCAAACAAAATTCTTTTCAACATATTCGATTAAAAGCTTTTAGATATTGCATACCAACAAAATACGATATAGGCAGGTACCTATAGATAAATTACAATGTATAATTTTTGTCCCTCTCTCTCTCTCTCTCTCTCTCTCTCTCTCTGTATCCTTGAAGTGGCACGTCGTGAGTGCAATTTTATTCGACAAAAACATACCCCTTGCCAAAAAGGAAATAATATGACTATTTATTTATTTTTTAAATGAAGATACTGAGTGTCACCGAAAGAACACGTGCAAATGATACAAATAATCATCATGATAATAAATAACGAATAATAATACATTTAATACTTTTTGGTATCTGAAATATTTTTTATATTATGAAATAGACAAAATATGAAATGTAAAAATCTTAAATCATTTAGGAAGTAATTCTAATGAATATTAACGATTGTATCATTTTTGATAAAAAGAAAATATTCTAATAAAACAATGGTATTATAATGGTATATAAATTAAATCATTAGCATATGTTATTCAAAAATCTTTTATACATATACATATATATACATACATACATTATACATACATACATAATTGTATACGTACATTTATATTAAATATATTAAATTTTTTTAGTGGGTATCTTACATATTTTTTATAAAACTCGATAGTTACATTGTGGACGTCAATTTGAAATTCAAAACTATTTTTTTTAACAACCAAATGTAATGTACGTATTTTAAGCTAATAACCCTTTGAAGTACATTTTATAATAATTGATAATTCTATAGAAGATAACTAATTTAACTTTGGTAACATTTGCCAAACGTTGATGAAAAACGATATATTTTTTAAAAATATGTTAAAGTATACCGAATACAACAAGCCTTATAAACAAATCGAATAGGTATATAAATAACCTATTATAATTAATTTTATTATATATGTTAATCAAAATTTAATACAAAGTATACATTTATTTATTTCTAATAAACACATACCTAACCTATCAAATAAATATAATATTTTAAATCCTTTTTTAGATGTGTTGAAATAACCATTAAAACCGATTTCATATTTATTTAGTTATGTCATATTTATGAATAATCGATATGTGCATATTATTATATATTTTATTCTGTACACTATGAAATAAAATAATCAATATTACCTGTCTATAAATTTGATTTAACTGCTTAAATATTGTAAGAATTGCTTGAACATTATAACGTCATTATCACATTACCTATTATTTATTAATTTAATTATAACATATAAATATATACCTAAGTTATATATTTTGAAAACTTTCTTCTAGTAAGTTATCTAAATATTTTATAGAATTGTTTGGTTAAGTATCATCCTCTATTTATTTATTTTTGCTGTGTGATAAATAATTTAGGTACTTCATCGCTGATTTTAAACTCATATACTGTGTACTTAATATTTATAATTATAAAAATTATACGTTATGACCTATGTCGATAATATTATGTATTCTATTTTATTGCGAAATTATATTACAGTGTTGATATTATAACAAAACAAAATGTAATTCATAAAAAATATATTATTCGCAATAATATTTTATCTAGTCAAATAAATATTATATTTTTGTTGAACACAAAAAATTGTACTTATTTAAATTCTAATTTATATACATCATAATTTATAAACAGTATCTAACTTCAGAAATTGTATGATATTTGATGATGAAAAAATTGAATTGATTTATATTTTTATATATTGTAAGCTAATTAATCGTTTTCTCCATTAACTATATATAAGTAAGTGCCTACTCAACGGATAAGTACAAATAGTTAAGAACAACAAAGCCCATAGCAATGTTCATCCAGCGCCTCTGGATATTTTAAGAATTTCCGTCTTTGTAGTAGATTTGTATATCTGCTTAGGTAAGTTTACAGTGGTTAGTTGATCAATTGAAATCTTTAAGTGAATTAAATTAAAATATTATTCCAATATGATATTACTATTAAATATAGATATAAACCAGAAAATAAAATACAAACATTGATACAGAAATATTAAATTTAATTAAATTATGAATTATTGTAAATACAATATCCAGAGTAAAGAAAATTACTATACATATAATCAATGATAAAATATAAAAATCTCAAAAAAGAAAATACATATATATATAATTGAGTGGCTCATTATGATATCTTATTGAAAATATATCCGTAAAAATGAATCATTTTTCAAATGTTTTTGTTTTATTACAATTTTATAGTAAGGGGTCATATTAAAGTTTAATAATTAAACCCATCTAGTAAAATTTATATTTTGTCCCTTAGATCAATTTAGAAAAAAAACTAAACATTTTCATTTACATAAAATTGCAAGGCCATTCTTTGGTACAAAGTGCTATGACAATTTAAAAGTACCACAATTCAAATCGAATAATTTGTTTCATAGTAAATGCAAATTTATAAAAGTAGATAAAAATACCTAATAGTTATAAATATTTATACTCGATAATATAAATTGGTTTATTAATAAATTAGTATACATTTTATAACATATTTAATGTTTTATGATAGATAATCTTTTATTGAAGCATTTATACAGTAAGTTGCATCTGTTTGCCCATACCATCACATGTAATGGATGAGAGCTGTAAAATGATTGTCATTGATAAGGTTGTCTAATTTATACAAATATATTTACAACAGCCATTATAACTACTATATAGTAGATATGAATACTAACTCTTATAAATTAACAACACCTAGCAATAATATTAAAACCAATTATTTCATTTTCAATCGTGATTCTTTAAAAATTGTATCACTACTAGTATCAAAGAATGGCTGTTTTACAATTTTATAGAAATGAAAAATTGAAAAGTTATTTACCCCTGCTGGTTAAGTAATGAACATAAAAATTTGGCATTAAGTGTTTGACGTGACCTCCACTATTAAACTGAACTAGAACAAAAAAAAAATAAAAAATAATATTAATGGAAATAATTCCATCAGATATCATGGTGGGCCACTCTGTATACATTTATAAATATAATTAAAACATTAGTATTTAGGAAATTAGATACAATTATAAGCTTTATTTTCTAATTGAAGACCAATTGAGTTTGATTACCAACATCTAAATATTTTTGCCTTAAAGTTTACAAAAATTAAGCAATCAAATTTACAACTTATTTTGATATGATTTTCAGAAATGAAATATAAAATAACATAGTTAATCGCAAGAAGAGTTCACAATAAGATCAAAGCTTGATCAGGGAGTTTGGTAAAAATTACATCTAAATTACAATGAGCATGTAATGGATAAAAAAAATTAGAAGTAGCTGATAAGTATCTAATTCCTTTGACATAACTAGCCCTGATTAGGGGAGTGTGTACTATGTACTTTTTTAATAATACTTTGTACTAATAAATATTAAAATTAACCTGTTAGAGTATTAACACAGAAAGATCTATAAGTACAATAATATTAGAAATTTAAAATATACAAAATAAGTACAATTATCATTCTATTGGAAAAATAATTAGTATTTATAATCAAAACAATTTGAAATACAACTTTTTAAATTTTCTAGTAAATAAAAAAGAAAAGATTTTCATGATTTTAGGTTGTTTTAAATTATAAATCTAATAAAAAAGAGTACTTATTATTTTGATTAAACTATAATATTATTTTTGATATTAATTGAATCATCATTTCCCATGTCAATAGCATTATCATTAAACAAAGAACTACAATAAGTTTGAGTTTGTATATTGGTAAATTCTAAATCACCAAATAAACACTCAGATTCAGCAGTCTGAGTATAAATATCTAAAAAGTCAAAATTGGTTTGAGTTTCTGAATCTAAAAACATTGGATCAGATTCAATTTTAGTACAGTCACCCATAGGATCTGTTTGAGTCTGTGCACACAATCGTCTAATTGGACTAGATGTAGCAGATGAGAGTTTTGGGTCATTATGCCGTAACATACAGTCTTTATTTTCAAATGTAGTTTGAGTTGATGAATCTGATAAAGTTTGAACATCGGTAATTGTTTGAGTCTGAGCAGACTTCTTACGAGATTTTAATTCTTGTAATTCTGCAAAATCTTGTACATTTTCTGAATTTGGCAACAATTTTCTTGATTTTAAAAATCTACAAAAAACATAGAAATACAGAACCAAGGCAAATGATTTATATAATATATATATATATCAAACTTCATAATAGTTGAGTATCCAAGTCCAATGTTATGCTGTTTTCTTTTAGTATGAGTCACAAATGCTTCTGGAGATTTATATTTACCTCCACAATAACAAGAATATATGACTCCACATGTTACACGATGTGATTTTAATGTCGATTCTAAAGGAAAGCCTTTTTCACAATTATCACATTTGTATTTTTTGTCTGTGTGTACTTTAATGCAGTGCTAAAAATATTATAAATATACAACATTATAGTCTGCTGAATTAACAAATAATAATATACATCTTATATACTATTAGACTCACTTGTTTGAGAAGTTTTTGAGTTTTAAAAGATTTTACGGAGAGCCCGAAGTTTAAGTTGTACTTGCAACCTAAAACCGGGCAGTAGAATGTATCATTTAAAATTTGCCCTCTGCTTCTTTCTACATCATTCTCCGATAGCACCATAACTAAACAATTTTCTGACATACCAAGTAGGTATAATTTAAAACTAATTTTACTTTTTACATATCAATTTAAATACAGCCTAAAAAATAATCAAATATTAAATTAATTTGATGACTAAATAATTTGTAATTCATTTTACTTCACGATATATGAACAAAATAGCTAGTAATATTGAATTATTTGTAAAATCACACAGATTATTTACATTTTGAATGAAAATAAAGTAGATAAATTCAAACTCAGAAGTAGGTACTTTGATAACAGTATAATTTCCAATAAGATAACACTATGGAGCCCAAAACTATAATACAAACGATGCAAGCCACTTTCTTTTTATCACCAGCTAACAAATAACAGTATGTCAACAATACAACAGTTTGAGAGACCATGGTACACTGAAAATTCGCCACCGGGAGCACCACTGCGGAGTCACTAGTTTGTGAAATGTACTTGCAGGAAGTCGAAGATATAAACATTATAAACGTCAACAAATAAAAATTATTTTCTCATGATAAATATTATGAACATTTATTGTTATACCACGAGGAACTGTAAAACTGTGTTAAATAGAAATTCTAATTTGGGTAATAACAAAATATTTTTATGAAACATCAGCTTATATTGCAATATTGCACTACTAAATTGTAACTACTAAATAATAAATATCTGTGGCTTGGGTCTAAAAAGGCCAATCTCACTTTTTTGCAAAAATGAGTTTCAAAGGCCAATGTATAAGATTTAATACTCTTTTTCTTGTGCTATAAGGGTATAACTCAACGTCCAATGATCACTGAGATACAAGGGCTTATGTATCCAACATAATTATTTAGTTATATTATTTCTAAAACGGCCAATCTGACATCAGCCTCATTTTCAGACTCATGCAAAAAAATATAAAGGGCTGATATTAACATTGGCCCTTTTACAATTCTGTGGCTTGGGTCTAAAAGGGCCAATCTCACTTTTCGCCACTTTTCAGTAAGCGTAAAAAATAATAATAACAATTTAAAATAATTTGTAAATAAAATAAATAGATATGTTTATCTATTATCTATTAAATACCAACTAGTTTTAAAATTCTTTGTACAAAATAATATAAACAGTGACTTTATATTTTGTCTTAAATTGCAGGCACTTTTACTATCACATATTTTTTTTGGTGTTGTTTATAACATAACATTATAATATGTAATTATGACTATATTCACTCTAAAATTTAAGGAGCCTTAGAATGGAGTTCCCATACCAAAGCCTTAGACTAACCAAACTCCTCTTATAGGAAGCTTCCTGCTAACTCTATACCTCCTTAATTTTTTCACTTACACACATTTGTCCATGAAAAGTTAATATTTTTTGTGTAGAAACAAATTTCCTCCCAAAAAAATTAAATTCATACAAATTATGCCCGCCCGGTAAAAATAAATTGCAAATACATGCAATGTTCAAAAAAAAATTATTTTAACTTTAAAGTTTTTTCGGTTTTAATTAGTTCACCCACACAAAAACAAATTCATAGACCCCGACCGGGGGTAGCGACCGCAGCAACCCCATATATTTTCATGAGATAGCTAAAACATATTTTTGCTACCCCATGAGGAAATCGTGATTTTTGCACCGGAAACGTATGACAATCGAACAATAATCAGTTATTATATAATAAGTACCTAATTAAATAACGATAGTTCGTTATGAATACATAATTATGTAACAATAATAATGAAACGAATAATAAAAGGTGTGTTGTTTGCGCGATATCGGGAAAGTACGCGTCAGTGCAATTACTGGGCGTGTCACACGGCCAATGAGAGCCGAGCTGCTCGCTCCGCCCGACCAATGACAGCCGAGTTGCCACGCAATCCGACCGACCGAGAGACGCGCGAACCTACAGCGGTAGCTTACCAACGTAGGATGTGTCAGTCTAGTGTCGACCGCGGTTCAGAAAGCTCGTCTCGATTATAACGAAACAGTTTTCACGGTTTCAACAATTTCCTTTCGCGGCGATGGTAATAGTATTTATCGACGAATAATCGCACGTCTCACGGCGGTCGCGTGGGCACAAACAAATTATTTCGTCGCTAAAATACTACCGTACCATCGATGTTTATCGTATTTTCCGTCTCGGTCGCGTTCGCGGTGCGCCGCTGTTCGCCAAAACAGCTTGTGAATTTCACCGTCCGCCAAAAACAATCGAATAATTATCGTAATATCGTGCGAGTAGTGAATCGCGAGTAGTGAATCGTTCCGTGGTGTTTTTATTCGAGTGTACCAGCACGAAATACGTTGTGAAATGTTTCGGACCCGCCGTATGAAAACGGTCGTCAATGGATTCGACGACGGCCCGAGGTTAGTGATAATATATTATAATATTATATCGATGTAATAAATAAGTACGACCCACCGACGCGTTGTGAATATATATATTGTTATTATATATTATTATTAAACCACTGTTATATAACGCGCGTTGGAACTGATGAATTGCGCGTTGTCATCAATACGATTTTCGGAAATGAGTTTCATTTCGGCGCTGAGTAATATTAATAACGAGAACGGATTAAATCCATTACGCGCGTCGTGTTCGTCGCCAAGTCGTCTATATATTAGCATTGATTATAAATAGTATTTATAATCAATGATATTAGGTATGCACACTCTTATAGTCATATACTCATATGTTTATTTATCCGATCGTCTCCTATCACGCGCGCTGAATCGCAAAGTCTTTCGTTATGGTGTTGGTAATGCGGATTTGGCACAGCTTAAATATGACATCCGCGGCGGATGGAACTACATGTTATACGTATCTTGGTTCACACTAGTAAAAATTTACGCTGTTCGTCCAGTTGCGCGACTGGGCCAAATTGGGCCCTAAAATTTATGTTTTTTACAATAATATACATATACTATTATACCATAGTGTTCGTTCAAAAAGTGCCTACTAATCCGCCGGGCGAGCCCGAGCGCCGAGTAGCGAGTATAGTATTAGTGAATTCGACGGCCACTCGGTCGAGCGAATGAGGAATGCGACGCTAGGTTTATATTAGCGTGGCCGCGTGGCCGCTGTGACGGGACGACGACGACGCGGTCGCGCGCAGCGGACGGACCTCCGGATACCGCGGTAACGATTCTCGGTTAAGAAAAAGCCGTTACGAAAAGAATTATTTTCCGTGATTCCTGAATTATTCTCATTGGCTTGTTCGTTTCAACCGTTTTAACGGACGACGCGGGGTTTTCCTTTCAGTCTTCGTCGGTTCGCGAGTATGTGTTGGGGTGCTCCGTGCGTGTCCGTGTTTTGAGAGTTTTATGCCGACCGCCATAATCTCGTTTCTCGATTTCAAAATTTCGTTTCGCGTCGATGGTAAGCCATTTTGCCGTGTTACGAGTTGCGTGAAAACACGGCTCGGCTGGTGTCACTATGACACTTTTTATTTTGTTTCGTTTCGATTTGTGCGTGTAAAAAATTCGCGATCACTTAAAACGGGCCAGCCACAATGGGTGCATCACATTCGTTCATTATTGTATTGCGATGGCGCCACAAACAAGCCAATATTTGAGGTAGGTTAGGTTAAGTTTATTTATTTTTGTGTCTTGAATCTTGATTCTAGTGGCCGGCCACAAAGTGTCTCGTGTGAAAGAGCTCTAACCTACCGACCAGGGCCGTTCAGTATAGTGTCGACGGCTGTTCCGAAAGCTCCTCTCGGTCACGTTTTATTTTTCTCCACGACAGTGCTTAATGTCGTCAAATGTCGTTACTATTTATCGCGACTCGATTAAATTTAATTTATCGAGTGACTTTCGTATGCGCTACCATACTTACATTATTTTACAAGCCAACATGAACGCCGAACCTCTACAGCAAGCCACCGACAAGCCATCAGTGGTGTACCGATCTATGAACGAATATACGAGGTCATGGGCGCCGATGGAGGGTAGCGAAGGCTATAATTTATAGTGTGTGACCACTCACACGTGCATTCATTACATATGACTGCGCGACTACGTCGTCGAAATTTAACTGAACCCGGAAAACATCTTGATTATAAGATCAAAGGGATCTGATATACATAAAAAGTATTATTCACAACCACCGCCTACATGACCGACAATGAGAGTCTGCACCTCAGAAACAGGAACAACTTTTATAAATATACCTTTGAAGGTGCTGCCGTCGGTCCGGGGCTAAGTCAACCACATTCCGATCTCTTACCGACATTCAATGTATGTAATGTTCATTCCCATTTGATGTTTAACATTACATTCAATATGCCATGGCCAATTCATACGATTGGACTGAGTGGATTATTGGACACTCATAAGATACCTCAATATTCCAAAAATAAAATTAATTCAGAAGTCTGAAATTCTAACAATACAATTCAAATCTTGTTACATTACTGTTGAATATCTCATAACTAGATGTTCATTAATGAAACCCGGAAACCATCGGAGTTGCTCGGATACGGGACGCTGACTCTGTGACTACCCACGTCTGTTGGGCACGAAACACCGACCTGGGAACGTGCACAACCGACCGCATCAGCGCAGCGATGACCGACGACTCAATTACGTGATAAGCTTACGTCGATAGCACACAATACTGTAAGTACTGTAAGTAGATCTAGTACTATAAGTAACTTATACATATAAGTTGTTATATAGTAATTTAATTTGTATTACGTTTATTATTATTGTAATTATTCACCTCCCGACCTACAAGAACATTCAAGATCACCTCATGATGATAATTTACAAGTAAATTTTCATTTACTCTTTCATTCAACTTCTCATTAAAATCAAAATAATTTAAGTCAGTATTATTGGTATTATATTAATTTAAAGACATCTGACTGACATTGTTATAAGTAGTAAATAGAAATTCAATGTTACGAGTTATTAGAAATACGAAACTTGTTTAAATGAATAAAAGAATAATAAAACCGTTCCATATTATATTTTAAAATTTGACCATTTGATAAACCTTCTTTAAATGATTTAACGTAGGACACTTGTCAACGTCACAAAGAAATTGTGAGCCTATTAATGATCTTCAATAAAAATTTCCAAGTGCTGATAATAATTCTGTAATTTTCAAAAAAAATATAAATTAACTATTGGTCAATTTAGATACCTAATATATTTTGTAAATAAAAGTGTAAAATAATGTCAAACATTCTTTTTTGAAAAAATATCTAGTTGTTTAAAAAACCTAAATGAAAAATATAATCAATTACTAATCATAATATAATATAGATTAGAAGGTTCCATAACAAAAAAATTATTTATTTTTTCCATAGTTGTCATGTAGGAAGGATAAACAGTACTAATATTGCACTATGAATAAAATAACAATACATTTTTTTAAATATTTTTTTTTCAAATGTTGTTTTTTTATGGAATAACATTAACATTGTCTGCGTACAAGTATTATTATTTTCATATATTATATAATATTCACAATAATAATATTAAAAACCGCCTGTATTCCTTTGTTACTTTTGTACAAACCTTAAAATGTGTATTTTAATAATAATTTTGTAACATTAATAATTTATTAACATTACTTTTTTTACATGCTATATACCTGTACAAAACAAAAAAAAAAAAAAAAACAAAAGTTTAATTGTAATATTAATTGCATTATTTTTCAAAAATGTTTATGTATAAATATTGACTTTGGTTAGAATAAATATATAATATAATTTGTTCAAATTGGCTACAATTCTGTTGGAGTTTCTACAGGATTCTTTTTTTCTTTTTTGGTCAATTTAATAAATATTTTACATAAATAGTTAATAAAATATATATAAATTTATATATATATGTATACATATATATATATTATATATATATATACATATATATATGCATGTATGTATATATATATATATACAATTTAATAATGATAATAATATATGATAATAAACCAAAATACATTTATAAATATATACTATACAAGTAATCCGATTAAAAACGGAAAAGGGAAGGGGAAATAAAAGCCCAAAAATAAAAATAAAATAAATAAATAAATAATAATATAAGCCAGATATCATTAAAACACAACAACAGCCACATGTAAGTGACTAAAATTGACATTTACTAAAAAAAAAAAATAATAATAATTTAGAATGATAAAAAAAGGTGAAATAAATTATATTATACAAAAAACTTAAATATGAACAACCATTAAAACGACACAATATTTTATGGTAACTCGTTCCTTGACAATTTGAACAGAAATTGTCTTAAATAAAAATAATAAAAAATAAAAATAAATGTATCAAGAATAATAATAATATTACATTCACAATTTGCCTATAACGCACTGTATAAAATAAAATTGCCCTAAAATTTACTATCCATTGGTACCTACATATTACATGTTGTTAAAAATTTGTAATAAATAAACATTTGTCTACACTAAAATGGTGTCCAGTTATTTTTATTTTGTTTTTATATTTTATCCTTAGAATAAAGCTAAAAATTTACATTAGTTAAATATCACCTTAATTGACCTAAAATTAGCTGAAACAATAAAGGAAATGTTTCACGAAAAATTAACTAGGTTGTTCCGAAAAACATGTTACCGTCATATAAGAGCATTGATAGTGTGGTATAGCTGCATTAATACTTGCATGTGTATTGGCAAGCAAGACATTCGGTCGTGGGTATTAGGGTCTAATGACAACCATGATAATGCATTGTAACCCTCCAAAACATACCTGTGTTTAAATAAAAATTAATACCAACAATATAATTTATTGAGTTAAACTAATACCTTAGAACGTCTGTGGTGTATTGAGAATCTAGAGGATGAGCTGAAACTGCAGATGTAGGATGAAGAAGATCTGCAGCTGCTGGATCAGCATTATTAGGCAACTGTACAGTATGCATATGTAGTGCACTTTTGAGAAATGCTGGACTGCATTTCTCTATATCTGGTGCACACGATGCCCAAAACCATGTAGGCATACGTCCAGTTGGCGCTGTTGATACCAAATAACCTAAAGCCAATGGTTGCTGAAGTAATGCTCCCACTTCTTCATGACCATCCAAACAGCTACCGCCATTCTAAATAAAAAACACATCATTATTATCAATATTTATTCAATACGTTTTTTTACATACTCTGTATGATGATGATCCACAAGTGAAAGGACTGCAAGGTTGAGAAGAAGGAGGACTACCGGGTTGAGAGGAACATTCTCCTCTGGGTCCCATCGATCCTCGCCCCATTCCAATGGTTCCACCTAATGATCCAGAACCCATATTGCCTCCAATAACATTACCACTAGGGCCACCCAAGACACCAGAAACACTGCTATTAGGAAGTCCCAAGCTCGTATTTCCAACAGCATCGGAATCATTCCACGAGCTAAATATGTCGTTGAAATCACCCATACCCTCCATACCTTCTGGCATGTCTTCATCATTAAATGCACTAAATAAATCATCACCAATTTCTGGACCATTAATTTGTTGCTCTTGGAACGCAGTTTGTGAGGACTGAAAATTTCAAATTTCTCTTATGTTATGATCATTAATGAACAGTTTGAAATTACAAAATTACCTGTGTTGTTGCTGATGTTGGAAATACTAATATATGAGTTGCAGAAACATCACGCGGCGTAGAAAGTTGGCAAGCAACAGACGCTTGGCTAAACCGCTCATCAGGTGTGAATTGATCAGTCATCAGTCTTAATGATGAATCTGGTTCCAAGGAAACTAGACAAGCACTAACTACAGATGGTACATCTGATTTTTGGTACAATAAACTGCATTGACCACAAGATTCTTTTAAATGGCGTGATGCTTTCATTAATGCTTTACGACTCAATAACCACGACCAACCTATAATATACATTATAAATTATTTTCAGTAATTCTATTTTCATACAATTTATATGGTTTCTGTACCTTTAAGTTCACCATGGCCAATTCTCCCAACTCTACCCACAACTAACCGCCAAGGTGTCACGCTCTGACTCATCACGCCCAAGATGAAATCCATTAATTTTTGTAAGCCAACTCTTCGAGCTGGGGATTTTCTTCGTCTACTAAAAACAAGATATATATTAGAAATTTATTTATATGGTTGAAAAAATACTTCTTACTTGTTTGGCACATATATATTAATTGTAGCTGTTTCCAATAAAATGCCCTGCTCGTCTGTGGCTGTCGCTAATATCCACCTTTGATCTTCTGATATACAGTAACTAGCATAAAGCACAGAACACTGTTGATCAGCACCTGACGGGGAACTTGACCCATTGGGTCCACCACCAAGAATTGATAATGAATCGCTACCAGTATTATTATCACCGGCTATACCACTATCTGTCCGGCCAATTTTATTATTTCTATAACCAGCTAAAATAAAAGGAGGAGTATATGCTTTATATGCTGTTCGACTTTTTTCCTGTAAAATAACATATAACAAATTAATTAAAATTATAATTCTATTTAAAATGATTATGGAAATAAAAGTACATACATCTTTATTTTTTAAGAACAATTCAGTCATGGCTGCCGTGCCAAATCCAGTTAAGGCTTTGATGTTAGAAGTATGAGTTAAGTACCTCCTGCATTGACTAAATACAGACAAAGCGAGAGTTCGCATATTGTCACTCATTTTAATATGATCTGATGATCGACCAAGTTCCAAAACACTTTCTAAAGATATTAACTGAAAATTTAAATGAAACATAAATTAATATAACATAGAATTTTTTTAATATTTACCAACCCAAGATAAGAATTACCTGGACTGATATATTTGATCGTATTGCTTCTGGAAGTGTAGCCAGAACTGTATTATAGCAACGTAAAAGACCGTGGCAAGCAATTCTTGCGAGGTTACTACTATCCTTCCCAATTGAAAAAGGTTCAACAAGATAGATAACAATGGCTGGTACTTCACCATCATCATCATCACAATGGTTGTTGTCTCCACAACTATTAAAACTTTTATCAGCCTGGGATCCACAAGAATCATCCAAGCCATCGCTCTTGGGAGTAGTTGCGCGATCATTAGATGAAACAGGTGATTCCACAGAATTAGGCGTCATTGATGATGGAGGTGGCATTGGAGAAGGTGGAGGTCTTGGAGTACTACCTTCTGGTGGGTCCAATAAAGTCTTATCCATAGAAAATTGAGAAAGTTGAGGAGCTAAATAATGACGACAAACTTGGGCATATAATTTTAACATGGATGATTGGTGATTTTCACCCAACATAGAGAACCATTCATCCACAGGTTCTTTAGCTAATTTTGCAGCAGCTGATTTACCAACTCTAAGAATACCATCTCGTAATACTTTGGTAATTGGACAATGACGACCTAATCTGTTTATTTCATAAGATGCACTTAATTCTTTGAAAAATGCTCTAGTTCTTTGCAAAACAAATTCATTGTCTGGACTGACAACTATGTATGCAACATCACGGGAATATGAAAATGGTTCTAGTAATAATTTATCCCAATAATGAAGAGCTAAAGGTGCAACAGATACCCAATCTTTGTCATGTCCGACAAGAATTGGAGGGATTGGTTGTGGTTCACATCTATCATCAGTACCACGACCAGCCAATCGATGAAATTGTCGCCAAGTCAGTGGTCCAGTAACAGTGTAAGGTTCCCACAATCTTGTAGTTACACTTCTCCTTTGTATAGCTTCTTGTAAAAGTGGTTGTAATGTCCTCATAACTCTTATAAGTTGCCTACTACTACGTGGCCCTGGTGCTTGACTGTAAGCCCATCTATGCACAGGGGGAGAATTATTATTTAATGGTGGTAATGACTGTGGTTGATGACCTGGCCAACGGTGATGTTCAACTTGCCAGTGATTATTCATTCCGCCTTCCAACTGTATAAAATTATAGTAATTATAAATAAACATAATACATACATAATTTCTAATAGTATATGAAACAAATTTGATTAGTAAGCATAAAATTAACCATTTTACAAACCTTAGCCAATCTCCCTTGTTCAAGAGCTAGCAGAGCCACTTGATTGGTATCAGTGAATTCTAGCATATTGATAGGTGTTGTTTGTGGAGGATGATTTATGGGATATTTAGCTGCAGCTCGTACTAAAGAACTACATGCACTATAAATCACAGCAGCACATTGTTCTCTTACTAATTCTAAGACTTCTGGATTCATAGAGTTGTCATCAACACGGATAGGGATATCTTCAACGAGTCCAGTAATTTCTGCTTCATCTTCTGGAAACAATCCAGATTTATGAGATAATCTGCGATTAACAACAGCACTAAAACCACAACTACATCGAAGTCCATCTTCATCACCTAAATTTAATAAAAATAAAATTAATATAAATTTCATAAGTAACTAATAATTTAAAAAAATTATAATAACTACCAGGTATTCCAACGGACATATGATGTTGATATTGAGAAGAATATCCATTTGGTGTCAAAGTATGAGTGAGATAAACTGCTGCATCAGTGCCCTTAATATTACCAACAACTTTTGGACCAGCATTACACACACATAATGTGCAACTATCAAAATTATGATCTCGGAAGACGTTTAAAAGTGAGTCAGTTAATAATACATTCACAACTATAGAATTAGCTTCAGGTACAGGTGGTGACATATTAGTTGGAACAACATTCATATTGTGATGTTGTGAAAGAGCAGGACTATAAGGAGGAGGAGGCACTTGTTGATGTTGTTGTATTTGTTGTTGTTGTGGTGGTCGATGATGATACTGATTTCCTCCTCCTGGCCATGGTGCACTATGAGGTGATGGACTCATCATCATTGGATGATAATGATTATTGCGATTCATGTTTGGTGGTACTAAATTGTTATTAGCCGATGATGCTGGTGGAGGTACAATACTAAAATAAACATAATTTTAAGAAATTTATAAATGCAATACAATAATTGTTAAATATTTAAAGAGTGAAGAAAAGTTAAAAAAACAAATAAAAGAAAAAAAATAGTCGACATTTCAATTTAACTTACTGATTTTGTTTTTCAGGCTGAGGGGGATGATGTTGAATTTGTGGAGGTTGTGACGATGTATGATAAACAAAAGAGGAAGGCTTATAAACACAATTGGAAGGAAGCATTAAAGGGGGTAAATTTTGGCTCGGAAGATTTGTGAGTGGTGCATATTTTGAAGAACCAACCATTTTTGCTGTTGTTGGAGGTTTGAAAACATATGACCAATCCTAGAGAACAAAAACAAACAAGAATCATTAAAAATATTATATTACTTCTATAAAGATTTATATTTTTACTTACATCTATGTGATCATGTTGAGGACTTCCCATGTAAGAACTAGTTTGATAAGTACGAGATGGAAGTAAATCCATGTCAGGACATGGAGATGCTATAGGATTATGTTCTAATGACGGAGGAGTTGGAAACATTTTCACAAGTTCTTCTGGCCTTAAAACACCACCGCCACTGCCACCACCACTACCTCTGGGAGGTCGAACCAATAGCGTAGTCAAACTACCACCAAGACAATCATCTGGTTTGTTTGAGCCAGGAGGGGTTTGCATTTGCAACTGTAAAATTTTGTTTATAAAAAATAAATTATATAATTTCCATATAAGTAAAGTACTTACAGCTGCTACAGCTTCATCACTTGATAAATCATCAGAATTATCAAACATGTGATGATCGAGGTCTCTCATACTATCATTTGTACACCTATTTCCATTCATTAATCCTGGATCATATTCTTTTTTGATATCTTCGTGCTATTTAATAAAAATAAATAGCAAAAATTACATAATTTAATAATCAGAAAATATATTTCAATATTAATACACAACATTATTGATATATTTAAATGAAGTAAATAAAACAAATTTATCAACCAAAAAAATTCATAAATATAAAATATAATTTTACCTTCATCATAGACATGGAAGTATTAATTTTGTAATCATTAGAAACCATTAAATTATTGCTAGAACAAGCACCATTTTCTTCATCAAACTCATAAGGATCTGAACGACCACCTTTATATCTAAGGGCGTTATTTCGTAATTCTTCAAAGCTACTAAAATTATTTAATGCATTTTCAGACGGTTCAACCTAGATGGAAAAAAAAAATTAGTAAAACAATCTAAACAATAATAAATAAATTATATAATAATTATAAATTACAGGAAGAACAGGTACATTTGTATCTCTTCTAATGTAAACTTGTGGAGATGTTGGATTATCTGGTACATTATTTATTCTTGTAATAGGTTCTTGTTTTGGTATTATAGGTTTAAATTTCTTAACTGGATGGTATAACCAAGCATCAATACAAGAATAATCATATAAAAGTTTAGAAGGCATTAATTCTTCTTCGACCAAGTTAGCCTCATAGTCTTTAGACGAGAGTTGCGGTCGTTTTAACGTAATGTAAGCACTTGAACTTTGAGTCTGCATTGAAACTGGTGTTGTAGTTGTTGGTGTCGTAGCTGGGATGCTTACAGTATTGCTAGCTGGTCCTGGTGTACCAGCGTTGCTTTCTCGGCCAGATTTACTGGGTTCCTGACTAGCGGGAGCAGAAGAAGGATAAGGTGAAAATACTTGATTGGAAACAGAAGATACAGATTTAGGCTGGAAGTCAACTGAAAGTGGTGTGATGGGGATTTTTTCATCATGTGGACTCAGCATAGGTGGCGGAATTGAAGGTGGAGCTGGTTGTCCAGCTGATGGAGGGGTTGATACAGAAGGCAAAGGCGGCACAGAATCCAGGCCACAAGGACTATCCGTTGGACCAAGACGTGTTGACCTAAAAATATTAAACATTCATTAAGTTTAATAAAAAGTATTATTCTATAAAGCATATTATTAAAAATTTAAGGGACAAAACCATTTATATTAGTTATTTAATATAATAGTTCATGCAATTGTTCACATAAAAATCATTTTTTTAGTCATATAAAGTGAACATATTTTAATATTTATAAAACCCAACACCACCACCATTGCATGCCATATATTATATGCCATATATTATATATTTTAAATATATAATAGAATAGAAAAATTATTATCATTATATGCAGTATTTAATAATCATTAGATTTCATAATATAATAAATCATTATTTAAATCTCAATTGAAAATTGAAATACATTAGAGTAAATTAATATTAGTTTTTAAACTGTTTTATGTAATTCAGGACAAGATCACAATTTTGAAAACGTACATAATAAATTGTTAATTTAGATTATAAATATTTACTAGACCATTAGTCATTATTAAAAGACATTTAAAATTATTTAATTATCTAGAATCCCAATTACAAATAGATTTTTCCTTTTTATACATCACACAACAACCCACAACATTTTATTTTCAACACCATTTCACCACCCAAGCGTCTCATCGATAGAAACAAACCTGAGGGTGGCATTGTTTGCATCGGGTGGCGGCTGCTGAGCGACGAAAATATCAGGGAGGGGAGTGCGTCTATGGAATGGAGTGCCGATTGGCTGTGTCTGGTGCTTGGAACTTGTTTTTCTACACCTGTAAACAGCCGGCCGGATAACAAATACCGATCGACTTCCAAAGCTCCCAAAACACACGCCACACAATCTCTCTAACAATAAAATATTAACAAATAATCTTACCTAGTACAGGAACATGTTAATTTTTGTAAAGGATCAGATAAATTCCATTGACCCAGAGTTGGTGATTCAGGTCTGGACGGGGGGTTCTGTTCTGTATGTAGAGGTCCAAGCACACAATCTTGCCATGATCGTTCAGGAATAGCCGATACTGTATTATCCAAAGAATATACTATAGTGTCTGGATGATGTTGATGTTTAGTCACAAATATTTGTTGTTTAGGTAATGCTTTAAAAGTTTAATATAAATGTTAAAACAATAATTCAATTATTCCGTACACAAATTATAATAAATTATATACTTTGTTGCTGTTGATGTTGGTGCTGCTGTGGTTGTGCTGGTGGCTGTTGTTGTTGTTGTTGAGGGGTAGTTTGATGAGTATTATGATTTTTATATAACTCAGCTGTACTTTCATCTAAATCAGTTACCAAAACATAACATGATGGATACCTCATTTTAACACCACCTATGAAATAAAATAAAATTACAGTAAGCAAAAATATTTCAGATTAAAAAATTTACTATTATCAGATGTAACTATAAAAAAAAAAGAAAGACTTACCGACTAAAACTTCAACTGCAGGGGATAATTCATTAGGTCCATTATTATTAACAACTGGATAAAAATGACTCCATTCATCCATCATACGGCTAGTTTCAGCATCCATATTTTTATATACATGGCCAGTTAATGTACCAGCGAGGCCAAATGGTGCAAGCATTACTAGAATAGTAGAAAATGTTTAAAATAAATAATTTAATATTGATGACAAAAATATATCAAAAATTACCTTGAATGTTTGTTCCATTTTGAGGTTGGGAGGACGCTTGTGCGATGTGTTCTTTTGATAAAGTTCGTACAATAGAATGCTGTCTTACATCAATACTAGCGCAAACAGTACTTTCTCCATGGACAAAGAATGCGAAAGAAAATGACAAATGACTCGAACTATGAAAATATAAAATTTATTTGAAATTCTAGTAAATTTTCAAAAGTTTATTAAAAGGAATTTTACCTTGAATTATCTAATTTCTCAGAGGATGAATGAGGTTGTACAAACCATTTCCCTAATCGAACAAAGTCTCTTGACATTAAACATCTAAAACAATACGCATATTTAAAAGTATAGTTTTAAATTAAATACAGAATTAAATATAGAGAAAATTGTATATAAATTTACCTTTCTATTAAATTATGAAGAGCCTTAAATAAAAGTGAACGACATTCATATGAAAGGCCACTTTCCCATGAACCATTATCACCTTCTAAAAATCAATGTTAACAATATCATATCGTACTTTAATAATAATATTTATAGCAATCTAGTATTAACTTTACCATTGAGTAAAAGTTGGGGAGAAACAAGTCCAGTCAGATCTGGTTCTTCACCATACCAAAATATCCACAATTCTTTTGATGCTTTCAAAGAAAGTGCAGGTGGGAGAGCAGGTACTGGCGTGGGTGGAGCCGGAACCAAAGGATCGATTGATGACTGTTGGGAATTGGCTGGCGGTAATGAAACACGCCGCCATACAGCCAACATATCATGTGTTAAACATCTCGTATAACTAGATAACACGGGATCCTCAAGCACCGAACTGCAGGCATTGGTTCCGCCACCAGGACCACCTCCCCAGTCAGGAGGTCCTTCTGGACCAGCTGAACAATGTACAAACTTACGCCATTTTATACCGCACAGGTCAGTCTGTAAAAAAAAATAAAGTTCATTAAAATATATACTAATGTCTCTCAAAATATAATTTAAATTGATTAATTTAAAAAAATCTAAAAAACTAATATTTTTAAGTAACAGCCTATTATAAGTAGAGTCCAGTTATTAATAAATATGAGATATCAACAGATAGGTAAGAGAATAACATTTATTGATATAGTTATTGTAGGTATTTTAATGTAAATTACTTCTCCTAGGGATTGCATTTGATATTTCTAAAAACTTTAATCATGTGATAATGGTGAACACAATGTCATCAAATAAAGATGGTGAAAATTGTTCATACGGAAAAAAAAACATAGACAAATTGAAAATAAAATAAATAACATATTTAAGATACTCAATCAAATGTAAAGGATAATTGCAGTGTGAGTAAACTAGTATAAACAACAACCCTATTCAAAAACAGTATAATGCTAAATCTTAATTTTCCAAGTAAATCTAATAATTTAAAATTGATCATAAACCTCAAAGGAAGCCACTGATTTGTATGAAAAGAATTTTTATCTAGACACCTGTATAAAAATTGTCAAAATACAAATATATACTATGAAAAGCCGCATGAAAATGTAATACATATTAAACATGCAATCAAAAAAATATGTAATAAATAGTTAGAAAATAATCTACTTGTCAAATTATGGTAATATTTTATTATTTTCCATCTTATTTGGTAATCAAGATAACAGAATAGATGCATAATAAGAGTATCTGTGTTTCAACAGTAATTGACATAAAATAATTTCTACATAATTATTAAATACTTTAAATTTGAAAATCTGATAAAACCATGAAAATTTGTATAAGTTATATACTGGACTACTTATTGCGTTAAAGATAAAGAACAGTAGTGGATAGATAATAGTAACTGTAGACCACCACCAAGTTAGACCATGAGACTAAGGGATCTGTTCTCTTAGATTAAGATTTAAGTTTACATACATAGCTAATGTACTACATTTATTTTTATTATTTTATTTTATTTTTCAGTTAATAGTTGGTTATAAATTATAATACAATTCTTAAATGCAAACATATAAAATTGTTGACATAATACATTTGTGTTTATTTCTGTCTAAAAAATAAATTCTAAAGTATTTCATGACTAAATAATAAATATAATAGGTTAGGTTGTCCAATACATTGTAACTATTGCATAATTAAGTAAATTAATTTACCTATGTTATAGACAAAAATAGAAATAACGTGTCTGATATGAGGCAATGATGAATGTTTCCAGTGTGTCTAATCAAAGGGATTAAGCTACTGAAAATCACAGAGAAAATTAGCAGCCAATAACGAATGATGTTGTGAAATATAAAAACAAGTGAATGCTGGGCTCGAATGGACATGATAACAAGTAACATATTATACCACGCAAGGTCTGCAATTTCGAGCAGTCGATTGCGCGAAGTTACAAAGGCACGTGAATTTCGCTAATACAAACAACTACGGCGGTAAATGTAATTTACAAAAGGACGATGCGACCACAGTATAATATGTGCATGTGTGATCTGATAATGTTGAAGGGGAATTGTTCCTCAGAATAAAATAACACTACGAGTATTGTTTGCCTATAATTTCTACCTATGATCGAATCGACTAGTGCGCAAATAGAATATATTCGAAAAGAAAATCGTTGTCGAAAAAAGAAAAAGGCGCGTGAATGAAAGACGAGCGTTTTTGGAAACGAAAACGTGTGTGATGTGTGTGCGAGAGAGCCAATGAAAAAGAAAAGAGAAGTAGGGGTGTTATCGACTATGCATCCTCATCTTCCCAAAGGAATGGACCCGCAGCCCTCGCTTCCGCGTGTTAGTCGAAATCAATATCCGCTGGTGGCCGAGACGACCCTGTGGCGTCACGCCGATATACATATACCCTTTCGCACACACCCACCGTTTAACACATATTGTCGTATAAATCGCCCTAAAATACATTTAACTGATGTATGCACGTCATATGAAAAATCAAAAAAAATCGACTGCCCGAAGACGAACGATGCCGCCGCAGTCCTCGGATTAATAATTTTATATAGATTACACACCGTTATAGAAGAGGCCATCAACACCGTCGCCACTGGCATCGGCACCGGCATATGTTAAGGTAGACATAAAATGTGCGGCACACGGTTCATCACATTCCAGTGGGCGCCAAAACGATTTACATCGGTGGTCAGACGGGAGGGTAGGTTTATTATAAATAAACTATATAAACAATAGTACCTACATCGATATCGAGTACGTAATATATTCCAACAAAGTTCAATACCGTTGTGTCTTTGGTCGCAGTGTGCGTTTTATGAGGTAATTGATGCGACCGTTTGGCCAACGAAATGAACGTGCTTCGACAAGTACTTTCAAACGAACATTTCAGCACCATCATTATAAGTAACGGAAAAAAAAATGGAGCATTTTATAAGTATACAAGGAGTTATCCAAAATTGAAAACGAAGGTTTTTCGTCGATTAAATTTATCACATTCCCAAACATCATTACACGTCATGTACATAATATCTTATTTTACCTTTTACACTATGAATATGGTATGTGGTAAGTGTGTTTAAATTTACAAATTATAGGTAAGATTATGATCATGGAGGATAATTTGTTGCGCATGGCCCCCTTGGGTAGTACAAGTAGAACATATACATATAAATTTATGCCTTCCGTGCCAGCCGAAGCATATTATAGCGTGTCAGTGGATGTTCTAGATGTACGCAACAATGTTTGTGTGAAAGCCGCAACGCTGCGTAAACGAGTTACCAAAGCCCAAGAAGACACCGTTAACCCTTGGCGGACACAGACCGATGGCGGGGGCGGATGACTGCAGACTGGTGTTAATAACCTCAACGATGTGTCTCGGAAGAAACAATTGTTTCATTTTCTGCTTTTTCTCGACATCATAATAATCGCTATCCAGGATACAGACACCCACGACATACTATAGTAATCATCTAGTTGATCTGGAGAATAGTTGGCAACACTTAGGCCGCCAAAAGGGAGGGGAAAAGCGAGGAGACGAAGGAAACGATGAATTCGAAGGAAACTGTACTGAAATTATTAAGAACGAGAATTATTAAAACGCACTGCGTTTTCATTAGATACAATTGTTGTCGTCGCGTATGGTGGGAGGCAAAAGAAAAAAAATATATAAAAAGAGAGTACGTGACCTCGTTCGTGAAAACAAATTACCTATATATATATAGGTAGACGAATAGAAAACGGCGGTGGTGTGCTCGACAATAGTTCGATAAAAACAAATTATTTCCTACCTATGCGAGATATGAAATCTCAGAATTTATTTCGTATATTGTAAAAACAGAAAATCAGAAAGAAACGGTAACGCGCCGGAATAGTAACGATAAAAAAATAAAAAAAATATGACGACGGGAAAAGAAAAAAAAACCCCCAGAGTTTACGTTTTCCAATATTTTGGTAACCACTACACGCGTCCGGTTGTTACGGTACGCGGAATTACAGAGGTGTCGGCGGTAACGGCGGTGGAGGCGGTAGAGAAGTAGGAGGGAGTTCCCCTCCACCTAAGCCGCCACCGCGACACAACAATACGATCAAAAGAAACTGCATGTAAATCCTACGGCGTAACGACACCGGCTGAAGTGAAAGAGGTCGGTGTCGGTCGGATTTTTGCGCAAGACGATCGCCGACCGTGACCGAACGCGGCAACGTCGCCCCCCGCCAACGGCCAACCACGCGCGGCACTCGTCACAACCGTCCCTCCGCCGCAACGCTCGCACCGGGTAGACGCGTTTTCCCGACGTGTCCGCACGATGGCGGCCCCGTCGGCCCGAAACGAACATCTGCCGGCGGTGAAACTCCGAGGGAACGCGCACGTAATATCATACATACATATATGTATATACCCTCTATATTTATATATACATACTCGTAGAATAATAATATACATGAACGTGTACAAACGCGCACCGGCGGCGGTCGGTGAAGGGAGGAGTGACGGCGGACAGCGATTTGGCTTCCCCCGTGTGACCGACCGACCCCACCGCAACCAACCCGTTGACGAGAGAAAATCCTCTCTTACCCCCCTCCCACCGACGGATGATCGGGAATCCGAAAGACGGCGCGCGGTTGAATTCGCGATCGTCGGGCGTCAAAAATAACAAAAAAAAACAAAACAAAACGGTAACCAAAGGTAATTTTCTTCGTCCGACGTCCACCCACCCGATTCGAGAAAACGCCTCAAACAACGTATATCCGAGAAGCGTTCCCGGCTCGGAGTGGACGGGGAGAGGTAGATATCGGGTGTTCACCACTCCGTGGCTATACCATTTTTTTTTTTAGAGCGGTGACGACGGTTAATTACCGCAGAACTACGAATGATTGCGGGCGGCAATGATTACGTTTAAACGCGTCACGTTATTAATACTACAACTGACGTCTGGGTGAGCTGGAGGGAGGAGCGCGCGCGCACACAACACACGCATTACATACGTGTTTATTATCGGGTAAACGAGTTAAATGCTACCGCCTAAACGGCCGCCAACCAAGACCGTCGTTTTTCTCACCCCACAGAAAATATATTTTTACAATCCCGAAAGAAAACTCGTTTCCCGCAAAGGGTGAAATGAAACGTATGGACGACTATGAAGCCAACGTGTACCAGAGTGGGCCCAGAGTTCTCGACGGCAACTGAAACCCAACCAACCACTATATAGTCCGATTTATGTTTTGAACCAGACGCACATCACGACAATCGAAATACAAATCGGATACACGCTAATATATAAAAATATATCGTGCCGTATAGTATGCATGAATCTTGAACAGCGACAGACATAACAATTGTCACTGTTACAGCCTTATTTTACGAAAGAGAAGACCTTATCGAAAATAGAACTGGAGCACTACGCTCAAATGAAACTATTGGAAAAAAATGCAATTATATCTTACGGCCATGTGGCCGTTAACGATTGGTTTATAAAAAAGTACTTCACGAAAACAAAGTATTTAGATCTACACTTGGTGAATACTGCATTAATAATCCAAAAATCATCATGAGCAATGTTTTTAAAGCGGAATTTCTGATACCAGTAATGTAAAGTAATAACATTACGAAAGCATAAGTTCTCGGATAAAAAATGACAACAATGCGCAATCGAAAAACCTTTAAAGTACTATAAATTTAGAAAAATGAAATCATGGTCAAATCATATTCGAATCACACGATTTGAATTATACACCCATGTACAAAGTAAATGTCGCCGAAGGCGATCACAAACGATATAATTGACGTCGTTGCTTCGATAGTTGGTATATGCACAAATTATATTTTTACGATATAACAGCGATGGTGGTACTCAACATGCAAACTATCAACATTATAATATTATATCAATAGCGAGTATTTTCAAAAGAATCCCCGGAAGACGTTGATTAAAAAATGTAAAATGAACGTGATCTAACCATACTAATTTTATTTATTTATATCGAAAGATCCAACTATCCAACTTATCTAATCGATAAGGCGCGTGCGATTATTTAGGCGGCGACGGTGGCGGCGGCACCAGTCATCCGGCCGGCGGGAGCGGGAAAAATCAATATTTAACCGATACGGAAATGTTTACGAAATGTGTTCAGTTGAAAAAAAATAACAATGATAATGTCCACCGCCCATTTTTGGAAACCACTGAAAACGGTTTGAAAATACACAGGGCATTGCCACTATGTGTTTGTGTGTGTGAGAGAGAGAGTGCGCGCACGTAAATATTTTTCATAGTAAATATGTATACAATATATTACATCTATACATTTAGCGGGGAAAACAAAATAAAGGATTTTAAAAGCCAATCTAATGTATCAGATTTTGTAATTTAGATGAGGTCGTATAAAACGATATTTTCACGGTGAAAATGTAAAGTTTTCCCATGTGTCTGCTTATCTACACACACATGCGCGCGTGCGCGCTTCTAACCATAGTGTTTGATAAAGAAACAGTCAATAATAAAACAATAACAAAAGCCATAGAGCACAGTGGCGCTTTTATTGACAGTAAACAAAAATGCATTCTGGATTAACAAGGCACTTCTATGTGCAATTTTTGTAACAACAATTGTTATTCAAGTTTGTTAGATAAATCAGGTAGAAGAGAGAGAGAATCCTGTGTTGTTGGAATTTTAATGTACATCCTAACAAATTGTTTTGATTGTGATAAGGAATAATCTATTTGTCCAAATACTATATTAGTATTTGGTAAATATTAGTAAAGTAAACTGGTCAAAATGAAAACATTGAAAAACTTGACTATCAATCAATACTTAAAATTTAGATTATTTACAAGATTTTTTTATGGATTTAAGAATAAATGGTGTTAATTTGAAAAAAATGTCTTAAAAATATACATGGTAATATAATCAGACAACCTTAAACTTAAAAATATATGACATAGGTAAATAATAATATAGTAAACATGTAAAACTATGTACATAATAACACCAACAAAAGTTTAAGTATATTTATTGAGTAAATAAGATTCCATGTTAAATAATTACTTGATATTAATTCATACAAATCAATTTATTATTTTTACAAATATTTGTAGTGCATCTTCAAAATAAAGTAAAATATTAAATAGATAAACATCAAAACTAATATGTGAAAAAATATTTAAATAATTTATTTTAGTTTTATTGTGTAGAATAATAATATAATGTACTACCTATATAATACTACCTATTATAAACCTAAGAACTTAGGTATTCAAGGCTTAAATTATATTTTGATTTTGTTAATAAGGATTAAAATTAAAATTTAAAATTTAAATAATATATATATTTTTTTAAATCAGAAAAAAACACAATTAAAATGTTTAAAAAAAATATTATAGGTACTTTTTCTTTAATGAATAAACACACATTTTTCAATAAGATTTACATAATTTCCTATTAAAATTTAAGTAAAATAAATTACTAGAATAGAAATTTTATGATAACAATAATAATACATTCTGATCATACTTAAGCAATGTCTTATCACAAGCATACAATGTTTAAACCAGACAAACACTTCAGATGCATAAGAATTCAAAAAAATTAGAAAAATTAACAGCTGTTTTAAATGCAAAATTGCTTTGTTATAGTTTTATTATAATATAAATTTATATTTTTTTAAACTAAAAACTATAGGTACTATTAGTAATTCATATATCTACAAAATCACCAAATTTCAATTTTATTTGAAAAAAAAGTTGGTATTGAGTAAGTATCATAAAAGTAGTAGTTACAATACAAAAATACAAAATAAAATATGTTTATCAATGAAAAAATAATCATTTTTCAAAATAGAGTTAGCATTTTAATGATACTTTACATAGATTTTAACTAGGTTTCATTTTATAAGAAATAAATATTTTCATTTCAAAATTTTAAACAATAAAAAGTAAATTTAACATATTGAGAGAAAATAGAATTGTTGTACAGTATTTATATAGTTACTATTCATAATAAATTTTAGATAAATAGGTATCTAAAACCAACCCAAATTGTACATAATTTAATATAATACTGTACTTTTTTACCTATATATTATGATTTGAGATTTTTTTATTTAAATGATTAAGTTTGAATAGATAGGCACATCACTTTTACGATAAAATTTTAATGATGTAAGAAGTAAATTATGTGACGTCTTATCTAAATTGGCAATAAAATGAAATAATTATTGGATATAAAATTATAAACTTAAAAACGCTGAACTAATATGATTGACAACAAAATAAAAATATCTTTCAATTTCCTTATTTAACATTTAATGCGTACTTGGATACATATTTAATGTTTTTTTTTGAATTAGGTACTTAAAGAAATACATTTCAAAATTGTTAATCTAAGGTATTTTGAACAGACTTGCATTAAAAATGCATAATAAAATAATTTAACTTAAAAATATATAGCTTTTGTCTTTAAT